>OW028639.1:4800000-6000000 GCA_932294325.1 Allophyes oxyacanthae | reverse complement strand
CGACGTTTTGAAAGTGCCTGCAAAGGCCCAGTTGAAATAAAAATCTTTGACTTTGACTTTGATTTGTTTTACAGTGTTGAATCTGAAGTAATCCCCGTGTTTCCCGTGAGCTGTGTGCGAGGAAACGGTCTCAGCGCACTCCATGCATACCTACTGGCGTTGACGCCACCCCAGCCTGTGGCCACGCATCGCGCTGATGATGTAAGTGGAGTGGTGATTTTGGTGATTTGGTTGTTACGTGTGGTGATTAGGTTTCTCGAAGCTTTTAAAAGGGACGTGTTATTGCGTATAGCTTTGAAGATTTAACTGTAGTGGTGATTCTGGTGATTAGTGATTTAGTGTGTTCATTTGGTTTCTAATAACTATAATAGTCTTGTTACACCGAAGTTGCCACTGCCAAGCTAGATGCATTTAAGAAAAGGCCCCGACTTCAGAAGCTGTTAAGTTTTTTAAGAAAATTATTTTATACTTTTTTGAAGTCGGTTTTTACTTTTTTTAAAGTTTAATTTATTTTCCTATTTTGAGTGGCATAAACAATACAGAAACATGCGATTACAGCAATCGCTTGTGATGTGCTGTTATTCATTCAAGAGTTCCATTATCCACCTCCGAAGGTGTTCATAAGAAAAAAAAAACTAAAAACTTCTCCAAATTTAAATGGGACCAGTTTTGTACAAAAAAATAATATTCGCAAATCTGCCCGAACATAAAAAAAATAACTTTCAAGTCAGTTAAAAATCACTCGCTCAAAGAGATCTCACTGCTTTGTTTCAGGAAACATGCGAATTTCAAATAGACGAAATATTCCATGTGGGGGATAATTCAGGGCCAGTGGTGGGGGGATTACTGGCGAGGGGACAGCTGTATGAAGGAGACAATGTTATTATCGGTAAGTGTATATTCATATTATTTACTGATCTCTGGGGGTCTGCTAGTAACTCTAATCTGGAAATACTACACAGGTTACGGCGGTACGAACACTAACGAATGCACCTTGGTTTACTCGTAATAATGAGATTCATGAATACTTGGAAATGCCGACAGTGGCCATACCTCACCGAGATGCCATGGCGACGTGGCCAGCGACGTCGCTAACTAGTTCTTATTGAGATGTATGACGGCTCACTCACTTGGCGACCGACTGGCGACGTTACCAAGTAGCCAGCGTAGCCAGAGTCGACCGCTCCGCATGCGGCGACTGGCGACGCTGGCTACCTGGCGACGTCGCCAGTTGTTTGCACGTGTTTGTATGCTCCGACACTCACTCAGTCGCCAACCAGTCGCCAAATACATACAAACGGATGTACCCATATTTTTTTCTTTTTTCGTTTCATCTTTTTGCGACGCTGGTAATAATATAATAACAGTGCAGTAATTTCCACGTCTATTCCTGACTGTGTCGAGACAGAACTGAATGCATTGGCGACGCGATTTGGCGATTCAGTCTGGCTACGCAGGGACGCCAGACGTAGCCATGGCAACGTCGCTGGCCACGTCGCCATGGCATCTCGGTGAGTTATGGCCCTAAAGCAAGAAGTGACGAAGTACTGCACAAAGTATAAGGAAAAAGTACGACACCACTCAAACAGCCTCGCACGAAACCTATTGAACACTGACAAACAAGTTAAGCGCCGTAACTTGTTTGTGAAGCGCCTTAACTGAAGAAAATGATAAAGTGAGGCAATGATTCTCAATGGAGTATCAGCCTACAAAAACCAAATCACTACCAAACATCTGATTATGGCCAAGTGGCCGATTATAGATAGAGAAAAATAAGGAGAAAAAGAAAAAATACTAGCGACCCGTTCCCGGGCTTGGCACGGGTGCAATTTCACTCCGATCCTTACATTAAATCTATATATTAATTAGTACGTGAAGAGAAAACTTTGTACCCCTTTATAAGCATATTGCTCGCACGGAGGAGTGTGAGATTTTATAATAAAAATCAGTTTACAGTGCCACAAACTTATCTGACCCGGTGACCAAAATTGGCACTAACATCGCTACAGAACAAAAATGACTTCAAAATGTCATTTTTGTAAGGAGATGACATTGGTAAAAGCGACGCCATGACCGGGTCTGATAAGTTTGTGGCACTATACGGTAGCGGTACGTTACGATACGTCAAAAACATTCGTATTGGGCCCACTGAACGTAGGAGTACGAAACCGCGCGTTGTACAGTTATTTATTTATTTTTCTTATTTAAAAAAAAAACATTGTCCCTCACTAGGATTTCTCCTGTGTCGAGGGTACAGTTTACAAACATGCATGTCACATGCACACACAACCAGACCCGAAACAACTGTCTGTAGATCATATAAATATTTGTTCCTTGCGGGGATCTAACCCGCGGCACGTTCAGTTGAGTGCACAATCATTCTTGTAAGACGTGAAATAGAGATGGCCGATATTCAAAAAACGATTCAAAAGTGTCGATGATAGCTATCCACCTCCGAGGCTCGATGATACGCTAGACACGCTGAGAGAAATGAAGTGGTTTACTAGACTGGATCTGAATAGTGGGTACTGGCAAATGGAAATTGATCTGATGACAAAAAGAAAACTGCATTCTCTACAGGAGTCTCTAGCAATGAAGTTATGTCGTTCGGATTATGCAATGTTCTTGCGAGTTTCGAGAGACTCATGGAGCTAGTACTCACTGGACTAATTTGAAATTCCTATGTTATTTATTTGGATGACATTATTATCGTGGGATGTACGTTTGAGAAACACTTCCAAAATCTAGAACATGTGCTGCTGAATCAGTCCAGCGTCAGATACACTGAAACAGCCAACGTGGTCTTAATTTAGAGAGGAAGAGAAATACATTTATTCTCAATTCGCACAGATAACACAAAATATACAGGGTACTCAATTACTCATCATTATGAACAACTTTTAGTACGGGATGAGACTTGATCGCGAAAAAAATCTGCTGTGCTATAAAAAATATTCAATATCAATACGTCTGTATTGAGAATGCCGTCGTCGACCGTCGTTAACTAGGCCTACCCTGAGGTGCGGTACGAGGGAGCGCAGAGGGAGGTAACCGCATTCCCGAAACGTATGTAAATGTATGAGTGAAACCGCGAATAATAATTAGTGTACCCATAAATTTTTAGGAAATTGCTTTTCTATCTCCAATCCGGTCGGTTTTCCCCAGGTCCTCTGGACGATGGTTCTTTCGCCCGCAGCCGCGTGCGCAGCATCTACCGCAACCGCGTGCCGTGCGGCGGCGTGCGCGCGGGACAGTGCGCCTCCGTCGGGCTGGCGGGCGCCGCGCCGCGCCCCGGCATGGTGCTGCTGGCGCCCCCGCCCCCCGCGCCCCGCCGCCCCGCCTTCGGCGCCTGCGCCCCCGGGGACTGCAAGCGACAGGTACACAGGCACTACTGGCAGGCGGTCCCTGCGCGCCCCGCATGGTGCTGCTGGCGCCCCCGCCCCCCGCGCCCCGCCGCCCCGCCTTCGGCGCCTGCGCCCCCGGGGACTGCAAGCGACAGGTACACAGGCACTACTGGCAGGCGGTCCCTGCGCGCCCCGCATGGTGCTGCTGGCGCCCCCGCCCCCCGCGCCCCGCCGCCCCGCCTTCGGCGCCTGCGCCCCCGGGGACTGCAAGCGACAGGTACACAGGCACTACTGGCAGGCGGTCCCTGCGCGCCCCGCATGGTGCTGCTGGCGCCCCCGCCCCCCGCGCCCCGCCGCCCCGCCTTCGGCGCCTGCGCCCCCGGGGACTGCAAGCGACAGGTACACAGGCACTACTGGCAGGCGGTCCCTGCGCGCCCCGCATGGTGCTGCTGGCGCCCCCGCCCCCCGCGCCCCGCCGCCCCGCCTTCGGCGCCTGCGCCCCCGGGGACTGCAAGCGACAGGTACACAGGCACTACTGGCAGGCGGTCCCTGCGCGCCCCGCATGGTGCTGCTGGCGCCCCCGCCCCCCGCGCCCCGCCGCCCCGCCTTCGGCGCCTGCGCCCCCGGGGACTGCAAGCGACAGGTACACTGGCAGGCGGTCCCTGCGCGCCCCGCATGGTGCTGCTGGCGCCCCCGCCCCCCGCGCCCCGCCGCCCGGCCTTCGGCGCCTGCGCCCCCGGGGACTGCAAGCGACAGGTACACAGGCACTACTGGCAGGCGGTCCCTGCGCGCCCCGCATGGTGCTGCTGGCGCCCCCGCCCCCCGCGCCCCGCCGCCCCGCCTTCGGCGCCTGCGCCCCCGGGGACTGCAAGCGACAGGTACACAGGCACTACTGGCAGGCGGTCCCTGCGCGCCCCGCATGGTGCTGCTGGCGCCCCCGCCCCCCGCGCCCCGCCGCCCGGCCTTCGGCGCCTGCGCCCCCGGGGACTGCAAGCGACAGGTACACAGGCACTACTGGCAGGCGGTCCCTGCGCGCCCCGCATGGTGCTGCTGGCGCCCCCGCCCCCCGCGCCCCGCCGCCCGGCCTTCGGCGCCTGCGCCCCCGGGGACTGCAAGCGACAGGTACACAGGCACTACTGGCAGGCGGTCCCTGCGCGCCCCGCATGGTGCTGCTGGCGCCCCCGCCCCCCGCGCCCCGCCGCCCCGCCTTCGGTGCCTGCGCCCCCGGGGACTGCAAGCGACAGGTACACAGGCACTACTGGCAGGCGGTCCCTGCGCGCCCCGCATGGTGCTGCTGGCGCCCCCGCCCCCCGCGCCCCGCCGCCCCGCCTTCGGCGCCTGCGCCCCCGGGGACTGCAAGCGACAGGTACACAGGCACTACTGGCAGGCGGTCCCTGCGCGCCCCGCATGGTGCTGCTGGCGCCCCCGCCCCCCGCGCCCCGCCGCCCCGCCTTCGGCGCCTGCGCCCCCGGGGACTGCAAGCGACAGGTACACAGGCACTACTGGCAGGCGGTCCCTGCGCGCCCCGCATGGTGCTGCTGGCGCCCCCGCCCCCCGCGCCCCGCCGCCCCGCCTTCGGCGCCTGCGCCCCCGGGGACTGCAAGCGACAGGTACACAGGCACTACTGGCAGGCGGTCCCTGCGCGCCCCGCATGGTGCTGCTGGCGCCCCCGCCCCCCGCGCCCCGCCGCCCCGCCTTCGGCGCCTGCGCCCCCGGGGACTGCAAGCGACAGGTACACAGGCACTACTGGCAGGCGGTCCCTGCGCGCCCCGCATGGTGCTGCTGGCGCCCCCGCCCCCCGCGCCCCGCCGCCCCGCCTTCGGCGCCTGCGCCCCCGGGGACTGCAAGCGACAGGTACACAGGCACTACTGGCAGGCGGTCCCTGCGCGCCCCGCATGGTGCTGCTGGCGCCCCCGCCCCCCGCGCCCCGCCGCCCCGCCTTCGGCGCCTGCGCCCCCGGGGACTGCAAGCGACAGGTACACAGGCACTACTGGCAGGCGGTCCCTGCGCGCCCCGCATGGTGCTGCTGGCGCCCCCGCCCCCCGCGCCCCGCCGCCCCGCCTTCGGCGCCTGCGCCCCCGGGGACTGCAAGCGACAGGTACACAGGCACTACTGGCAGGCGGTCCCTGCGCGCCCATCATGGTGCTGCTGTTGTGAGATAAAAAATAATGCCCCAAAATTTTGCGCCACCCTGTATACAATACAGCGTGAAATAAAAATTACCAACCATATTTTAGGTGGTAATTAGGTCCATGAAACTGAACGATTTTCTCCAAGGAACATAGATCGAAATCTAAATCTTAATACCCCAAAATTTTGGGACAACCTGTATATCTATTCCATTGAACACACTGTGTACCAATTCCGATCCTTTCCCTCCACAGATAAAACAGCTAATAGAACAGAACACATCAGAAAAGTCGAAAAACAGGAAAAATGTCAGAAGGAAAAACAAGAATATACTCCAAGAAATTGCGACTGCTGAAGAGTGCTTGACTAAGGACCTGGACGATATTGAGACCAACATCTTTCAGGAGGATGACGTCGCCAAGTGTGATGAATGCGTGTGCAACGATAAGGTCATGTTGGAAGATCCAAATGACCCTAGAGGGTGTATATATTTTCAGGTTAGTAGACAGTATATATATATTTTCATCTCACTAGCTCGGAAAGGCTTTCTTTATTTTTCGAAATCTGAGCGCAAAAGTTTATTTTATCCGCTAGCGTGGAAAAGTTATTCGAAATTCGAACGTGACGAGCTATGGTGTAGAGCACAGACCTGGGCGAAAGTCTATTGTAATCACGAGAGCATTCTGCCGCGAGTGAGGGGTTGGACAAGTGTAGAGTGGTGAAGAAGAACAACTCAAATATAATTAGGCATCTAACATTTTCCTCGCTTTAGTTGTATGTGTGTGTTAAATAAGTATATGAATTGTAAGTGTGTAGGTAATTTTATTATAGTATTAAAACAGTCTTAGCTCAGCTCTTGTGTTTGATTCACGCATCCCTGACACTCAAATGTCAAATACATTTGACATGGCGCAGTCAGAAGGATAATTTTAAAAATAATTTTAATAATAAGAAAATAACGCTGCAGATGAGCGATACTGAAGACGAATTTGAAGAAGCCGAGAATACTTCTTGCAATATGGAAACCATGCTAAGACCGCCGCAACCGTTTCGTTTTGAAAATGACCTTCACAATGTAACTTCTGGAAATTTGTGTAAGGAATGGGAAAAATGGAAAAAGGCTTTCCTAGTATACTACGAAGCTTGTGAACTACATAAAAAGGAGAAGAACGTGCAGATTAACATACTATTACATATAATAGGGGAAAAATGTCAAGAAGTATGTGAACAATTTCCAACTGAATATAAAACGGTTGACGATTTGTTGAAGGTATTTGATAATTTTTTCTTGCCAAAAAAGAATTTGACTGTTGAAAGACACATATTTTTCACGCGAGAACAACGAGATACGGAGTCAATTGAACAATACGTATTCGAGTTGAACAAAATGGCGGCGAAATGTGAATTTAAAGATTTATGTAGTGATCTCGTACGTGACAGATTGATTTGTGGGATTCGAAATAGTACCATGAGAGAAAGATTGTTAAGAGAACCGGATTTAACTTTATCAAAAGCGGTAGAAATCTGCAAGTTGGCGGAAATATCACGCGTCCAGGCAACGAATATCAAAACGGAAACTACGGAACATGACACAAAAGAAGCGGAAAAAGAGGTGCACTGGGTAGACAGAAGACGGAGCCGAGCATCAACAATGCTCAGCAAGCCGAGCCGTGCAGCCAGCATTGGCGGTAATGTGCGTGCTGTGCGTGACCGGCAGGCGCGCGACGAGCCGGCACGCTACGAGTCTGCGTGCAACCCGCAGCGTCGTGATCGTGACAGCCAACTATTAGCAGCAGAATCGAAGCAAGTACAACAGAGACGTCCGATACGAGCATCCAGGGCCTGCGGGAAATGTGGCAGCAGTCATGAGATAAATAACTGTCCTGCATATGGATACCGGTGCTATAACTGCAGCAAGATGAACCATTACTCAAGAATGTGTAGAGTGTATGCAGTGCAGGAAGACACTGATCAGGTAAAGGCTCATTTTTATAATGGTTGTAATAGTCAGTGGTCAGTGAATTTAGAAATAAATGGTGTATATATTAACTTTAAATTAGATACCGGAGCTGATGTAAATGTTTTGCCTAAAAAATATTTAAATATGGTTAAGTTTTTAGAAAAAGATTTAGTGAATACTTCGGTTAAATTAATGGGTTATTCAGGTAGTAGTATTGTCGTTTTGGGAAAATGCTATCTCAAAATTTTATACAAAGATAATACGTATGTGTTGCGATTTATAATTGTTGATGTAGATTCTCCTCCAATCTTGGGTAGAAATGCGTGTGAAGAATTACAATTAATTAAGAGGATAATGACGTGTGTTAAGAGTAGAAACGATAATAAATGCATTCTAGATGAATTCCAAGAAATTTTTGTAGGGCTAGGTTGTTTACCAGGATGTTATAAAATACAATTAAATGAAAGTATACAACCAGTTGTGCATGCCCCACGGAAACTACCTGTGGCTCTCAAAGAACAAATAAGATTAAAATTGCAATCAATGGAAAATGAAGGTATAATTGCGAAAGTAGAAGGCCCCACTGATTGGGTGAGTAGTATGACGGTTGTAAAAAAGCCGAATGGTGATTTGCGAATATGCCTAGACCCTAAAGACCTAAATAAGGCAATCAAGCGTGAACATTTCAAATTACCCACTTTAGAGGAAATAACATGTAAGTTGTCAGGCGCAAAGTTTTTTAGTACCTTAGATGCAAAACATGGATTTTGGCAGGTAAAATTACATGAAAGCAGCACTGATCTTTGTACGTTCAATACGGCTTTTGGCCGATATAAGTTTTTACGTATGCCCTTTGGAATTTCATCGGCATCAGAAATATTTCATAAAAAGCTGTATGAACATTTTGATGACCTTGATGGCGTGATATTATTTATTGACGATTTGTTGGTATATGCGGACACATTAGAAAAACATGATCAGCGCCTTAGAGCGGTATTAAAACGATGTCAGGAAATTAACGTAAAATTAAATAAAGACAAGTGTAAGACAGGGTTAACTGAGGTTAATTATCTTGGGCATAGAATTACCCAAAATGGGATACAGCCAGACAATTCGCATATACAGGCTGTTAAAAATATGCCTGTGCCTAAGGATATTAAGGATGTTGAAAGATTTTTAGGATTAGCTACATATGTGAGTAAATTCATTCCCCAATTCTCAGAAAAAACTCATTTATTACGAGAATTGTTGAACAAAAATACAGAATGGCATTGGGACAGTAGACATGATCAATGTTTTGAAAATATTAAACAGTGCTTAATTAATCCACCCGTGCTTAAGTATTACAGTTTAGATAAGCCGGTCATAATAACAGTCGATGCTAGCAAAAATGGATTAGGTGCGTGTTTGTTACAAGAGAACTCACCAGTATGTTACGCATCAAAATCATTAACAAAGACAGAACAATCGTATGCGCAGATAGAGAAAGAATTGTATGCGTGTGTATTTGCATGTGAAAGATTTTATATGTATATTTATGGAAGATCGGATGTTATTATTGAAACTGACCATAAACCTCTCGTTAGCATTATAAACAAGCCCTTAGTAAGCACCCCGGCACGTTTGCAAAGAATGTTACTACGATTACAACCATACTCGTTTAAACTCGTTTACAAACCAGGGAAATATCTTTATATAGCCGATACGCTATCGCGTGCAGTTGCACCGGCCGCGGCGGCTGAGCACTCATCCCCGCCGTTTCCTCGTGACCATTTAGACGCGCAGGCGCAAGTATGCTATTTATCTACGAGTAATCCGCTTACAGATACACATTTTTTAGAAATACAGAAACATACTAAGAATGATGAAGAATTGCAAAAGTTATTTAAAGTTATAAAGAAAGGTTGGCCTAGTAACAAAAATGAAGTAGAAGATAGTATTAAACCCTACTGGGATTACAGAGAAGAGTTAGTAATTGATTTCGGTATGATATGGAAAGGGAATAGAATAGTGATTCCTAAATGCATGCAATATGAAATGCTAAAAAAGATACACGTAGGGCATTTAGGGTTGGAAAAATGTAAATTAAGAGCTCGGGAGATAATGTTTTGGCCAAATATGGGCACACAATTAAAAGATTATTTATCGCGATGTCAAGCATGTCTAACGTATAGAAAGCAAAACACAAAGGAGCCACTCATACCTCATGAAGTACCTCCAAGGCCATGGTGCAAAATAGGCACAGATATATTTCACTTTGAGGGAAAGTCGTACCTTATTGTCATAGATTATCAAAGTAAATATGTAGAAATTTCAAGGTTACGTTCATTAACTTCAGAAACCATAATTAATCATTTAAAGAGAATATTTAGTAAATTAGGTATTCCTGAAACAGTTATGTCCGATAATGGTCCAGAATATTCTTCTATGGTCTTTAGACAGTTTTCGAATGAGTGGAACTTTCAACATATAACTTCATCACCAAAATACCCACAGTCAAATGGGCAAGTTGAACGGGCCATTCAAACTATAAAAAATATGTTAAAGAAAACTAGTTTTGAGGGCGCAGATTTTCAATTAGCGATGTTAGAATATTTAAATACGCCTATTAGCTGTGAAATACCTTCACCGGCAGAGTTATTGTACGGTAGGAAATTACGTAGCATACTTCCTTGTACTCCTACATTATTACTTCCAAGAGCACAAAGTGACACGGTGCAGAAATTAAAATCACGTCAGATTACACAAAAATATTATTATGACAAAGGATCTAGAACATTAAAGCCGTTGAAAATAGGGGACAGGGTTAAAGTAAGGATAGACGATACTTGGAAATCTGGTGTAATAGATAATATAGTGGGATTACGTTCATATACAATTAAAATGAACAACGGTAACATCCTTCGGCGAAATAGAAGACATTTAATATTTGATCCGAGTACGAATAGACAAGTTAGTCATCAAGGTCCCGTTGTAGATTGTAATACATATGTATACGACGACATACTTGTAGATGAACGTAGCGGACTTGCGAGTGATTGCCTCAGCTCCGGTGTGTGTGTGCCATCAGAACAACAAACCATGAGCCATATTGATACTAATTATTATACCCGTTACGGCAGGAAAGTGAGAGCACCTGATCGCTGGGGATTCTGAGCGCCAGCAAGTGCCTAGAATTGTCATTCATACGTACTGATAATGGTAGTAAGTAATTTAAGCTAAATATTATTAATGTTTATTATTATTTTTTGGGGGTAATATCTTTGTGTTTAATTTTACTTTAATTTTATTTTTTTTAAGAAAGGGGTTGTATGTGTGTGTTAAATAAGTATATGAATTGTAAGTGTGTAGGTAATTTTATTATAGTATTAAAACAGTCTTAGCTCAGCTCTTGTGTTTGATTCACGCATCCCTGACACTCAAATGTCAAATACATTTGAAAAATGTCAGAAGGAAAAACAAGAATATACTCCAAGAAATTGCGACTGCTGAAGAGTGCTTGACTAAGGACCTGGACGATATTGAGACCAACATCTTTCAGGAGGATGACGTCGCCAAGTGTGATGAATGCGTGTGCAACGATAAGGTCATGTTGGAAGATCCAAATGACCCTAGAGGGTGTATATATTTTCAGGTTAGTAGACAGTATATATATATTTTCATCTCACTAGCTCGGAAAGGCTTTCTTTATTTTTCGAAATCTGAGCGCAAAAGTTTATTTTATCCGCTAGCGTGGAAAAGTTATTCGAAATTCGAACGTGACGAGCTATGGTGTAGAGCACAGACCTGGGCGAAAGTCTATTGTAATCACGAGAGCATTCTGCCGCGAGTGAGGGGTTGGACAAGTGTAGAGTGGTGAAGAAGAACAACTCAAATATAATTAGGCATCTAACATTTTCCTCGCTTTAGTGAGATGAAAAGTTGTGTTTCGCACGGGTGCAAAATTATTTGCGTCTCGTGCCTTTGAATCCCTCGCTAGGCTCAGGATTCAATACAAGCACTCGCACCAAATAACAATTTTGCAGCCTTGCATAACAAATAACTATTAGCGGCTCAATTTTTAATAGTATCACACGAATGTTTTAATATCTATTTATTTGTAGTTTCATACACTACTTTATCTATAGTCATGTTAACAAATTATGAAATAAGATATCTTAAATAATAATGGCGCCGAAATCTAAGACACCGCGCATGCGCCCTAGCGCGCGCAAATATAGACAATGTGCAGCCGCTATAAAAATTGAATTGAAAACTCCTTGGTGGAACCGAGGTGTACTATAATAGAAAAATGTATCATAATAAAACTTTTTAATTTCATTATAGTTGCATGTGCATAAAGTCTGTCATTATAGTACTATTTTTGAATTCATAATTAGAACTTTACGATATGAGTGTAGTTTATGAAACTTTTGCATAATAGGAGGTAGTATCACACGAATAGAATAGAATAGAATAGAATATTAGTTTATTTGCATAGAATGTAGGTACATAAATGAAGGTGTTAACAAACTTTTCTGATCCTAGTACATTCTACCTTAATTTAGGCATTCAAACATTAGGATAAATTAAATGAAACCTAAAATTTAAACAACAATAACTAGAATTAATACAAACAAATCAAAAAATTTAAAAAATAATAATAATATTAATTACCTAGTAATATAAAAAATATCAGAATCTACAATGATTCACCAAATTTTTTTTTTTTTTCATTATAAATCACGAGTGTTTTAATACCTAGTTATGTGCACTTTGTGATATACTTGCGCAGTTGACACAATTAAATACGCGGGAAATTGATCCACCAATCAGAAAGCATCGTCGCTGCTACATCGATGTCACCTTCAGTCAGTAAGCGAAATAGAAATAGACGGCACTGCAGTCAATTTTTACACCTTAAGTGCATTACATAAGGTTGATTATAAATTGATTTAGCTTCGGTTGTTGTCGGCGATCATGTATTCGTGTCTGCGCGAACGTAGTTTGCCGATGCGATTTCTTAGTTGTGTCGTACTCAGGGTTCGAAGTGATAATTATCATTGATAATTATTAAGATAAAATAGGTTGTTAATCATCTTTGATAAGTATTTTGGTTTTGATCACGAAATTATGAATAAAGAATTAATAAAAGATTACCTTGATTGTAAAATGTGTATAATTTATTTACTGAACTATTTGCTTCTAACGTAAATATTGATATGTAATACCTACCAGTTAAACAAGGATTGCTAGGATTATATCTGTTTGATTATTATCGGATAATTATCTGATATCATGATAATTATCAAGGGGTATATTTATCTTGATAATTTCAAACCCTAGTCGTACTGTAGTTTGTTATGTTAGCGCTAGATGTCGCTACATATATTTAAGTGTTTGTTGTTGCGCAGGCGTCGGTGCAGGTGCTGCGTCACTCGACGGCGATCTACCCCGGCTTCCAGTGCACTGTTCATGTGGGGAATGTACGACAGACCGCTATCATAGAGGTAAATATATGACAATACAGTATTATCTGATAAAAAGAAGCTTTTCCGAAAAACTACTTGAAACTTGAGCAATAACTTATTTGGTGAACGAGAGTCTTGAAAGAGAGATCTGGGGGCCTAAAATGGCCAAATTTAGCAATTCATCTACTGATCTGCATAGTAACTGTCAAACAGATGATTACTGAATATGAACCTTATGCGGATGACATTGAGAGTTGTCAATTAAGTAGATATTTGTAATATAAATCATATTGTGATTCATCTAAAGCGGCCTTTTTAGCCCCCCAGATATGAATGAGACACCCGAACGAGAATCGTGAACGAGAACGTAAACGAGACTCGGGGTTCCCAACTTAGGGGTTTTCCCCCCAAAGGATGATGGGCGAAAATATAGGGGACACTGCCCTGAGACCAATAACGATGTGACACATATCATTGGAAAGCTCTTTTCAAATGCTACAATTGTTACTAAGGCCGTCCGGGTCAATTCGCTGTGGGTAAAAAGTTATGGCGTCTCAAAAGTATTGCGGCATAGAACTAGTCGTCTACATACAATATAACTGCCAGGAGACCAATAACGATGTGACACATGTCATTGGAAAGCTCTTTTCAAATGCTACAATTGTTACTAAGGTCGTCCGGGTCAATTCGCTGTGGGTAAAAAGTTATGGCGTCTCAAAAGTATTGCGGCGTAGAACTAGTCGTCTGCATACAATATAACTGCCAGGAGACCAATAACGATGTGACAATGTCATTGGAAAGCTCTTTTAAAGCACTGCAATTGTTACTATTGCCGTCCAGTTCAATTCGTTGTGGGTAAAAAGTTATGGCTTCTCAAATGTAGTGCTGGCCCCGTAAAGTAAGCCTTATGTAGGTATATTGACCAAAAATTCTTTATGAAAGAAAAACATCGTTATTAATACACATATTACACATCTTAACTTAATCTTAAATATCATAAAATTAACATTATTTATTACATTATAAAAAATACCGTATTTCTTGGGGAAGTTATTGAATAAAACATTTGAAGCTGAACGATGATCATAGCTTCTCCACTTTGTTAAACGTAGAACCTTCTGGAACATTGCTAAGTTCGGAAAACTTCTGATCGTATGCCGCGTGGCTTAAACCTGTTCTTTGTCCACAATGCGTTTTCGAAGATACAATTAAAGAATATAAACGCAATACTTTTGTGAAATATATAAAATAATCGGCTTACATACATAGTGTATCTATATTATTAGTCTAGTATTAAAAACCTGATACCTACTTCAAAACAATCATCCAATTGCATTTCAATTTGCAAAATGTACATTTTCATGCACAATAAGCTGCAAAAGTGGTTGATTTTGTAGAATATTCTCGGTCAGGAGATGACGCTGATATCTTATATTTAAATGTAACCCTCGTTGGCGCATAATATTATTAAGAAGAATGTCCATAATAAAAATCGTTGAAAGCAAGCGTAAACGTAAATCGAACGAAGACCAATAAACAAGCCGATGTTAAACAATAACAAACTGTCATTTTTCATACAAAATGACAACATGTAACTGGCACCCGACTGGCAAGAAAAGTTGCTGATGCGTTTCAGACCTTTAATTCGCTCTCACAAGGAGGGAGTTAGAGGGATTGGGCTCCCAGTACTCGTCACTCACAATATTTGACGCGGCAACATAATCTTGCTACTTTCTGTATTCTGAGAGCGTGTTAGGTTCATAAAATGTACTTCTCTGGTCAGGTCAGCCCATATTATGAGCCGTAGTGAACTACTGGTTGCAGTAAGGCTCGTCCATGTAAAAATGTACATAAACCAACAGCTGCCATCGTCGCTAACCAAGGTCAAGGTATGCGGACCAGTTTGGTGCCGCACTACTTTTGGGACGCCATAACTTTTTACCCACAACTAAATGCTAGAGACGGCCATAGTAACAATTGTAGTGTTTCAAAAGACCTTTCCAATGATGTATGACCCACCATTATTGGTTTCCGGGTAGTTATATTTATCGTATGCAGACGACTAGGTAGTTCTAGGTCACAATACTTTTGAGAAGCCATAATTTTTTACCCACAACGAAATACTATCGATGGCCATAATAACAATTGTAGTGTTTTAAAAGACCTTTCCAATGGGCAATGACGTATAGCCTACCGTTATTGGTCTTTGAGCAATTATATTGTATGTAGACGATTAGTTCTACGCCGCAATACTTTTGAGACGCCATAACTTTTTACCCACAGTGAATTGACCCGGACGGCCTTAGTAAGAATTGTAGCATTTGAAAGAGCTTTCCAATGACATGTGTCACATCGTTATTGGTCTCCTGGCAGTTATATTGTATGTAGACGACTAGTTCTACGCCGCAATACTTTTGAGACGCCATAACTTTTTACCCACAGCGAATTGACCCGGACGGCCTTAGTAACAATTGTAGCACTTGAAAAGAGCTTTCCAATGACATGTGTCACATCGTTATTGGTCTCAGGGCAGTTTTGTCCCATCATCCTTTAGGGGGTAAATAAGTGTGATGGGATTTTTTTAGGGGTATTTTTAGGGTTTTTTTACTCTTGACTTTTATTTTTAAGTTTATAATGATTGTGACGCAGCTGGCTGTAAACGTTTTGAAAATATTTTATTTTATATTATTACAATTTATTTATTAATTTTACAGTTTTATTTTTGGGTATTTTAGGGGTTTTTAGCTTTAGTTTTGGGGATAAATATTTTTGAGAGTTGGGAACATTGACGAGACTCGTGAACGGGAGTTGTGAACGAGACTCGTGAATGAGAGTCGTAAACGAGAGTCTTGAAAGAAAGTCGTGAAGTCTTGAAAGAAAGTCGTGAAGTCTTGAAAGAAAGTCGTGAACGAGACTCATGAATGACAAGAACGAGAGTCGTAAGAGATATGAACGAGAGACCTCATGTTTTCTAAAACTGTAGTACTATATTTTTAACCCGGCCCCCAACAAAAAAGACCCCGTGTTATAAGTTTTTAGTGTGTATCTGTGTATCTGTCAGTGGCATCGTAGCTCCAAAACGAATGGACCGATTTCAATGCAGCTTTTTTTAGTTAAAAACTAATTTAATCGGGTATCATCTTAGCTATGTTTCATGAAAATCTGTACAGCTGTTCAAAAGTTACAGCTCTTTTTCTAGTTGGAGTCGGGGGTTTTGAAATGAAATGAAATTTATTTGCCTGAAGTATGGTACATTGTACATACAGATGCGTGGTAAACATATTGTAGACTCACATACTTCGTCTTAACAATATATATATATATATATATATAATCATTTATTTCAGACAAAGATCCATATTTGTTAGTATACAAACACTTAGACAAACTAATGTTAATACTTACGCTAGAACAACACAAAATACAACTACGCCACGCTACGCGTTAATTCACCGCAAATATTGCTACTCTGGAACCCATATGTTTAGTGTTCCAGTGGCGCACTATCGGGCAATCAGCCCTGTGCAAAACGGTGTTCAGGAGGCTGCTGGCGCTATCCCGCACACGCAGCATCAGGGAGGCTATTCTTCTTCTGAACAATGCTTTGAAGCCATCTACAGCAGCCTCAGCAAACATACCTGATGCACTATTGAAGCGGGGCAGCCCCATCAGCATCCTAAACCCATTATTATATTGGACGCGCAGAACATCGAGTGACCTATGTGACCTATATGTGAATATGCCCGACATGCAAATTTTTACATAGTTAAGGAAATATAAATTAAGATAATATTGATAGAATTACAATTTACATCGACTCGTAGTTAATAATTAAAAGAAACATCATCGAAATATAAAAAAACAAAAAAACTTCTAAAATGAATAATTTAATATTGAATAGGTATAAAATAATTAAAAAAATATTATGTCACTAAGAATTTTTTTTTTTTTTTTTATTAAAAAAAAGAAAAAAAAATCATTTTTCCATTTTTCCTGTTTTCCTTTTTTTTTTAACGGTTAGGTTATTTATTTTTATTTTTATTTCTCTAGAAAGCTTACAGCTAAAACAACATTAGACAAATAATAGTTATCGAAGGCCAATTAAAAGTTTTCACAAATAGTTATATGAAATTTATTGTTCTATCATGTTCCAGGGTATAATGTCTCTGCACAATGTCCTCCGCGCTGACGAATCCGCCTCCGTATTGTTCCGATTCGTGCGCTGTCCCGAATACCTCGTCAGCGGAAGGCGACTGCTGTTCACAGCAGGCTTAGGCAGCAGGTGAGGATAAAAAGAATAATAATAATAAACGGTGTTCTCGTCTAGCTAACGGAGAGTATTTGCATAGACACAACCTTGTAGCCAGGATTATCCATCAGCAAATTGCTCTAAAATACAACTTGTGGAATCGGAAGTGCCGTACTACAGGTATGTGCCCGACCGAGTTCTTGAAAAAGGCCATGTCACACTGTACTGGGATCAATCCATCATCACTGACAGGACTATTGTAGCCAATAGACCTGATATAGTGGTGGTGGATCGATCAGAGCGGCGCGCAATGATTGTC
Source organism: Allophyes oxyacanthae (assembly GCA_932294325.1). Taxonomy (NCBI): domain Eukaryota; kingdom Metazoa; phylum Arthropoda; class Insecta; order Lepidoptera; family Noctuidae; genus Allophyes; species Allophyes oxyacanthae. Next base: position 5,982,548 of record OW028639.1, on the reverse strand, counting down.
GACATAACGGTCCCGCATGACGAGAACCTCGTGAAAGCCGAGAAAGATAAACAGATCAAATATCTTGATTTGGCTCGCGAGGTTGTCGACATGTGGGATGTGGATTCAGCGATCATTGTGCCGATAGTCGTTTCGGCCAATGGCTTAATTACCGAGAGTCTCGACCGACACCTTAGGAGGCTCTCGTTAGGCAGTTGGATCAAGGGCCTGATTTAGAGAGCAGTACTTCTTGACACGGCACGCATTGTTAGGAGATTCCTTTCTCTGGAGCCCTGACCGCCGGTAGCTTGGACCCTTTTCTAGATACCGGTGGGCTACAATTTTTTCATATTTTTAAATGTTTTTTAATATAGTTTTGTAAAAATATTTAAAAATATAAATAATATGTATAAAAAATGAATAAAAGAATAATAATAATAATCTGTTCCCGATGCCGGTTGGTTCCTATTTTTTATGTTTTTAAATGTATATTTTATTTTATTTTATAATATGTATTTAAAAATGTAAAAATATGTTTAATGATAATAATCTTTTCTTTCAGACTACTGTCCATATTTTGTTAATAACAATTATCTTAAAAAAAATTGTTAGTAATCAATTATTCTTATTATTTCATTAATTATAAAAATAAATCATAAATTAAATTAAAATTTCATCAGGCAACATGTAGCCTGATAAGCTTCCCTGCAACTGAAGACTCAGAATGTCAATTTAATGATAATACTTACTTCAGCCAACCAACTAATAAAACAATGAAAAAAATCGTATTTTTCTAAATTTTTATTATTATTCCACTGTATAACATTCGTATTAGTCATGTGCGCCGATCGGCGTGGCGCACGCCGCCGGTAATTTCAGCCGCGCCGCCGCCGCCGATGTTTTCTTCGGCGTGATCGGCGTCAAGGTCATTGTATGTAATATTCTAGTTTTAGGTACAATGCAGATATATACTAGTAAACTAAACACTAGAAATGTCTAAATAAATGCTTATTGGTTTATTTCGATGTATTTGTTTACGCAAATTTAATAAAAAACCATTTATAAATGAGCACAATTTAAATAGCGCGTTTTGCCGATAACTTACGAACTTCGTTCGTCACAACTCACAGTCATTCGGCCAATAAATCAGCCATATTTTGATTATAATAAGATTTTAAAGTTGATCTCGGACGAAGCGAGTCTCATACTATGTTTTTTTTTTTGTATTTTTTTATATTTTGTTGTTGTATAGTATAGGTAGTTTACTGGGAGAGGCCTATGTCCAGCAGTGGGCGAATATGTGCTGATGATCACGATATTTTGGTTTGATTTGACCCGCGCCGATGACGCCGCCGCCGCCGACAAACTTGATGTCGGACGCCGCCGCCGGTAAAAAAGGCATCGGCGCACACATCTAAATTTCGAATTAGCGAAAAAAAAATGATTTTGCGCTCTTTTCCTGTATGCATTGTCAGATTAGTTCTTTCATCATCAAGAGATGGCGCTCGCGTGACTTTTGGTATTTTCTTTTTAAACTTTATCATGGCAGTGGAATACTTCATTCAGCCAACGTAAATAGTTCAGTAATGTTTAAAAAAATACAAAATCCTGTAAAATTATGTAATAAATAATAAATATCTTTATATTAGGAGTAAGACTTATTCCATCATGGTGAAATTGAGCCTAAATTATATGTATTTTCTGTTGCAGGGGCATCGGCAGAATAACCCAAGTGTTCCCGTACATACCTTGAAACAAACATCATTAACATCGGTCAAACAATGTTATATAATTCAATCATTACGTGATTCTACTATTTCACTAGAGAAAGTGTCTTCGAAGATAGTTCTTTGTAGTTTTCAAACAGATATTAAAGTTAATAAAGATTGAAAATGTTGTTTTGTTATAAAAAAAAATTACACTGTAAACAATAAATAACCTAACCGTCAAAAACCCCCGACTCTAACTAGAAAAAGAGCTGTAACTTTTGAACGGCTGAACAGATTTTCATGAAACATAGCTAAGATGACGCCCGATTAAAATAGCTTTCAATTAAAAAAACTGCATTGTAATCGGTCCATCAGTTTTGGAGCTACGATGCCACAGAGAGATACATAGTACAAACTTATAATAAAATCTCTTTTGTCGGGGGTTAAAAACGAGTAGATAACGATAGGTGGCGCCACTTTTGTATTGTTTTTTTCACAGAAATATAATATTTTGCACTCAATATAACAATAACATTGAATTTAAAGACTTTTATTTTCCTACTGGCTGTAATAAGCCATCCAATTATGATCAGATCTGTCGATTTGAAAGGTTAAGCTGACCTTCCGCGGTCAGACCTTGGATGGGTGCCCGTTCACATCAAGACCCTCCATGCCTTGGAAAGCACCGAGGTGTGATGGGCTAGCTACATAGCTACTGCGCAGACCAGTCGATCAGCGAGGTTAAGCAACACTTGCTGCGGTCAATATTTGGATGGGTGACCGTTTCTCTAAATATCGAGACTTCTGTGCCTCGGAGAGCACGTTAAGCAGTTGGTCCCGGTTGTCATACGAATACCTTTGACAGTCGTTACGGGAGTCAGCAACCTAAAAAGTCTGACAACCGGTGTAACCTTAGGGTATCAGTGTCTCCCAGTAATTGTGTGGCGGAGGTCAGATGGCAGTCTAGTTGATCAACAGCAGTAGGCGTGGGCAAAGTGTATCATTTTTGGGATTGGAACATTTGCATCTGACTCACTGAAAAGATCCGAATCACTGATATGCTTCATTTGTATCATTTTGCTCATCGGCTCAAAGGATATAAAATGGCGTGTACTCTTTCGGAACCGTATCACTGATACTGATTGAAATGCAAAAAACGACCTTATTGTATTTGATATGTAAGTGCCTTAGTGGTCATTATTACGTGCATGGATAACGACAACGAAAAACTGTGAGAGTGTGAGTGATACACATCTCATTTAGCATCTCTCTCTGACTTGTATAGAGTGTAATTATGTCACCCGCTCACTCGCGACACGCGAGTCAGTAGTAAAGTATCTCAGTGTATCACAATCCCAATCTCGCTCACTGCTCAGTGTGGCTCAGTGGCTCAGTGACTCAGTCGCCTCGCAAGCGACGCGTCGCGTGGAAAGATTCAGATCCGAATGATGCGATTGAAAAATTGATACTGAACCAATCTTTCGTGTCACTTCAAAGTTTAGTATCAGTGAGTCGGTTCCGTAAAGAGTTACGCCTAATCAGCAGCCTGTAGTAGTGCACTGCTGGACATAGGCCTCTCCGATCACACAACATCTGGCTCAATCCTCGGCTAGATCGTCGCTGCACCTAGCCTGAGGGCGTCGTACCCTACGTTTGCCGATGCGCGGTCCCCATTCAAGAACACAGCCGAGTTGATGTCAATGACCAATTGCCAAAAGACCTTCGGAGATAGACAATGGAACTCTTGAATGCATATCAGCATATCACTCGAGGTTGCTGTAATCGCATGTTTATGTATTGTTTATGCCACTCAAAATAGAAAAATAAAATAAACCTACTCTAAATACCTACTGAAGACAGCAAATTTTACTCAAAGGACACATTACTTTATTTTTAATAAGAAATAAAACTGCATTTAAAGAGTTCGAAACGGGGTATTTACCATGTTTATATCTTGTGTTGAGCTCCCTATATTTCGGCACTGTTGCAAGCGCCATGGTCACGGATAAACTAAAAGTATTTGCGGGTGGATGTTTATTGGCAGACAAAACGGTCTACCCTCCTTCTGTTACGTTTTGTGCGCTCGGGTCCGGTACCACTATCACTTGACCATGACAGTTGAAATGTTAGTGACCATGATAGTTTAAAAACTTATATTGCATTTAAAGATTTTTCAAATCAAATCAAAATAATTTATTTGTTTGTAAAAGTTACAAACTTGGTGGAAAATTAAAAGTTTTTCATGTACCACTATGTTTCACCTTGCAAGGCATACACATATTTGGTAGTACCTAATTAAAGAATCTATATATATAATTTTACAAAATAATATAATTTTGAAAATACGCTTGCCACACCCGGGAATCGAACCGACTAAAATCCGAAAAATTGGCAGCCTATACTTTCACAGCACCAATCGATAAAATAAATCGATAAAAAATAATTTCCGCCATAATGTCCTGTGTCTACTGCCTTTGTAATCCGAAATGTCGATTATATAACAGCTTAATTTTTAGCTGTAGGTAGGTAATTAGATTAATTATCATTAATCTTTAACGATGCTGATTACTTACAAAAAAAACAAAATTTTAGCATAGTCCTACGTCACCTACGTCGATCTAGTGAATGAAATTGATAGTGTAGACGTAATGTACTCAATATCGATAACAGATAAAATACTTAAGATAATAATAATTATACGCATGTCTACTTACTATACGTACTTATATTATGTAGTAACTTTTTATCATTTGCGTCAAGATGTTGCGAATCACATTATTGTTGGTTGGTATAGCAGTTGCTGCAGGTAAGGGTATCCTAATATCGGCTTTTACTTATTTAAACGCTTATTAGAAATAATCATATTTTACCACCAAAAAAAATTGCTGTTAAAACGGATAAATATTCACCAAATTGCGTTGATAAAATCACTATAATCACTACATTTGGTGTTTTTGTTTTTGTGACGAACCCGTTTAAGAAATATATTGTCCGTACACTATGGTTCAGTCCGCGAGAAAGAATGTATTGACTGCCGATCGCCGTATAAAAGCTGGTCGATAAATGGTCACGCAAAAGTATACCTAAACCTAACCAGAATATAATACGTTTTTCACTAACCTTTTCCTTCGCTTCAATTGTTGTCGCCAAAGAGTGTTTGAAAATTGTTCAGACTTCAGCTGATCACCGGTTTATTATTGATTCCTGTTTATTCCACTATAGATTTCACTTGCGGGTCGTTATTAATTATTTATAACATAGTCACACTCAATATTATTAGATTTTCTTTTGTGCACAAGTTTTGATGTTAGTTCAAGAGTTCGCGCGGAAAGTCTTCTTTTGTTTTTCTTGTAAAAGGTGCGAGCGAGAGGTTTGTCGATGGTTGGCGCTCGTATGCGACGCCGAAAGTAGGAGCGAGACAACGCAATAGTATTCTCAAAGGAGTATACGTTCTGATAGGCAAAGGAAATCATGTCATGAGCCAATATATCGAACCAGAATATTACCCAGCTTTCGGCGCGCGGATTTAAATACTGAATTTAAATAGGTGTACGAAACAGTTTTTGTATTACTTTGAGTTACCTTGTAAAAAAAATACCGATCATGAAGACGGGAGTTTTTTTTTTCTTCATTTTTTTTTACAAGAAGTTTATTGTCTCACGATCGCATTAAAGTTTATTACCAGAGTCGATGTTCATTACCATTTTAGTTACGCGGTAGACCCAATTTTTACAAATAGACGCGTTGCCCGCGCTCTATATTGGCAAGATAAATGCAAGGTAAATGCCCTGCACCGACTGAGAGAATGAGCATGCAGCAGCTAATGCCACGTAACTAAACGTCTATATTCATCTTTTTCTAACAACTGACACGGCGTGTGGTGGCTTTCATTTTCTTTCCCTTTTTTCGCGAACTGTATAATTACATGTTCTACTGCTATGTAGCTATAGTAAAGTTTACGCCATTTTGTAGAGCATTAATGTTGGTGTATGCCCTGTCTATTTGTAAAATGTCATTGGGTAGACCCGGCAGTATACTAGAAAGGTAGGATTTTGTATAACATGTACCTATTTGTTGAAGGGCTGAATACAGGGTGTCGCTTATGCGCATTAAATGAAACCACATATTGGGTATAATTTTCTGAAGCCGTACACAAAAAATCTGGGATTTTTACGCAAGTTTTTTTTGCAATAAATTTCACTCAGCTATCATTCGTATAGGTCAGGGGTCGGCAACCTGCGGCTCGCGAGGCATATGCGGCTCTTTGGATGTGAATCTGCGGCTCTTTAGTTCCATACTCAAATCACTAGGTGGTCCTGGCATTATTTGCCAAAAATGTAGACGAAAGTTTGTGGAAAAATTAAAAAACAATTGTGGCTCTTTAAAAACTTTGAAATTTGTAAATTGTAATTTTTGACTCTTCCGACTCAAAAGGCTGCCGACCCCTGGTCTAGGTGAAAAGACATCGAAGTAGAAATTAATGTCACATTTATCTGTTCTACACGTGTAAATAAAAATAATTTTGGTTAGAATACGTTGGAGACTTTTCAAACTTTGTCTAGAGATCGTGTTAAGTGTAAAATTATGAAATTTTAAATTAGTTCCTGTGGCTAAACTACAGATTGGATTTGATTGTTTTTTCGTGTACGGTCACAGAATGTGATATTAAATATTATTATTATTTATTAGAAGAGGTAGGGTACTAGGCCCATTTGTGACTGCGACCTGCGAAGATCTATTGTGACGCCTCTCGTTTCATTACAGCACTCCCTCTAGCCGTATGTCAATGATGAAGTTGACTATGTTCTTGGGGTGGAGGGATTTAATCTCATCTGGTGAGATAAGGTGCCCTCCCAGGTGCTGGCTTCTAGTGTTGTGTACCACGTCACACTCGCATAGGATATGTATGGGCGTCTCATCCTTTTCGCGACAGAATCTGCAAATTGTGGAGTCACTAAGGCCCATTTTCTGTAGATGCTTGTTTAGTTTGCAGTGCCCAGTGGGGGTTCTTGTCAAGATCCTAATTCGGCTCCTGTTCATGGAAATGTGGATATTGTGTTGTGTGGATGTGATTACAACTCCGGCACCCTGTATAACTTCCGACTTTAAATTTTCCTTCAGCACACCCAGCTCAAGACCTTGTGGTCTCCAAATTGGATGATGGTCCTCGCTACCAGTACTTGTCAGATCCTGATGGAACACCTCATCTGGTAGACCTGTGGTTGAAGACCAGTGACCTGGTGGAAGCCAGGCGGTATAATCCTGATAACGACAATATTTACCATTTGTTTACCAGGTTAGTGAAGAAAGACAGACAGAATAGAATAGAATAGAATAGATTTCTATTTCATGTAAACCAAATACAGGCACTTATGAAATGTCGAGACTCTAGGTGCGCGGTTCCAAATAGTAGGTCCAATGGAGAAGAACCGGCAAGAAACTCCATGGAAACTCTTTTAAAATAATAAGATGAATAAAGGAGATAATAATAAAATATATTCCTATACCTACCTACTTATTTTTATTGACATTATTCTCGCAGCTTTTACCACAAAATTGATAACAAGATTGTAATCTATTATTTTATAAGAGTTTCCATGGAGTTTCTTGCCAGTTCTTTTCCATAGCACCTACTATTTGGAACCGCGCACCTAGAGTCTCGAAATTTCATAAGTGCCTGTTAGATGTGTGCGCCGATGCCTGCGTCGGTGTCATCGGCGTGGATGTTATTTTTTTTATTAAAAACTAAATATTTCAGACCTATTCGCCAAATGACTGTGGCGGACGAAATTATCGGCAAAACGCACTATTTAAATGATGGTCATATAAAAATGGAATTTTATTGATTTTGCGTAAACAAATACGTCGAAATAAACCAATAAGCATATATTTAGACATTTCTAGTGTTTAGTTTACTAGTATATGTCTGCATTGTATATAAAACAACCGTATCCGTCCGACCATCCACGCCGATGACGCCGAAACCGGCATCGGCGCACACGTCTAGTGCCTGTATCTGGTTTACATGAAATAAAGATCTATTCTATTCTATTCATTACATAAAACCTTGGTCACCAGTCGTACTTTTCTTCACTGAGTTATCATCGTAACTCTTGCGTCTCTAGACAGAACCCAACAGTGAGCCAGCCTCTGCTACCCAGCCGTACTGATCTCCTCTCAGCCTCCAACTACGACTCCAGCAGGAGAACGATAGTTCTGGTGCATGGCTGGCGATCATCTCCTGCTTCAGGATTCAACAGAGTACTCGTACCGGGTAAGTGGATACAGTGACGTTGTTTATTTGTTTGAAGAGGTAGGGTACTAAGCCCCTTTGTCACTGCGACCTGCGAAGATCTATTGTGACGCAAACTACAGTGACGTTGTACCCTTGAGCTGAGTTGGTAACCTTTTCGGTACGGGCATGCTCGACGGCATGTTTTCATTTTTTATTTTTTATTAGAATTAGTGTACACATTTTTCTTTTTTATTGTGTTTCGTCTATTGTGAATGTGGCGCCGTCATTATCCCGTACGGAATAAAATTATTTTTCTTTCTTTCTTTCTTTCTTACTTACTAATATCCAACATAGAAATATATCAAGCCTAGAAGAGTAACAAATTTTTGACATTTAATTGAACTGTAACGCGTTAGCGTGACTTTTCTATCTAATATGCAGCGTAATGAGTTAAAAAGAGACAGATATATATAATCTTGGCACTCGTCAAATAGAACAGAATCATTATGTAGCCGTATTACGATATCAATGGTAACCAGTTTAGTCACCAATTCCTAAGGAAAATCGCTAAGTCTTGACCGTTATGACATTTCAAAAACCGGCTTCATTTGGACTTGAATGACAAGTCGATTACAGCTAGCTGTCTCTTTCAATCTCATAAGCGCGTGTATTTGATAAAATAGGACCACTACATTTGAAAAGTTCAATTAATAGCTACCTACTCTTCTAGGCTTGTCATATTTCTATGATATCCAATATTTACACATCCATTGCTACGTTCAGTAATTCACTTGTCTCCTGCTATCAACGAACTGTCACCGTGGTGTAGGTACTTTTAATTTGTTTTTGTGTCCAGAATTCTTATCTGTGGAAGATGTGAACGTCATCGTAGTGGACTGGAGCGCCGGCGCCAGCACCATCAATTACCCTGTTGCAGTTGTCAACGCCATTGTCTCTGGTAGGTTTAAATAGTAGTTTATTAACCAAGGGGATAAAGCAGTGTCTTCTGTCGCGGGTGACGATTTAAATCGCGAGCGTAACGAAGGACTCGAGGTTTACTCCCGAGCGTAGCGAGGGTGTTAAAAACTTAAATCACGAGCGAAGCGAGGGATTTAAGACGAGTCCTGAGTGTAGCGAGGAATTTAAGTTCACCCAAGACTAAGACAGCTTTATCACTGAGGAAAATACTCTACTTTTCGTACCATTTGCGAAAAAATTAACACAATAATAATATGAGATAAGCATTTATTAAAAATAATGACAATTAAAACGCATTTATTATGCAGTTATGATTATTAAATAAAATTTCGAAAACCGACGAGGCCGTATGAGCTTGATGCCTTTGCTTTTCCGACAAAAAAATATTAGTCTAGGAATTTGCCGCGTTTTTGTTTTCTTCAAATACATGAAACGTTAAGTTTATTTCAATTTATTTTTATAAATAAGTTAATGTTCTAAAAATGCGTATTCCTTTTTAAAATGATGTATAATGCTTTATTTATACAAACTCAATGGTGTAAACACAGATGTAGTTCAGTATAAATTTCGGTAAGTATTCCAAATTTAAATCACATTCTCCCCCTAGAGGATGAATGAAATTCAGTACAATTTTCTTTCCCTGTTTTTAACAGATTAAAAATGACTATTGTTATGTTCGCTTTTTGTGGCATAGAATGTCACTTTTTTGAGCAAGTGGTACGAAAAATATATTATCTGCCTGGCCTGTATCCCAACTACGTTGTGGTCGGCTCCCAGTCTAACCAGATGCGGCTGAGTAACAGTATTTTATACAGAGCGACTGCCATCTGACCTCCGCCACCCAATTACTGGGAGACACTGATACCCTAAGGTTAGACCGGTTGTCAGACTAGGTTTAAAAATAAAATAGAAATATATTTTTCGTACCACTTGCTCAAAAAAGTGACATTCTATGCCACAAAAAGCGAACATAACAATAGTCATTTTTAATCTGTTAAAAACAGGGAAAGAAAATTGTACTGAATTTCATTCATCCTCTAGGGGAAGAATGTGATTTAAATTTGGAATACTTACCGAAATTTATACTGAACTACATCTGTGTTTACACCATTGAGTTTGTATATAAAGCATTATACATCTTTTTGAAAAAGGAATACGCATTTTACTTTTAATTGTCATTATTTTTAATAAATGCTTACAGCTTATCTCATATTATTATTGTGTTAATTTTTTCGCAAATGGTACGAAAAGTAGAGTATTTTCCTCAGTGATAAAGCTGTCTTAGTCTTGGGTGAACTTAAATCCCTCGCTACACTCAGGACTCGTCTTAAATCCCTCGCTTCGCTCGTGATTTATAATTTTTAACACCCTCGCTACGCTCGGGAGTAAACCTCGAGTCCTTCGTTACGCTCGCGATTTAAATCGTCACCCGCGACAGAAGACACTGCTTTATCCCCTTGGTTAATAATCTACTATTTTTATACAGACATAATAAATAAACAAAGTCCCTTTCTAGTTCATACAAGGGATTATAATTGTACTCATCATTCTGAACACCTCTTACCAACCAACCATGAAATTGTGAAACAAAAATCAGCTGTTCCATACTCTAAACATACTTAATTAAATATTACTCGACCTACATGTACATAATTATGTATAGTGCCAGAAACTTATCTGACCCGGTCGTGGCGCCGCTGCCGTCGCTTTTACCAATGTCATCTCCGTACAAAAATGACATTTGGATGTCATTTTTGTTCCGTAGCGACGTTAGTTCCAATTTTGATCACCGGGTCAGATAAGTTTGTGGCACTGTACACGAGTCGTGTACGGCTTCAGAGGGCCGAGCACGAATGTTTTGACGTATGGTAACGTAAACGTAACCAAATTTTCATGATAAAATACGATGAATCTATCACAATTTTGTTCAATTTTATGCAACAAACTCACTTGTTTCATGAAAAAGAAAAAATATTGCATGTATTTCCAAAAAAATATCATGGATTAAACGTGTATTTTTGGCTCTAAATTTGGTTACGTTTACGTTACTATACGTCAAAACATTCGTGCTCGGCCCACTGAACATGATACCAAATACGTGGTTTCAGTTAATGTGATAACATCTACGCCACCCTGTATAGATCAACAACAATAATAACTTAACCGACAAAAACCCCCGACTCCAACTAGAAAAAGAGCTGTAACTTTTGAACGACTGAACAGATTTTCTTGAAACATAGCTAAGATGACAACCGACTAAACTGCTTTCAATTAAGAAAACTGTTTATTTTTTTAAACATTGCCCCTCACTAGGATTTCTTCTGTATCGAGGGTACAGTTTACAAACATACATGTCACATGCACACACAACCAGACTCGAAACAACTATCAGTAGATCATACAAATATTTGTTCCGTGCGGGGATCGAACCCGCGGCACGTAGCGCAGAAAGCTAATCGCTTAGCCACTGCGCTAACCGTGTCGTCAACATTGTAATTGATCCATCCGTTTTGGAGCTACGATGCCACAGACAGACACAGATACATCTTTTTCGTCGTGGGTTAATAAAAAAATCTAAGCGATCTTTGTGATCAATAACTTTCAATATTAACCAACTTTCAGGGGAAGCCATAGCTCGTTTTATAACATGGCTGAACATAGCGTCAGGCTCAACAGCGTCCCAGTATCACCTGCTAGGGTTCAGCCTTGGAGCCCACACGGCTGGCGTGGCCGGCAGGAACCTGGGGGGACAAGTACCTTACATCACTGGTGAGTAGAGCTCCAGATTGAAAGCAGTGTTACCAACTTTCAAAAATATTTATCCCCAAAACTAAAGCTAAAAACCCCTAAAATCCCCCAAAAAAAAACTCTTTAAAAATAATAAATAATTTGTAATATAATATAAAATAATTGAATCGTTTTCAAAAAGTTTTCAGCCAGCTGCGTCACAATCATTATAAACTTCACAGTAAAAATCAAGTGTAAAAAAAATCCTAAAAAACCCATCCCACTTATTTACCCCCTTTTGCGGGGAAAACCCCTAAGTTGGGAACCCTGATTGAAAGGCTTTAATATATGCCAGTTCTGAAGTCGAAGCCTTTAATTCTTTAATGCACCTAGCTCGGCAGTGGCACTGACTTCAGAAGCTGTTAAGATTTTTAAGAAAATTATTTTACATTTTTTACTTTTTTTAAAGTTATTTTTTTTCTGTTAAAATTGTTAATTATAAGTATAATTATTAGTAACAATTGTATCTTCAAGGAACAGTATTTTCATGAAAAACAAAAGCATTTAAAAATATAAAAAATTTAGCCCCCCGGCAACGGGACAGAGCCCATAACATAATGATTATTCCCTTATAGATATTTTTAAATAATTTTACAAAGATTTCTTTTTAAATTAATAAAGTCATTTAAAAATATAAAAGAGTAGTAGGTCACCGGCATCGGGAACAGGGTCCAAGCTACCGGTGGTCAGGGCTCTAGAGAGAGGAACCTCCTAACAATGCGCGCAGTGTCAAGGAGTACTGCTTTCTGAATCAGGCCCTTGATCCAGCCACCTAGCGAGAGCCTCTCGAGGTGTTGGTCGAGACTCTTGGCAATTAAGCCATTAGCCGTTACGACTATCGGCACAATGATTGTTGACTCCACGTCCCACATATCGACAACCTCGCGAGCCAAGTCCAGATATTTGATTTGTTTATATTTTTAATATTATTATTATAAAATTTTCGATTCGTCGCCATAACTGTGTTTTCTGCTCAGCCCTAGACCCAGCTGGTCCTGGTTGGATGACGAACTTGGAAAGGTTCCAACCTGATGATGGAATATACACCGAAGTGATTCATACTAACATTGGCGCCATGGGATACCTGCCAACCCTGGGTCAAGTGGACTTCTATCCTAACGGAGGAGCTGGCATGCCAGGATGTGATAGTCACAAATGTGATCATGATAGGTAAGGAGTGAAACAGAAATAAAGTACGATAACATGGCACGCCCCTCCAAATTACTGTATAGAATAGAATAGAATAGATCTTTATTTCATGTAAACCAGATACAGGCACTTATGAAATGTTGAGACTCTAGGGGCGCGGTTCCAAATAGTAGGTCCTATGGAGAAGAACCGGCAAGAAACGCCCTGGAAACTCTTTTAAAATAATAGATTACAATCTTGATTGTACAATGTTGTGGTAAGAGCTGTTAGAATAATGTAATTTAATGTGAATAAAAATAAGACTAGGATAGACTGTTTCAATGACATTGGGCCTCGTAATCTGATTGGTCGAATTCATATTTTCGCGCCACTCTAGTTAGCTTGCTGCCTTGCTAAGTAGTTATTCTATGTAGCGATAGATGTCGCTAGAGTAGTAACGTAAGTGTTATTTCCAGATCATACTTCTACTTCGCTGAATCTCTATCCAGGGGAGGGTTCACGGGTCGTCGTTGTTTGTCGTACATCACGGCTATAGCTGGCGCCTGCGCATTGCCCGGTACTCTTCAGATGGGAGGACTGAGACCTAAGACTGGGTAAGTCTGCTTTTTAACCCCTGACAAAAAAGAGAGGTGTTATAAGATTTTACTGTCTATCTGTGTATCTGTATGTGGCATCATAGTTCCAAAACGGATGGACCGATTTCAATGCAGTTTTTTTAAATTGAAAGCTAGTTTAATTGGGTATCATCTTAGTTATGTTTCATGAAAATCTTTCAGCTGTTCAAAAGTTACAGCTCTTTTTCTAGTTGGAGTCGGGGGTTTTTGACGGTTACACACACCACAAGGTTATACATACCCCTTTCTTTTCCTCGGGGGTTAAAAATGACCCTGTATATTATGTATACTCTATTTTTTCTTGTTTGTCTAAATACCCCATCAAAATCTACCTAGTCGTTTCTATGTGATGCACGAACAAACAGACAGACAAACAGCCAAAAGTTGATAAATATTGTTTTTTATTTTTCAGACAATCTGGTATCTATCATCTTGAGACGAACGCTGCACCTCCATTTTCCCGAGGCTGAGAAATGGAAGACGTGACAAATAAATAATATCTATATATTAATACGTGAAGAGAAAACTTTGTACCCCTTTTTAAGCATATTGCGCGCACGGAGGAGTGTGAGATTAGGCATAGTTAAAGTTTATATGGAGAAGGAGTGCAGAATGCTAAAATATATTTATAATATTACGGTCGAATTGCGACCACTAGACGACCTCTAGTATCAATAAATATATTTACAATGATGAAGCATGTATTCTACTAAATAAATAAATGATATTTAAGTGTGTGTGTTATTGTTTCTGTCCGACTGGGGAAGTACCTCAACCTTGCAGAATATCGTAGACAAATAACACTGGTCTTTTGCAGTGTTGTGTTCCTAACGGTGAGTAAGGTCGCCAGTGCTTCTTGGGGAAGCGTCGTGTGGGCTGAAGGGGGCTAGTAGTAGGGTCGGCAACGCGCGAGTGATGCCCCTGGTATTGCAAGCGTCGATAAGTTACGGTAACCGCTTACCATCAGGCGGGCCGTATGCTTGTATGCCACGTTAGTGGTATATAATTTTGGTCAAGAACAAGATTATATATAAATAAAAATAAAATAAATAAATCCAGCACCACTGCCGGGCACGGGCTTCTCAGAAAGAGAAAGGTTTGACTTTAGTCCAGCACGCTGGCCTGGTGCGGTCGGACTACACACACCATCGACAACTTTATGAGGCCCTCTCAGGTGTGCAGGTTTCCTCACGATGTTTTCCTTCACCGTTAACGCAATTGTTAATATATAATATTCTACGAACACTTTCATAGTGCGATGTAGGGTCTGAGTTGCCGCTATATTCTAGTAGGCGGCGCTGGAGTAGTTTGTCATGTAGCTCGTAGTTACGAGTTGCAGCGTTAGATGTCGCTAGCTAAAGGAATAAGGAAGGTAATTACCTATGCAACGTTTTTGCTTACGCTACCGTTTATTTAGTTAACAATTTTCACGTCATTTTTATCGAAAAACGTTATTTAAAAATATGGAAATCATTTTAAATTTAACTGTCTTTGTTAATTAATCACTTTCTACCAAAACTACATGTGGTAAACGATTTGTTGTATTTTATAAACGATTATTTCATTAATGAGTTGTGTGAAGATTATTTAATGAATAAGACGAGATAAAAAAGTAGAGTATAACTTGGTAAACATTAAAATTAAAAATCAATAGAATTAATTAATTTATTTGTCTTTTTAAACTCAACCGCGGGAGAACGGCGGGAAAATATTTGTTCGCATGTAGAAGACACCAGTTTGGCTGAAACAAGAAAAAAGATATAAATAAACATATAATATTTTGTAGAAATTTTCATGAATAAATAAAAGACTAATTAATTAATTAATAAATAATTAAATATTAGATACTTCGTGAATGTATGGAACAGCTGATTATTTTCGCGATCTTAGTATTGGTCCTATGTATTAGACATGGGCGTTTTTGGATTTTTACGCAATCGGATAAATATCCGATTTCAGATTTTGAAATCGATTTCAAAATCCGTTTTTAGAAATCGATTTCAGGAGCGGCTCCGGCTCACAGTTTCGTTCGTCGAGAATCATCATAATAGTAACAATCTGAATTAGATCTTATTTCTTCCCGGTGTAGGTAGTTTTATTTTTCAATGAAACCTCCAAAATTCAAATCTATCGAATGTAGTGAAATTCACTTGGTATTTTTTATTTTAGAAAGAGAGGAAGCGAATTTCTTTGGTTTGTGACTGTGTGTAGCAAACAATTGCGCGGTGCAGTTTGTATTTGTAGATTTGGATGTGTAGTTTGGATTGTGAGGTCGATTTAGATTTGTCAGAGCTTTGTGAAATCGGTTTGTCTAGTTCGGATTATCGATACGATACGATTTGTTTCTGATCGGATTTTAGATTCGTTTTGATACATCTGACTCATGTCTACTATGTATAGTAAAAGTTGTTCTTAATAATGAGTAATTAGAAAGGTAGGACCTTATATACAACGTGTATCAGTAATGCGTGGTCATATTTAAGGGTGTGGATCAGACCATCAAACTGAACAACTTTCTCTATGGGACCAATATCGTAATCACGAAAAACTATTAGCTGTCCCATACGTTTAGGTCGAGTAAGTATTGAAGTTTTATCAGTTTTGTAATAAAGTTTTATATCCATTATGCAATATAGAAATAAATAATTCCAGTCGCGGGACTACTGGAAGAAATTTCATTAGAAATAAGTAGTTCCATTGTGCTCATAATTATGTCTGTAACATTTTGATTACCATGTTTCCTTGTGTGTACATAAATAAATAAAATAAATAAACCTACTACTACTTATCTTACCCAGTCTTCGGCTCAATGCCCCCCATCCTCAAGGATCCCCACAGGAAGCATTGTCCAGCCATGGCGGTGACGAAGGAGGAGCATCGGGTGCCCGTGAAGCCACCAGTCCGCAAAGACTCCGCAAAGTAGTAGAACGACCTGAAATGAGAAGTAATAAAATAGTCAGTGACAGATATTGACACAAGGTAGACAATAATTTAGCGACAAGGATGGCGCAGTGGCTAAGCGATGGCTTACGCGCCGCGGGTTCGATCCCCGCACGGAACGAATATTTAAAGAAGAAGAAGAAGAAAAAGAGTTTATTAGCACAATAAAAAATAAATAAAACAAATAAAAAAAAACATAAAATGAGTTATTTGTATGATCTACAGATAGTTGTTCCGGGTCTGGTTGTGTGTGCATGTAACATGTATGTTTGTAAACTGTACCCACGATACAGGAGAAATGCTATAGAATAGAATAGATCTTTATTTCATGTACACCAGATACAGGCACAAGTATAAATGTTAAGACTCTAGGTGCGCGGTTCCAAAATGATCCCGGGGGAGACCTCTCTACAGGCTCCCCCCCGAGAAGTGCCCTAGACCCACCATGGTGGGCTTCGGCGCGGTCTTCTAAGAGTCCCCGAAGCCCACCTGTAGGTGCTGAAGTGGGAAGGCGAAGAGGTATACCGGACTCGTACCGGCGAAACTTACCACGGACCACCGTGGTAAGTTTCGCCGGTAAGAGTCCCCGCCTTCCCAGGCGGAGGACAACAAATTTTCGGTAACGCGCAAATTATGCCCCAAGCAAACGCAAAGCAAACGCAAGCGTCCATAGGTTACGCTAGCCGCTTACCATCAGGAGAGCCGTATGCTAGTTTGCCAGAATAGTGTTTTTTTTTTTCAGGAAGCTATTATTCCTACCTATTATGATCACACTCTTGAGAGAGACAGCCAGGCATGTCGATCCCTCCATTGGGATAAAAATCCGCGTTTGCAAGAGGAGCTAGATAGCCGAGAAGACCAGCGTTAGTGTGGACCGCTTCAGTGTACACTCCATCATCAGACTTGAATTTGTTGTCGTTGGTGACCCAGCCGGCGAAGGATGCGTCAAGAGCTGGAACAAGATCATGGTAGAAGTTTAAATACTTTACCCTGAGATTATTGATGGCTCTCCACGAGATACCTACCGCTTCAGCTAAGATAAATAGCTCCTTGAATGCGGCAACTCAATATCGTAGTGTGTACCTATTGACTATTTGCATCAAGCCCAATTCTCGTAATTAATGTACACTATGACTGAAAGTTGATTGAGATTATTATTATGAATTGACAATAAATCGGTATTGTACTAGGTACTCTTAAAGTTCAGTCCGATGTCAGTGTGATTACAATTCAATCTTCTTACATACTCATTTCAATCTCATTTTTGACGTTTAAGTATGAACGAGAATATCAATTTTATTAGCTGTGTCGGTTCAAAATATTAGCAGAATACCGATATTTCGACCTCATTACAATATAATTTCACGTTTGACGTTGTTTGTTAGTGTAGGAGAATACCATTTGTGACATTTATGACATTGGTAGTAGATCGGAATGAGATCCGAACTATATTTTGAACATTTTTAATTACGAGAATTGGGCCTCTGAGGCCCAATTCTCGTAATTAAAAATGTTCAAAATTTAACTTCCAAGATTTTTACATAGTTAGTTACAGGTGAAGCTAATAAAAGCGTTTTAAAAATTATGTATTCGAACTAGACATCAGAGGCCCAATTCTCGTAATTAAAAATGTTCAAAATATAGTTCGGATCTCATTCCGATCTCAATGTCATAAATTTCACAAATGGTATTCTCCTACCCTAACAAACAACGTCAAACGTGACATTATATTGTAATGAGATCGAAAGTTGAATAAAAGGCAAATCGGTATTCTGCTAACATTTTGAACTGACACAGAGAATAAAATTGACACTCTCGTCTATACACAAACGTCAAAAATGAGATTGAAATGAGTTTGTAAGAAGATTGAATCCAAATCATACCAGACTGAAATCGGACTGAACTTTAAGAGGAGTAGAATACATGACTTTTTGTCAATTCATAATATAATCCCAGTTCGGTCTACTTTCAGTCATATTATAAATTAATTACGAGAATTGGGCTTCAGGTCACAGACACAGAGGCCCAATTCTCGTAATTAAAAATGTTCTTTTTTTTTCAATTCATAATATAATCTCAGTTTGGTCAACTTTCAGTCATAGTGTATTTAATTACGAGAATTGGGCTTCTGGCCGGAGCTCCATACATTTTTGAAACATCTCATATCATTTGAACGATATTATTGATAATTATGTCAAATTTACTCATTCTTTCTCCAAGTTACTCACCAGTTATATAAGCTGCGTCTCCTCCCAGGTTCCTGCCGATGATACCCGCCTGGTGGCCCCCTAAGCCATGGCCTACGATGTGGTAGTTGCTCAGGACTGATCCCGTGGCGCTGTTCAACCAAGTAATGAACCGGGCCACGGATTGACCTGGAAATAAGAGATTGGTAGATTCGAGAACAAGAGGAGAAAAAAATTACACGAAAAAACAATATATAGGTATACTAGCTTCCGCCAGCGGCTTCGCCCGCGTGATATCTTTAT
Organism: Allophyes oxyacanthae; assembly: GCA_932294325.1. Lineage (NCBI taxonomy): Eukaryota > Metazoa > Arthropoda > Insecta > Lepidoptera > Noctuidae > Allophyes > Allophyes oxyacanthae. The sequence continues at coordinate 5,963,668 of OW028639.1, read as the reverse complement.
AAATTATAGCCTATGTTACCCACTGATAATGTAGCATTCTGCTGATGAAAGAATTTTTAAAATCTGTCCAGTAGTTTTTGAGTTTATCCATTACAGACAAACCAACAAACATACAAAAAACTAATATTTTCTCTTTATAATATTAGTATAGATATAGTTGTGCACTTGACTGTACCCTCATTTACCATCATACTTTCTCTAACACTCAAAGGTTTGCTGGTAGAAAACTCAAATTTGGGTTAAGCTCGCCTGTGTACATACCATATCAATTGGATTTGTATTTTTATCTCATTTCGTGTACAATAAAGAATTATGAACAATGCTGATGGTATGGACATCGTCCCCACCAACATTTAACGGCAACATAATTGTAGGTGATACCGATTTCTGCCTGTCGATATAATTAACTATTTACTATGTTCTCATAGATGGCGCTATTACCAATAAAGCGATTTAGTTCAAATGGTACGGCATAGATGGCGCTGTTGTTAACAAGTTGTGTAATGAGTGGGAAGTTCTTGCGTTCGTCATATTTTTCAGAGAACTTGTTTAGCAATGGTATTAACTGGATTATTACCGGAGACTGGTGTATTAAGAACAGCTGCAGCATAGTTGACGGTGCCAGCGCCATGGCTCCAGTCCACCACGACCACGTTCACGTCCGCCGCTTCCAGGAATGCTGAGAACGGAGAGAACGAGAATCTTTATGAATGTGTTAATTTTTTCAAATAAATTCCCTACACTATGAACGTTTAGATTGTGTTCTTTTTTTAAAAAGAAATGTATTTCTCTTGTATTGTGGGTACAATTTAAAATCGGTCCAGTAGTTTTTGAGTTTCTCCATTACAAACAAACAAACAAACATACAAAAAATCAAATCTTTTCTCTTTTTAATAATAATTTAGATTATTAGATAGTATTAGTATAGAAAATTGTTTTATACTTTTTAGTTTTTTAAAGTCTGTTTTTAATTTTTTAACACGCTTTTATTAGCTTCACTTGTAACTAACTATGTAAGAAAATCTTGGAAGTTAAATTTGACCCACTTCCCGGTTTCCGATTGAGCTGAAATTTTGAATGCACGTTCAGTTTGGATGACAAAAGCGTGTTCTATTTTTTTTTAACACTATAATATTTTATTTAAGTCTATTTTTAACGTCCATTAACATGAGTGCACAGTATTTAGCAGATCTTACCGGGTACCAGCACGGTGTTGAAGGCAGACACGACAGTATCCAGCCAGGTGTGTAGCAGGATGACGGTCCTCCTCTCAGATTTGTAGTTGGTAGCGGTCAGGGTCGCTACATCGTTCAGTACTATGGGCTGGCTGACTGAAGGATTTTCTCTGGAACATCACAATATTCTACTAAGGAATGCACTCCCCCTTGAAAGGAAATGGGAATTTTTTCAGCGCCTCTAGCGGTATAAATAGTGAACTAAAGTCACTATACAAATATTGCATGTGAACGTGAACGTTAGACGGCACGGAAAACTCATGGTAGACGTACAGGATGGCTAACAGTAAGCTCTCGTTTAAATTTAAAGTACGTAAATACTTTCGTGACAAGACGTCGGCAGATTCATCTCGACTATAATTTTTCCGAATTGTGTATATTTATTATTTAAATATATACTAGCGACCCGTCCCTGGCTTCGCACGGACGCAGTTTCTCTACTATCCTTACATTAAATATGAAAGTAGTATACAAATAAACCTTCCTCTTGAATCACTCTATCTATTAAAAAAAACCGCATCAAAATCCGTTGCGTAGTTTTAAATATCTAAGCATACATAGGGACAGACAGCGGGAAGCGACTTTGTTTTATACTATGTAGTGATGTGTTGTGAGTTTATTTAGTTGTTACTGCGGTTGCATTTGGGAACATATTATACAGGATAATTTTTAATGTAGTGCGCAAAATTTGCAGTGATTCAGTGTCCGTTCCCAAATGCAACCGCAGTACTAAAATTCACTCCACAAAATAAAAATCTGATTTTGTATGGCTTGCGCTAGTAAATTATGCGTGTCCCCCATACTAAGTCAAATTTTCGTTTTGTTTTAAAGTGTATCCCAATACTGCGGTTGCATTTAGGAACAGAGACTGAATCACTACAAATTATGCGCACTACATAATAAAATATCCTGTATTCTTGTTTTGTGTTTATTCACTTACCTACACCGTGTTATTCTTACCTAGTAAACAGATGGTAGGTATTTGACCTATCAGGATCATATCTTGCAGCGTCAGCTATATCACTAGCCTTCGTCCAGAGGTCTGCCAGGTGAAGGGTACCATCAGGACCTGGCTCGTACTGGTACCGGAGATCAGGGTCCAACTTACTGACGACTGGATCATGGGGAAGAGCTAGAATGGAAAAAGTTGGGATATTTAGAGGATTTTTTGCGTTTAAAATCCTTATTGTACATGATAATTTTTTTGCACATGAGGGACACACACTCCCATGCATTGTTTTTAAAACGCTTTTATTAGCTTCACTTGTTGTAACTAACTATGTAAAAAAATCTTGGAAGTTAAATTTGACCCACTTCCCGGTTTCCGATTGAGCTGAAATTTTGCATACACGTTTAGTTTGGATGACAAGAGCGTTTTATTTAGTTTTTTTTTTAAATACTGAACAAGATTGTAATCTATTATTTTAAAAGGGTTTCCATGGAGTTTTTTGCCGGTTCTTCTCCATAGGACCTATTATTTGGAACCGCGCACCTAGTGTCTCGACATTTCATAAGTGCCTGTATCTGGTTTACATGAAATGAAGATATATTCTGTTCTATTCTATCACTGCTTCCAAAATAAAATAATTATTATACATTCTCAGGACTACATTCGGCCTCTTATTATAGTTTAAAAAAAAAAGTATTTACCTGTCACTGCAGCAAATCCAATTAAAAATAGAACTACAATCTTCATGGTGGCTGACAACAGGTAAATGACTTTCCTTAATTAAAAGTGCAAACTTATCTTTACGTTAATCTTTATATCAAAATTCATGCGATATTTTGACGATTAGGGTTATATTGATAATTAGAGATTAAGTATACTGCAGTAATTAGCTGTAGCAATGGGTTATATAAAGGATTTTTTTTATCTAGTGCTCAAAATTTGTAGATTGATTCAGTGTCCGTTCCCAAATGCAACCGCAGTAATAAAACTCACTCCAAAACAAAATAAAAAATTGATTTTGTATGGCTTGCGCTAGTAAATTATGCGTCCCCCATACTAAGACGAATTTTCGTTTTTTTTTGGAATGAATTTTACTACTGCAGTTGCATTTGGTAATGGACACTAAAACACTGCAAATTTTGCACACTACATAAAAAAATATCCCGTATGTATGACGTGAAAGAACTAATGAAGGGTGACCTTCCAATGTCACTAAAGCGGAAACTCATGGACATGTGTATTCTTCCCATTCTTACCTATGGAGCTCAAACTTGGTCTTTGACGAACCTCCAAAAGTCCAAACTCAAGGTTTGCCAACGTGCGATGGAGCGCAGTATTTTAGGTGTAAAATTAACAGACCATGTTCGAAACACCACACTGCGCTCCAAAACACGAATCATTGACATAGCTCAGAAAGCCGCGAAACTCAAGTGTGATTGGGCTGTCCACATCTGCCGTATGCCTGATGAGCTGTGGGCCAAAATTGTCACTATGTGGACCCCTGACACAGCTAGACGACGTTGCGGCAGACCACGAAGGAGATGGAGAGACGAGCTGGATAGAACTAATAAAGAATGGTCCACACTGGCTCTGGACCGGAAGACCTGGAAGTCATGGGGGGAGGCCTTTGCTCAGCAGTGGGATGATATAGGCTAACATGATCATCATCATCATGTATGACGTCTAATAGAGATGAGTGGAAGAAGAAGACATATTGACTAGAATTGAAAGATACAATAATTATATATATTATGTAATTGTATGTATATTATTTTTATAGTATGTACTCGTAAGTACGTATATGTAGTATGTGTAGCCCATTTGTATGTATAGCACCTAATATTAATAATGACTAGTGCATCTACCATGTTTTTTGTCTCTGCATCACCCTAAGGTTGTCTGGCAGAGAATGCCTTTGGCATTAAGACCGCCTTTGTACATATTTGTATGAAAAGCATTAAATAAATAAATATTGCGCCGACCCCAAATAAAATGGGATATGGGCAGGAGAATGATGATGTTAAAAAATTAAATGCGCGGGTGAAACCGCGGGCTACAATTCGGTAATAAATAATAGAAATTGTTTCTAATTACGTGCGTTATCGTTATCTCTCATGTGAACAGTTTCTAAAAAGCAGCATAAGTAGTTGATTTATATTGAGATAATACAGTATGTGAGGTTTAGATTATTTGATAATAATTATAATTAAAAAAATTATAACGTCATAATGTTATCAATGGACTTGGTTATCTCCAGACGGCCACACAAAGAATGAGATCGACTTTTGCCTTTCCTCAAGCAAACAGATAATCAAAAATATTGAAATTCTTAACAATGTCCAATTTAGCTCCGACCATCGCCCATTAAGAATAGTTGCTAGTTTTAATATGAAAATCCATCGCAATAAAATTATAAAAAGGACAATCAAAAGCTTAGATAAATCCACGTTAATAGCTAATCAAGAACAATTTAATATTAGCATACAAAATAGTTTCAGTTTATTAGACACGAAAAATTCAGAAGATGTTAATACCCAGTACAAAAATATAAAACTTGTAATAGGAACAGCCAGCCAAAAAATTAAATGTCTTAAGAGAAAACAGAAGAAGCTCACTAACAGCACTATTTCTCTTATCGAGGAACGACAAAAACTAGGCTTTCAGTCTTCAGGTTATAGAAAGCTTGACCGAGAGGTAAAGAAGAGCATCCGAAAAGATATAAGAAATTATAACATACTAATCGCTCATGCTGCTTTGACAAATAACCGATCCTTAAGATCAGCCATGCGTGGGATGGATATAGGCAGGTCTTCAATTACGCATTTAAGGGACAGCAATGGAGTGAGACAAGGAGATAGGTCAAAAATCATCGAAATATGTACAACGTTTTACAAATCATTATATTCCGACGATTCAACTCACGAATCGCCAGCTGAAATTTATTTATGCCCTGACGATATACCGATGATAACTGGCTTTGAAGTTCATCGGGCTCTCAGTGGTATGAAGTATAGTAAAAGTCCAGGTGAAGATGACATTACAACCGAATCACTCCGAGTCGGGGAGCCAACCTTATTACCACACATTTGTAATCTCTTCAACACAATCTTAAAAACAGGTATATTCCCAAATACTTTCTGTCATTCAAATATTATTCTCTTACACAAAAAAGGAGACAAAACCGATATTAGCAATTACCGTCCTATTAGCCTTATCTCACATCTATACAAAGTTTTTATTAAGGTTCTCGAAAGCCGTATATCTGGCCAGTTGGACCTCCACCAACCTCCAGAACAGGCTGGATTTCGCCGTGGCCTCTCCACCACTGATCATCTGCAGTCTCTTAACCAGGTGATAGAAAAACACCAAGAATTTAACCTACCCTTATACCTTGCGTTTGTGGACTACTCCAAGGCATTCGATAGTTTATCACACAAAGCCATATTCACTTCACTTAAGAAACAAAACATAGAACCTACATATAAACATCTATTACAAAAAATATACCACAATAGCACAGCAGCCATACGCATACATACTACTGGGCCATCCTTTCCAATCCAGAAAGGAGTCAAGCAAGGGGACCCGCTATCTCCAAAGATCTTCACAGCCGCGCTTGAAGAAATCTTCCAAAACTTAAATACACTCTGGTGGGATAAGGGCATTGTCGTCGGAGAAAAGAGATTGACCAATCTTCGCTTCGCCGATGACATTGTACTTTTTTCTTCTTCGGCAGCTGAACTAGGCCTAATGCTCGAACAGCTGAGCCACGCCAGCCTCGAGGTCAGACTCACGATGAACATGTCTAAGACCAAATTAATGACGAACAGCACAGAACGCAACATAGAAATTGGGGGTGTGGGGATTGAATATGTCCATGAATACATATACCTCGGCCAAATAGTCTCCTTCCAGGCGAGACAAGATAAAGAAGTTGCTCGACGCACTGAAAATGCCTGGAAGAGCTATTGGTCGATGAAAGAACTACTGAAAGGACCTCTACCTCTTTCACATAAAAGAAAACTCATGGACATGTGCATTCTCCCCACCCTCACCTATGGAGCGCAGACATGGTCACTAACGCTCCGTCAGAAGTCCGCACTCGGGGTTTGCCAACGAGCTATGGAACTAAGCATCCTGGGAGTCAAACTTACGGACCACATAAGAAACTCGATGCTTCGTTCTAAAACACAAATTGCTGACGTAGGCCAAACAGCTGCCAAATTGAAGTGAAATTGGGCTGGCCACATCTGCCGCATGTCGGAGGAGCTATGGGCTAAAGTAACCACAGAGTGGGTCCCGAACGGCAGGAAACGACAGCGCGGCAGGCCCAAAAGGAGATGGCGGGATGAGCTGGACATTTTCATAAAGGATTGGCCCCAGATCGCAACTGACCGTGAGAAATGGAAAGAGGGAAGGGAGGCCTTTGCCCTGCAGTGGGACATCACGGGCTCATAATAATAAATAATGTTATCAAACTTTAGGATTTCGTTGCTATTACGGCAAAGAATTGAAAATGTTCACGGCAGGAATCTAATTCTTTCTCAGTAAATACAAAACATTCAGAACCGGCGGGTCTACCGCGTAACTAAAATTGTAATGAACATCGACATTGGTATTAAACTTCAATACGATCGTGAGAGCCTAAACTTTGAGCTAACTTGTAAAAAAATTACCTATCATATAGTTGGGACTCCGATCTTCATGATCGGTAAAAAAATACAAGTTAGCTCATAGTTTAGGCTCTCACGATCGTATTGAAGTTTAATACCAATGTCGATGTTCATTACAATTTTAGTTACGCGATAGTCCCGCTGGGTGCTATTCTGTAAGAATATCTCAAATCTCGATGTCGGTTGATATTTGACGAATTGACAGTGATTGCCTGTCACAAACCAACGATTTGCAGATGGTTTGCGACAGGCAATTCAAAAATCTCACGATACCAGCTGTTTATCGCTAAACGTCAACGTTTTTAGTGTTATGTAGGCATTTGACGACACGGTTGGCGCAGTGGCTAAGCGATTAGCCTTCTGCGCTACGTGCCGCGGGTTCAATCCCCGCACGGAACAAATATTTGTATGATCTACAGATAGTTGTTTCGGGCCTGGGTGTGTGTGCATGTGACATGTATGTTTGTAAACTGTACCCTCTATAGGTACAGGAGAAATCCAAGAGAGGGGAAAAGTATAAAAAAAAAAATTGAGAGCAACACGATAACCATTTACAGATGGTTCGCGACAGGCAATTCAAAAAACTCATGATCGCTGTTGTCAATCACTTGTTATGGCCAACAAACTATTCTCTTAACTTTTTCATTATATCGTTCTTAAACAATAGTATGTTTACTCTGTGCTTTTATAATCTGTGGTAAGTGGCAACACTGGTTTTGGAACATTCAATAAAGTTTTCATCATACAATTTTAATTAAATCCTTGCAGCACCCTAACAGGGTCATGTACCAGGTTAGTTTATAACAACTTATGTGTACATTGTGCAAAAAATAAATTTAATAAATCTCTCTTATTCTATCCAATCATTTCAGCTAACTAACACGCTAAATTCCGAACGTTCTGGTATACCGTAGGCTATTTTGACAGCAATACAATAGCGACGAATCGAGAATTCCAAATCAAATCAAATTAAAAACAAATCATTTTATAAAAAAAAAAAAAAAAAAAAATTGGTATTTATAAATTTAAAAAAAGTATGTGTAAATAATTAAATAAAGGAAATAATAATAATATTAATTATTAATATTAGCGATTGCACTAATTTTTATTCTGAAATTCTCGATTCGATTAGACTGGGAGCCGACCACAACGTAGTTGGAAAAATGAAGACATGATGACACTTATCTGTTTTCAAATAAAATAAATATTTTGATTTAAAACTCATTTATTAATTTACGTATTCTGTTCTTCAATCCTCAACCCCGGGAGAATGGTGGCGCGGCGTTGGTCGTCAAATGGTAGATACCAGTGCGTCTGTAAATGAGAAAACACGATTATTTATTTATTTATATTAATTTATACTATTTATTGCACATCAGGTAATAAAAACAAGATTGAGAATCACATAACCTAACTTTTCCACTGTCGATATAATAGTACTAATAATGTTATGGCCAATGGCTTAATAACCAAGAGCCTCGACCAGCATCTTATGAGGCTCTCGTTGGGGGGTTGGACCAAGGGCTTGATGCAGAAGGCGGTACTCCTCGACACGGCACGCATTGTGAGGAGGTTCCTCTCTCTGGAGCCCTAGCCACCGGTATCTTGGACCCTGTTCCCGATGCCGGTTAGTTCCTATTTTTTATGTTTTTAAATGTATATTTTATTAAGTTTTCTAATATGTATTTAAAAATATGACTGTGTATTAATGAATAAAGGACTTACTAATAAGAATAATATTATTAATAATATAATAGTAAGTACTTGTACTTCAGTGTGCCATAATATTATGTGTCGTTCTTTTTTATAGAATGTCAATTTTTTTTTCTATTATTTCTCCCTATTTCGTGGTATCATGCATGTGACATGTTTGTAAAATGCACCCACAATACAGGAGTAAAAAAAGTGCTGGCAAACTTAAAAAAAAGAAGTTGATTCTTCATCAGCTAGGTACTCACCCAGTCTTGGGCACCAGTCCGCCCATCTGAAGGTTGCCCCACAAGAAACAATTGCCCAGCATAGCGGTGACGTATGAGGCACACCGAGTGCCAGTAAAACCACCAGTTGTTAGAGACTCGGCGAAGTAGTAGAAGCTCCTGCGAAGAGAAGTTTAAAATCAATAATAATAATTATTACTAACATAATAAAAAAAACCAGCCCTTTACTGTCCCACTGCTGGGCACGGGCCTCTTCTCAGATTTAGAAGGGTTAGGGCCTTAGTACACCACACTGGTCTGGTACGGGCGGACTACACACACCATCGACTGATTTCAATGCAGTTTTTTTAATTGAAAGTTAATTTAATCGGGTATCATCTTAGCTATGTTTCATGAAAATCTGTTCAGCCGTTCAAAAGTTACAGCTCTTTTTCTAGTTGGAGTCGGGTGTTTTTGACAGTTATACAAACCTTAAATGGTCACACTCCTGAGAATTACAACCAGGCATGTTAATCCCACCGTTGGGATAGAAATCAGCGTCGCCCAATGTGGACAAGTAGCCCAGGAGACCGGCGTTGGTATGGATGACTTCTGTGTACACTGCATCGTTGGACCTGAACGTGTTATCGTTATTTATCCAGCCGAGAAGAACCGCTTCTAAAGCTGAGGACAGAAAAAGGATTAGGCGTGTGGAGGAACGAGGTATGGTGTTCCTCCATTGAAAAGGGAGGATCCTCCGACCAGGCGACGTGATATTGTCTGGCGGCCGAACACGACGGTTGATGTCGGACAGTTGTATATGTGTTAGATACGATATTCTTTTTCCTTGCGCGATGCAGGCCTCGTAATCTGATTGGTCGAATTCATATTTTCGCGCCACTGTAGTTACCTTTTGCCGCCTCACTACTTAGTTATTCTATGTGGCGATAGATGTCGCTACAGGCGCTTTGTCTAAATTCATTTAAAGTATAACCAAAAAGCGCTCTACGCTTTTTGAATTAGTTACCTCTATCTCTACATTTATAAAATAATGTCGCTTTCCACGTCTGTCTGTCTGTAGGTATATCTGTTAACTCCTCCTTAACCACGCAACGAATTTTGATGCGGTTTTCACCATCAGTTAGATAATTTTTCGCGGAAGGTTTATATGTATAATACTTTGATATTTAATGTAAGGATAGTAGAGAAATTGTACCCGTCCGAAGCCAGGGATGGGTTGCTTGTCATTTCTAAAATCACGCCTCAGAGGAAGAACAATAGAATGACGCCTTTAATCACGTTGGATATGCCAAAAAAAAAAAGTTTAAACACGAAATCCTGACTACTGAAAAAACATGAAACAAGAAAGTGATGTTCAGAGGATAGCCGTGGTCGTATGCCATCTACAGCTACCCTAACAATACAATACAGTCTAACAGTAGTAAGCGATCATAAGCTTTAGGGCAAAGTGGCATACGACCACGGCTATCCTCTGAACATCACTATGAATATGTATTAATATTTTATTGTTTCATACTTTTTCAAAATTCTTCTTATTATATATTATATATAATTCTTTTTATTATATGGGCGCAAAACTGTCATTTGAATTTTAACGCCACCTAAAATTAATAACTTCCTGTTTAATTTCTTTTAATACTGGTAAAAATGTACTTGTGTTGATTTCCTGTTAAAGGACATTGACCGGGTTTGGACCAAATGCTGCCCAGGCATGGGGGTACTTTTAAATGATTCCTTGTATCAATTTATACTCATAAAAATTATTTTAAAAAAAATCGGTCCGAGGGTTAAAAAGTTTTTAAGGATTTTCTGGTAATGGTAGTTTTAGTTAAAATTATATATATTCGTTTGTTGTTGGTTAGCATTACCACCGCTTTATAGATATCTGATATATAGATTCTGTGCCGTCCGATAAGTACATAGATACTGGTATTTATATTTACCAATATGTAGAAATTGCATCTATATACGATAGAGTTGACTCCGATATAGTCACATGTATAAATCATCGATATTTTCAAATAATTTCGTCATGTTGAGACAACGATGCCTGTATTGGAAGATGCGCCTGCAGTCAAAGATACGCCTGTAGTGGAAGATCAGTCTGGAGAGGAGAACCTAAGGTTTCGTCTTCCTGGGAATTACTGCCGAGCCCCGAACACCTCAAACGCTTATAATTACGCTTACAATTGTACAAACAATAGGCGTATACGAGTACCCAAAAGCCAAAAAAAAAAAAAACTGGGATGATTTTTTCACTGCACCAAATCGTTGTTTTGGTTTTAATGTCCAACAAGTATTCGAAATGTTGGAATTGTTAAAACTACCCAGAAGCCATCAACAATATGATGCGGAATTATCTTATTGGACTGGTCGCACTCGTGTCGAATTCGAAGGATTATTTAATGAAACTTCACTATTAGCACAAATATGCCGATGTCCACGGATAGCACTAGGTATAGTCCTATCAAAACTGAGAACTGGGGAATCGAATGAAAAACTCGCCACGTTTTTTAACACGTCGCGAAAAAATCTTGAACGGAAAATGAAAATAGCCACGGAATGCCTAGATAGTGATTTTGTTCCTCGCCACTTGGGTTTCGATCACTAGACCAAAGAACAGATCATGCAAAGAAATCTAGCGGTGCCTAATGCTTTGTTCGCAAATAATGGGGAAGCTCTTATAATATTTGATGGAACGTAATATCTATGTACATCCAAAAGAGCAGTACATAACTTCACGTTTCAAATGACGTTTAATCAAACGTTTATGCATAATAGGTCATAAGATGTAAACAAACAATGTATAATTCATATAAAAATGATTCGTAATCTCTACTTAGTATAGTAAAGTCGCTTTCCGCATCTGTCTGTCTGGATATCCGCTAACTCCTAAACCACGCAACGGATTTTGATGGGGTTTTCACCATCAGTTGGATAATTTTTCACGGAAGGTTTATATGTATAATACTTTTATATTTAATGTGAGGATAGTAGAGAAATTGCACCCGTGCGAATCAGGGGATGGGTCGCTATCGCTAGTAATATCATAAATAAATTATTTAATAACATTGTAAATAAATTATTCATAAATAAATTATTGCAATTCTAATGTGTGACATTGTTTATAATAATTGGTACTGTAATTAATTAGTAAAATGCGCTATTGGTTGTCATTATTCATCAATAAGAAAGCTCAACAAAAAATACTTTTCCTCAAAACTCCTCGGATAGATTTTGAAGAGCTTAAGTTTACAGACTAGTACTAGGCCAAGGAACATAATGCACTTTGTGTCCATTCTGGGCAGCACTTGGTCCAGCTCCCATATAGGATGGTCAATGTCCTTTATTTCTTAGTAAAAAGAATTTGTTTTGACTTCCTGTTGAATTTATTAGTAAAAAGAATTTGATTTGACTTCCTATTTAATGTATTCATTTAAAATTAGTAAAAGAATTTATTTTGACTTCCTATTTATTGTATTAATTTCATAAATTGTAAAAGTATCTATTTTGACAATTTCCGTTATAGTTATTTGTTTTATATTCATTAGAAATTTTTGTATAAATACCCCTGTAATGTGATTTTTGGATTCATTCTGTATTTTGCTTGGAACAATAAACGTCGTAATCTGGAGTAAGTGATTTCCTTTAAATCTCTCCTAATAACCTGTGCTCTTATATATTGTGTGTGGTGTGATTACCGATGCCTACGGCGATGAAACGCCGACATATACTTACGTAGTATATTACGTCTATGGATTTTAGTTTTTAAACTTACTTTTATGTGTAAATAATTTTTTCTTTAAGACAGTAATCTTAATTTTTTACTTACCAGTAATATAAGACACTTGTCCCCCGAGGTTCCTCCCGATGATGCCCGCCTGGTGAGCACCAAGGCTGTGTCCCACAATATGGTACATAGCTGGGACAGCCTCCGTTACAGAATTCAGCCAAGTAATGAATCTTGCAACGCTTTCACCTGGAGACAATAACAATTCAAGGTTCATAGTTTCCATGGAGTTTCTTGGGGTGAAAGAGCCTCTATGAGTGACGAAAAGAATCAACTATTCCATACAGGATAAATTTTTATGTAGTGCGCAAAATTTGCGGAGTGATTCAGGCTGACATTCAGAGACATGACCTTAAGACGGGCGAAGACCGCTCTAAGCAAAGTCGTCGCTAAGCGCATCTTCAAAATTCGTATTCAGAGACGCAGTGTAAGCTTAGCTCTAAGACTCTCTTCTCTATGGCCATTTTTAATAGCAAAATGTTTATCGGTAAGTTACGGTTTTTATGAAAATGTGTAAGCAGGCGTATATAAAAATTAAAACAGGATAGCAATATATACAAAATGCAATTGGAGTGAGCGAAACAAAATATCTGAGACATAAACCTATTTATTTAAGTCATAAGGTTAGTCAGACTTGAAAATCTCAAATTGTCGATATTAACTCCACCTTAGCCCACTTGGCGGCGCTAGTGTCGTCTTAAGTAGTCAATATTCACTACTTGGCTTATCTTAGTTTACGTTAAGTTTAAGTCGTGTTCCGAACGTCTCTGAATACAAATATGAGCGCAAGCTGTTGATTTTGACAGATGGAAGCGTAAGTTCACGCTTAGACTCGTTTCTGTCGTCTCTGAATGTAAGCCTCAGTGTCCGTTCCCCAAGAACCTTATACATAGAACGTTCCCAAATGCAAACGCAGCACTAAAATTCACTCCAAAATAAAATGAAAATTTGATTTTGTATGGCTTGCGCTAGTAAATTATTATGCGTGTCCCCCATACTAAGAAGTATTTTCGTTTGGTTTTAAAATTAGTCCAAATTACTCCCAATACTGCGGTTGTATTTAGGAACAGATCTAGGAGATCATGTAAAACAAATACAGGCAGTTATGAAATATCAAAACGGTGCGCGGTTCCAAATAGTAAATCCTATGGAGAAAAGCCGGCAAGAAACTCCATGGTAACTCTTTTAAAATAATAGATTACAATCTTGATCAGTACAATGTTGTGGTAAGAGCTGCGAAAATAATGTAATTTAATGCGAATAAAAAAATAAGAATAGGATAATAATGATTTGCCTCTGAATAAGATTGCCATGACAGTTACAAGCTGACCAAGACCGACAGACGGCACCCGTTTGCTTTGTAACTTTTACCCCTTTTTAAGCATATTGCGCGCACGGAGGAGTGTGAGATTTGGCATAGTTAAAGTTTATATGGAGAAGGAGTGCAGAAAGCTAAAATTACGGACGAATTCCGACCACTGGGTGACTATACATTAACGTTACTATACGTCAAAACATTCGTGCTCTAATTATGACCATCCTCAATGTAAGTCAATGATCCTCAAGACGAAATATTGTAAATATTATTACATAAATAGGAAATACATAAATAGATATATTACATAAATAGGATGCAGGTAAGTATCGCATAATATTTCTTGAATAATAGATAGTATCAACTCCGTTTATGCAGTGTATAGACAGGGATAACAGCTCTTAATTTTTTTAATGGAACCTCCTTTTTTAACCTACTTCAAAAAAAATGAGGAGGTTCTCAATTCGACGCGAATGTTTTTTTTTATGTTTGTTACCTCATATCTTTCGACTGCGAGAACCGATTTTGATGGTTTTTTTTTTTTTGAAAACTGGTGCTTCCCGATTGGTCCCATTTTAATTTGGTCCAGTTCTGGCAATGGGATCCATGAGAAAACCATATAAGTCTTAAATTTACAATTAGTATGTGCGCGACTTTTTATGTTTGTTACCTCATAACTTTCGACTGCGTGAACCGATTTCGATGATTCTTTTTTGTTTGAAAGTGTATACATCCGAAGTGTTCCCGTTTAAATTTGGTGAGGATCTGATGAAGATCTTCGGAGATATACAATGGAACTCTTGAATGAATAACAGCACATCACTCGCGATTGCTGTAATCTCATGTTTATGTATTGTTTATTTGGACAGCTTTCGTTGGCCAGGCTCTAGTACTAATTATACTGCTGACCTGAAGGTAGAGTGTTGGCCACCGCAGCCGCGTAGTTGATAGAGCCTCCACCAGCACTCCAGTCCACCACAATCACGTTCACATCCTCCGCCGACAAGAACGCTGTAAAGATGATGATAAAGTTAGTTCATTAGCTCCACACCTGTTCTGCCCTGTCCTGTCTGACCTGACTTACCTGGTACCAACACAGCGTTGAACTCAGAGCTGGCATTGTCAAGCCAGCCGTGAAGCAAGATGATGGTTCTCCTAGCTGCATTGTAGTTCGTTAGTCCAAGTAAACCTTCGCTGCCAACCAGCATCGGCTGGCTCACTGTCGGGTTTAATCTAAAAAAAAAGCATATATATATACATATAATTATGTATATATCTATATATAAAAGCTGTTGCCCGCCTGTTTCACTCGATTCTACGGTAACTACTGGATGTAATAAACTTTAAAAAAAAGTAAAAACCGACTCCAAAAACTAAGTATAAAGTAATTTTCAAAATCTTAACAGCTTCTGAAGTCGGTGCCACTGCCAAGCTAGGTGCATTGAAGAATTAAAGGCCCCGACTTCAGAAGCTGTTAAGTTTTTTAAGAAACTTACTTTATACTTTTTAGTTTTTGGAAGTCGGATTTTACTTTTTTTAAATTTATACAATACAAAATATAATACAATACACTTTATTGCACACCAGTAATAGAAGAAAAGATACAATATTTATAGTATATTGTTTATTTTGTTTTTCTATTTTGAGTGGCATAAACAATAAACATGCGATTACAGCAATCGCGAGTGATATGCTGTTATTCATTCAAGAGTTCCATTGTCTATCTCCGAAGGTCTTCATCAGATCTTGACCAAATTTAAATGGGACCACCTCAAGAGGTCACACAAGACAACACACACACAACATTCAAGAACACACACACACTCACACACCCCAGAACACATGGCAACATTCAAGAATTTTCAGAATCGTTCTACAATTGGCGGAGTAATTAATCGCTTATACACACACACAGTCACATACATTCAAACATACATACATACAAACATACCTACAGCAAATTGCGCATACAGTCAATTAAGAACTTCCTCTTTTTTTTTTAGTCGGTTAAAATACAGAAAAATTGTGTTCTAACCTGGTGAACAAATGGTATACATTTTGCCTATCAGGGTTGTATCTGGCAGCCTCCCTGATATCACTGGCCTTCATCCAGAGGTCCACTAAGTGAGGGGTTCCATCGGGACCCTGCAGGTACTGGTACCGAGGACCTTCATCCAGTTTTCTGATCACAGGATCATGAGGAAATGCTGGAAAGACGGTTCTATTAGAAATACAGTGTGGAATAAAAATGACCACCCATGTTTTAACAGGTTATCAGAAGCTCAATTCTCGTAATTAATTTACACTATGATTGAAAGTTGACCGAACTGAGATTATCTTTATTATGAATTGACAAAAAATCGGTATTGTACTACTCATAAGATTTCACAATATTGCGTTTTGACATGTTAGGTACTCGTATATGGAAGCACGGCGACGCATCGCATTATGTAGCAATTTGGCAGTTGTAAACATTTATTTTAAGTTTTATAAATCTTTTTATTTTTAAATAGTATAAAATTTTAATTTCGTATGAACTAACGTTCATTTTGGTATAAACTTTACGTAATAATATAGTTAATTCTGAGCGCTTTTTGTAATTTTATAGTTTTGAATGGGATTTTTTTTATAGATATTCCATACATATTTCAAAATTCTGAGGCCGCTATGATCTAAACGACTATTTACGAGATATTATTATATTATATATGTATATATTTCATTTCATTTTCATATGTACAGTCAGTGGTGACTGATGTCCCCTTTTCATATTTCTTTTCCCTTTTTCCCGTGCTAACCTAGTGCGAACCTCACGTGATTACCGGACGATCCCGATAGAATAGAATAGAAACCCAAGTCTCAACATGTGGCTGATAATAATAGATTTTTCATTTCACTAGCCCGGAAAAGCTTTCTTTATTCTTCGAAATCTGAGCGAAAAAGTCTATTTTATCCGCTAGCGTGGAAAAGTTATTCGAAATTCGAACTTGACGAACTATGGTGGACATCACAGACCTGGGCCCCAAGTCTGTTGTAATCACGAGAGGATTCTGCCACGAATGGAGATAGCAGGAGTTAGTAGACTTGGGGCCCTGGACAAGAGTAGAGTGGTGAAGAAAAACAATTCAAATATAATTAGGCATCTAACTTTTTCCTCGCTTTAGTGAGATGAAAAGTTGTGTGTTTCGCACATCGATGTCTATAGTCTATAATCTTAGTAAACTCAAAAAGTGAGACGTGTCAGGTACTCCATTTTCAGAAAAATGGAGTGGTTGATCACCAGTCAAATGCCGTTTACAAACATAATTATTAATTTGTGTATTGAATAAAAAATATATAATAACAGTAGCTATTCCATTAGTGCATGTATCGCTGTTCTATTTAAATATAATTCGAACATTGATAAATTTAGAATTTGACGTTTTCAAAAAATACGTCTCATTTTTTTAGCTTCCCTTTGTATGACAGAGCGTATCTATAGACATCGATGGTTTCGCACGGCTACAAAATTATTTGCGTCTCGTGCCTTTGAATCCCTCGCCACGCTCAGGATTCTATTTTTGAATACTCTTAGAATCCTTCGTTTGCTCGGTATTCAATACAGGCACTCGCACCAAATAACAACTTTGCAGCCTTGTATAACAAATAACTATTGCTTACCCGATACAGCAGCTGTTACACAGAACAACAAAATTATAGACGTGTACATGATTGAAGGTCGAATGACAAACACGATTATCATATTTATAATTTTGTTAAAATCTTATCTTAATGATTAAAATGCATGAATTAAAAACATGATAACGGGTTTTTTTTGTTTGTATGTATTCTCTGTAGCAGTATTGAATTATGTTGGTAGCTCACCCTGTATAATACAGGGTGAAAGGGAAAATAGACCTATTCCGTGAAAGGGGTTATAGTGCGGTAATTTACCAAAATAACCTAACCGTCAAAAACCCCCGACTCCAACTAGAAAAGGAGCTGTAAATAATTTTGAACGGCTAAACAGATTTTCAAAGTCAAAGTCAAAAGTTTTTATTTCAACTGGGCCTTTGCAGGCACTTTCAAAACGTCGTGATTCTAGGCGCACGGTTCCAAGTGGGTTGGTCCTGGAGAAGATACCGGCAAGAAACTCCATGGATACTCTTTTCATAAATCAAGATACTTAATTAACAATAACATATGGAGCCGCGGGAGCGGCCCTAGCTAAAATTCGACCAGAATTTACACAATATTACAAAAAAAATAAAAAGGAACAGCAAAGATCTTATTAAGTACTACTACAATTTAAACAGTACAAGTAGTTGCTTATTTAACACTCAAGCCACCCAGTTTTCAATTTCATGAAACATAGCTAAGATGATACCCGATTAAACTAGCTTTCAATTAAAAAACCACTCATTTCGGACACCCGGTTGATGGGAGTTAATAAAAATAGAAAAAAGGGGTATTATAAGTTTGTAGTGTGTATCTGTCTGTGGCATCGTAGCTCCAAAACAGATGGACCGATTTCAATGCAGTTTTTTTTAATTGAAAACTAGTTTAGTCGGGAATCAAGCACCACTGCGGGGCATAGTGCTTAGGAGGCTGGCAGCGTTATCTAATTCGTTAAAATAATTCATAATTACATATGAAAAGAAAAATAATAATATGTAATCATCTCTATATGTTCATTTCTCTTTTACCCAAAGGTTTGCTGGAAGAAAACTCATTCTGAGTTAAGCTTTGTGGATATATTTGTAAATTATTTAATTTTTTTATATTCCATATTTTGTGTAGGTACAATAAAGAATAAGAATAAGTAATAATAATGATGATTATTATATTTTATAATAATTAAAGGCCTACAACTCATTTATATTTCTTAAAGTATTTTTTTTTTAATTTAATTGTAAAACTATTTAAAAATGTCAAAAAGTATGTAATTTTTTTAAATAAAGGGCATGATAATTATACAATTGAAAATACACAAATATACAATCAGTTTAGTTGGGGGTTTTTACAGATAAGCATTTAATTGATTTTCAGATAGTGAACACCTGATTGATAGCTAGGTAAGAACTATTACCTATATTTGTAATCCGATTGATAATTTCATAGTAATTTTAAAACATATCATTCTATCAAATCTTTACAGACAGAATCCGGAATGAGTATATTAGAGGAAGTATGAAAGTGGCACCAGTTACAGAAAAGCTGCAAAGTAACCGATTGTCGTGGTATGGACATGTAATGCGGAGAGATGAGAATCATGTTATAAGAAGAGTTGTAAGTATGAATGTGGATGGCTATCAGAGTAGGGGCAGACCAAAGAAAAGATGGATGGACTGTGTGATACATGACATGAATGAGAAGGAAGTAAATCTGGAAATGACGTCTGATAGAGATGAATGGAAGAAAAAGACATATTGCGCCGACCACAAATAAAATGGGATAAGGGCAGGAGAATGATGATCATTCGATCAAATCTTTTTCATTTTAGACGGTAATAACACCGACATTACGCCGATATCGATGATATTAGGATATTATAGTAATTGATATTACCGAAAATTTAAATTATTTTTAATATTGGCATTTATTTAAAGTCTTATTATAATAATGCAAAATATTTTAAAGCTAGGCTCTATGAATGGTATAGAATTCATTTCAAATATCAAAGGAGACTGGGCGAAAGTGGTCTATGGACCAATAGCGATGCGGTAATGGTATTTGTGTTGGGACACCTCTACTATACCCTTGTGCAAAAGGGCATCAAAATCGGCCCCGGCAGTTTTGAGAAAATTATACTTTTAGCATATTAAGATTTTACTACATTTTTTGTTTGAAAAAATTGTAATCGTTTATTCTGAGTTTATATATACATAATAGCTTTGTAAAACCATTGTTAGAATATATTTGTATATTAAATGTCAAATTAAAAAAGGATTTTTTCCATACCAGCGTTTGAAAAATCTGATAAGAGCCTATCAGATTCTCGTTATTACTTAGCGCTTTCGTGTGTTTTACCGATGCCGTCAGAGTTTAAATGGAATACCGATTTTGTCTTACGATTTCAATACGGCTCGATAGTGATTTGCTGGTGTCGTTTGTTTGATCTGCCACCGTTCTGTGCAAAGAACCCACCAAAGAAGATTAATAACAAGTTATTTATTTGAATACAATATGAAAGTAGCTAATCTTACTATTCTAAAAGTATAATTTTTCTCAAAATTGCCGGGGCCGATTTTGATGCCCCTTTGCACAAGGCTATAGTTGAGGTGTCCCAACACAAATACCATAACCACAACGCTATTGGTCCATAGACCACTTCCCATACGAATTTGCCCAGTGTCCTTAAAGCTGCAGGAGATTCAAAAATTATATAGGTATTAAGATCGGGCGGCGCGGCGACGTGATGCGTGTGTGTCAGAGTAGCCGAGCGCGCAGGTCATGTGGGCGAGTTCATGACCTTAGTGCCATTCATAATCATAGAGGAATAAAGGTTTTATGTAAATGGAAACGTCAATTATTTTAATTAATTTTGATAACGTATAAAAAAATGTTGGTATTATTTGTTTTTTTTTTTTGATAATTAGAGTCTTCCAAAAATATGAATTTCGCCAAACCGCGTCAATTCAGCCAAAGAAAATTTAATTTAATTTCAAGACATGACTCAATTTTAAATGCAGTTAGTAATGCTAGGCTCAAAACTATTTTCCTAAAAATAATAGTTAACTTTAAAAACATTAACTTTTGGTTATTGAATTGTGCTTTCAACTAGATATTCTGATTGGGCTGTATGAGATTTTGCGTTAATTATAATAAACGTTGTATGTTGTACATTAATGTTTGTTATACATTAGGATTAATAATATAGCTTTAATTATATTTTTATTATTGTACATATTTGTACGCTAAAAAGATTTGTATTTCATTATTTGAATCTTATTTTATATTTATTTATTATAAGTATAATTATAGGTACTATAATTGACGGTTGAAATGCTATTAATTTAATAAGCGACTTTTTTATAATTCTTTTTCAAAAAACAATTAAAAAACATAAAAAAATATGTTGCTATCAGATAGCCTTTCAACCATCGATATTATATGTATACTTTTATTATTTTAATTAATTAATTAATTTTATGTTCTGTATTGTACCAGTGTTGTCTGAAACAAATGAATTATTGTTAAAAAATACAGCATTTATAGGAACTAAACTCAATTACTGTATGTTAATGCTTGCCTGGCAGTATTGTAAACATTTGAATATAATTACTAGTCAAGGAGTAGCCTATTTTGAGTTCTAGATGTTCCGTACCCAAATCAGAAAGTATTTTAACGTGTATCAGAAATGCGTGTTTATATTTAAGGGTGTGGATCAGACCATCAAACTGAACAACTTTCTCTATAGGACCAACATCGTAATCGAGAAAAAATAATCAGCTGTCCATATAAAACTTCAGTAACTTTTTTTTTTTGTTTTTTTTTGTTTAACGTGGTGAGAACCCATCATAGGGCTGTCCTCCGCCTGGGGGGGGGGGGGGCGAAGGGGTGTGCCGGACTCCTACCGGCTAAACTCACCACGGTGGTCCACTTCTACGGTGGTTCACACACCTACAGGTGGACTTCGGGTACTCGTAAAAGTGCCACGCCTATTAGGGCACTTCTCGGGGAGGGAGACTGTAAAGAGGTCCCCCTCCCAGGAAACTTCAGTACCTAATCGAACCAAACGTACAATATTCATAATATTTTTGGAAAATACATTCATTATTTTTACATTTTCATGAAACATGTGTATGATAAATAAAATTAAACAAAAATGCGATAAATATATTGTATTTTATAATCAAAATTTGATTTCGTTACCGTTCACGATATGTAAAAAAAAATGAACATAAAAAGTCCATAAAATAAATACAAATATAAAACTGAGCACCTAGGCGTCAAAGTACTCCTCTTTGCTGTCAATTGGTAGCGTGCCCAGAAGACTGGCAGCATTGCCACGTTGAATTGCAATGCTTACTCTTTGACCAAAGAATAGGCCAGCCCTCGGGTCACGCGTAGCGTCGACCAACCGTTTTGCAATGTCTCTGAATAGGAGACATGCATTCGGTCCCCATGACCCGAGCGTTTCGACACCAAACGGCTCAAATATATAACTACTGATAAGGTTATTATATTTGCGTCGTTTGAGTGTCTCTGCGGCTGCAGCTGCAGCGCCATAGTCATCCTAATGTTCGGAATTTGGCAACAAACTGATTCCCTAACCACACGATACTATTAGATGTTCCTAATATTTATTTACTTTGTTCCAATTTCATAAAAAACTCGGCACGGAATTCTAAAACTATTGTTTTGTCATGCTTATTCATTCAATTTCAAAGATCTCAGATAAAATAAAACCAAACATTTTTTTATTAAGGAAATATCTGAAACAATGAGTGAATTGAAATAAAAATGAAGGTTTTTGGCCTTTTTTATTATTTAGGTAAGTCCATTATTATAGGGTTATCTAAATCGAGGTTAAATGTATAAGAAAATATGCGTGCATTTGGGTGTACTTGCATCGAAATCCCGCGTAAATTTTAATACATTTTTGGCTTGATGGTAACTAATGTTGAGGTAGAGAAAAACTACCGGTATTGACCCCTGAAATTGAGAAAAAAAACTGTTGTTCCATATGTATATATTAATACGTGAAGAGGAAACTTTGTACCCCTTTTTAAGCATATTGCGCGCACGGAGGAGTGTGAGATTTGGAATAGTTAAAGTTTATATGGAGAAGGAGTGCAGAAAGCTATATAAATATTATTATGTGGTTGAATTTCAACTACTGGGCGACCACTAGTAAATAGTAAATAGGTAAAAAAATCGACTCAAAATGCTTACATTTCGAACAGACATCGAGAAGATCACAAAAATATTTTTTTTTGCTATTTCTATCTTGGTCTCTATAAAAAAGTTGCAGAATGATTCATTTTGTTTTTTCTGGTAATTAATAGTAAAGGTGTCTACATAACACATACAGGCTGTGGTTTTTGCAGTTCTACAAGCGTTTGTCCAAACTTGTTGAAAATGGAACGTTGTAATTTTTTTTTCCTTTACGGTATTCTATGAGTTCTTAGCACTTCGAGTTTGTAATAAAATAAAACTAAGCTCAGAAAATTTTAGAATACCAACTTTTTCAAAACCGAAATCATGTTTTTTTTTCGAACCTATTTTAAATATTGGCAATCAAGTTTTTTTTGTAATTTTTTCTTTTAACTTACGAATTTCTTTTCCAGCCTATGTCCTAACTGAAATATCAGCAGTATTACCAAGCACATCTCCTCTACCGCATCCGAAATTCGGCCCGCAACAGTTTGCAAAGACAGCACAACTTATCAATTTTGTGAACAGCGTCTATAGCGATGGTGGCCACGCCTTTGCTAGGAATGGAGGCTATGACCAGTTTTACCCTTTTAAACGTACGTATCACTGGACACAACGAAGCCGGCGGTTATAATAAATGGAGGCACAATTTTCTTTAAAAAAAAAACTAACGGAGACTATTTTTAAATTCTATAAAAAAAACATGCTGTATATTTTTTAACTTGTCGTTGGCATTTGAGACAAAAATAATGAGGTCTTGTCATTTAAAAAAAAAACAGTAAAATGACATATTTTTATTACGAATTGGAAATTAAATCGGTACCTATTTATAAAAATGCCTAAAAAATTCAGTTACTTTTCTAAAATTATTCCATTATTATCTACATATTTATTTTTAAACGTATTATCTAACTTTGTCATGTTTCAATATAATTAATTTCATAATAAAATAAAATGAAAATAGAAATAGAAGTATTCATTTCAGATATTAACAAAAATAATGTATTTTTTTAAAGAAAATTATAATAACTCTTCAACTTCTGGTTTTAGAAAATTATATACTTATTTAAATACTTCACTGTAATAAAAAACCAAAAAAATGTGGGTAGCGATAACTGGTAACTGGCGAGAAATGGTAATAAATATGTATATAATATTTCTATGCCTTTTTTTATAAAACCAATATCCTAACTGTCAAAATCCCCCGACTCCAACTAAAAACAGAGCGCTAACTTTTGAACGGCTGAACAGATTTTCATGAAACATAGCTAAGATGATTCCCAATTAAATTAACTTTCAATTATATAAAACGGTCTATCCGTTTTGGAGCTACGATGCCTAAGACAGACACACAGATAGAATGAGAGGCAGATACATACTATTCGTTACAAATGTAACGTTCCTTACAAAAATATTATGCAGGTGCCAAAAGACCTGAAGAGTCTGTTGCCCCCTGAACAGCAGCCTCGATGTGGCATTGAAGTTGCTGTATGGCTTATCTTTCCAAATCCCATGAATAGAATAGAATAGATCTTTATTTCATGTAAACCAGATACAGTCACTTATGAAATGTCGAGACTCTAGGTGCGCGGTTCCAAATAGTAGGTCCTATGAAGAAGAACCGGCAAGAAACTCCATGGAAACTCTTTTAAAATAATAGATTACAATCTTGATCAGTACAATGTTGTGGTAAGAGCTGCGGGAATAATGTAATTTAATGTGAATAAAAATAAGACTAGGATAATAATGATTTGCCTCTGAATAAGATTGCCATGGCAGTTACGAGGAAAGAGCAAACACTTAACAAAAATCTGTTAAGTAATTAAAAATTAAGGTTGCACTACAAATTATAATAAAATTATTGATTCTAGGTAATTTCGACAGCAAAAATTCGGGTATGGATAAAAACAGCTGGTTTCAAAACGTGCTTGATATACTGCAATCGAATGAGGACTCGTCATACAAGCAGAAGAAGATAAGGAACAGTGTGAGAATCCACCTCATCAATAACCCTGAAGAACTGGAGAATTACCAGAAGAAACTGAAGAAGAAGTCAGGGTATGTTGAGAAATTGATTATTTATTTATTATAACAACATTCTTTCAAAACAGAAAAATAAAGGAAAGAAAAAAAGAAAAAGAAAGAAAGAAAGGAAAAAGAAAGAAAGGAAAAAGAAAGAAAGGAAAAGAAAGAAAGGAAAAAGAAAGAAAGGACAAAGAAAGAAAGAAAAGAAAGTAAAAAAGCCATCTGCTGCCTTTACAGGCTTGATGTGCGGCTGACTAAACGATTGTCATACTGAATTTCGACGCACATTTTTCCGACTGGTCACTACTCCGACAAAACAAGTATAGCGACATCTATCGCCAGATAAAATAACTACTTAGTAAGGCAGCAAGCTAATTAACAGTGGTGCGAAAATATGAATTCGACCAATCAGATTACGAGGCCTGCATCGCGCAAGGAAAAAGAATATCGTATCTAACACTTAAACAACTGTCCGACATCAACCGTCGTGTTCGGCCGCCAGACAATATCACGTCGCCTGGTCGGAGGATCCTCCCTGTTCAATGGAGGAATACACTACCTCGTTCCTCCACACATGTATTCGATAGAAAACTGCTCTCACAAAACATAAATTCACAGTCATAAATTTTCATTCATTCATTAACTAGAACGAGCTGTAACTTTTGAACGGCTGAACAGATTTTCATGAAACATAGCTTAGATGATACCTGAGGCCCAATTCTCGTAATTAAAAATGTTCAAAATATAGTTCGGATCTCATTCCGATCTACTACCAATGTCATAAATGTGACAAATGGTATTCTCCTACCCTTACAAACAACGTCAAACGTGACATTATATTGTAATGAGATCGAAAGTTGAATAAAAGGCAAATCGGTATTCTGCTAACATTTTGAACTGACACAGATAATAAAATTGACACTCTCGTCTATACACAAACGTCAAAAATGAGATTGAAATGAGTTTGTAAGAAGATTGAATCCAAATCATACGGGAATCGGACTGAACTTTAAGAGGAGTAGAATACATGACTTTTTGTCAATTCATAATATAATCTCAGTTCGGTCAACTTTCAGTCATATTATAAATTAATTACGAGAATTGGGCTTCAGATTAAACTAGCTTTCAATAAAAAAAATAACATTGAAATCGGTCCATCCGCTTTGGAGCTACGAAGCCACAGATACACACTACAAACTATCATTGTGAATTTTGGAGGGCCGCGCCATGTTATCGTAGTTTAACTGTACCACTGATCTGTAATCTTTCTTTCTTTTTTAGGAGATTCCCGCCATCATCGTCTGTGAGTGAAAGTGTAAGCGGTAGTGGTTCTTATGAGGAAGAGCGAGACAGAAAATATTCGACCATTAGAAGAAATATCGGGAATTTTGGCTTGGGCGACCGTAAGTCCTTTTTATTAAAAAAAGTGTTTTGAATGTTGTTTTTCTTTTTTCATTTGAATGCCACTATTTGGTACCGTAATCATGATAAGGCTAAGGCAATTTAATTTATCTCGAGAACAATAAAAAAAAAACACACATACACAATAAAACAAAAATTACTATTTTATAGATACCAAATTATAGACAGACCACTTTTTTGGTTGATCGTACATAATTATTACAATAAATAAAAAATAATTAAAATCAAATAATTGCAATATCTCATAATTTATAGATTAAATAAAATTAAAAAATAATTAAGAAATTTTAACATAGCTGATCAAAAAAATATTGAATTGAAAATTACCATATAATCGAGAATCAATATCGAGAGACTCTCAATAGAGCTCTGAAGTCCAATTCTCTCGTAATTAATTTATACTATGACTGAAACTAGACTGAACTATAATTTCACGTTTGACGTTGTTTGTTAGTGTAGGAGAATACCATTTGTGACATTTATGACAATGATACTAGATTGGAACGAGATCGGAACTATATTTTGAACATATTTAATTACGAGAAATGGGCTTCTGAACACATTGTAATGAGGTAGTTAAAATCATAATTGTTACAGGTGAATCTCCAGAAGGAGGTGACAACCCTGACGACCTCTTGAGACAAGCAATGCCACAAGCTTTAGAAAATACAGAAGTCTCTTTTCAACCAAGCTTCCCTGATGATGACGAAAAACCTTTCTTGGAAGAAATAAATTCCGAAGCCGAAGAAAAAGAAAAAGAAAATGAAGAATCTGAAAAAGTAACCGAAGATCAACCGAAGCTTCCAGCTTGGGAGAAAGAAGAAGCTGCAAGCCGAGAAAAAACGACGAAGGTAAAGGATTTTAGAGCAGAAGTTTTTAAGAAGGGAGATCCTTGGGACATTAAGAAGGACCAAGAAGAGTATAAAAAGAAGCCTAGCAGTTGGGAGGACAAAAAGAAACCAAAGAGTTGGGAGGATAGAGATGAGAAATGGAACAAAAAAGAAGATAAATGGAAAAACCACGAAAGTTATGAAAAAGAAAATAAACCTAAAAAGAATACAGATTACAAGAGTACTGAAAAGTCTAAGGAAGATGATAAATGGAATAAAAAAAATAAAGGCTGGGATAATGAAAAGATTAAACGTCCAAAAGATAACGATAACGGCAAAAGGGATGATTGGGATAAAAAAGATAGAGATAGGGATGACGATCGGTCGAAAAAGAGCGATGAAGACAAAGTACAAAAGAAATGGACTAAAGCTGAAGATTGGAATGAAAAAGATAAAAGGCAAAAAGGTGAATGGGATAATAAAGATAAAGATGGTAGCATGAAAGATAAAGAAGTGAAACAAGAAAACGAGTGGGATTTAAGAGACAAGAAAAAAAATAAGAAACATGATGACTATGATTATAAAAAAGATGACTACAAAGAAAAGAAGAACGACAGAGATGACTGGGATAAACCTAGTGCTTATAAAAAGAGAGATGACTCCAGAGAAAAGAGAAAAGATCAACAAGATAACGATTGGAATAAACCTGCTTATGGCAAAAGGGATGAGTCTAAAGAAAAACGAAAAGATGAAGACAATAATTGGGATAAACCTGCTTATGACAAAAGAGATAACAATAGAGGAAAGAGCAAGGAAGAGAGAGAAAAAGCAAAAAGGGAGTATGATAATAAAAGGCCAGAATGGGATAAAAAGATAGACGATAATAATAATGATAATTACGAAAAAAAGAAAATTAGTAAGGGAGGTGATGAATATATTCAAAAAGAAGTCAATTGGGGTAAAAAAGAGAATGATTGGAATAAAAAAGATACGAATAGTAATAAAAAAGATGATGATTGGAGTAAAAAAGATAACCAAAGAGATTTAAAGGAAAATGATTGGAACAAAAAAGGTAATGATTGGAATAAAAAAGATGATTGGGATAAAAAAAATGATGGTTGGGATAAAAAAGATAATGAATGGGACAAAAAAGATAGCGGTAAGAATAAAAGAAATGATTGGGATGATAAAGGTAATGATCGGGATAAAAAAGATAATGATTGGAATAAAAAAGATAGCGGCTGGGACAAAAAAGATAATGTCAGAAACAAGAAAGACGACTGGGATAAGAAAGATGATGACTGGAATAAGAAAAAAGATGATAAAGATTGGAATAAAAAAGACGTTTCGAATAAAAAAGATGATTGGAATAAAAAAGATGATTGGAATAAGAAAAAGGTTGACGATTGGGACAAGAAAGATACTAAAAAAGATACCAAAGATGATTGGAATAAAAATAATGCAAATAAAGAATGGGAAAAAGTTGGAATAGATACACCAAAAAGCGACGAACGTGGTCGTGATACCAAAAAAAATAAAAAGCCTTATGTCAGTGAAGAAAAAAAGCAGAAAAAGATTAACGATTGGGACAACTATGTTCCAAAGATAGCTGATTATTATAAACCTAAAAAGGTGAAAAGATACGAATCTAGTTATGAACGGCCACATAATTCCCACAATGCAGCGCCTGCATTTAGTTCCTTTTTCCGTACACCAATACCTTTTGCCGGCAAAAAAAGAATTTATGCTGATTAATAAATTGTTTGTTAGTATTGTTTTTTCTTTATAGTATTTGTTGATAACAATTTATGGCTGAATCTTCATGATGAATCAATTTTATGACATAATATTGACAGCGCGGCACGTAAAGAGCCCCAATTTATTTATTTATTATTATAATTAAAACGGCCACAGGCCAATTAAATTAATTATACACATTATTAATAGGTACTACAAATAACATTCACACGCTCATCTCACAGTACTCCAAGCATACCAACATTGGCGACTTCAACACGTCACATTCAGGCTTAGCTTCTAAGAGGCCGTTGAGCGCGGACAGTGTAAGGCTGACATTCAGAGACGACAGAAACGAGTCTAAGCGTGAACTTACGCTTCCATATGTCAATTTTACGAACAAATTTTGACAGATGGAAGCGTAAGTTCACGCTTAGACTCATTTCTGTCGTCTCTGAATGTCAGCCTAAGAGGCACGGGCGATTGGGCTCGCGAGACAGAAAGACCACGGCCAAGTAGAATAGAGTAGAATAGAATAGAAGATTTCTATTTGTCTCTCAAATTAGGTAGCAAGGACATACATCATACAAGAAGGTAAAAGACAAAAAGGTCTTGGACTCAGCATAGTAGCTGGCAGCGCGAGGCATGCTCAACTGCTGATATTCTGTCCAAGCCAGTCATGCGTTGAATAGACCACAATTTTTATAGTATTATATAGGTATATCTGTACGATGTACATCCAAGGACAAATGACCCAAAATTTATAATTGAGTTGTCACGCGCCGTCAGCTACCAGCATCTCTTATTGCAGTTATGTTTAAGGCTTGCTTATTCGTACCAGGATGTCTCAGTTGAAGGCTTTTTTTTATGTTGTCGGAATAGAAGCTGTTCCAGTGCTGTTATTATAAAAAAAAATCGTATCATGTATTCAACACACAACACACTCTTTGCGCAAGTTTAAACTTGCACAAGCATGCAGTTACGTATGGGAAGAGTTCGTGCAAGTATCATGGCTTGAACTAGTCGTCTTGAACAGGGCATCATGCAGACTTGCTGCAAATAAATCGTTACGGTGCGGCTACCATAAAATATCGTAATTCATCATCTGCCTGGCCTGTATCCCAACCACGTTGGGGTCGGCTCCCAGTCTAACCAGATGCGGCTGAATAATCAGTATTGTACAGAGCGACTGCCATCTGACCTCCGACACACAATTACTGGGAGACACTGATACCCTAAGGTTACACCGGTTGTCAGATTTATTTGGGTTGCTGACTCCCGTAACGACTGTCAAAGGTATTCGTATGACAACCGGGACCAACTGCTTAACGTGCTGTCCGAGGCACGGAGGGGTCTCGATGTTCGAAGAAATGGTCACCCATCCAGGTACTGACCGCGGCAACCGCAGCTTTACCTCGCTGATCGACTGATCTGCGCGGTAGCTATGTAGCTACGAGCCCCTCCATACACATTCATACATACTATAAAATAAAATATCGTAATTCCACCACAAAAATAAAATACACATAAAACATATTTTATAGTTTTTAACAATTTGATAAAGAAAACTATTGCTTCGTGTTACAAAAAAGTGTAGTGAAAAATGTCAATGTTAAAAACTATTTTGAAATTATTTTTTATATTTAGTTTTAGTAAGTATTTCTTTAATAATAAACCTATTATTCACACTGCCGACTTTTTTGGGCTTTTTCCGTCTTTGCGTTGGTAATTGGACGCCGAATAGTGGATCTGAGAAGGCACTATCAGTCGAGAGAAATAATTTAAATTTAATTTATAATTTATTATCATGATAGCCTAGCGGTCGAAGGCTTGCCTGCCGTGCAGGAGGATCTGAGTTCAAACCCGGCCCGCACCTCTGACTTTTCAAATGCATGTGCCGATCAGAATTTGATTATCACTTGCGATAACGGTGAAGGAAAACATCGTGAGGAAACCTGCACACCTGAGAGGGCCTCATAAAGTTGTCGATGGTGTGTGTAGTCCGCCCGCACCTGGCCAGCGTCGGACTAAGACCTAACCCATCTCATTCTGATAAGAGGCCCGTGCCCAGCAGTGGGACAGTAATGGGCTGGATTTATTTTATTTACTATCGTTTGTATTATTTAATATGTAATTTATTAAGGTAGGCAGTGTCTTTTTGTCTTTTTTTTTATTCTGAGATATTTATTTCGAATTTATAACAGGTAATAATTATTTATTTACATAGTTGTTTTAAGCACATTCGAGCGTATGGCACCCGTGGGTTGCAGCGTCAGGTGGTGGCACCTGGGGGGCTAAAAAGGCCGCTTTAGATGAATCACAATATGATTCATATTACAAATGTCAAAATATTTACTTAATTGACAACTCTTAATGTCATCCGCATAAGGTTCATATTCAGTAATCATCTGTTTGACAGTTACTATGCAGATCAGTAGATGAATTGCTCAATGTGGCCTTTTTAGGCCCCCTGGTGTTGCCATCTGACATTATGATTTATGCTTTTGGCTTAAACTCGTAACATTAGATTATAAGTTTTCCTTGTACTACCACTAGGGACTGTAAGGTCTGTATTAAAATAATTTTTCTATTTTTTGCATTTTTTTTTCTTTTAAATGTGTTGTGTTTTTTTTTTTTTCTTTCTTTCTTTCATCTGCCTAAACTCCAGGGATTACAAGTTTCATATTTAAAAGCATTTTTATAGTATCCCAAGCTGTAGCTACAGGCCGGAAGTATGATTTAGAAGTGGAGGCTGAGAAACTATATGGAGAAGATTTCAAATCTGTGCTGAGGAGGTTCCGAAGAACACCAGATTATCTGAAGATTTTGAACGACAAGGTACGATGTCAGACATATTCTCAACTAGCGACCCGTCCCCGACTTCGCATGGATGCAATTTCTCTATTATCCTTACATTAAATATGAAAGTATTATACATATAAAACTTCCTCTTGAATCACTCTATCTATTAAAAAAAACCGCAACAAAATCCGTTGCGTAGTTTTACATAGGTACATAGGGACAGACAGACAGCGGGAAGCGACTTTGTTTTATACTATGTAGTGATTTTTTTTGCCCCCGACATGTTCAAAGTCAAAGTCAAAATTAAAATCATTATTTGTAGACATCGATGTCGATATGCTTAGTGAACTCAAAAAGTGAGACGTGTCAGATACTCTATTTTCAGAAAAATAGAGTGGTTGATCACCAGTCAAATGCCGTTTAAAAAAATAATTATTAATTTGTGTATTGAATAAAAAAATATATAATAACAGTAGCTATTCCATTAGTGCATGTATCGCTGTTCTATTTAAATATAATTCGAACATTGTTGAATTTAGAATTTGACGTCTTCAAAAAATACGTCTCATTTTTTTAGCTTCCCTTTGTATGACAGAGCGTATCTATCTATAGACATCGATGTTTGTAGAACATACGTATAAAAAGATGTTACAAAATACAAAAATAAACTTTAAAAAAAAGTAAAAACCGACTTCAAAAAACCAAAAAGTATAAAATAATTTTCTTATAAAACTTAACAGTTTCTGAATAACGGTGTCGCCTTTAATTTGTTTGAAACAGTTTTTCGTCCTTTTTCAGATGCATGACCTAAAAGTTTACGTCAAGGAGATGAGCCTCCAAGTCCTGCACTATTACCATGGGAGGATGTCGCAGAGAGTCAACGATATAGTGGGCGTTACCAGGAATTATGATGAAGGTGGCAGCCCTGCGCCAGCTGTGTAAGTAGCTCCAACCAACATTTTAATATTAACACGCTTTTATTAGCTTCACCTGTAACTAACTATGTAAAAAAATCTTGAAAGTTAAATTTGACCCACTTCCCGGTTTCCGATTGAGCTGAAATTTTGCATACACGTTT
This sequence comes from Allophyes oxyacanthae, assembly GCA_932294325.1. Lineage (NCBI taxonomy): Eukaryota > Metazoa > Arthropoda > Insecta > Lepidoptera > Noctuidae > Allophyes > Allophyes oxyacanthae. The sequence goes on along the minus strand of OW028639.1, from coordinate 5,931,016 downwards.
AGTTTGGATGACAAAAGCGTTTTCTTTCGTTTTTTTTTAAACTATAATATTATTCATTATACGACGGCACGATTGGCGTAGTGGTTATTTATTTATTTATTAATAATGCTTCATGTACAATGTACAAAGGCGGTGTTAATGCCGGAGGCATTCTCTACCAGACAAAATTAGGGTGATGCAGAGACAATGAAGGTAGATGCACCAAAAACAAACTTAAATGAGAGGTATAACTATTATACTTAAAAACAACTATATAAACTTACATAAACATTACCAACATAATTATATTATAAATAAATATGTAATATATGCTAAATAAATTAATTACACATATAAACAACGTGTATGCAAAATTTCAGCTCAATCGGAAACCGATTTTTTTACATAGACATTATATTTTACAAGATTTTTAGTTACAGGTGAAGCTAATAAAAGCGTGTTAAAAAATCTGTCTGTCTATAATTTTTTTTTGGTGTTTCTCATAATTCCATTGTCTTGCAGGTACTATCACAGATTTAATGCCAGAAGACAGGATCCTGAAGAAAATAATAAGAAAGGTATCAAGCAGTTGGATGACTACATGGCCTTTAACCGCGCGCTGACGGTGACTGAGAGGAATACATTCAAGGATTTAGGTTTTGAATTTGCTGGGTAAAAACTTATTTACTTCAAAGAATTGAATTGCATTATTCTGGCAGATCTTAAATCAAATCAAAATCAAATCATTTATTCGCCAAAAGATATCCTACATGAAGATGTTACATTATTATTAACATAGGTCCGTCACACCACCACAACATTGTACTGATAAAGATTGTCAAGGTCTATTATTTATTTGAAAAGAGTTTCCATGGAGTTTCTTGCCGGTTCTTCTCCATAGGATCTACTATTTGGAACCGCGCACCTAGAGTCTCGACATTTCATAAGTGCCTGTATCTGATTTAAATGAAATAAAGATCTATTCTATTCTATTCTATTCTAAAGCTCTGTAAGAAATACCATCTGTTCAGCAATTATCTGTCGCAGCATAATTATGCTGAGATGGATTTTGGCCTCGTGCAGGATTTTTTTATTTAGTTTTTAGTTATTATTATTTTAATGTTTTCTCTCCATATTTAAGTAACTTCCAAGAAGAGATTTTTTATTTGTAGAATATACCAGATTATACTTAATATTTAATTATATATTTTTTATAGTAATAGATTTAAGTTTCTATAGTTTTAATATTTCGTTAATTTTTTGGTCGTCAATTTGTAAATACAAATATAGGTACCTAATATAAGGATGTTCACACATTTCATGTAATTTCCTGTGCGAGTCTGAAATAAATCTTTTTTCTATCTTTCTTTCCATTCATTTAATTTCCATTTTTTCTGGTGACAGGAACTTGATTCACGCCATTATCCACAACATGGGTCCTGTCGCTGTGGAGACCCAACACAAGTCCACCAGGCTACCATACGGGGGCCAAGATGTTGATAAGACCACCGGCACGACGACTGAACATCCCCACACCCACGAGGTAGGAAATCATAGCACAGAGAAAATAAACTTTAAAACAAAAGTAAAAACCGACTTCAAAAAACTAAAAAGTATAAAATAATTTTCTTAAAAAATTTAACAGCTTCTGAAGTCGGGGAATATAATTCTTCAATGCACCTAGCTTGGCAGTGGCCACCATTGGGGAAGCACCAGCTTTCAAATAAAAAAAGAATCATCAAAATCGGTTCACGCAGTCGAGAGTTATGAGGAAACAAACATAAAAACAAAATCGAAAAAAAAAAAAAAAAAAAAAACATGCGTCGAATTGAGAACCTCCTCCTTTTTTTTGAAGTCGGTTAAAAATAACCTTCAAAAACCCCCGACTCCAACTAGAAAAAGAGCTGTAACTTTTGAACGGCTGAACAGATTTTCATGAAACATAGCTAAGATGGTACCGGATTAAACTAGCTTTCAATTAAAAAAACTGCATTGAACTAAAAACTAAATTGAACTAAAAAGTATAAAATGAATTTCTTAAAAAACTTGACAGCTTCTGAAGCCGGTGTTGCTGCTAAGCTAGGTGCATTCAAAAATTAAAGGCCCCGACTTCAGAAGCTGATAAGTTTTTGAGAAAATTATTTTATACGTTTTTGTTTTTTGAAGTCGGTTTATCCTTTTTTTTCAATTTTATTTTGTTTTTCTATTTTGAGTGGCATAAACAATACATAAACATGTGATTACAGCAATTGTGAGGGATTTACTGTCATCCATCGAAGAGTTCCATTGTCTATCTCCGAAGATCTTCATCAGATCTTCACCAAATTACAAAATATCACCAAAGAAATGAGGCAACAGAGCATACTATTTAAAAAAGAAAAAACCTTTAAAATCGGTTAACAATTGGTGCAGATAACACTGAACAAAAACACAAAAAAAAATACATTCAAATTGAGAAACGTCTCCTTTTTTGGAAGTAATAGTTACTTCAAAACAGATAGTAGACTCACTTGACCGAAGTACGCTATTTTGAGCTCAATTACCAGGCTATTAAAGTTCATATTCCTTCGCTCGCTACCGGCTATGGTGACTAATCGTTTTTATTTATTTTCCAGGTCACCGCTGAAAAGACCCAAGCCGGACCTGATGATGGAGCCACGACCGAAACCTATCGCTTCAGGTATAGCCCACACCCCTAATTATCGAAGAGTTCTGAAATTCCTTAGGCTTGGAAATTGGATGGGTCGATGGTACAAGGTGTTTTTTATCCGACTTCAACAAAAGAGATTCCAAATTTGTTTTTTTTTTGGTATGTTGTCTCATTTATCATGGGCTAGCAATAAGGCTGGACACAATTTCTATTATTGTGTTGAAACTGTTGCATATCGCATAACCACCATAAAAGTTTTTTTTAGCTACAGAGTTAAAAAGAAAACACTGTAAAAAACATAAAAAAAAAAAAACATTCGCGACAAATTGAGAACCTCCTCCTTTTTTTTGAAGTCGGTTAAAAAGTGGTAGGATACTCACTCTACTGGATATGTTTTTATGTAGGGCGCATAATTTGCAGAGTGATTCAGTCTCTGTTCCTAAATGCAACCGCAGTATTAAACGAAAATTCGACTTAGTATGGGGGACACGCATAATTTACTAGCGCAAGCCATACAAAATCAAACTTTTATTTTGAATTATAATTAATTAATGGGAAAAAGGTATTTACATACATAGACTAAATATTTACAAATAAATTAAAAATTAATTACGAAATTAACGATAAATAAAAACAAAGAGGGAACACTTAGGCGGCGTCAAAGTACTCCTCCGCATCGCTGTCATCCGGGAACGTGCCCAGAAGACTGGCAGCATTGCCACGTTGAATGGCAATGCTAATTCTTTGGCCAAAGAAAGAGCCAGCCCTCTGGTCACGCGAAGTGTCGACCAGACGGCGAGAGATTTCCTTAAAAAGGTGACGCGCACTCGGACCCCATGACCCGAGCGTTTCGACCCCAAATTAATTAATTATAATTTCGATTTGTGCTCATATTAATTTCTTGGACGTTTTTGCTTTCTTATGATGTGCATCTAAATATATTTTATTGATGAAGCTCACCGATTTTTTATCGGAGCATTCCAAAAATAAAAAAAACCGTCTTTCTTCTGGTAACAAAAAAATGGGATTTATATTGTATATATAGGATGGATTTTTTTGAGACGCGGCAGTAAGGGCAAGTGCCTTAACCGTAGCAGCTCCAGGGAAACGTTCTTAGGAGACTGTCCTAAACTTTTGAAGATATTTTGACCTGCATGACTGTACATTATTTTGGAATAAATGTACATTCAGCAAGAAAATAGGCAATTTGTACAAAAACTTTTTTGTTGCCAATCGTTCCTGTTTTTTATAAGGATCAGCTGGGGCTAGAGTAGTAGAAATGTCAAAAATCGCAAAAATCTTTTCCCAGGAAATGAGACTCCAAATTACTTTTCATCTCACAAGCTCGGAAAGAAAGAAAGAAGAAAGAAAATGATTATTTTTCGACATCCGCGCGCAAAAGTCTATTTTATCCGCTAGCGTGGAAGTTATTCGAAATTCGAACGTGACGAACTGTCGTGTACAGAGTAACGTTTTTTCTTTTTTTAAAGAAAAAATACAATGAATCTTTCAGAAACGTAGTTCGCCCTTACAATAGTTATTTATTTATTTATATATTCTTTATTGTTACCTATAAGTCTTTATTTATTAGTGATCCGTTTTGGTACACGATAATTTTAATACCATTGAATTAACAGTAGGTACTAACACTGTTTCAGTTTTATTAAATAGATAATAATTATAATTTAGTTCGATAAATTACAAAGATATGACAAGAAAAAATAAATTTAAAATATAATTTTTGTTCTAAGAATTTTAAATTGGTATGAGGCAAATTCAGATCGCACTCGAAATAAAATATAAAAAATTTCTTCTATTGATTCACATCCATTTCACATAATTTTGGTTTGTTTTGTGATATACTTGAAGGTAATTAATAAAATATGAGTGATCCCAGCAGTGATGAAGATATGAATTTAACACCTGCAGAGTTACTGCAAACGGTACATAATGCCTAATTATATCCATCTGTGAAAAAGTATCACAAAACTTAACATAACATCAAAACTTAATAATTACTTTTTGAACAACCTGTAGCTCGATCATACGACACTCACACTACTGCACATGTTGTTTATACTTCTCAATACAATACCGGATTCTGGACTAGCTGCGGAGTGACTAATTATAATAACTATTGTAGGGAAGATAGTGCAGTGTTAATATTATATTGGTTTTAGTTAAGTGACAATGATTGTGTTATGTTATTTTGATAGATAATTATATCTATCTACCTACATTATTGCAAATGTGTGCAGAATGATACTTACTGCAATAACCCCCGTGGTTTTTAGATTGTAAGTTTTATGTATATTTTGAAGGAAAGTTGTCATAATGAATATAAAAAAAAAAAAAATTGAATTGAATTGTTTTTCTTGCATTTTCCTCGCTGTAGTGAAATGAAAAGTAGTGTGTTTCGCACGGCTGCAAAATTATTTGCGTCTCGTGCCTTTGAATCCAGGCTCTATTTTTGAACCACTCGCTTCGCTTGTGGTTCAATCTTAGACTCCTTCGTTTGCTCGGTATTCAATACAAGCACTCGCATCAAATAACAACTTTGCAGCTTTGCATAACAAATAACAATTTTGACGGCACGGTTGGCGCAGTGGCTAAGCTATTAGCTTTCTGCGCTACGTGCCGCGGGTTCGATCCCCGCACGGAACAAATATTTGTATGATCTACAGATAGTTGTTTCGGGTCTGGTTGTATGTGCATGTGACATGTATGTTTGTAAACTGTACCCTCGATACAGGAGAAACCCTAGTGAGGGACAAAGTTTAACAAAAAAAATATATATATATAATTACTTAAAAAAACGTTTTCTTCTAGTTGGACTGGGGGCGAGAAAGAAGATTGTTCACAATCACAAGAAAAAGACATAAACAAATTATTACTAATTTAAGAAAATTATTATTTTATTATTCTCGCTGTCCTGTACCTCTACCATGAGTTTTCCGTGCCGTCTAACGTTCACGTTCACATGCAATATTTGTATAGGAGTTTTTTCAGCGCCTCTAGCGGTATAAATAGTGAACTAAAGTCACTATACAAATATTGCATGTGAACGTGAACGTTAGACGGCACGGAAAACTCATGGTAGAGGTACAGAAGCCCAATTCTCGTAAATAACTTACACTATGACTGAAAGTTGACCGAACTGAGATTATATTATGAATTGACAAAAAATCTGTATACTACTACCGTTAAAGTTCAGTCCGATTTCAGTATGATTTGAATTCAATCTCATTTTTGACGTAGTATGGACGAGAATACCAATTTTATCATCTGTGTCGGTTCAAAATGTTAGCAGAATACCGATTCGGTTTCAATCAACTTTCGACCTCATTACATTATAATTTCACGTTTGACGTTGTTTGTTAGTGTAGGAGAATACCATTTGTGACATTTATGACATTGGTAGTAGATCGGAATGAGATTGGAACTATATTTTTTTTCTGTACAGCCACCGGACTTTATGGTTAACCTCAGTTGGTCCAATAGAGTCTTTTGATCTTTATAAGAAACAGGGTCGATTGGCATCAAAAAAGTTTTTGTGCAAATTGCCTATTTTCTTCTTGACTGTACAATTTTCCAAAATCTATGAATCCAGGTCAAAAAAAAAAAAAAAGTTTTATTGGCACAAAAATACATAGTCACACAGCAATGGACTCTTGGCCTCCAAACTAAGTAAAAACTTGTAATATGGAAGTCAAGGAGTTCTCTCTCGAATATCAAATCTAAAACTGTGGTAAAAACATGAAGGCAGATAAAAAAGATACAAAAACTAAAGTATTAATAACTAACTAACCCAGTCTAAATCAGTTATGTGTAGTGTGACGGTGTGTGTATGGAAGAGGGGGTGTGTTTATGTGTAAGAGGATATTGTAATGGGGGGTGTGTGTATGTGTGTATATTGTGAATAAGTGCATTAGTAAGACCTCAGAATATTCTCAGTCTCCTCATAGCTGAGACCCCTAAGCTATTCCATTAAATTTCCAAATATCTCCAAAAGTTAAGAACAGTCTCCTAAGAACGTTTTCCTGTAGCTGCAATGGATAAGATAGCTCTCCTTACTGCCGCGTCTCAAAAAATTATTAGAGGAAGGAATATATTATAATTAGATCTCCATTCATTAGCATTGAGTATCCTTCATCATGGTAGAGCTTGGCGATGCTGACGCATGCGTCATACTCGTGAACGGGTGCCGTCTGTCGGAACTGGTCAGCTTGTAACTACCATGGCATTCTTATTTAAAGGCAAATCATTATAATTATCCTATTCTAATTTATTTTTATTCACATTAAATTACATTATTCTCGCAACTCTTACCACAATATTGTAATCTATTATTTTAAAAGAGTTTCCATGGAGTTTCTTGTCGGTTCTTCTCCATAGGACCTACTATTTGTACCGCGCACCTAGAGTCCCGACATTTCATAAGTGCCTGTATCTGGTTTACATGAAAATTAATAAATAAAAATATTATAGTTTAAAAAAAACTACAGAAAACGCTTTAGTCATCCAAAATAAACGTGTATGCAAAATTTCAGCTCAATCGGAAACCGGGAAGTGGGTCAAATTTAACTTCCAAGATTTTTTTACATAGTTAGTTAGTTTTAAAAATCTATTCTATTGAGCGTTGAGCATCTAATATATTCATTGTTTTCCTTTCCAGATCTAAATGGGATAAAGTAGAAACCTTTTTTAAAAAATGGCAATGATGCATCAAACACGGTATAGGGGGGCCATTCAAGTATTAAGTAAGCAGAATTTTAGTAATTTTAACCCCCCCCTTTTTCATTACCCCCCTTTTTCACCCCCCCCCCCTAGCAAAAAAAGTAAGCAAAGCTCTTACCCCCTCCTATGTTTAGGTAAACATGGGTATATTTGTTCTTTAATCTGTTCAGATTCAGTTCCTCCGTTCTTTCTAACTTAACCATAAAACACCGTGTGAGAACGAGTAAGCAATATAAATTATTTTGGGAAATCCCTGAACATGCAATTGTCAAGTAGGTGTTCTTTTGCAGAAAAATCTGAAAAAGTAAATCAATTTCAATTTCAATTTATTTCAATAAATATTTACAATATAAAATACCTTCCATTGGTCCCAAACTAGGCTAGGCCTGTATCTTGGGCAAATAAATAAATATTGCTGACGTAATCACTATCCAGACCCCATGTTATCAAAAACAAGCAAAGCAAAGATCCCCCCACCCCCCTTTGGTGCTTGCGTAATACTGAAATGGCCCCAAAACTGCTACTTAAAAAAATACTTCTAAAAAACTAAATGTATAATTTTAAATAAAAAAAATATTATATACCTACCCCATAATAGTACATGATATAAAAACCTAATATGAACATTATCCGATTCAAAAAGTTCCGAGAAAAATACACGCATTAATAAAACATGCCTACAGTTTAAAAAAAGAAAGAGTAGGTACCTATATAACGAACGAGGGCCACTTGTAATTTTTTAAATTCATATTTAGTAGGTATATTATGTGGAAAAAAAATCCTTTTATCACAACAAAACTACACAAAATAATAAAATATAGTGCCACAAACTTATCTGACCCGGTCGTGGCGTCGCTGCCGTCGCTTTTACCAATGTCATCTCCGTACAAAAATGACATTTCGATGTCATTTTTGTTCCGTAGCGACGTTAGTTCCAATTTTGGTCACCGGGTCAGATAAGTTTGTGGCACTATAAACAGCTGAGAACCTAAACTGACAGTTATGGTACTTTTTTAGGGACACAGGCGAAGACGACAGACTGAGAAGAAGAAAACATTAAAACTATTTCGTATTTTTTTTGAAAAACTAAATTTTCGTTCAAAAATTGTATAAATCGTCAAGAAATTTAAAAAGAGGGTGGAATTTATTTAATTCGGTAAGTTAGAGCGACCATTGTATTATAATCTTCAGAAGCCCAATTCTCGTAATTAAAAATGTTCAAAATATACTTCCGATCTACTACCAATGTCATAAATGTCACAAATGGTATTCTCCTACACTAATAAACAACGTCAAACGTGAAATTATATTGTAAGGAGGTCGAAAGTTGATTGAAGCCAAATCGGTAATCTACTAACATTTTGAACCGACACAGATAATAAAATAGATATTCTCATCCATACATAAACGTCAAAAATGAGATAGAAATGAGTCTGTAAGAAGATTTAATTTAAATCATACTGATCTTCAAAGAGTAGTAGAATACCGATTTTATATCAATTCATAATATAATCTCAGTTTGGTCAACTTTCAGTCATAGTGTAAATTAATTACGAGAATTTAGCTTCAGAGCAGCAATTGACGTTATTTATGTAGAGAACTGTGCATCTGCAGTTCTTATATTGTATATTTAGAATACACACTGGGGCTAATTAAAGTCCAATTACAAAATAAAAGGATTTATTAAATATCATGCGTACAATAAGAAGGTCGTTGGTAGAATGAAAATGACACATTATTTTATCTTGAAGAATGTATTGTAGGAAATGCCTGATGGAATTATTGTAGCAATCACATGGTTGCTTCTTGATTTGCTATAAGTTTCTTGTGAGCCGTTACGCCGCAACATATATCATTGGATAAAATGTCACTTATACTGATACGAAATGTTTTAAGTTTTTCAAAAATATAGTAAAATAAACTGAATCTGCTTTTTATTTTCTGATCATTTATAGAGAAGAGAATTTACTTAAAAGAAAGGTGTTGAAGTATATTCAGACTATTAAATTGAACAACCAACCCACTTGGAACCGTGCGCCTAGAATCACGACGTTTTGAAAGTGCCTGCAAAGGTCCAGTTGACATAAAAACCTTTGACTTTGACTTTGAACAAATTTAACTGTGAGACAAATATAATAAATAATAAATAAATAATCAGCTGTCTACAAAACGTCAATACCTACTCGACCCAAACGTATGGGACAGCTAATAATTTTTTCGCGATTACGAAGTTGGTCCCATAGAGAAAGTTGTTCAGTTTGATGGTCTGATCCACACCCTTGAATATGACCACGCATTTTTGATACACGTTGTATAAAGGAGACTTTTGCTCAGAACCGAAATAACACAAAAAAGAATCTCTACTTTTTGTCGGGGGTTAAAAATGCGTGGAAAAATCTCGCACACCGCTTAGTTACCCACACATCCCTGATAGAAACGCAGGTATAAGGACTTTAGTACTTTCCCAGAGGGGAAATTGTGGGGGTAGGGGGATATATTAAAGAGTAAAACCCTCTCCCAAAAGAAGGGGAGGTGCAGAGACTGGTACCTAGTTTTTTTCAAAATTATTGCTTGCGTTAACGGTGAAGGAAAAAATCGTGAAACCTGCACACCTGAGAGGGCCTCATAAAGTTGTCGATGGTGTGTGTAGTCCGCCCGCACCAGGCCAGCGTGCTGGACTAAGGCCTAACCCTTCTCATTCTGAGAAGAGGCCCGTGCCTAGCAGTGGGACTGTAATGCGCTGGATTTATTTATAGGCTGGGATATTATTTGAAGATGCCTGGTAGGTATTTTCTATACACGGCTAATAGGCTAGTGTGGTGTTCGTAGCTACATAATTACCAAGCAGATCAGTCGATCATCGAGGTTAAGCAGCACTTGACACGGTCATTCTATGGATGGGTGATCGTTTCTTCAAACATCAAGACCCTCCATGCCTCGGATACCACGTTAAGCAGTTGTTCCCGGTTGTCATACAAATACCTTTGACAGTCGTTACGGGAGTCAGCAACCCAAAAAGTCTGTGTGTCTGTTTTTTTTTAATGTGGTAAAGTCATCAATTGAGTCCTATCCCCGGGCAGGGCGGGAGGGACTGTCAGACTTGTACTGACTAAAATCCACGGTGTTCCTTCAATAGCCCTTTACGTTCCGGGGTCACGGTAATGAGATAAGTCCCGCGACCCCGGCAGGCTTCGGCCCTCTACAGGGGGGGCCCCGTCATCTTGCTGACGTTCTTTGAGGCGCGCGTGGAACACAACGCGCCGTCGACCCGGGCATGGTCCGTGGTCGGACAGCGAGTTGCCCTTTACTCGCTGTCCGCATGCCCAATATTCCATACATTTAGTCCAGTCATTTATTTTGAACTAACGACCCGTCGGGCTTCGCACGAGTGCAATTTCTCTACTATCCTTAAATTAAATATGAAAGTATTATACATGTAAACCTTCCGTGAAAAATGATCTAACTGATGGTGAAAACCGCATCAAAATCCGTTGCGTGGTTTAGGAGGAATTAGCGGATATACAGACAGATGCGGAAAGTGACTTTATTTTATACTATGTAGAGATTAACGACTGTATGGACTAGCAGATTTTTTTTTCGCTATTTCAGTATTGGTCCCATAGTAAATATTGTTCATAATAATGAGCACATTAATCCTTTTTCCAAGTAAATGTGTAGACTTTAATGGCTGGTTCAGAAATAGAGACATAACAGTTTTTCTTTAAATCATCGCCAAATACACACAATTCTCACGTGATTTCTACAACAATTATCCCCTATCCAAAATTTAAGTGCTAAGCACTTGTCGGTGTAGCAATTTCCATTCAGTCCTATCTAATGCCAAATCTTTTAAATCTTTATATGTTTCTATATTCGCTCTTTCTTTCAGCTGATCAATGTAGTTTCTTCTTGGTCTTCCTCTTTTTCTTTTTGTCTCTATTTTTCCTTCTATAATGTTGGTAATGAACTTATCGTGCCTAATCAAGTGTGAGTGTTTAATTAATTGTTTAATGATAAATAAATAATAAATAAACTTTATTTCATAAAAACTGTACTTAGATACACCACCACACACCAACCACGCCACATACTACACGTCAATCTATTTATAGTTTTTATTATGTATATTCATGATCTATTTATGTTTCACTTTTTATTTACTATTTCACATGATGTATTTATTTATATAAGTGGGTAATGTTTTTTATTTAATCATGCATTTTGTCTATGTTTTTGTTTTTTTAATATCGCCAGAAGGTGGACACGACATTACGTGATTACGTCATACCACCCGCGGACGTCGGTCATCGATGAAAACCAGCGTCATTGGTGTTGCCAATGACAACAAGCTGATCGATGCCCATTTTCTTGCACATGAGGGACACACACTTCCATGCTTTATTTTTCATTGTTTTTATTTTATGTAATTTTCTGGTTTTTTAATTTTTATGTTTGTTATGTGTGCATGCTCGGTGTCCTGTGTGCAAAAAATAAATTGATTTTCTTTCTTTCTTTCTTTCTAGATTATATTACAGAAGTGCTATGAAAAAACAGAAGTACACATAAGTTTTAGCATCTGTAGCCGAGCTAGGAGGAACCTGTATCTCGGCTAACAGCGCCAATTCCCTCGAGTTACATTAATAGAGTTCTTAAAAGCTAGCAATTTAGAAAACAAAGGAATAATAATATTCTAAGCTTAGATTTATTGATTGGTTGTCGCAGCCGCTCCAACTAGATTCCGCCGGCGTACTAATAAAATGCGGCAAAACATACTACGCAAGAATAGGCGTACTCGAGTGAGTCGCTCAGATTACAATCACCACATGACAATCACATATGCAATATGCTGAACAATGACCAATTTTTTTGCACAAATGCGACGCATGATGAGTTCAAAGCAAAGGTTCAAAGCGTGGACGAATGAATACAAGCCACAGACTTTTATTATTAAAAATTGTTACGTTTATTATTTTTTTCGGATCTTGTTTTTTTTTTTTTTTTTTTTACTTTTTATGTGTGTCGTAATTTGTGTAAGAAGTAAATCGTTTTTCTTCTTTCTTTCTTCTTCACATGTCAATACATGAGATGACGCATTCAAGGAGCCATTTTTCTTAGGTAGTGCGGTATCTAGTTGGAGCGGCCGCGACAACCAATCAATAATCTAAGATTCTAAGGTTAAATAATTTTATTGGTCTGTACCTCTCTTTGTGTTAATGATGCTAATAATCATTTGTTTAAACTACCTATTTAATTATTAAACAATTAAAATCCTCGCACTCCAGGCACGCTTTGTTATTATAATATAAAATAAATATTTAAAAACCAGAAACATATGTTGCATTGAAGGAAATGACGTCAGAAAATGTGTTTAAAATTTGGTCAAGTGCGAGTTGGAAACACGTATAAATCATGGTTCCATACTTAGTATTTCTAAAAAATACTACAGTAAGATTCAAGCGCCAGTATTTGCCATGCACCATGAAACTGTAGAATTAACTACTATCAGCGGCTTTCCCGAACACATACGACATGGGGACTTTCAAGAAAAGAGCTTGCACCATCCTGAAACGTCGGCAACGTATCGGTGACTCCTCTGGTGTTGCGGATGTTCATGGGCGGCGGTGATCACTTACCACCATGTGAACCGCAAGCTCGTTTGCTCCCTATAATATAATAAAAATATTATAGTTTAAAAAACTATAGAACACGCTTTTGTCATCCAAACTGTACGTGTATGCAAAATTTCAGCTCAATCGGAAACCGGGAAGTGGGTCAAATTTACCTTCCAAGATTTTCTTACATAGTTAGTTAGTTACAGGTGAAGCTAATAAAAGCGTGTTAAAAAGTCTATACTCGCTAGCGACTATTGATTTTTTACAAAATTATAATTATACAGGATATTTTTTTATGTACGGCGCAAAAGCAGTTTTTCAATGTCCCTTCCCAAATGCATCTACAGTACTAAAATTCACACCAAAACAGAATAAAACGCACTTACTTAATGTAAATTTAAGACTTATATGGTTTTCTCATGGATCCCATTGTCAGAACTGGACCAAATTAAAATGGTACCATTCGGGAAGCACCAGCTTTCAAATAAAAAAAGAATCATCAAAATCGGTTCTCGCAGTCGAGAGATAACAAAGGTAACAAAAAAAAAAAAAAAAAAAACTTACGGTTCGAATTGAGAACGTCCTCCTTTTTTTTGAAGTCGGTTAAAAATAACTCCGGTCAATTCCTGATGCTGAGAATACTTCAATAGTCTTTAGTAACCTTGCTAAGGCATTTGACTGTGTTAATCAACACACACTTACTACTGAAACAAGAATTTAAAAGTCAGGAGGCCAAATTCTCTATAAAAAAATAAGAATGCCCCAAGGATCTATTCTAGGTCCTTTCTTGTTCTTGGCAAGTTTTCGGGTTAACTTACTTAAAAGCGAGTGTGGCTAGCCTTAAGCTATTTATATGGACAAACAAATACCGAACCACTCAATATTTTGATTTATTTTTGATAAGGAATCCTAAAAGTAGTGGTATTTGGTCATGCTTTATTAAGGCTATGTCGTCAGTAGAGATTTCAGCTGTATTTTGCATGCTTTTTACACGTGTTATAGTATGATTGGGTTTAAAGATAATTACTTGGTGACGTATCTAAGGAAAAATAAAGAAACATCATTTATTTGTCACAAAAACAAGAAACACTAGAATGATAGACATAGGTAATAAGAAGAGGACAGGTGCATAGACAGAGAAGACATTTTTCTTAGGATTGCAACAGTGTAAAATTAAGTAGAAAATAAAATGTGTGTACTGCACCGACTGAGCATCACCTTGCCTTTATTCAATTTAATGGAACTACCTTAAATATTAACGTTACCTTTAAAAATAATAAAGGTTCTAACCGAGACGTACAGAAAGAAAGAAAGAAAGAAAAAAAAATCTGCAAAACACGACACACATACATTACAAATAGCAGTATCCATATCAAATATTTGCCACACCAGCAACTAAAACATGACTGACCTGAACATGACCATGACAAATGATAACTGATGAAATGATGATGAACATGACTGGCCTGTGAGTTGTGACGCGACGATCGGTTTGGTGTCGGTATTTGATTCTTGTCGTATTAAGTATATGGGGACTTTATTGATTATTATATTTTATATGTTTTCTTTGTTATTGGTTTTATTTATTTTTTGTTGTGCTAATAAAGTATTTTTCTTTCTTTCTTTCTATGAACCGTAAGATACCGATCACAACACAAATAAAAAAATGAATTTATAATCTATGCCGTGCCCAATCAAGCAAGACACAGATTACAAATAATTATTAAACTTGACTAATTAGTACGCTAAACAAGTTCATAGACTTAGAATTTCACTATGAGTGCAGATATTATAACAAAAGCGACTTCAAGTACCACCTACAAAATGATCATTGTGCTTTGTGACCTTTATCATTTAACATATTTTTTTCTCTTTCTTAAATAACTTGTATTACCTATATAATTTTATTTTCTAATTTCTGTAAGTGCTGTGTATTTCTATAAGTGACAAATTCACCATAATCTGGAACCTTGTTAAATTACATTATAATTTAATGTCTGTTATTGGATAAGTCGTTGAAGTACCTATAAATACGGATCTTATAACGATTGACGACACGGTTGGCGCAGTGGCTAAGCGATTAGCTTTCTGCGCCACGTGCCGCGGGTTCGATCCCTGCACGGAACAAATATTTGTATTATCTACAGATAGTTGTTTCGGGTCTGGTTGTATGTGCATGTGACATGTATGTTTGTAAACTGTACCCTCGATACAGGAGAAATCCTAGTGAGGGGCAACGTTTAAAAAAAAAAAAAAAAAAAAAAAACTTAACAGATTAGAAACAATTGAACAAAGAAACAAGAGAGAAGCTTCTAGGCGCAAGGACTTGCAACATAACATAGTCCCACATATGAAAGTTGTTACTCATGCTGCAAGCTTTCAATCCATCAAGCTGTATAATAGACTTCCAGGAGATTTGAAGTCTGTTTACAATATTAACCAATTTATGTATTTTTTCCATGGGGACCGAATGCATGTCTCCTCTTCAGAGACATTGCAAAACGGTTGGTCGACGCTACGCGTGACCCGAGGGCTGGCCTATTCTTTGGTCAAAGAATAAGCATTGCCATTCAACGTGGCAATGCTGCCAGTCTTCTGGGCACGCTGCCAATTGACAGCGAGGAGGAGGAGTACTTTGACGCCTAGGTACTCAGTTTTATATTTATTTTATTTTATGATTTATTTATTTAACAATAATTATTAGTGTACATATTTAAGTTTATATTTTATGATTGTATATAATTATTAGCAAAAATTAAAATCATTTTTGGTAGAGAAATGCTATTATGCTATTGATGAGTTTCTGTCTGACGTGTTCACCTAGGCCAATAAAATTGTATAATAATGATAGTATCTATGGTGACATAATCCTGACCGTGTTAAGTTTTGACATTATTATTCTTCTACATTACCTATTATTTTACTTTATTCTTTTACATTATTATTTTGTATTAACGAACATTACGAACGATAGAATCTTAAGATAGCAATTGATGTGTTTCTAGTTTTGACACTTAATAAGACCATTGCATTAGCAGTTTAGTGTGCAATGTTTTGTATGTTATTGATGTTATTATTGTAAAATTACCCACATTTTATGTAATTTTAAATTTACCTACTTATAATAATTAATTAAGTTTGTTTTGTAATTGAATACTTTCGCTCTGGCACTATTGTGCTCATGTACTTTTTTAAATTCAATCTTGTGTTTCTCGGACAAATGAATATTGTATTCTTATGAGAAATAAATGTCTTAAACCAGATTATTCTTGACTTTATGATCATAATTTAGACTCAAATCTCTATGTTATAACTGTTAATGACAGTGATAAGCTCATAAGATCGCTATTAATAAATATAATTAAATGCACGTGTGTAATTTTTAAGTGATTTCGACACAATGTAAAAATTGTTATGAAATAAATGAAATGAAATAAATAAATAAATATTGGTCATATCGGTTTCGGTAGGTAACTATATTTTAATCAAAATTACGAAGGTTAGAGGCCTTACAGATTTTTGACGGACGTAATAACAATACCTTTTATATGTTAAGCAGTTGGGTAAATAAAATGTAACCACGTAATAGTTAATAACAAATTCAGGGTTATTTAGTCCTGCTAGCACGACAAATTAGGGGAGAGAAAAAATGGAGACAAAAGAAAGAAAGAAAGAAAGAAAATACGTTTATTAGACAGCACAAAACCACAAACTATCACTACATAGTATAAAACAAAGTCGCTTCCCGCTGTCTGTCTGTCCCTATGCATGCTTAGATCTTTAAAACTACGCAACAGATTTTGATGCGGTTTTTTTTAATAGATAGAGTGATTCAAGAGGAATGTTTATATGCATAATACATGCATAATATAGTAGAGAAACACTGATAATTTTAGAGGTTTTTAATGTGATGTCGTAAATAAACACATTTTTTTGCGCTTAAATTGCCAACGCTGGCTGAACCCTACGAGATAGATCAAAATAATGTACTACAGTATTGTACACCTTAAAAATGTCTATAAAAAAGTCCCCGATGGTATATGTCTAACTCTTAGGGATAACCTACAATAACCATTTTTTATCCTTTACTTTTTACGATAAATAATGGCTTATTTACAAAGCGATTTTAAGCAACCCAGCATTAATCCTTATCCAATTAAGTACATTAAAAATATTGTGCATGTAATATTATATACATAATTTGTAAAAACGAAAATTAAAAACTTATTTAAGCGCAAATATGCGGCTCTCGGTGAGGGTTTCATGTTTGTACCTTTTGGCGTTGAGACCATCGGTCTGTGGGGGCCAGAATTGCGACAATTCTTTAAAAAGCTATCGTCGTGCCTCATTGAAGCTACAGGCGACAAGAGAGCTGGCAGCTACCTTGGCCAAAGAATTAGTTTGGCCATCCAACGAGGTGACGCTGCCAGCCTACTGACCACTATGCCCCGCAGCGGTGCGCTGAAAGAGATTTTTTATTTGTAGATACACCTAATATTTAATTATATTTGTTTAGTAATAGATTTAAGTTTTTATAGTTTCAATATTTAGTTTTAAAAGTATAACAAAATACACAACGTAAGTACCACATAGTATTGATAACTAGATTTATGAAAAGAGTGTCCATGGAGTTTCTTGCCGGTATCTTCTCCAGGACCAACCCACTTGGAACCGTGCACATAGAATCATGACGTTTTAAAAGTGCATGCAAAGGCCCAGTTGAAATAAAAAACTTTAACTTTAGAGGTTAATAAATAATTTATTATTTTAAAAGTGTTTCCATGGAGTTTCTTGCCGGTTCTTCTCCAAAGGACCTACTATTTGGAACCGTGCACCTAGAGTCTCGACATTTCATAAGTGTTTGTATTTGGTTTACATGAAATAAAGATCTATTCTATTCTATTGTAACATACGCAACTACTCGTATCTATGTTTTTAACGAAAGATACTCTAGCTCAAACCGATGGAATATAGTGTATAAAAAAATTCTAATCATTAAAATAATTAATTTTGAAGAAAACCTTCAAAATGCCGGAAAATCTGTTAAAATTCTATACCGAAATTATATTTGTACAGATGGTAATAATGATTTATTAATTACAAATATTATAATACAATAATTACTTACTTATCTATTATGATCAACAAACTGAATAAATAGAATAATTTGTGAGACGTAATTACTTTTGGGTATATATAGTAGAATTTTTTGGTAGAATTTATAGTTGGAGTTAGACCGTTCAGGTCGATATCTCCCTAAAGTTTTTTTATAAACTTTTCTATGGGATATATCACGCTACTTGCGGTCGCGGCATTGGTAAGTTTATTTCTACTAGTGGTCGCCTAGTGGTCGAAATTCGACCGTAATTTTAGCTTTCTGCACTCCTTCTCCATATAAACTTTAACTGTGCCAAATCTAAGTAAATAAGCAGTGATAGCCTAGCGGTTGAACGCTTGCCTTCCATGCAGGAGGGTCTGAGTGCCCCCGGTCCGCACCTCTGACTTTTCGGATTCATGTGCGGATTAGAATTTGATTATCACTTGCGATAACGGTGAAGGAAAACATCGTGAGGAAACCTGCACACCTGAGAGGGCCCCATAAAGTTCTCGATGGTGTGTGTAGTCCGCCCGCACCAGGCCAGCGTGGTGGACTAAGGCCTAACCCTTCTCATTCTGTGGAGAGGCCCGTGCCCAGCAGTGGGACAGTCATGGGCTGGATTTATTATTTATTTATGCCAAATCTCACACTCCTCCGTGCGCGCAATATGCTTAAAAAAGGGTACAAAGTTTTCTCTTCACGTATTATTTAGCGACCTGCGGGTTTACCGCGTAACTAAAATGGTAATGAACATCGACTCTGGTAATCAACTTTAGTACGATATTCAGAGACTAAACTTCGAGCTACCTTGTAAAAAAATCACCAATTATGAAGTTGAGACTCTTATCTTCATGATCGGTAATTTTTTTACAATTTACTCTGACGATCGTAATGAAGTTTATTACCAGAGTCGATGTTCATTACCATTTTAGTTACGCGGTAGACCCATAATTGTCCCGGCTTAGCACGGGTGGACATTTATTAACCGACTTCAAAAAAGGAGGTTCTATGTTCGACTATATTTTATGTATGTTCACCAATTTGTCCTTCAATTGCGGACCGATTTTGAAAATTCGTTTTTTTGTTTGAAAGGATAGGTTAGATACATACGTACGATACATACAACAACAATATCCTTTCCTTTCCTTCTTTCTATCTTTCCCTTTTCTTTCCTTCTTTCCCTTTCCTTTCCTCTTTCTTTCTTTATTTTCTTTCTTTCTTTTTTTTTTTTTTTCTTTCATTATGATTCACCAATATATTTGGTTTCAGGTGGCGTTAGCGGCTTCAAGCCCCCACCACCGCAAACATGATAATAAAGCTAATTTTGAATGGCAAATTGTTGGAGCTCTCGCAAGTGGTAATGTTGGAGCTGCGGTTGGTGCGACAGTAAGCGGAAAGGGAAAGGTAATTTCAAAACATATTATAGTTTAAAAAAAACTAAAGAAAACGCTTTTGTCATCCAAACTAAACGTGTATGCAAAATTGCAGCTCAATCGGAAACCGGGAAGTGGGTCTTTAACTTCCAAACTTTTTTTACATAGTTAGTTACAAGGTGAAGCTAATAAAAGCGTTTTAAAAAACCGTTAACACATTCGGCCATGGGCGCCTACCACGAAAGTTTTTGATTTATCGTAACGTTAACGTAAGCAAACTTTGAATCAAATATACACGTTAAATCCATGATATTAGATTTTCATGATACAAGCGTACACATGTTGCGTAAAATTAAACAAAAATCCAATGGAATTATTGTACTTTTCATTCTAAAGCTTACGTTAACGTTACAATACGTCAAATATTTTCTTTCTTTTCTTTCTTTCTTTCTTTCTTTCTCCTTTCAAAAACATTCGTGGTAGGCCCCCTGCGCTGACGTCATCAGATGCTCATAATATTGTGACACATTAACCTAACCGTCAGAAACCCCCGACTCCAACTAGAAAAAGAGCTGTAACTTCTGAACGACTGAACAGATTTTCATGATACATAGCTAAGATGATACCTGATTAAACTAGCTTTCAATTTTAAAAAACTACATTGAAATAGGTTCCTCCGTTTTGGAGCTACAATGCCAAAGACAAATACACAGATACACACTACTTTATAACACCCCTCTTTTTTGTCGGAGGTTAAGAACAAAATGGACGAACGTTGATGTACGTTAAGCAAAATGCCGCTAAAAGTTGATTCGTTGTGGCTCTAGAAATTTGACACTTTCAAGTGTTGTTTCAGAAATTCTGCTAATAGAATTTACTATGGGTTCCTCGCGTTATAAAACGTGGTGCGAATAAAAACACATCAATGGTAGACGTCGTGAGACGTTGTGTTGATAAGGACGTGGATAGACGTTGTGTTGATAAGGACGTGGATAGACGATGTGTTGATAAGGACGTGGATAGACGATGTGCTGATAAGGACGTGGATAGACGATGTGTTGATAAGGACGTGGATAGACGTTGTGTTGATAAGGACGTGGATAGACGATGTGTTAATAAGGACGTGGATAGACGATGTGCTGATAAGGACGTGGATAGACGATGTGTTGATAAGGACGTGGATAGACGATGTGTTGATAAGGACGTGGATAGACGTTGTGTTGATATTTGTTTTGATAAATTTGACGTTAGAAAACTTTGCTTGTTCGAATGTGTTATAAAAAGGCTTATACTAATTATTTTGTTACAGGCATCGGCAAAAGCGTACGGAAATATTGGTAAATATTATACATACAGGGTGTCGCAGATTTATTTATTTATTTACACACATAATACACAACTTCACAGTGTAACACCAAGGCGTTGTGTAGTTCAGATATGAACACTTAAGTAACACAAAACAAGATTAAATAAAAAAATACCTAATAATAATAATAACAGTAATAAAAATAAAAAATAAAAAATAAAATAAAAAGGGCTTGATTCAGAAAGCAGTACTCCTTGACACTGCGCGCATTGTCAGGAGGTTTCTCTCTCTAGAGCCCTGACCACCGGTAGCTTGGACCCTGTTCCTGATGCCGGTGGCCTACTACTCTTTTATATTTTTAAATGTTTTTATAATCTTTTTTTTTTTTTTTTTTTTAATTGTAAAATTATTTAAAAATATATAAAAGTATGTTAAAAATTAAATAAAAATAAAAGAATATAAGACAAACTAATAGTTACAATACAATAACAAACACAATAATTACGAAAACAACGAAGTTAACAAAAACAAAAGAAACAAAAAAAAAAAAATGGGGTAAAGGGGGAAAAAAATAAGAAGGAAGGGGGGGAAGGGGAAGGAGGAGGTGGAGGAGGAGAAGGAGAGGAAAAGGAGGGAGGAGGGTAAAGATATAAAATAAATTTAACGAAGTAAAATAAATACAATATGATTAACTCTATTAATCCTTTCACAAAAGTTTAAACAATCACAACACACTTTCATCCATCCCGAACAATGACATTTTACAAATAGACGGGCCATACACCAACATTAAAGCACTACAAAATGGCGTAAATTTTAATATAGCTACATAGCAGTACATACAGTGCGCGAAAAAAGGGAAAGAAAATGAAAGCCACAATACGCCATGTCGGTTGTTAGAAAAAGATGAATATAGACGTTTAGTTACGTGGCATTAGCTGCTGCATGCTCATTCTCTCAGTCGGTGCAGGGCATTTACCTTGCATTTATCTTGCCAATATAGAACGCGGGCAACGCGTCTATTTCTAAATGTCATTGATCCAGAAGCAAACAAATCACACTCCAGTACTAATGTCAGAAGAGCAGTAACGAACGAGCAGAAGTTCAGTAACGACAGAACACGGACAAGTGGAGAATTGGCATGCGACACCGTACGAGATGGTGGTGCAGTTGTTATCACATTAAATGGAACCACGTATTTAGTATCATGTTCTGTGACACGAAAAAACAAACAAATCCAATCAGTAGTTTAGCCACAGGAACTAATTTAAAATTTCATAATTTTACTCAAGATCTCTAGGCAAAGTTTGAAAAGTCTCCAACGTATTCTCACCAAAATTAATTTTATTTACACGTGTATAAATAAATGTGACATTTTCTACTTCGATGTCCCTTCACCTAGATGAATAATAGCAGTATTTATTGTAAAAAAAACTTGCAGAAAAATCGCTGATTTATTGAGTGCGGCTTCAGAACATGATTCCAAATACGTGGTTTCATATTTTAATGTGATAACATCTGTGTTTTTAATTAGATGTCTTCTTGGGCTTGCTCACAACAACTCACTAAAATTTCACCGTAATCGGATGAATGGTGGAACGCATAGAAGATGAACAAACCAATAAACATTATTATTTAATAAAAAAGTAAAAACTTCAAAAAAAATTTAAAAAAAAAAAATCATAATTACCAGCTCAGCTTCTGAAGGCCATTAATTCTTTAATGCAGCTTAGCTTGGCAGTGGGACCGACTTCAGAAGCTGTTAAGTTTTTTAAAGACGGTTTTTACTTTTTTTTAAATTTATTTCTATTTCTATTTTCTATTGTCTATCTGCGAAGGTCTAAGTTCGATATTCAACAAATTTAAATGGGACCACATAAGAAGATAAAAAATACAAAAAAAATCCAAAAAAGTATCATTAAATCGGTTCACAATTGGCTAAAATATCGCTGAACACAAAAAAAAAACAGTCGAATTGAGAACCTCCTCTTTTTTTGAAGTCGGTTAAAATGTTATATGCTTTTGTGAATTTAAAGATCAGAGGCCTCAGTTTAAAAAGCATTTGTATTCTCTTTTCTTTCAAATACAAGAAAAAAAAATTAAGAACGTTTTTCTTTTTCAGGATTCTGGACTCAAGGAATTAAAAGTAAGCATAAAATTATTAATAAACATTATTTTTCTAACCTTTCTGAATGCCTTATCAAATAACAGGAAACAGAAAAAAAAAAGTCAATTTAATTCCAATATGGTTTTTGAAGTAAGTTTTCGGTGAAAAATAGTTTATTTATCATAAAATGTTATCCTTAATTTATGATTTAAATAATATTATTATTTATGTGAGTTTGTTTAATAGTAAAAAAAATCAGTTTATTTTTATTTGATCTACAGGATATTTATTTTATTATTATTTACATTAAACAAATAGATTAATGACCAATGAATAATTATTATCTAAATATATTTATTTATTTTCAGGTGACCATGCATCCTATAAGGCCTTAAATTATCTCGCGAATTTCGGTAAGTCAAATATTAATACCAATATGCCAATATGCCTGTGCCGAATAAATGTTCTTTTCTTTCTTTCTTTCTTTCTTTTTTCTTTCTTTCTTCTTTCTTTCTTTCTTCTTTCTTTCTTTCTAATACGATCAGATCCATGTGCCACCGATGGAATACGGATAGAGTTGTAAAAAAAAACTACGGACTGTCGTCCGTGTCGGACTTGTTTTTTTTTTTCAGGTTTTATTTAAAATTCACTTTCAAGCAGTCGGGATTTTAGATTTTTTAAATTAACATTTTTAATTATCTTTAATCTTTTCTCTCTAGTGTTGACGACACGGTTGGCGCAGTGGCTAAGCAATTAGCTTTCTGCGCCACGTGCCGCGGGTTCGATCCCCGCACGGAACAAATATTTGTATGATCTACTAATAGTTGTTTCGGGTCTGGTTGTATGTGCATGTGACATGTATGATTGTAAACTGTACCCTCGATACAGGAGAAATCCTAGTGAGGGGCAATGTTTTATAAAGAAAAAAAAAAAGAAAAAAAATGTGTCCATGCTGTATAAATGACTTTCTTTCCTCTTTCTTTCTTTCTTTCTTGATGCAATATTATACTAATTATTTTGTCTTTTCAGGTAAAATCACTAGCTACGATCAAACTTTGGAAGGGTTCTTAATCGGTAAGTTGAATTCACAGCTATTAAAACTCTTTGCCACATTAAGGGCCGATTTCTCAATGGCTAGATAAAATATATAACTGTTAATTTGAAATTGGAACAGTTATTGCTAGGAATTAACTGAGGTTTAATCTAACTTTGACGGCACGGTTAGCGCTGTAGTTAAGCGATTGGCTTTCCGCGCTGCGTGCTGCGGGTTCGATCCCCGCACGGAACAAATATTTGTATTTATTTATTTATTTTATTTATTTATTCATTTGATCTTACAAGCTAACAGATGTGACATCCAAAACGCTTACAAGATTAATAACATGCAATTGAATTTTAGCTTAATAAATTACACCTGCTCGTCACATTATACAAAAGATGATTATAAAATAGCAATAATGTCAGTCTATAAATAATAATAATAATAAATTACAAAGATGAATTGAAGAATACAACGATGAATTAAAGAATACAATGTCAGTTTAGTATCAATTTAGACAAAAAATTATAAAATAGCACTTAGTAATGATGATAATAATAATATGTCATATT
The DNA here is from genome assembly GCA_932294325.1 of Allophyes oxyacanthae. Taxonomy (NCBI): domain Eukaryota; kingdom Metazoa; phylum Arthropoda; class Insecta; order Lepidoptera; family Noctuidae; genus Allophyes; species Allophyes oxyacanthae. The sequence continues at coordinate 5,906,543 of OW028639.1, read as the reverse complement.
AATTGTGATAAATTATTATATGTATGCCTATAATATGTCATTTAAAATTATACGAAATTTATTAAACAAATGTCCTAATCCATCGGCAAATAAGTCCAGTTCGTGGTGCTGAGCAAGTATGTCCCCGATAGTGTGGAGTGCGCGGTTAGTGGGCGCGAGTCGCCCGCGTTCGGTGCGCGCGGGGGGCGGTTCCAGCAGCCGCGGGCGACGGCGCGGTGCTACCTGACCCTCAGAGTCAGTTGGTATGTTCCGTGGGACCAAGATACGGACTCGCTCTAGTATTTGGGGACTGTCGATTCTATTACGAATAATCGACAAATATTGCGCGACTAGAGACATAGCCCTTCTAAATTTCAAGGTTTCCATGTCCACCATACCCGAGACGAATAAAGAAGGGTATAGGTAGGGATAGTATCCGTACTGTTTCTTGTATATCCATCGAGCAAATTTACGTTGTATTTTTTCAATCATTAGAGTATATTTTTCCTCATAAGGATTCCAAATTACGGCACCGTACTCGAGTTTACTACGCACATAAGCATTATATAATACTTTTGCCACCCCTATGTTATCGAACTGTGATGCAGTCCTCATGACAAACCCTAGCGTTTTGTGTGCTGACTTGCAAGTTTTGGTAATGTGCGTGTGGAAGTCTAATTTGCAATCCAATACTAATCCTAAATCCCTAATCTCATAAACTCTATCCAAAGGAGCGTCCATCAACTCATAATTAATTATCATGGGCTGCGATTTCCGCGAAAACGAAATTACTTTACATTTCAGATCATTGAAAGGAAGGTGGTTGTCTTGACTCCATATGGATACAGCATCAATATCTCTCTGCAATGCCACTGCGTCAGCCGTGGTTTCAACACCCAAACTTAGCTTTAGATCGTCCGCAAATAGGAGACACTCGGAGGTCAAAACAACTTCCGGGAGGTCGTTGATAAATATAATGAATAGCAGGGGTCCCAACGTACTACCCTGACTTACTCCTGACCTTGTAAAGTAGTCTCTAGAATTATATCCGCCTAATCGTACATATTGACGACGATTATTTAGGTAACAGGAAAAGAAATTGAGGAGCTTTGGCGTGGATCCAATAGTCGCCAATTTTTCCAACAGTATATCATTATCCACCAAATCGAAGGCTTTTTTAAAGTCGAAATAAGCCGCATCGACCTGCCTACGCCTATCCATTTGCGAGCAGACATAGTCTACATGCTCGACCAAGTTGGTGGTGGTGGAGCGTGCGCTGCGAAACCCATGCTGATTGTCATGCAGTTGGTGACAGATTTGGCTATTAATGCGATCACTTAGAATTGCCTCAAAGATCTTAGCAAAAACGGATAGAACTGCAATAGGTCTGAAAGATGAAACATTCGCACCTCCCTCTCCTTTGGGAACGGGGGTCACTCTGGATAACTTCCAGCTTTCAGGATATCTAGACTGAGATAGTGAAAGATTATAGAGATACTGTAGAGGCCATCCAAGAACTGGTATACAATCCTTAGCTAGAAATACAGGAATACCATCAGGTCCACCAGATGATCGAGGCTTGAGGCGCCTCACTGCCTTTCTCAGATCGATCGCATCAACTGCTACGATCGAAACGGTGGTTGCATCTCGATAATAACGTGCAGCTTTAGCAGCCATATCCGGGTTCAATACAGGTTTATCTGCATGGAATACGGATGCAAAATATCTGGCAAAGGCGTCGGCTGCTACCTGATCCTTCACTTCAGTCTTCTCATATATATATGTGTCTATATACCTTCTATCTTTTTTCTTCTCTTTCACATATTTCCAAAATTGCACCGGGTCGTCAATGATATTTTTTTGTAGTACTGTCATATATCTCCGATATTCATAATCAATTAATTTTTTCACTCTGTCTCTATAATATACAAACATTGCCTTGTTGAATTCTTTACCCTCCTTTTTAAATCTCTTGTGATGGAAGTGCTTGTTTCGTATATTTTTTATAATTTCTACGCTGTACCATTTCGGATATACGTATCGCCGACTATATGATATTTGTTTTTTAAAGGGTACAAACAAACTTATGCTTTCATATAACTTATCGTAAAACCACTGAACCGCACTGTTGATATCGCTTATTGTTGACAAGTCGGACCAGTCTATTTCAATCAATGCCTTATACAACCCCTGAAAATCCGCCTTGCGCCAGTTCCATTCCGGACTGGTATCCGAGCGAGGTGTCACTTGTTGCGGAGATGCCGCCATCGATGGCATCCCAATGCATGGAAATGTTATAATTATATCGAGCATAGGATGGATTTGTATGATCTGCAGATAATTTTTCCGGGTCGGGGTGTGTGTGCATGTGAAGATTTGTGTTTGTAAACGCACCCACGATACAGGATCAATTCCTAGTGTGGGACAATGGTTAAAAAAAAAAAAAAAAAGATTTACTTTTCAAAAAAATTGAGTACTTTTCCTCCAGGTACGCTTTGAAAATTCCACCCTGTATATGGATAGTGAACGTGTTAATGTTTATTTTTATTGTCTTTACAGCTACCAGACTCCATGCTGCTTTTCTCAATGATTGGATTCCTGGACGTAAGTTGACTTATTATACCATATTATTATAGAATAGAATAGTATTTAGTTTAGTAGTTATCGTACTCATCGTTATGAACATCTTTTATTATGGGACCTACCCTGAAATCACGAAAAAACATCAGCTGTATCCAAATGATACAAATGAAACATATCCCGATCACTTCAGTGAGCCAGATGCAAATATTCCAATCACAAAAATGATTCACCTTCTCACGCCTACTATACACCGCGTTGTGACGTCCCGAGCTACAGTACCGCAGCTCGGGACAGTTCTTTCCTATTTTATCTCAAATCCTCGCTTAATATCTCTGTATAATCACTGAAATTGACTTTTCGTTTTTTAGATGTGAATTTAATAAGTCCATCTACCTGATTACGTATAATAAATATGACAGTTGCCGTCGCAAATATACGTCCTATCCCGTATCCTCTTATGAAAACGTCTATAAGTGAGAAAGGGATGCATTGTTTGTTGGTCGTTGTGGCTGTGAGATTTTTCTTACGTAATCAAGGCGCAGATTGAAATGGTACCTTTTTATATTTTGACACTAATTATGGTACTTTTATGTTTACAGTGGGAACATTCGTGTCACAGAGTAAGTACGAAATAATTGGAATTTAATTTATTTTAATTTTAAGTTCATATTTTTTCCAAGCTTCAGCGCACCTTGGTAACTATGCCGGTCGCGTAAGGTTTCTCTTTGAAAAAGTATACAAAGAATAAAACTATACAGGGTGTAAGAGACATCGTAACGAAAACTGATACCATTAATTCAGTACATGAAGAGATGAGATGAGTGTAAATCAGAATACTAGCGCTGCAGCATTCAAATACCGGATAATTTTTTATGTAGTGCGCATAATTTGTAGAGTGATTCAGTCTCTGTTCCTAAATGCAACCGCAGTATTGGGATACACTTTAAAACAAAACGAAAATTCGACTTAGTATGGGGGACACGCATAATTTACTAGCGCAAGCCACACAGAATCTAATTTTTATTTTGTTTTTGAGTGAATTTTAGTACTGCGGTTGCATTTGGGAACGGACACTGAATCACTCTGCAAATATTGCGCACTACATATAAAATTATCCTGTACTTACACTATTATAATGCTGAGGTATCCTTTTTTGGCGACAAAATTCTTCTTTTTTTTGTTTTTTTTTTAATTAAACATTTACTTTCGTGTTTTTCCAGTGGTAATCGCAAGTGTCAGAATTGGAAACTGCGTTCTTGGGTTTGAGGCTAAGGGTGGGACTTCTCCATTTGGACTCCTTCACGGCGGCCCCAAGAAATTCACAGGTAACCAGGGAGAGATAATGGTACTCATTTATTACCGGTATTGAACCAATAAAATCTGTAACGGTAACGTTATGTTAAGTTACAAATTACCGGTATTTTATAACGTTACCGTAACGTTACTTTCCATTTCTATGACGACGCACTCCAGAGCAACGATAATACGTTAAATTTAATTCTTCTCAAACCTTAGGGTATCAGTGTCTCCCAGTAATTGAATCAAATCAAATCAAATCAAATCTTTATTGCTGAACACAGGTAGGTACAGTTTAGTACATTGCAAGATGTTGGGTGAATGCGCAGTTCACTATGTTCTACCAGTTTAGGCATGCAACATTAACTGGGGTAGGTACACAATAATAAAATATTGTTTTAAAAATTATAATAAAAAATTGGGTGGCGGAGGTCAGATGGCAGTCGCTCTGTATAAAATACTGTTACTCAGCCGCATCTGGTTAGACTGGGAGCCGACCCCAACGTAGTTGGGATACAGGCCAGGCAGATGAAAGTCCATATTATAGGTGTGAGCCAACGACAAGCGGGAATCAATTACACTGTGAAAGTGAGACCGAGAGTGTAGTGCGTATCTAACAGCGACCACAAATAGGAAAGAGAAAGCACTATTGATAACGGTACAGTTAACGTTATTTTTAACGTTACTAAAAAAGGTAAAATTATCGTTATAACGTTACATATAACGTTATAATCGTAACGCTCAACGATTCATTCATATATATCAATATTTATGAATAATATGTAATATGAATACAATTAATATTATTCATTTTTAATAACTTCATTTTGTTGGATTCCTAAGTAGTACATAGCTATAGTAAACAAATAAAATTTAAATAAATAAAAAAAACACATTTAAAATACAAACAGTTAGGTAGCTACTTCAAATTATTCTCGAATCTCTATCAAATTACATATATTTTTTGTATTTTGACCTCTCAGATGTACCCACATTCCTGCTTAATTTATAAGAATACACACGTGATGCTATGTTATGACTGAATCACTGCGGGGTGCCACCTGAAAACCAGCGCTGGGTGTTCCACACCCAGCAACTGAGCTGGTAACCCTTTCGATATGGGCGACATGGGCGTGCTCGTCAGTGCAGTCAAATCTCCTGTTTATTTTTTGTTCGTGTTTGTTATTTTTGTTTCTTTGTGATCTCTATTAAGTTCAATTTTGTTTTTTTATGTGTTGACAATGTATGACTTTTTTTTTCAGCAAAAGTCTGTACCGACTCTAATTATGGCTCAAATTGGGGCTGGAAGTCATATACAGGCAGTTACAGTAACGTGGCAGCAGTCATCTCTGCATACGATCTTAACGGCGCTCGTTCTCGCTTCCATGCATTTATCAAGATAAAATCCAGTTCTGGAATCAGCGGCTTGGATGGTACGTAAAACAATTTAATAATAATAATAATCTAATATTTCCGTTTGTCGGGACTGGTCAGCTTGTAACTGCCATAGCAATCTTATTCAGAGGCAAATCATTGTTATCCTATTCTTATTTTTATTCACATTAAATTACATTATTCTCGCAGCTCTTACCACAACATTGTACTAATCAAGATTGTGATCTATTATTTTAAAAGAGTTTCCGTGGAGTTTCTTGTCGGTTCTTCTCCATACGACCTTAGATTAATGGTTGGTTTCCGCTGCCGCTCAGCGGAAACCAATCAATAATAGGGAACTTACGAGATGCATTTTTCATGTATTTTCAATTACATTGAGAAATTATTTAAAAAAATCAATGTCGAAAGTTGTGAAAAGCGCTTAAAGAAATTTGTTCAAAAATTTGTACCTTTTTTACCAATTATATCTATATTATAAATAACGTAAAACGTAACGTTATTTCAACTTCAGTCACTCCTTCGTTTTTAACGTAATCATATTCACACGCTATGAACGAGCGATGCTATGACGTCATGTCCCGTGACTCTGTATTTTGGCGCGAACATTTGAAATTCGTTTTATCATTTGTGATATTTTTTGCTTTTGCTGTTTTTACGATTAAATTGACTTCCGTCTTTACGATAAATTAAAATTCTATTCTATTATAATCTACTAATGTTATGTATATATTTCTATTACAGGATATGCTAGAAAAGTGGCTGAATCGATCCAAACAATAGTCGAACTGTTCGAACGTAAGTAATAATTATTAATCCTATTTCTTTTCATATTATAGATGTTAAAATTATACAGGAATGTTTTTATGTAGAGCGTAAAATTTGCAGAGTGATTAAGTGTCCGTTCCCAAATGTAACCGCAGTACAAAAATTCACTCCAAAACAAAATGAAAATTTGATTTTGTATGGCTTGCGCTAGTGCCAGTAAGTTATGCGTGTCCCCCATACTAAGTCGAATTTTCGTTTTGAAAGAAACAAAAACTATTTATTTGACACAGCAAAAAACGATTTTAAAGATAACATAACAAAAAAATAAAAGAATGAAAACATGTAAAACAAAAATAAAAATATTTATCTTAAATAAAAAATGGATTTTACGTCGCAGCTGTGTCAAAAAGGCTTCCGCTGAGCATTATGCTGCCGCGCTGCGAGCAACCCGACAGTTTGTTTTAAAGTGTATCATCCCAATACTGCGGTTGCATTTAGGAACAGAGACTGAATCACTCTACAAATTATGCGCACTACATAGAAAATATCCTGTATGGAAGCACAAGTTTAAGATTTATGCTTAAATGTGCTGTCGAGCTTGTATACCAAAAAGGTTACGAACTCAAAATGTGGGATACCCAGTACTGATATAGCATCTTTTTCTTTCTTTTTTTTTCTTTCTTGTAACTAATAAAAGTCTTATTTATTACAGGCTCCTCTGATCAATGGACAAAGAAGGATGTTAACATAGTACTCGCCAAATGTAAGTCATAATTATCTATACATTTAATACGTGAAGAGAAAACTTTGTACCCCTTTTTAAGCATATTGCGCGCACGGAGGAGTGTGAGATTTGGCATAGTTAAAGTTTATATGGAGAAGGAGTGCAGAAAGCTAAAATTACGGTCGAATTTCGACCACTGGGCGACCACTAGGTTTTTAATTACCCGACTACGCCAGAAGTGTTATGTTTTTCGAGTGTATGTATGTATATTTCTTTGTGACGCTCTGTAGCCTAAACGGCTTGATGGATTTTAGCTTGAGAAGTATCGTTAGATTCGTCTTAATTGTGAGTAACACTGGCTATATCAAAATTAAAAAAAAAATATGACCGATTTTTGGCGCCATAATTATGTCTTTAAAAAATATTTTTTGCTCAAAACCTTTGGTGTATCAAAATAAAGAGTTTTGTAAATAGCTTACAAAAAAATAAATACAATTTCTGTATGATTTGAATTCAATCATCTTGCAGACTTATTTCAATCTAATTTTTGATGTTTATGTATGGATGAGAATACCAATTTTATTATCTGTGTCGGTTCAAAATGTTAGCAGAATACCGATTTGGCTTCAATCAACTTTCGACCTCGTTACAATATAATTTCACGTTTGACGTTGTTTGTTAGTGTAGGAGAATACCATTTGTGACATTTATACTAGATCGAAACTAGATTTTGAACATTTTTAATTATGAGAATTAAGTTTCTGTCTGTTTATCATTTCCTTTTGCTGATAATTATGTAGATTACAAAGGTTTTAATTATTTATTTTTCAGCGATCGATATTTTGGGATGGTTCGCAAATACCTATTATCACAGTTGTAAGTATATTCATTTTATATAATTTTAATAATTTAATAATTATAATTAAATTTATTTTTTCAATGTTAATTACATTTAATAATAATAAAACTAACTAATAATTATATACAATCATAAAATATAAACTTAAATATGTACACTAATAATTATTGTTAAATAAATAAATCATAAAATAAAATAAATATAAAACTGAGTACCTAGGCGTCAAAGTACTCCTCCTCTTCGCTGTCAATTGGTAGCGTGCCCAGAAGACTGGCAGCATTGCCACGTTGAATGGCAATGCTTATTCTTTGACCAAAGAATAGGCCAGCCCTCGGGTCACGCGTAGCGTCGACCAACCGTTTTGCAATGTCTCTGAAGAGGAGACATGCATAATTAAATATACTGTAGGGGTATGTTATATGTAGGTTTATTAAATGAAGAATAAACCTGAGTTGTTTAATAAAATTGAAGCCCTAGATTCTTAACCCATATTATAACCGACCAAAAACATCGATCGATCGAACAATCGATGTAACATCGATATTACATCGAAAAAACATCGATGTTTTTTTGTATATCCATCCCTAGCTAGCAATAAGTGTTGCCAGTCCAAACAAAAAATTTCCACCAAGAATTTTTTATGTTGAAATATAATATGAGTTTACTAACTGGTACTAGATTACATAATTATTAGCTACAATATAACGACCTAACTTTGTGGTTGCGGGGAGACGACTGCTGCGCCGCGCTAATGCAATCGTGCGCCTGAGTATACAAACTAATGTGTCAGCAGTGTCGCTACAATACTAATTATTATATATTATTTTAATTATATATTTATTATTTGTATTTTTTTTTGTTTTTTTGCTTGTTTTTTCCCTGTTTTTCCTGTATTTTTCCTGTTTTTCCTGCCAGACGTGAGTTTAGAAATCTTAATCGTATCTGTCTATTATGACATGAACATTTCGAATTATTTACGTTTAATATTACGAATGATAGTCAAAATTTAAAACAAGAGATTGCACAGATTTTATATCTTTTCTTTTTTATCTTTTATCTTTTTTATCTTTTTTATCTTTAAATGATCTTTTATCTTTTCTCTTGTTATATTGTTTTACCTTTTATTCATAAATCATCTGTTTCTTTTACAGATGGAAAGTATGTCGTGAAAGGTAAGTTAACATTTACAAAGATATTAGAATTTTGATAACACTTTTGAACAAATCGCCATGTTTACTAACAGTGACAAGGTTCAGGAACTGATCGAACTGTGTTCGTGTTCAGGGGTCTATCCTGTAAGAACGAAGAGAAAGGTTCCTATTTTTAGTTGTTATTCTCGCAGCTTACCACAACATTGTACTGATCAAGATTGTAATCTATTATTTTAAAAGAGTTTCCATTGATTTTCTTGCCGGTTCTTCTCCATAGGACCTACTATTTGGAACCGTGCACCTAGAGTCTCGACATTTCATAAGTGCCTGTATCTGGTTTACATGAAATAAAGATCTATTTCACATAAAAACAGGTTATACCTACGCGACGGTGAATGAAGAAAAATCTCACAAATTTTTAATGCTTTTTCCAGATTTCATGACGGCTGGTAGCAGCAAGGATTATGCAATACCTTACGGTTTAAGTAAGTTTGGTTTAAAGATATTTATTTCTCAAAAAAGAACACATTAAGTTCACTTACATTGAGAAAAAGTATAAATAAGGATAGGTATAGCATGCATTAAAATATGTGAGTTCATTAAATAATTTACTATTGGTACAACAACCAATAGGGTCTTGCAATTTTCGATGACATGGAGGTGACATTGACAAGTAGGTAGGTTGGTTTATATTATACTTTTATACTTTGATTTTATATAATTCAAACAAAAAATATATATTAAAAGTAGGTAAATTAATAAGTAAACTAATGTGATTTTCTGACATACGGTTCTAAACGTTTTTTGAATACACATAGACTTTGACTATTTGTTATGTCTTCGGGAAGGCTAATATATAATTTTGCCCCCTCATATAATATGTTTTTCATCCCACCATCTCGGAAAGAGTATTTTTAATCTTCAATATCTGAGTGGAAAAGCCGTTTTTATTCTCTAGAGGATAAAGTAAATTTTCATCCCACCATCTCGGAAAGAGTATTTTTAATCTTCAATATCTGAGTGGAAAAGCCGTTTTTATTCTCTAGAGGATAAAGTAAATTGAATTTAGAACATCGTGTGCACTAAGTTTGTGAATTAAACGTTTTTTTTTTGCATTTAGTCATTTCCTCGCTGAGGTGGAATGAAAAGTTACGTGTTGCACTCGAGTGCAAAGATTTTTCACCTCGTGCTCTTTTGATTCCCTCGCTTGCTCGGTCATCAAAATTGAACACGCGGTTAAAAAGCAACTTTGCACTCTTGTATAACAAATAACTATTTCTTACCATAGTTCGTTTAAATTTAAACAATAATCTATACAGGATGCCGCAAATGTTGTCACATTAAATGTAACCATGTAGTTAGTATCACGTTCTGTGACCGTACACAAAAAAACAATCAAATACAATCAGTAGTTTAGCCACAGGAACTAATTTAAAATTTCATAATTTTACACATATCACGATCTCTAGGCAAAGTTTGAAAAGTCTCCAACGTATTCTAACCAAAATTATTTTTATTTACACGTGTAGAACAGATAAAGGTGATTTCTACTACGATTTTCCTTCACCTAGACCAGTGGTTCTTAACCGGTGGTCCGCGGACCACTGGTGGTCCCTGGAAGCACACGAAGTGGTCCGCGAAGCCATCCTCAAAATATTGAATAACTGACAACGACAATAAATTTATTTATTTCCATTTATATGATTGTATATTACCTCCATAGTCATAATTACAGTTGGTGGTCCGTGGCAAGGCACAAATTTTGTCAAATGGTCCTTCATCACTAAAAGGTTAAGAACCACTGACCTAGACGAATGATAGCAGATTGAAATTTTGAAATTATTTGAAACAACATAATATTTTCGAAATAACCTTGTAAAAATATTTTGAAAAGGGGTAACTTTGCGATTTTTTTTATCGAGCGAACTTTATCCGATCTCAATCTCTAGTCTAAAGAAAGAAAAGAACATTTATTCGGCACAGACACATTGACAACATAAGAGAGAGTAAGATAAAAAAAAAATATATATATATATATAAATAACACACATCAAAAGTTGCCAATTATGAAAAAAAAATAAAAAAAAAATAGGTATATGCTGTCAAGCATGCCATATTCACACACATACACACATGATATTCGATCACATCTTTAAGTTTGATATATTTATTTATTTATTTATCAAGGTTTCCCCACAGCTTGTGTGTACAACTTGCTTAATTCTACTTATAACTAATAATCTCAGCCTTACACACTAGCCAATTACGGGCAAACCAACATTCATAAAAATGAGGCAATGAAAAAATTATAACAATTACAAAAATAATAGTGATTGGTTATGAATAATATTTGAGTGAGTAATAATAATAAAATTAAACATTAAAATAAGTGATCATAACAATAAGAAAGAATAATTAAAAAGAAAAATTTGAATAAAAAGTAAAATTCACAAAAAAATAAAAATGGAATTATTAAATAACAATTAAAATAAGAACTGAACCGAATTAAACAATAACTTCAACTGAAAATATAATAAAAATTTAATAAAAAAATTGAAAAAAGTTGAAAAAAATGTTTGAAAAAAGTCGAAAAAAAATTTGAATTAAATTTAAATTAAAAGTCACGAGTCATGAGTTCTCTGGGACTTTATAATTTTTGACTTAAAAGAGCTTTTTGAATCATGATTTATGTCAGCATCAGGTACATACTTTATAAATGAGTTAAGCTCTCTACAAATTCTGGTTAGGGGTGAGTTAACACCAATGTTAGATTTACAAGGATTGACATGGTAAACATATATATTTTATTCAGGGCATAAAAATAAGAATTTCGATGGATCATTAATTTTTTCGCTTCTTACGTTATACCTACTACCGGCGCAGATATAGAATGGGAATAAAAATGGCGTCGCCCTAAGAGCAAATACTATAGAGGGAGTATATCAAGTAAGAGCAGGAGACGTATATATGGCCCTACTCTCACTAATGTATTAGCTCTATAAGCAAAGTGAGATAGCGATAGAGTTTCTACGTCATCTTGAAACGCTGCGTGCCATCAGTCGAGCTGTTTTCATCAAGCTGGAGGGCTCGGTGCGTCAAGTTTTTTGTGAGATTATCTTTGAAAAAATCAAGTGTGTGGTGATTTTAACTATTTGTGCACATACAATAATGACAATACTGTGTGCAGCATGTCTTAACTTAAAAATACATCTGTGAATTTATAGTAAGTCTTAAATTCACAGATGTATTTTTAAGTTAAGACATAATTAAGCATAATCAGTGGACATTGATCATTTTGTATGGAGTAGCTACCGGTCGACATGTAATTGAATTTGCTAACGATTTCTCACTTCAGAATGAAAAAACTGTCTATTATAGTTTGTTTGTACATATACATTATAAAAGCATAAGAACGGTAACAATAAAAAGCATTTCTAGTTCCCCGCTGCAACAGCCGGATGGGTGTTTTGACTGAAAACGGTCAAAAAATATCTTTCCATCAGTAAGTCATTTTCAGTAAATATATAGATGTTTCTATAGTACAAACGGCCGCATTACTTCCCTGAGCGGTAACAGATAGAATATATCTATCTATCTCTATTACTCTTATGACGTTTTGTTATGTATAGAGAAATGTCTATAGGTTTTCTGTTTATGCTCGATAGAAGGACTCTATAGTATTATTGCTCTTAGGCGTCGCCTCTATTCACCTCTCGCTTGCACACTGACGCTGTCCATACTCCATAAAAAAACGTTATTCACGCGTTGCGATAACAGTTTTTTGAGTTATAACTTCAGTCATACGTAGCACATAGTATCTTAAATAGTCTCAAGTCTGCGCTTCATCAGTTCTGTCCGATTTCGCTAATCTGTGAGATACGAGTAGACGCGTTCTGAGGTTCTAAGAGATTCCGTGTTATTGGTTGACAGTTATTGTTAAAGTTATTTGTTGGTTTGTTATTGTTGATAAACTAACATAACGTTTTCATATAGAAAAAAAGAAAGAAAAAACGTTTATAAGACATCACAAAGTAACCGACACCGAAACAATAAAATATAACATAAAAAATATTAGGAATAAAATAAAAAATAATTAACCTATAAGACAAAAATTATATGATATACAGATAGTTGTTTCGGGTCTGGTTGTGCGTGCATCTGACATGTATGTTTGTAAAATGTACCCTCGATACAGGAGAAATCATAGTGAGGGGCAAAGTTAAAAAAAAAAAAAAAAAAAATGTTGGTAACACTTAAACACTATGTTAGTATTAATAAAAAAGATTTTAAAAAAAGAGGTTGAGATGACTGTGATAGGCAATGCAAATTGTATAACAAATTGCATTACCCACCACACTCACCTCTCCGTATGAAGTCGAATGGCCCGCAACAGTAAGGGCAATCAATTCAGCCAGCAACAACCCTGAGGATGCCGTTGGTGCTACCGCGGATCCGGTTCAGCATCGAAGCTGCCCTTTTCCTAAGAATGGCATGAAATCCATGAAAGCCTCGGCAAGCATGCCAGATGCACTACAGTACATTAGAATAGAATAGAATAGAATAGAAAATATTTATTCGATAAAGGACACATCGTCAGTACATTATTTGTTTATTTTCTTTTTATTAAGATTTTATCCTATTTTACGAGTATGTTTATATTTGAACACAAATTTTATTGTATGATGTATATATATTTTGTTTTTCTGATTCCCCTTTTTTGTTTCTATTTCTTTGCCTTCGTCCGTGCGTCACTGCAGGGGTGCCAACTGAAAATCAGCGTTGGGCTCTCTGCGCCCAGCACATGCTGAGCTGGCTACCCTTTCGGCATGGCATGCTTGACAGCATATACCTATTTAAAAATATTTTATTTCATAATTGTCAACTTTTGATGTTTTTTTTTTTTTTTATCTTCTCTCTCTTATGTTGTCAATGTGTCTGTGCCGAATAAATGTTCTTTTCTTTCTTTCTTTCTTTCTACAGTACCTCGGCAACCCCAACAACACCCTAAACGCGTTGTCAATGTCTTATTTGAATTTTAATTTCAGATATCGCCGAGTACGCTACTATCATTACTTCTACTACATCAACACTACGAGTCCAGACGAAATGGATCAGTTCCATTGGTCACTGTTCTGATAAGCTGTTCAAAACAGGATCCGATGACGACAGTGACAGTGATTCTGACACACAAACTAATGTTTCAAACGGAGATGGAAGTACAATCAACAACGGAAACAATTTGAAAACTAATTCTGATTATACTAATGATGATTCTAACAATTCTGAAAGAACTAGTGGACGAACAGATAATACAGATACGTCTGGGAATATTAATAGTCGCAGCACATTACAGCAATCATCAGGGCAGGATCGTAATTTGAACAGAGGTAGCAAACCAGATAGGAACATCAAAAAGCGGCAAAGAGGTACTAAAGGTAATAGAAATGATAATGATGACGATTATGCTGACGATTATGCTGACGATTATGCTGACGATTATGATAATGATTATAGTAGCAAAACATTACAGCGAGGAAAGAACTCACGTCAACGTACTCACGAGAAATCATCAAGGCAGCAAAGTAATCCGAAAGGAGGTAGCAAAACAAATAGGCCTATCCAAAGGCGGCAAAGAGGTTCCAAAGGTAATTTAAGGCGACAGGGCAATGGTCGTAGAGATATTAGATATGGTAGAATAGGATCAAAAAGAAATGGGAACAGAAATATCAAGTCAGGTAACAAAGGATCGAAAATAATAAGAAGAACAAGGAAAAATAATGGCAACAATGGCAGAAGTGGTATCCGTGGAGGCAAAGATAAATATGGTCGCGGAGGTAATGGCCGTACCAAAAGCAGGGGACAAAGATACGGTGAAAATTATTCTGGAGAAGATCAAAATTTAAGGTCAGATTCACAGACAGTGAGAGTCAGTCGAGGTAGTAGTAGTACTAATACAAATAGACAGAAAACTAAAAGAACGGCCAGCACAGGAAGTGATACCATCAATCAACGTCCAAACCCAGGTAACAGAAATAATAAGAACACCGGTAATAATAATGAAGGTAACGATGACAATATTAATGATGCCAATAATAAATCAGATGATGATAATAAAAATAACGGTCAAAGTCAAAATACCGATAGATCGACCACAAATAACCAGGGCAGCTATAATCAGGAGAGTAGTAGCTCTATCTCTAATAATGAATATAGCAGCAGAGAAAAACAACAAGTTCAACAAATCAAAGGTCGGGAAACCAATAGGCAAAAGAGTGGAAGTTATTCCGCCGATGATGACCACAGTGAACAACCTCGTGTGTATGGTGACTCTTATACAAATGATGATGATGACATTGATAGCTATAATACTGGCAATGTTAATAACTATAATGACAAAGAGAACGCCGATAACAATCATGAGGATTCCGGTGAAAGTGATGAATCAAATTCATATGAAGACGGTTATAGCAACGAGTCTGACAACTCTGACGACTATAACGATAGTAATACCGTCTCGAAAAGCTCTAGTGACTCTAAAGGCGGCTCTGGCAGACCTGAGTCGGGCGGTAGAGACTCGAAAGGTAGCTCTAACGACAGTGACTCTAGCGGAGTTGCCTCTAAACGTAGAAGCTCAAACGGTAGTGGCTCGAACAGTGATAGCTCTAACGATAGTAGGTCTACCGGTTATAGCAATAGCAGTAGTGACTCTGACGACAGTAGCTCTAGCGGTGGTGTCTCTAAACGTAGAGGCTCAAACGGTAGTGGCTCGAACCGTGATAGCTCTAACGATAGTAGCTCTAGTGGCAATAGCAGTAGTGTCTCTGAGGACACTAGCTCTAGCGGTGGTGCCTCTAAACGTAGAGGCTCAAACGGTAGTGGCTCGAACAGTGATAGCTCTAACGATAGTAGCTATAGCGGTAGTAGCTATAGCAGTAGTGAATCTAACGACAGTAACTCTAGCGGTGGTGCCTCTAAACGTAGAGGCTCAAACGGTAGTGGCTCGAACAGTGATAGCTCTAACGATAGTAGCTCTAGCGGTGGTGCCTCTAAACGTAGAGGCTCAAACGGTAGTGGCTCGAACAGTGATACCTCTGACGATAGTAGCTCTAGTGGCAGTAGCAGTAGTGACTCTGACGACAGTAGCTCTAGCGGTGGTGCCTCTAAACGTAGCGGCTCTAACGGTAGTGGCTCGACCAGTGATAGCTCTAACGATAATGGCTCTGGCGGTGGTAACACTTCATCGTACGCTGCCTCAGAACATACGCAATCTCATACAGAGGACGGTGAAGATGCAGCATATAAAAAGACTACTAAAGAAGGTGGTAACACTGTGTCTGCACAAGGTACCAAGTCGACGGAATCGCAATCATCAGCTCAAAAAGATAAACAGGTTGCCCAAAGTGTTGATAAACATGGGAACAAATCTTTCATGGAAAAGAAATCCGAACAAGCTTCTTCTGGTAATGAAGAAAAAGTTGCTGAAAGTAAATTTGTTCAGAGTGATGATGGTTCTTTCTCCAGTACAAAGAAACGCCATCAATCTTCACAGAGCAAGAGTAGCAGTAGCAGCCAAACAGTTACCAAAACATCAAGTTAAGTTGATGATGAAACTGCGAATGATTTACGATAACATGATGACGACAATTTGCTATCCAATGACGGATCTAACGATGTTAAGCTTTTTAGTTTTTAAATATATGAGCATTCAATGAACGAAGCGGTTTTCTTTTTCCTGGCGAACCCTATACACACCTAAATAACCTAACCGTCAAAAACTTCCGACTCCAACTAGAAAAAGAGCTGTAACTTTTGAACGGCGTAACAGATTTTCATGAAACATAACTAAGATGATACCCAATTAAATTAGCTTTCAATTAAGAAAAGTGCATTGAAATCTGTTCATCCGTTTTGGAGCTACAATGCCACAGACAGATACATAGATACACAGATACGTCAGATACATACTACGAACTTAATATAACACACCTCTTTTTTATCGCGGGTAAAAAAGAGTTAATTAAGACTAGCCTCTTCTCGGAATGAGAAGGATTAGTCCTTAGTCCAGCACGCTGGCCTGGTGCGGGCGGACTACACACACCATCGACAACTTTATGAGGCCCTCTCAGGTGTGCAGGTTTCCTCACGATGTTTTCTTTCACCGTTATTAATGCAAGTGATAATCAAATTGCGGTCCGGACATAAATTCCAAAAGTCTTAACTTCTAAAGGCTCTTCGTGATCTCATTGGGTTGTCAATTTTGATAGTACCCGCATCTACTGTAAGATCAAAGCGGTTTTATACAAAGATAGAGGTAACAATACTGTCACATCTGCGAGTGACAGTTCTGAAATGTCGGCCATTTAAAGGCGATTGATTGTAATCTAATTATTATACAGTATATTTATATATGTAGTGCGCAAAATTTGCAAAGTGATTCATTGCCCATTCCCTCATGCAACCGCAGTACTAAAATTCACTCCAAAACAAAATAAAAATTTGATTTTGTATGGCTTGCTCTAGTATATTATTTTATATTATGCGTCCCCCTCATAATAATTCCAATTTTCGTTTTGTTTTAATATGTATCCCCATACTGCGGTTGCATTTAGGAACAGAGACTGAATCACTATACAAATTATACGCACTATATAAAAAACTATCCAGTATTATTATTTTAAAAAAAATCTTTAGAAAAGTTGCCCCTCACTAGGATTTCTCCTGTATCGAGGGTACAGTTTACAAACATACATGTCACATGCACACACACCCAGACCCGAAACAACTATCTGTATATCATATAAATATTTGTTCCGTGCAGGGATTGAACCCGCGGCACGTAGCGCAGAAAGTTAATCACTAAGCTACTGCGCCAACCGAGTTAAAAGAAAGAAAAAGAATATACACTTCTCATCAAAAAAATCGAAACACTACCAACATTTTCTTTCTGGCGACAAATAACCAAAAAAGAGGATCAATTCTTTAAAAAAAAATACATCAATTTATAGCTGGCAGTTTGGCCTTTTCAGTAGTGTATGAGAGTTCCAAATTAGAAAGTAAATTTTTGAATTTTCATCCGATATATGAAATGGAACATTATTTTGAGGCAACGCGTTTAATCGGAGTACAATTAATTGGTGTGTAATAAACACAAAATAACGATTTATTTTAAAACTTACTTTTGGTAATTTGATTATTAGGCTCTATGACATCTGTTAACAAGATTTTTTGTCACCACACAAGGATACTTCGCCCGCAGAAGCCGCCCAAATCGTGGCGTTGCTGAATTTGGGTCATAGTCAACGTGTTGTGGGCTGCAAGACTACATCTAACCCTCTCGTCTGTTCATAGAGTGTACAAACGCTACCAGGAGACTGGTTTATTCACGCGCCGCTCAGGATCTGGTAGGAATCGGGTCAGTTCTGAGCGAGATGACCGATTTATTGCAACAGTTTCTTTGCGAAATCGACGCCTTAACGCTTTTGAAATGCAGCAACAGCTCCGTGTTGTTCGAAGGGTGACTGTGAGTGACTCTACAATTTAACGAAGATTTAAGGAACGTGGATTGGTACCACACAAGCCAGCCAATGGGCCGATATGAACAACAGACCATCGAAGAGCGCGCCTTCAGTTTGCACGTGAGCACTTAAATTGGTCATACCTACAATGGAGCAAGGTTCTCTTTTCTAACGAGAGTAAAATTATGCTGTATGCTAATGATGGAAGGAGGAAGGTATACAGAAGAGAGGGAGAACGTTATGTACACTGCTGCAATGAGGGAAAAATAAGCTATGGTAGCGGTTCATGGACAGTTTTGAGGGGCATTAGTACCGACGGAAAAACAGAACTCCCTTTGGTATCTGGACCACGCCTGCCTGCAATAAACGGTCGTCGTTACATCAAAGAATGTCTTGAGCCTCATGTGGTTCCCTATATACATTTCATTGGCAAATATTGAATATTCATTCATGATAATGACAGGGCCCATGCCGCAGGAATCGTACGAGATTATCTCAGTGAAGTCAGTATCTCCGTTATGGAGTGACCAGCAAGAAGCCCGAACATGAATTCCATAGAGCACCTTTGGGACGTACTAAAGTGACGAGTTCAAGCAAGAGATCTTGCTCCAGAGACTGTTGGCCAGCTCAAAAATGCAATTGAAGAAGAATAGAATAACATTCCACAACATGAAGTCATGACTCTCAACCAATCCATGATGAAACGTATGGAAGCAGCCTAAGGGTCCGGGGAGGGAATACAAATTATTGAATAAATTCTACTTAAACTTTTTTTTATTTTCGTGTTTTATTTATTGCATTTCATAAAATCTCCATACGGGTTAGAAGTGACTTGTTAAACAAAACAAGAAGCTTATGAAAAAATAATTTGAATTAGGAACATTAACATATGGAATTCGAAACCTTGTACTACCTACTATTATATGACATTTTCATTTTTTTCCCAATAAAACATATTTTTTAAATAATCCATTAAAAACATAAATTTGAGAAGTGTTTCGATTTTTTTGATGAGAAGTGTATTTATTTGACACAGCACAAAAACGAGCTTCCATGGAGTTTCTTGCCGGTTCTTCTCCATAGGATCTACTATTTGGAACCGCGCACCTAGAGTCTCGACATTTCATAAGTGCCTGTATCTGGTTTACATGAAATAAAGATCTATTCTAGTAACCCTCTAACCTTCACGCATCACTACTTTTAGGGAGTCATCAACCCTTCAAATTGACCAAATCCAAACTTAATCAAACCCAACGATTTTGCCGTAAAGGAGGCTACCCACCGAGAGCGTTCGCGTGTAACAGGGGCCGAGCACGTATATTTTGACATATCGTAACGTATGTTTTTGACATATCGTTACGTTAACGCAAGCAAATATTGATTATATAACCTAACCCCCGACTCCAACTAGAAAAAGTAAAATGGGACCACATGGGAAGCACCAGCTTTCAATCAAAAAAAGAATCATCAAAATTGGTTCACGCAGTCGAAAGTTATGAGGTAACAAACATAAAAAAAGG
The DNA here is from genome assembly GCA_932294325.1 of Allophyes oxyacanthae. Lineage (NCBI taxonomy): Eukaryota > Metazoa > Arthropoda > Insecta > Lepidoptera > Noctuidae > Allophyes > Allophyes oxyacanthae. The sequence continues at coordinate 5,886,756 of OW028639.1, read as the reverse complement.
GGGAAAAAAAAAACAAAAAACATACGCGTCGAATTGAGAACCTCGACCTTTTTTTGAAGTCGGTTAAAAAGAGCTGTATCTTTTGAACGGCTGAACAGATTTTCATGACAACATAGTTAAGATGATACCAGATTAAACTAGCTTTTAATTAAAAAAACTGCATTGAAATCACAGAACAGATACACAGATCCAGATATACACAGATACACACTACAACCTTATAACATCTCAATTTTTTGTCGGGAGTTAATAATACAATTAATCTATCGCATTTTTGTTCAATTTTATGCAATATAAACGCTTGTTTCATGAATATGAAAAAAAAAAACCAATGATAATAATTCCAGCCCATACTGTCCCACTGCTGGGCACGGGCCTTAGTCCAGCACGCTGGCCTGGTGCGGGCGGACTACACACATTATCGAGAACTTTATGAGGCCCTCTCAGGTGTGCAGGTTTCGTCACGATGTTTTCCTTCACCGTTATCGCAAGTGATAATCAAATTCTGATCCGCACATGAATTCTAAAGGCCTATTCAAACCTGAGCGATATTCGCTGCCGCTGTGGGTCGAGGTACATACCGCGCGGGTTTCGCTCAGGTATTTAGTATCAAGTACCGCGGCTAGAGCGACCTGAGCGATATTCGCTGCCGCTGTGGGTAGAGGTACATACCGCGCGGGATAGCGAAATCCGTTTTGGTGTGAACAGTAATATTACCGCATACCCACTGGGTTTTCTCTGCCGCAGAAGGTAGCGAATACCGCTTAGGTCTGAACAGTAATATTACCGCATACCCACTGGGTTTTCTCTGCCGCAGACGGTAGCGAATACCGCTTAGGTCTGAACAGTAATGTTACCGCATACCCACTGGGTTTTCTCTGCCGCAGACGGTAGCGAATACCGCTTAGGTCTGAACAGTAATGTTACCGCATACCCACTGGGTTTTCTCTGCCGCAGAAGGTAGCGAATACCGCTTAGGTCTGAACAGTAATATTACCGCATACCCACTGGGTTTTCTCTGCCGCAGACGGTAGCGAATACCGCTTAGGTCTGAACAGTAATGTTACCGCATACCCACTGGGTTTTCTCTGCCACAGACGGTAGCGAATACCGCTTAGGTCTGAACAGTAATATTACCGCATACCCACTGGGTTTTCGCTGCCGCAGACGGTAGCGAATACCGCCTTAAAAGTTATGAGGTGCGGGCCGGTTTTGAACTCAGACCCTGCTGCATGGGAGGCGTGTTTATCAACCTATAGACTGCACTGTTACGTTACACGCGAATGTTCGCGGCGAGTGGGTGGGTCGGTACCTTTATTGCAGGGGGTCAAAATGATCCCATATAGTTAAATTTTATAGCTTCATTTAAACGGACTTGAGGTTTAAGGGTCTGGGGATATTTAACTTAAGGCCCCTTATTACGTAGAAATCACCTGACAGCGACACGACAGCCACGCGACAGCAGACGCAGCGCGATCGTTCGCGAACTGGCAAACAAATTCGTATTATGTACCGCAATCGTCCGTCTGTGGCTAGTTGTCGCGTTTGCAGCGCCAAGTATGCACCTTTTAGTTCGTTTATTGTCCGCCAAAGCGAACCCGTAAGCAAATAATACTAACTATTACTACGTAAAGAAGGGACACTCACCTCCCCCCACCAATTTCTTGCCTCACCCCCGACCCCGCAGTAGCAGTACGGTTAGTAGTACTGCCCGTGTAGGATGTTACTGCAATGCGCGGCATGCGCGAAGCTGAGCAAGACGCTGGTAGCCCTACGATTATGCACACACACAAAACGTGTACAGACAAGCCGTGCGCCCATGCTATGGCAACTAGGAGTAATACAAAAATTTCGCTAAAATACTGAAAACAGCGCCGTCTAAGAAAAAGTTAGGAGAAACAAAATTACGGTGTTGCTATATTTAAATATATGATTCTTATGCTGGGAGTTTCCATAAAATAGAAATCAATAAATAAAATAATTATCACAAGTTATTGGTAAAGTGAATAAAGAAAAATAATAGTGTAATAAATTCAAGCATATTGAGGTTATTAGCATCAGCACAATAATACAGAAATCATATTTTTGTATTTAAAACGTGCACAGTTTTGTTTTCTTATGGGCACACTTGTATTGCAAATGGCCGGTGTGAGAGTGTTTACGCTCCTGCGCATTTTCCTTTTGCAATAAAAGTCTCATTGTTTCGCAAGTGCATCTGCTATCCACGTTGAGTTGAGCCTCTGTTCCTCCGTGTTGCCGTGCCGCGTTACAATATTTCTTTCGTTTGTAAGTTTGTGTTGAGTTGAGTATCCTCCTCCGTGGGACGACATACCGAAAGGATTAGAAAACTTGTGAAGTTACTGTGGATTACTGACTGCGCATAGGCACTCTTTAGAGTTTGGACCCATAATTGCAAACAGTGAACAGTGAACTTCAACCATGTCACAAAATTCTTGCTGTGTACCAGGATGTGTTGTGGTTAGGAAAGATGGTATGTAAATTTTGTTTTTCTACCTTTATTCGCCTCACCTGGAGGGTTACACTCTATTCGTCATTATGTTTCACATATTGCTATTGTAATAGCCGCAGAGTACATTATATAATATATACCATTTACAAGGAGGCCAACGTTATAACAGTTATTTTTATCAACCTATGTACTACAATGCTACATTAAATTGAAATTGATGTAAATACTAATTGTAAAGGTCTCCTTGGTAATTTAGTGATACAAGGAATATACTACTCTCTAACGACAGCAGGTTAATTGATTATGGGATATCAATTTTACGGTCTAAAACAGAAAATTACTTCTTTTTCAGCGCAAATTTCTCAACAACTTTATGATATCCGATTTTTTTAATGCATAGTTATACATCTTCTATTTGTCTATGCAGTTGGAATTATGATAACAACTCAATATAAATTAGGAAAAATAAAAATCAAACACGTTTTTACGTAAGCACAAAACACCAACTTTTTCGATCACTTGTTTAACTTACTGGTAACGAATAACACTGTGAAAAAAAAACGTTAGTACTGGGAATAGTTTATTATGCAACCTACAATTTAATTTTTAAAAGACAATTGAATTAGTACTTTAAAAAAATCCTTATAAAATCATGTACAAAACCGACGTCAACGCTTAAGAATTTATTGAAAATTGCAATTAAGTGGTGAATATTTTAAAATTTGAGGTGTTTATCTACCAAATGAAATTATTTTATTTTATTTTTGACTAAATATTTAGTTGTAATAAAACATCTAAATAATGTCTTATAAGTTGAAGAATTGCAACCGTTGTTTAAAAAAATTAAATTCATAGACTTAATAGATATAATAACATAATAATTTTTCAGTGCAATAATTTGCACTGAATAAGTCGAATTTTCTGTTTTTCGAACTCGAAACTGATAGGGACCCTTAATTATATACATATTTACATCTAACTAGTTGTGTCATTTTTTCAGGTGTGCCTCTACACCATTTCCCGAATCCAGAGACACAGCCAGAGAGATTTAAAACGTGGATTTCGAATATTGGTGGTGCAATAGCTACATTGGATCATCTTACTGTCTATGAGAACAAACGTGTCTGTCATAGACATTTTGAAGATATTCACAAGTATCCAACGAAAAGACTGAGTAAATTAGCAATTCCAGTATTGCATATCCCAGGTAATACTATTGTTATACTATAATAATCTTCAATACATTTATTTTGTAGAAGCAAATAATAAACATAGACAATTTTTTAATATTATTCTAGATCTGGAGGCACAATCACTTGGTGAAGCAGTGGTTATGTCAGTCTCTGAGAAGTCCCAACGAAATCCACTACGGGAATATAATTTTAATACATCAGGTATGTCTTTTATTACAAAATTTTTTTTTGGTTCAGATTTATTATCTTCTTTTCAAACCGGTGTGTGATTGCTTTTTTGAGCCTCAACTGAATAAAGTTATTTAATTTTGTATTTCAGGACAACATATCATTGAAGCTACGAGTATAATAAACAAGCCGGCCCTAGCTTCAACATCAGCTGTTTTAAAAACACAGTCAGATGATTTGATATCAGGTTTGTATATTTTTTATAAAGTGAGCTGAATAAACACCCAAAATAAACATTATGTTTAAATATTTTTATAGATTTATTAAGCAATCAAATCATTTATTAACAGATCATAAAATCCAATTTGTTAGTAATTACATACACTTCTTAAACACTAGTACATACATTTGGCCAATTATGGTAATAATTATTAATACTTATTAATGATGTCAACACAATCAAAAATAATGTCAAAATCATTCATCATAATGTCGAAATCACCACTAACTAAAAACAATAATAATAAAAATAGTCAAAAATCTATAATGATCAATAAAACATTATTTCAAAGCATGATTTGAAGGTTTTTTTTTATTTTTATTGAAAGATAAAATCAGCATTAGGATAAGTTGTGCACAGTTACTAGCAAGACACCATCTTTTCCATGAAAGTATTTTTTGCAGTGCCTCTCATATATTTAATAATATACAGAGACCTATTTGAGACATTCCTAAAATAAAAATATTTTTGAAGAACCTTCATAATGTGTTTCAAAATGCTACTACTCTGTAAAAGACTTCTTATCTACAAATCACTCGTCCAAGATAACTTTCTATATACAATTATATTTTTTTTAGGATATTAGACTACTTATCTGGTAATGCAAGTAATGATAATTTATATTTAATTTCTCTGATATGTCATTTTAATTATATTGATAAAAATACCTTGATGATCGATGACATCGGGTTTGAGATATATTTATTCTCATTAGAATTTACAATTCACTTACATGAGAACACATAATTATTAGCACAATGACATGTACCTGCCTAATTCTGTTTTAATTTAAATTATAAACTTATATCAAAATCTATGTGAAGAAAATGTATTCTGTATCCACCTATGTAATGTGGATTACATTATAGATTATAATAATGAATATAAAAGACATACATTACATATTTACAATATAAACTATTTGACAATAAAATAATAGAATAAATTCAGCCCATTACTGTCCCACTGCTGGGCATGGGCCTCTTCTCAGAATGAGAAGGGTTAGGCCTTAGAGGCCCTCTAAGGGGTGCAGGTTTCCTCGCGATGTTTTTCCTTCACCGTTAAGGCAAGTGATAATCAAATTGCGATCTGCACATAAATGCTAAAAGTCAGAGGTACGGGCCGGGTTCGAACTCAGATCCTCCTGCATGGAAGGCAAGCGTTCAAACGCTAGGCTATCACTGCTTGACAATATGAATATTTAATTTACAGGACATCAAAATGTTGTTGTGGAGTTACAACCTGACCAAATTCAACGCAGGACCCAGAAAAGAAAGAAAACAATGAAATCAAAAAGTATGTATATAATTTAATATAAAACACTATTACTGAATTGCACAATTAAACTGGAATGAAGATCCCGCCCAAGGTTAGGTCATAAATGTAAAAAAATACTTATTTACTTTGAATACTTTGAAAATATTATCAGCTACAATGAGAGGCTAAAACATTATAAAATCACCTCGTTAGCAGACAGAAGGAAACTGGCCGACCTGATATTCCCGCACAAAATATTTAATGGAAGCGTTTGCCGCGAATAAGTAGCTATAACCTATTTAATAATATCCCATGATCCAGAACAAACCTAGGGCATTTCGCCGTTCTGTAGGCAATTTAAAGACATATCAAAATGTTGTGATTTGGATATTGCTCTCAGTAAAATAATGTTAATTTTACTAGTGTTTCTTATTTTTGAATACCTTGACTGCTTGGAAACCACTGGCGTTGTGTTTGCTACCCTAATAATGACGGTTTGAATGACCTAATATATACGACGTTTTTGTTGATCCGATATATTTGTGCAAGATGGGTGTTCTGAACAATTTGACGACCATGGTTGACAGGATATCAGTGATTACTTTGGATGTTTCTAAATATTAGGTCACTTTGACTGCCCCTAACAATATGATGATGACTATACCTAGTAAGTGAATGCTGTGGTCTCCTATAATTGGAGGCGCACAATTAATACCAACCAATGAAATTATTTCAAATGTCATGTGTCTGTGTAGACTTTGTTGGGAGGTCCTATAAATAAATAATATACTTCATTTTTAACTCTTGAATATGTAAATCTTTTTTAAAGCTTGATTATAATTTTGTTTATAAGAAAATACGTGTTTTTCAGGTCCTCGTGTAACTTTGGCGCAACATAAGGAATATAAATCGATTTTGAAAAAGTTAAGAAAATGTGAAAGCGTTAAGAAGTCTTTTAAAGCAAAATACATGATTGCTAAAAAAATGAAAACAACAACTGCATTCAATATTGTTTGTAAGCATATGTCTAATACTGCGAAGTTATTTTGCCAAATGCAAGCGTCTCAAAGCGGCAAGAAAAAAAAAGGAAGGCGATTCACGCTTGATGAAAAAATATTGGCGTTGTCTCTTTACAAACCATCTCCAAAGGCATATCGCATACTGAGCAACATATGTATTTTGCCAAGCCGAAGAACCTTACAAAATTTACTACACAAAATAAACCTGAAAGCTGGAGTAAACAACATAATATTCGAAAATTTAAAAAATAGAGTCGCCAAAATGCCTAACAATTACAAATATTGTGTTTTAACTTTCGATGAGATGGCAATTGGACCCGGTATTTCCTACGACAAAAGAAATGACAAAATATCAGGATTTGTAGACAATGGTGAAATAACCGGAAAAGAATATTGTGATCACGTACTGGTTTTCATGATAAGAGGCGTTGTGAAAAAATATAAGCAGCCTCTGGCCTATTATTATTGTAGTGGAAGCACTAAAACTATGGAATTAAAGAAACAAATAAAGATTATTATAAAAAAAGTGCAAGAAACAGGACTGAAGGTCGTGGCAACAGTATGTGACCAAGGCACCTCCAATGTGGCAGCTATAAACTCCTTATTGAAAGAAACACAAGAAACTTTCTTACGCAATGGACAAGAATATAAAGAGGGTTTTTTTGAGGTGGAAATGGATAAAATTTTTCCAATATATGATCCACCTCACCTCATAAAAGGTATGAGAAACAACCTACTTACAAAAAACCTTAAATTTACCATTAAAGGTAAAGAATGTATTGCAAAATGGGACCACATTGTGACATTGTACAAAAGGTGTCCAGGTTATAGAGGCGTGAAGCTGGTGCCTAAATTAACGGCTCACCATGTATTACCTGCATTAATACCAAAAATGAGGGTTAAACATTGCACTCAAGTGTTCAGCCAATCAGTTGGAGTAGCTCTTGGATTTATGGCAGGTAAGCAGTTTGTTATTTTTATTAATTTATTATTGTGAATGTTTATAGATACATAGCTTTTAATTTCCTATCTGTCTTTACTAATGTTACAATCGTGAAAATATCAGTCAGGTTTTTCAATGATATAGGCCCAAGTTCACCGACAATATAACTTATGATTAGAGCAAAATCTGTCGTTTAAACATGAATTTTTGTATGGGTAATCAGACCATTAATTTTAAACATCTGTTATTTTGTGGTTCAAAATGCCCCGTAGTCTATTATCATACAGCCAGATTTAATTGCCAACTATCGTGATCTGCGGGTCTACCGCGTAACAAAATGGTAATGAACATCAGACTCTGGTAATACACTTCGATACGATCGTGAGAGATTAAACTTCGAACTACCTTGTAAAAAAGAAAAACCTATCATGTAGTTGAGACTCCCATCTTCATGATCGGTATTTTTTAACAACGTAGCTCGAACTTTAATCTCTCACGATCGTATTGAAGTTTATTACTAGTGTCGATGTTCATTACCATTTAGTACGTTGGAGACCCGCTGAATATTGCCATAACCACCACCCTCGACAAAACAGATTTGTAATCGCAGTATGTTAATTTCAAACATGATGATGCTACTTCCAATCTTGTCATAATCTCTTAGTAGATATTTAAAACGCGCACAGAAAATGATAAGGTGGCCATGAGAAGACAAGCAATTGTTATCGATACAAAAAAATAATAATTAAGAAACAAAATAAAATAAAAACACTTGCATCTGAGGGCCATTTATTTATTTATTTAATTACAACGGTTGTGTTACAACCAATTACACTGCCAAAGTACATTAGCTACATTTTTCAGCAGAATCCTTTTGCTTACATTAAGTGAATAATGAGTGCGAAATAAGCCCTTAATAAGTCGAAGTGTGTGTGTGTGTGTGATCATATTGTTAATCAAACTAAGTCCAATGTAAATAAGTTTCGTTCATAATCATCATACTCGCCTGTTAAGTTCCATTGCTGAACATGGGCCTCCCAATGACTGCTACCATAAACGGTCTTTTGGGACATTGCCAGAATCACCACACTTGGTATACGGATTGCTGATTGCATGTTCTTAGCACAAATAAGGATGCTGTTGTCCATCCTCTTTACATGATCCCTAAGTCGCCTTTTACGACACGCTCAGACGGAGAGTGGTGGTCTATTCTTTACCGAGAATCACACCGATGGATAGTCGTGTTAATATATTTTATCTACTTTGCAGGATATGGAAGTCTAGAAAAGGAAAGTACCGACACAGCAGATTTACTCATGTTCTTCGATGATTTGTTTGACAGCGTCAATGGGAGTTTTAGCGGGATAAAAGGAGGAAAAATCTACAGGGCTGCAGTGACCCCAACCTCACCTCACCACAAATTGTGGAACTATAGTCTACCTATTCTCAAAACCATGAAATTTATTAATTCAAATAACCAAGGAGTAGTGCCTTCGTTGTCAAGCTGGATCAAAACCATAGAAGGGTTTAAATTAATTGTAAAATATTTAAATTCCAAAGGGATTAACTCTTTATTGCTGCGCAATTTCAATCAAGACGCGTTGGAAAACTTTTTTGGGGCAATTAGAGCTCATGGTTACAGCAACATTATGCCTACGTCGTCTGCATTTGAAGGAGCCTTCAAAACTCTATTAATTAATAATATTTCATCCTCACATTCAGTTGGCTCAAACTGTGAAAAAGATGACGGTGTTTGTCTCCAATCACTAAAATATTTTTTAGCGAAACCAGGAGACAACAGCTCTACTGAATGTGAAGGGGAAATTGACAGTGCTCATTTAAATGTAGAACTTTTAAATACAGACGACCTAATACAGAGCCAAACTCCAATGGACGTTGAAAGAAGCGCAGCAATAGGGTATTGCAGTGGGTGGATAGCACAACTTGCCAAAAAGCATATTTATAAAAACTGTGTGGCCTGCAGAAACAATATGGAAGCAGAAGAGCTACAAAGTTTCCACAAATATATAAAAATGAAAGAATTTGGCAACAAAAGGTGGTTGTGCTATCCTACAAGAGCATTGTTTGATTTCTTTGCCCAAGTGGAACATATATGTATAGAAATATTAAAACATCACAGCAATAAAGAATATATATCGGCATATATAAAATTAATTATAAATGTAAATGTAAATTTATCATATATTACTTGTGCTGAACATAAAGATAATTTGCGTAATTATTTAATAAATAAAAGCACAATGTTTTTCATACACAATTGGTGCAAAGATATCAACAATGTTCTCATTGGAAAAATAACCTTTTGGGATATAAATGATCCTATGAAAGAAAAGGCAAATAGACACTATCTAAAACATAAAGGAAGAAAAAGAAAAACACAAAATAACATATTAAATGTATAATTTAGTTTAGGAGTACTTAGACTCTCATTTTGTACCTATAAATTCAATATTTTCCCAGTTTTTCGTATTTTTACATAAGTAAACATTAGATATTGATATAATTTTGATGTCTGCGACAGCAACACATTTTATGTAGATAAATTCAAATGATTGTTTGCCTTTAAAATAGCATGGTTAAATAGTATTCATGTAATGTTTATAAAAGTCGCAAAATATACAAATTTACACCATTGATTGAATTTAGAAGATATTTATAGCATAATAAGTGCATAAAAAAATATTATGTTGATTAATAAAAATAAAAATTTACACAAATAACCAAATACTTCTCAAAAATTTCTCTAACATATGCAAAATTGCAAAAAACCTGGATAAATATTGAATTTTCAGCCACAAGCTGGAGCATCCCTTTAATATGCAGTGTACATAGTTAAATTTATTTTATAATAAATTATGTTAAAATATTAACTGTTTTATTCATAATTTTCAATAACTCTTCCTACGTCACTTGACATATAATACGTACCTAGTATGCAGCGTACAGCTATAGGTATATGTAGCTATAGCTAGGTACCTATACCCTTAGTTCCCCTACCGAAAAAATAGATGGCGTTGCGGTTGATATTAAGGTTAATAATAAAAAAAGGCCGAGCTGCCTGTCTATGTCCGATATACTATTGTAGTCTTTGCGTGCGCCTGTAGTGTAGTGAAATAGGTTCGCTTGTATGGAGTGTCGCGGGTGTGCCGTAAGCGGTGGCTGTCACGTCGCTATCGGCAATTATGTACGTAATTCCATAACCTAACCGTCAAAAACCCCCGACTCCAACTAGAAAAAGAGCTGTAACTTTTGAACGGCTGAACAGATTTTCACGAAACATAGCTAAGAATACTCGGGATAAAATCATCTGTGACACAAAAAAAAATAAACGAAAATCGGTTCATCCGTTTGGGAGCTACGATACCACAGATACACAGACCCCTCTTTTTTGTTGGGGGTTAAAAATGATGTTTGACAGCAGCTACCGCGCGATTTACGCCTGTCGCAAACTGTCTGTTACATCGCTAATAAGGGGGCGGGTGCACACGCTGGCCCCAACACTTGTCCCAACGCTGGCTTCAATATTGAGCGCCCAACTTGTATATCGGCAAAATAGCATTGGCCCCAACATTCGCACCAACGATGAACGATACCAACTTCGTCTGCGTAGCTATTTATTTATTTTATTCATTTATGTACACACAAAAGTTTAAAAGGAAAAAAAACTAAGATTTAAAAGATTTGGCATTAGATAGGACTGAATGGAAATTGCCACACCGACAAGTGCTTAGCACTTAAATTTTGGATGGATGAATGGTGTGGAGGAACGAGGTATGGTGTTCCTCCATTGAAAAGGGAGGATCCTCCGACCAGGCGAGGTGATATTGCCTGGCGGGCCGAAGCCCCACGGTTGATGTCGGACAGTTGTATATATGCTAGATACGAATATCTTATTCCTTGCGCGATGCAGGCTTCGTAATCTGATAGTAGTTATTCTATGTTGCGATAGATGTCGCTACAATGGTAATAAAAGTGTTACAGACATATGAGCACAATGGAACTACTTAATATACTTACAAGTTTCTGCAATAAACCTTTTCATTTTATTTTAATAAATACCTATTTAAGAAGAATATAACATATCTATAAAAGATGTAATTGAATTGGTTTAAGGAAAATCTTTGAATTTAAATAACATACGTATTATACTGGATATTTTTTATGTAGTGCACATAATTTGTAGAGTGATTCAGTCTCTGTTCCTAAATGCAACCGCAGTATTGGGATACACTTTAAAACAAAACGAAAATTCGACTTAGTACACAAGCATAATTTACTAGCGCAAGCCATACGAAATCAAATTTTTACTTTGTTTTGGAGTGAACTTTAGTACTGCGGTTGCATTTGGGAACAGACAATGAATCACTCTGCAAATTTTGCGCACATAAAAAAATATCCAGTATAATAATATGTTTTTTTAAATTCAAAGGTTTTCCTTATACTAATTCAATTACAGCGTTTCCTCAATCATTGAAAATCAAAGTCGTTTTTGTTTAAAAATTCACAAAGAAATCTGTTACCCTCCTGTTGATTTTACAACGTCCTTTTGTGAATATTAATACGAGGAAGTTTCGAATTGAAAGATGAATTAAGTACTCCTTCTCTTCCCGCAAGAAAGAAGTCAGCTGTTCCATACAAATAATTAAATCAAATTTAATTCCTCGACTAAATTTTATTTAATTACTCAATTAACTAAAGAATTTAATGAAAAGACACTTCTTCTTCTTCAGTCGGTCCCTCATTACTGAGGATCGTGGTCACTGGACCCCTTTAAACGGACAATCTGCCTCCATCTACTCCGGTCCGAAGTTGCCATCACCACTTGCTGATGAGACGAGAGATGAGATGAGAGATGAGGTGAGAGAGAAAAGACACAGAAAACATTAAAAAGGAGAACAAAGTACTGCTTATTTCACAAAAAAAATCTCTTCCGGCAGACCTGCGAGAGGAGAATTTAAAACACGAAAAAATTAATAAAATAATTTAATATTTCTTTTAAATTATTACGCTGAATAAATAGTCATAGTTATGTAGTTTAGATTTCAATAAAGTTCTTTCTATAACAAATGGAAATAAAATATATAATGGTAATGTATTGAGTTGCCTTGACATATAATTTATTTGTTGTATTAATTATGGGTTTGTGTTACTCTACTCAACTAAATGCATAGAAATATTAACGCACCAACCTGCTGCAGCACGCGCCGCTGACGCGCGCTCTGCATGCGCTCAATATGGTGTCACAACAGATTGACTGCTTCAATTGTAGTCTGAGTGAATTCACAAAGGCCGCATTTTTTTAAATTACCCTTACTAATATTAGTAACCTCAAAACTATAACTATTGTGTTAGGGAAACCTGTAATGATAGTTGTATGTGTTTTAAATAAATAAAAATAAAATAAATTATACATACTATCTCCATGATTAAATGTGACAGCTGATATTTTCCGCAATTTCAAGGTTAGCCCCAAATTGGCCCCAAAGTAAAAGTTATTTATAATGATATGTCAAATCAAATCAAATCGATTATTTGCCAGAAATACATTGTTTTGGTAAGGGTGAGATCTTATAACCTAAGTGTCATTGTATTCCTATGCACTGTTGCCATCCTAAAATAATGTCTTCTCTGTCTATGCACCTGTCCTCTTCTTATTACCTGTGTCTGTGTGTGTCTTGTTTTTGTGGCAAATAAATGTTTTTTCTTTCTTTCTTTCTTTCTTTCTTTCTTTCTTTCTTTCTATAAACCCTAACGGATCGCATTATTTTATGTTATGCAAACTGTATTTACATCACATTTAGTAGATGTTCATAAAAAAATGGTGTATTAACTTATCATTCAAGTAGAGGGTTCGGGATCGCGACCCTATTCCAGTCCCAAAAAATTAGGGGCACTAGGGGGGGGATATAGGGGGGGGAATTTAGGGATTTAGTTTTTTTTTTTTTGTGTATTTTCATCAATATTTTCGCCAATTGTGAACCGATTTAAAAAACTCTTTTTTAGTTCGAAAGGGTATACTCCCGAGGTGATCCCATTTAAATTTGGTGAAGATCTGATGAAGAATTTCGGAGATATACAATGGAACTCTTGAATGAATAACAGCATATCATTTGCGATTACTGTAATCGCATGTTTTATGTATTGCTAATGCCACTCAAAATAGAAAAATAAAATAAACTTTAAAAAAAAGAAAAAACTGACGAAAAAAAAACTTAACAGCTTCTGAAGTCGGGCCTATAATCCTTCAATGCATAGCTTGACAGTGGCCCCGACTTCAGAAGCTGTTAAGTTTTTAAAAAAAAAAAAATTATACTTTTTAGTTTTTTGAAGTCGGTTTTTACTTTTTTTATTTTTATTATACTTTGTTAAGCGTAGGCTACATGACAAATGTGACCGATTACTATTATTCATGTTAAATGCCTAATATTACACTTGTTATGTTTGTTAAATAATTATGATAAAAGTTCATTTAATTAGTTATTATGTTATGTAAAAGTTGTTTTTCTACTTATATAACCTAACCGTCAAAAACTCCCGACTCCAACTAGAAAAAGAGCTGTAACTTTTGAACAGATTTTCATGAAACATAGCTCTGATGATACTCGATTAAACTAGCTTTCAATTAAAAACTGCATTGAAATCGGTCCATCCGTTTTGGAGCTACGATGCCACAGACAGATACACAGATACGCAGATCCACAGATACAGACTACAAAGTTTTTGTCGGGGGTTAAAAAGGGATTTTAGATGATTTTTGTAGAATTTTAAGTTTACTTTTTCTATCTGATTTTAAGGACAGTAATTTACATTGTCAATAAAAAAGCAGATTTATATATACCTTACGTATTTTTTTATTTGCAATCTAAAATCCCGGGGCTATCTCGGGATTGACTGTGTATAATCCCGAAATCCCGGGATTAGAAATTAGGGCTGGGATCGAATTCTCAAATTGCAAGTGACAAGGAAAGCGGAGAAGGCATCTGGAGAAAGAAAAATCTATCAGATTTGTGCAAAATAATAAAAAAAAAACAATAACAATTTTTTATTGACTCAATTAATCTCTTGGATAATATCTCTACGAGAATAGCTTACTACTAACCCATATATATCCAAACCTTACTCAAAAAATAATCACACAGTTTCAATAGTAAAATTTCTCAATCGGCCATTTTGACCGGTCTAGACAAAGAAATAATTTAGTTTTTAAAGCATAGAGGCGGGGTTCTTAGCTCCTCCCAATATTACGCTCCACCCATCCTAAATTTATCCTGAAATATTCAGTTGCCTCTGAAACGTCGGGAGAGACGGGAGTGTCGAAATTTTCGTAACAAAATTTTTAATAGTTTAATTATATTTTATAATATTTTTGTGGTTATTTATAGTGAAAAGGCACAGTGGATTCAAATTTAACTGAAAAATCTTTTTAGTATATTTTTTTTTGTAAATTTTAGATTGTTTTTTTATGTTTGTGTTTGTTTGTTTACAAACAAAGATTCACGTGATTTTCAAGGTTACGAGGTCATTGAACTGTGTGTAAACAAAACATAGGACTATGAACATTTGTTTTTTTGTGAAAAACTAAGTTTTTGCTGAATCTGTGAAGTATAGATAATTGTTTTCAATCAAATTAAATTGCTGACGGTAGATAAACATTTTCAAAAGTGATTTTTTTAAATAAAATACTTTTCCTAAATTCTTAAACGGGATAACAAAGTGGTTAATTGTAGGTATTATTAAAAAGATTATTTGAACAAAAATTTGAAGTTTTTTTATGAAAAAGCGTCCATAAGGTGATGGTTACCGCTTACCAAAGTCCAAGTCAAAGTCAAAGTTTTTTATGTCAACGGGGCCTTTGCAGGCACTTTCAAAACGTGATTCTAGGTGCACGGTTCCCATAAGTTGGTCCTGGAGAAGATACCGGCAAGAAACTCTATGGATACTCTTTTCACAAAACACAATAATATATGGGCCCGCAGGAGCTAAAATTCGACCTGAATTTGCACAATAATACAAAAAAAAAAAAACACAATAAGTAGATACCACTATAATTATTTAAACAATAAAAGTAGGTACATACTTAACACTCAAGCCACCCAATTAGGAAATCAGAGGAAGCGTCATTAAAACTAGCTTGTGGAAGCAGCGGGTCACCAGGGAAGCCGCATGTGCAGAAGATATCACTTCCATACGTCTCCATCGTCAACATATTTATTAATTTAAAATGCTTCATGTATAATGTACAAAGGCGGTCTTAATGCCGTAGGCATTCTTTACCAGACATACAAACATAGTCTTTGATCTTGTAATAGGCTTTCCTACCATCACGCAGGCCGTATGCTGTTTCCCATCTTAGTGGTCATCATCATTCAGATTCAGAAAGAAAGAAAGAAAGAAGAAAGATAAGATAAGAGAGAGAAGATTCAGATTTTTTATTGTATGTAAATAATTATACATAAAGTCTATTTAATAATACAGTCCTAATAATGTAATAGTACAAATTAATTAAAAAGAAATTAACCATATTAAATATTAAAGTTAAAAAAAAAACTAAAGAAAACGCTTTTGTCATCCAAACTAAACGTGTATGCGAAATTTCAGCTCAATCGGAAACCGGGAAGTGGGTCAAATTTAACTTCCAAGATTTTTTTACATAGTTACAAGTGAAGCTACTCGTAATAAAAGCGTTTTAAAAAAACAACAACAACATTAAAACATTGCGTTTCATTAAGTGATAAAATTAAAATTAATTCATAATTTTATGAAAAGAGTATCCATGGAGTTTCTTGCCGGTATCTTCTCCAGGACCAACCCACTTGGAACCGTGCACCTAGAATCACGACGTTTTGAAAGTGCCTGCAAAGGCCCAGTTGAAATAAAAACTTGACTCTGAATTATGCATAACTATAAACATGTAAGGTTTTTTTTTTTTCTTCCGCAGAACTAACAGAAAATAAAATCGATAAATAAATAATAATAGAAACAAAACAACTTTAAGATACTGATCTTGAAATACTATATGAAAAATCAGTGCTTTTTCATATAAAGACAAGAAAATCTATCAAATTGGATTCAACAAGGCCAATTGAGGCCCTTCCAGGGGCCTCAAAATTAACACCAAAAACAACAAAAACTTTGCTTGTCCATCCGTTTACATCGGCTAATATACAAAATAACCAAAATCTGGAAAACTGTGAAAAACCAAAAAACTACCTACTAGAAACACCGAAAGACTTAAAACGGCGGCGGCCATTACTCGAATTGCCCGGCGAAAGTAAAAAACCGAAACTGTATAAAAACGAAACAATAAACAATGACAATGAAATGAAAAATACATTGCCAAGTGAAGATTGTGAAATAGTTGAAAAAAGTTGTAAAAATAGTGTCAGAAAGTGTCATTGCTGTTGTAATTGTTCTGGTGATACTGACAAATCTTGTCATCAGCCGGTCAAAGTGATCATCGCTCCAGCTATGATGCCGTCTATATTCGGACCTGTGCCGGGTATTCCGTATATTGTCCAGCAGAACTCAACTAAGGTAAGTGTTAGTTTAAAAAATTTGCATTTTTTTTCATTTTTTTTTTGTGGAATTAAAGTTGTACGGTCTCAGCAACGGCACATATTATATTTGCAAACTCCGTAATCTACTTAAATCTCATGCGTCACAAATATTGTGTCTATAATTATAACTTACTGGCTGTATCCCGCGGCTTTTCTCGCGTTGAAGTCAATATTTCATTGAAACATGGCAGAATTTCAAACAAACTTTCATCCCCTATTTTACCCCTTTATAGGTAAAATTTTCGAAAATCCTGAAACACGTATTCGTTTAATTTTAACCGAAACGCCATATACCAAATTTTGTGGATCTAACTTTAAAAATGACGGATTTTAATACAAACTTTCATCCCCTATTTTACCCCCTTAGGAGTGGTATTTCCAAAAATCCCTTCTTAGTGGATGCCTACGTCATATAAAGAACATACTGTCAAAATTTCAAGTTTCTAGTCCCCGCGGTTTAGGTTGTGCGTTGATAGAACAGTCAGTTAGTCAGGACAAGTCATTTTTAACCGACTTCAAAAAAAAGGAGGAGGTTCTCAATTCGACGCGTAAGTATTTTTTTTTTTTTTATAAGTCGATTTTTTTCTTTTTTAAAGTTTATTTTATTCAAAATTTGGTTACGTTAACGTTACGTAGCGTCACAAAAAGAACAATAAAATTTAACCTATTTCACCTATCGAATCCTCACTTATCCAGCATCCGTTCTTGCAGGATATGACGTAACTGGTTGTTACCCGGATAAAACGCCGGATATCCGGTAGCTCGTAAATCTGTCAGGGTGTCAGCATCCTTGTTTAAGTTAAAGTTTTTCCCTAAGATTTATTGCTTTACAGTTTCTGTTAACCCTTATGGTTTAGCTACGTATCAGTCGATCTGCGATGTTAAGCAGCGCTTATCGCGGTCAATTCTCAGATGGGTGACCGTTCCCCACACAGAGAGAGAGGGAGAGTTTTCTGTATGGCGTCGATTGTTTACAATAAACTCCTTAAGAGATGGAAAAATGGAAATATACAGGGTGCCAAAAATTAACGTTAAGCCCGAAACGGGGGTAGGCTAGGTGGTGACATTTAATAGAAAAAAAAATCTTAGTCATAATACTTTTAAAATTATAGATATTAAAAAGAAATCGAGAAAATTGATAGGGATGTGGTAATCTTTCAAGTACTGTGACAAGACAACAAATATTGACTTTTTTAACTATATTTTTATTAATAAAAGAATTTAAAAAAAATCAGTTCAATGTTTCTAAAGGTACATAAAGGTAGTCTTTGACAAAAAAGTCTTAATTTTGAAGTGAAACTTCTATATAGACGTATTAGGATTTTTCTGTCACGAAAAAGCGTTACGGCCGCGTGGAGGGGGTAGGCGATATATTGTCCGTTGAAGTTTCACTTCTACTATGTGTCCCAGCACACATTTCGTTTTTTTTTTATAAATTACAGTCAAACGATCACTAGGCGACCACTACATAACATTAATAAACATATATATATGCATTTTTTTTAAAGATAAAAGATAAAGATAATTTATTTGTCAACCATGCGGTTACACACAAATTAAGCATGCAAGATGTAATTTTTTTAAATAGCACGTACATGTCTTGCCTACTAAGGCGCACAAATCAAAATAAAAATAAAATACATGTAGGTAAACAATAAAATAGAAAGAAAGAAAGAAAAAGGGTTTATTAGCACAATAAATAATAAATAAAACAAATCAAAGAAAACATAAAATGAGTTATTGTGCCGGCGGGCCGCAGCTCAGCATAATGTCAGAGGCAGTGATACTGGCCACCTGACGCTGGTTTTCAGCTGCAACCCACGAGTGCCATACGCTCGAAACTATCAATATATAGGTATACTTACTACAAAATAAATACTAGATATAGGTACATAAAATATACACAAGCTACAATAAACAGGGTGAGAGAATAGAACTGTAAAAATAATAATAGTTAATAATTTATTCAATAATTAAAAATTATAAAATGTCAAATAGTGTCAGTCAAGAAATCACATAAATGATAATAGCACTTGTCTATTAATAAATTTCGTATCTTTTTTTTGAACTTTGTATTTACAATGTAATGTAATGTATTTATGTGTGTTTTTTTTTTGAACTTTGTATTTACAATGTAATGTAATGTATTTATGTGTGTTTTTTTTTTGAACTTTGTATTTACAATGTAATGTAATGTATTTATGTGTGTTTTTGTACTGACAATGTTTGTCCTGTATCGAATAAATGCTTTCTATTCTATTCTATTCTACATATATATACATATAGGAACTCCATATACGGATCCCAGACAATATGTAAATTCAATACGAGATATATTTCCAAGAGCTTTTTATATCTGTAATAAATTCTTGTGGGCTTCAAATTTTATTCATAGCCTTTTTTCTGCAGATGTACACCCTAACATTCACGGTGCGCTCAAGCCTAAGGGTAGGCAGCAATAGAATATCATGCGTCATTGAGTTGTGAATGAAAATCAAGATCAAGTCTTTGAGTACATACATACACTCGAAATATAGTAAAAGCTGCTTATGTAATTGTGTTCGTATATATATTATGGTAACGAGTAACATAAAAAACTTAAACTCTACATTATTTAAGATTAAATTGTTTGATTGGTTGACTACTAGATAATAATTTCTATAGTTTAAAATAACGTCCACAGATTATTCGTTTAAAATAGTCGTGAATGCGACCTGCCGTGCTCTTTGAGGGGTCTCAAGTAAAGAACGATCACCCATCCAAGTAACGTGTAGATTGTTTTCACTTCCATATGTGCGGAAGACAAGGCATTTTATTGCACAGATCTCATATTATGTAAGTTTTTGTTAATACAAATTCTGAAAACACTCTTTCCTTTTCTTTAATTTCAAGTGACTATCATAGTTTAATCGAATATTGTCACGTGGGCAAAGCCGCGGGTACAGCTAGTTTTTAATAAAACTAAAAAGTATAAAATAATTTTCTTAAACATAACAGCTTCTGAAGTCGGGGCCTTTAATTTTTCAATGCACCTAGCTTGGCAGTGGCACCGACTTCAAAAGCTGTTATGTTTAAGAAAATTATTTTATACTACATTTTACTTTTTTGAAGTCGCATTTTACTTTTTTATATGTATTTTATTTGTATTTATGTATACAATAAAGAACCTACCAGTTTGGACGCGTTCTTATACAATGTTTTAAATATCGCTCGCTAGGGGGCGCCCACATAAATCTGCCAGGGTTAAAACTTACACCGTTATACACTTAGTTAAAAACCCTTTAAGCTAGTTACCGCATGTGGTTCTGACTGCATATTGTATGGAGCTATTACCCGCTGCTTTGCCTATTGAGAATTATGCTGTATTAACTGCCATGGCAATCTTATTCAGAGGCAAATCATTATCATCCTATTCTTATTTTTTATTCACATTAAATTACATTATTCTCGCAGCTCTTACCACAACATTGTACTGATCAAGATTGTAATCTATTATTTTAAAAAAGTTTCCATGTAGTTTCTTGCCGGTTCTTCTCCATAGGATCTACTATTTGGAATCACGCACCTAGAGTGTCAACATTTGATAAGTGCCTGTATCTGGTTTACATGAAATAAAGATCTATTCTATTCTATTTGGCTCCCGCTGAAAACCAGCGCTGTCGGGCTGCTCGCAGCGCGACAGCTTTAGCTGAGCGGAAGCCTTTTTGACACAGCTGCGACGTACAATCCATTTTTTATTTAAGATAAATATTTTTCTTTTTTTTGTTTTACATGTTTTTATTTTTCTGTTATGTTATCTTTAAAATTGTTTTTGTGCTGTGTCAAATAAATACTTGCTCTTTCTTTTCTTTCTATTCTATATCATATCCCATAAATTTCCAAATAAGGCTCTTGTACTTCTCGTTGAATTATACGCACTTTATAACTTATATTTTAACGTTTATATCTTTTTAAGTCGTTGTATATATTCGCGGCACGTTCTTCACAGGACGTATAAAGGGTGCGTCGCGTATGCACCTGAAATATACAGGCGGCTACGATTTTACAAAGTTGTGCAAAATAGTTTTATTAATTCATATATCCTTGGTTTTTTTTTAAAGATTTTCTCAACATTTGAGTTTTATTTATTTATTTATATATTGCACAATGTACACATAAGTTGTTATAAACTATCCTGGTACATGACCCATGTTAGGGTGCTGCAAGGATTATAGGAGGCGGTAACATTAATATATTTTTAACTATTAATCTATAATTATAATTATTTTATACTATATGTTATAATACTTTTTAATAGTAGTTTAAATAGTTATTCCTGTATCGTGGCCAATCGTGCTGTCACAATAATGTTTTATTTTAATAATGTTTGTTTTATTTATTTAATGCTTTTCATACAAATATGTACAAAGGCGGTCTTAATGCCTAAGGCATTCTCTGCCAGACAACCTTAAGGTGATGCAGAGACAAAAATATGGTAGATGCACTAGTCATTATTATTAGGTGAGGATAATAATATACTTATGTAGAACCTAAGCAATACAATAGATACACATATACTTACATTACAATATATAATTCAAAGTCAAAGTCAAAGATTTTTATTTCAACTGGGCCTTTGCAGGCACTTTCAAAACGTCGTTCTAGGCGCACGGTTCCAAGTGGGTTGGTCCTGGAGAAGATACCGGCAAGAAACTCCATGGATACTCTTTTCAGAAATCAAGCTTACTACACAACAAATGTGGGGCCGCGGGAGCGGCCCCGGCTAAAATTCCACCTCAATTTACACAATATTACAATAAAAAAAAGAACAGCAAAGATCATAAGTACCACTATAATAATAAAATTATACAATACTAGTAGGTGCGTACTTAACACTCAAGTCAGTCATCCAATTAAGAATAGGTAATTGTTTGTTTTAGTGTTTGTACGGATATTAAGGGCCGTATTTTTTTTATTAAATTGATGTTGACGTAACCGTATTATATTGATTGATGGTGAGCTGAGTTTTAGGCAAGCAATGCCTCAATGGACCAACTAGGGGAAATAATTAATGAAAAAAAAAAATCTTGACTTTTAATTTAGTAGTTATTAAGTTTTTTTTTTTTTTTTTTACTAATTACGTTTACTTGTTTGGATTTACGAGGATTTTTTTTTTTTTTTTTTTTGGTTGTCGTATTTTGCTGTTTAATAAACGTAGATATCTTCTTTCTTTCTATGTACAGGCTGTATACGGCTACATGTGACAATTTTTTTTAAATTTCCTAAAACTATTTTACGTAGTTCATTATTATATACTCGTCAAAACAAAATAAGGGCCACTTGCAAATTTCGACATTATGGGCGATTTAATGACCATTAACTATATCCATGTGGTAAATTGTACAGCGTTGTATTGTCTTAAGTGTTTGCGAACACTTTAACAGCATTGCGACTGAAAATCCGTTAAAATGAGTAGATTTTATCAATTTTTTTGAAACCAATTAATTTTACCTTGTTTTTAACGTGAACTTTAGGCTCATTTAACATTTGTATTGTACTGAGAACAGTTAAGTGTGTCGAGTTAGTGCCTACATCGGCATTTTAAGAACGTAATTTCACAGGTTCGACTTCAAATAGACTTGACTACAACGACCAGGACCATAACACTCATCCAAGAAGGCTATTCGTAGCGATCTGTAGTTTTACAGCCGAGATTTTCGCAGCGAGCGATTCAGAATGCCTGGAATTGCTTTTATGAGATCCAAAATTTTGTCAAAAGTCAGGAATTAGGCAGAGCCAGAGGAACCACCGCTCAGGAAGACCGCTACATAGACTTACATGCACGCAGAGAGAGCACCGTCACATCCCGCTCTTTGCAAACCCGCTTGTGCCTGACCACAGGCACGTGACTTAGTGACCAAACAATTAGAAACCAGTTTAATGAAGACCAGCAATTGTCCAGGAGTCAAGTGGTGTGAATTCCATACACCAGTGTTCATCATGCAAATCAATAAACATCCGCAAGGCAACAATTGGACTGTAGCGTAAGTGACTGAAGCACATTGCTTTTTACAGATGAGAGCAAAGTAAAAGTTTTTAGTGTTGACCGTTGCATAAGGGTGTGGAGATGAAAAGGGAACAATTTACAGAAGCCTGCATCCACAACAGTGATCGATTTGGGGGGCCCAATATTATGGTGTGGGGAAGCATAAGCCAAACTGGAAGAACTGAGCCTATAATTCAGAACCAGGGTACAGTAACATCTTAACAATACATCCAGGAGGTCATAAGACTCTATGTGGTGCCATTTGCATAGCAAGTGGGTGCAGGTTTCAAGCTGTTGCACGGCAATGCACGCGCTTATACTGTTAGAGCCACCAGAGAGACACTAGAACAGGCTTGTATACAAGTGTTACCGAGGCCAGCGAACAGTTCGGGCTTGAAAAAAATTGAACACATGTGGGATCTGTTGAAAAAAAAAAAAGAGACACAGATTGATCACTGGACAATGAAATACAGCCCTTAAACGTCCTAAAATCGAGCTAGGAACAAATCTCTCAAGAAACAATGCGGCATCTGAATGAAAATGCCCTCTAGGCTTCAAGAATATGTTCAGAAAAGAGGAGGGTACATCAGATATTGATTCAAAAAGGAAGAAGAATAAACGCAGTGGAATTTCCTTTTTAATTGCATTTATAGTCCAAGTGTACTGTTTGCTGAAATTGCACTTTTTCTCGAAAATGTTGTAAAATTGTTTTTCTTTCCTGTGGATTGTGTAAAATTTAAGCCCATTTCATTAAAAACAAATCATTGCAATGAATTTTACAACTTAGAAACCTAGGAACCTCATAATTTGCCCAGAAGATCAAAAATATAAGGTGGCCCTTATTTTGTTTTGACGAGTATAAATCATAAACAACTACAATTATCATTACAAATTATTTATAAAACAAAAACTGTATCACCCATACATTGATTAGTATCAATTGAATCTTACTTTGGAAACTGAACGATCGAACGTAACAAAAAGCAGAATTTTATTTCCATTACTAGCTAACAGTAATCTTTTAAAATATAAAAAGAAACATTTAAAATAAAAGATGGTGTGTTTTGTAAAAAAAAATCACAAGCAAAATTTTTTTTGACAAAATATTTTTGTTTTTAATTTTGATAACACCCTGTATAATACAGAGTGTAGCTTTACCTCAAAGACGGTTTATTCTCCACTTTATTGCGAGTACGTGAGAGCAGTCACTATATCACATTGAGCTTCAACGACGACACGGTTCGCGCAGTGGCTAAGCGATTAGCTTTCTGCGCTACGTGCCGCGGGCTCGATCCCCGCACGGAACAAATATTTGTATGATCTACAGATAGTTGGTTGTATGTGCATGTGACATGTATGTTTGTAAACTATACCCTCGATACAGGAGAAATCCTAGTGAAGGGCAATGTTTTAAATAAAATAAAATATGGAGAATCAGCAGAGCTTTAACTTGAAAGAAAAAAAGAAAATTTGTTTATTGGCACATATAAATCATCAACTACATTATAAGAACTAGGATTTACAATTTTATTGTAAATTTTATTTTGTAATAATAATTTTTTGTAAATTATTATTACAAAATAAAAGTGTAGTTTCGGCACTATGGGTCTGCGACTTGCCGTTTTCGAGTTCCGTAGGGCAGTCCCAGTCATGGTTCCACTTTCAGGTCATTTCGGATTTTTCCTGAACTCACTGGACCTCCCTCTATACGACTTTTATACATACATACATGACTTTTACCCCCCGCGGCTCCTTCTTGGAGAACAATTCTGTCAATGAGTGAGTGAGTCAGTCAGTCAGTGAGTCAGTGGTAATCGAGCTTTATAGTATATCAAGTATAATTATATAAACTCAGAAATAACCGATTACAATTATTTTAACAAAAATTGTAGTAAAAACATAATATTATAAAAGTATAATTTTTCTCAAAACTGCCGGGGCCGATTTTGATGCCCCTTTGCACAAGGGTATAGTTGAGGTGTCCCAACACAAATACCATTACCGCATCACTATTGGTCCATAGACCACTTCCCATACGAATTTGCCCAGTGTCCTTTGCCATAGTGCCAAAAGGGTCACAGCTCAGCATAAAGTTACGAGGCAGTATTACTTGCCACCTAACGCTGGTTTTCAGCTGCAACCCACTTGTGTGTGTGTTGTTCAAATTGTGTTCTATTCAATGCAAACAGTGGTCTCGAACGTCCTTTAAAAAATCGGTAGATTAGTGTCCAAATCGGTAATTGTTTTATTTTTTTTACAAAATATGTAAATTGTATGAATTTAAATTCTTTAGTTTGTAAAATCAAATACCAAATACTATTCCGGTCAAAACTTAATATTGGGAAGCCCGCGTTTGTTTCTTTTATGTAAAACTAATTTCGCGGACTATCTGACCGCAGTAACCTTTTTAAATAATTCAACTATTTTTTATATAAATTGATTATGATTTTTCTGTTTGCCCCCGCGCTTTTACCGGGTTCTTCAGCTGATCATGATATTTTTAATAATGAATAGGAGAAATTTTCTCTTCTGAGTAATAAATGTAAATGATTTCTGTTATAATTCCTGTTTTAAGAAGAAAAGCCTGGAAATCCCCTAAAATCTAAGGGTAGTCGACACAAGGCTATCCCCAAAACACATTGAACCAATATAAAATCCGAAAATTCATACAATCAAGATTTTCCCCGTGAATGGTTGCTAACACTTGTAATTTTTTTTTTTTAAAGAAAGGTAAAAAAAAAAAAAACGTTAAAAATGGGAGATTTTACTTGTAATCACATAAATCGTGGAAATATCGATCCTTTTCAGTAGGTTGGTAGAATAGACCCCATATCGGAAGAAATACCGAAAAATCGGTAGATTCGAGACGACTGAACACATGACTGGCTTGGACAGAATATCAGCAGTTGAGCATGCCTCGCGCTGCCAGCTATTATGCTGAGTCCAAGACCTTTTTGTCTTTTACCTTCTTGTATGATGTATCTCCTTGCTACCTATGTAATTTGAAAGATAGATAAAAATCTTCTATTCTATTCTATCTTGTATTTGTACAAAGTCCATTAATTATTGCTTCCTTTACAGACAAGTTAAGAGTTGGCCTAGGTATTATTTTTCTAATAAATCAGTGAGCGAGATAGCACTACTAAGGCGTGGTCTCCAAACCATTCTAGGCGTCTTCCTTTTGTTTGAAAGGGACAGAAAATTTAGTTATAAAAGTATATTTTGGTGGTACATTTAGCGACATACGTAGGTACCTATGTGTACTTCACAATGTAATCAAATCAATCTACCTTATTTTTTCTTTTTAACCGACTTCAAAAAAGAGGAAGTTCTATGTTCGCCACGTATCTTATTCAGAGGCAAATCATTATTATCCTAGTCTTATTTTTAATCACATTAAATTACATTCTTCTCGCAGCTCTTACCACAACATTGTACTCATCAAGATTGTAATCTATTATGAAAAGAGTTTCCATGAGTTTCTTGCTGGTTCTTCTCCATAGGACCGACCTACTATTTGAACCGCGCACCTAGAGTCTCGACAAGTCGACATATTGTCATAAGTGCCTGTATTTGGTTTACATGAAATAAAGATCTATTCTATTCTATGTTGCCAAATAAAACCACAGATTAAACGCAAAGAAATTTTAATAATTTATTATAAAATTTATCCATTATTCACTAGACAACATTGGTCTAACAATCTTCTTCATATTCTTCTCAGATTCTTAACCCCGGGAGAAAGGTGGGCTAGCATTTGTTATCAGATGGTAGATCCCTTTAACTCTGTAATTTAAAAACAAACTTATTAATAAACCAGCGATGGGTTACTGTTAACCTGTATATAAGAAAGAAAGAAAGATAGAAAGAAAGAAAGAATAAAGAAATGGAGAAAGAAAGAAAGATAAAGAAAGAAAGAAAGATAGAGAGAAAGAAAGAAAGAGAGAGAGAAAGAAAGAAAGAAATGTAATTTATTCCTGCAAGAGCACGACACACATACCTACATAAAAAATGTTATTATTTGTCGCTGTAGTTGTTTTACCTGGTAATCATTTTCTCTTGTAGTTTATCTCCTTATTAGTCTTAGGAGTTTAAAACTGGGTATTTACCATGTTTATATCTTGTATTTAGTTCCCGATATTACGGCACTGTTGCAAGCGCCATGGTCACGGATAAACTAAAAGTATTTGCTCAGACAAAACGGTCTACCCTCCTTCTGTTACGTTTTATGCGCTCGGGTCCGGTACCACTATCACTTAAGTCACTCACAACTCGATTCTGTTCTCGAGAAACGAAACTCACTGTGTCCGCTCGCGTTCTTCTCACGGCACTTTTCCTGTTCTTACACAATTGAACCACTGGCCAATAAACATCCACCCGTAAATACTTTTAGTTTATCCGTGACCACAACAACAGTGCCGAAATATCGGGAACAAGATATAAACATGGTAAATACCCCGTTTTGAACTCTAATACTAATGTTAGTGACCATGACAGTTTGAAAACTTATATCTCCTTATTGTTTGTATCGTATTATTTATATATATATTTATATGTATTGTATATGTTATAATTATGTATAAATTCCCCTACAGACCTGTATAAGTTTTTAATTTGTGTTGCGGTCGGTATAGTCATTTAGTCACATCGTTCGGTTCATTGTTGCTGGTGTTGTCAGTGTTTGGTTTGGATACTGCTATTTTTAATGTGCGTAATGTTTTTGCAGGAATAAATTTGCTTTCTTTCTTTCTTTCTAAGAATAGAAGAATAAATATTAAAATATTGTCTATCCATCCGAAATTTAAGTCCTAGGCAGTTCTCGGCACACTTGAGGTCTTCAAAAAATTCTCGATGGTGTGTGTAGTCCGCCCGCACCAGGCCAGCGTACTGGACTAAGGCCTAACCCTTCTCATTCTGAGAAGAACCAAGCCTTAACCCTTTTTAACCCCCGACAAAAAAAGGGGGGTGTGATATATATATCTATGTATCTGTCTGTGACATCGTAGCTCCAAAACAGATGAACTGATTTCAATGCAGTTTTTTTTAATTGAAAGCTTGTTTACCTGGGTATAATCTAAGCTATGTTTAATGAAAATCTGTTCAGTCGTTCAAAAGTTACAGCTCTTTTTCTAGTTGGAGTCGGGGGTTTTTGGCGGTTAGGTTATTAATCCGAGAAGATATACTCGGCAGAATACATTACATCTACGTACCCAGTCTTGGGATTTAAGCCTCCCATCCGTACTCTTCCAGGAAGGTTGCAGGTGCCAGCTTTAGCGTCTTCAAGGGTCGCACATTCAGTACCTGTAAAACCACCGGTTGCTAAAGACTCTCCCATGTAGAAATAGGACCTGGAATCAATAAAGAATTTAACTTTACAGTCTTCTAGATCTATTCTGTCACAGAATATTCTATCCTATTATGGCACAGAATATTCTATTCTATTCTGTCACAGAATATTCTATTCTATTCTGTCACAAAATATTCTATTCTATTCTGTCACAAAATATTCTATTCTATTCTGTCACAGAATATTCTATTCTATTATGGCACAGAATATTCTATTCTATTCTGTCACAGAATATTCTATTCTATTCTGTCACAAAATATTCTATTCTATTCTGGTTCAGAATATTTTATTCTATTCTGTCACAGAATATACTATTCTATTCTATTCTGTCACAGATGAAGTTGACATGGAAGCCTTTCATTGTATACTGAATATACGCGCCTTGTATTTTAATACCCCATAGAAATAATATTAGATAATAAGTCTATGTAATACCCATACCTATTTGGAATACAGTGTTATCAACTCTCAAAAATATTTATCCCTAAAGCTAAAAACCCCTAAAATCCCCAAAACAAAAACTCTGTAGAAATAATAAATAAATTGTATTAATATTCAATAATTGAAACATTTTTAAAAAGTTTACAGCCAGCTGCGTCACAATCATTATAAACTTCACACTAAAAGTCAAGAGTAAAAATACCCCTAAAAAATCCCATCCCACTTATTTACCCCCTAAATTTGGGGGGAAATCCCCTAAGTTGGGAACCCTGTTGGAATATATTCGTTACACCCATATACCTATAGTGATCACATAGCGCAGTGGTACATCCAGGCATGTTGACGCCCCCATTTGGATAGAAGTCAACATCTCCGCAGGGTTCAGTTTGCCCAATGTTGTCTATGTTAGTATGAATAACTTCTGTGTACACTGCGTCATCAGCCTTAAGAGCTTGGCTGTTGAGCCAACGCGCTGCGGGGTCCAGAGCTGGGGAGGAAACGAGATGTTTTTTTTTAACTTGGTAAAATCATCAAATGAGTCCTCCCACCCCGGGCAGGGCGGGAGGGACTGTCAGGCTTGTACTGACTAAAATCCACGGTGTTCCTTCGATAGCCCTTTACGTTCCGGGGTCACGGTAATGAGATAAGGCCCGCGACCGAGAAACGAGATGATAGAATAGAATGAAATTGACATTAATCTATATATGTACAATTGACATTTATTACTTACATCCATCGATGTCTAAGATATGCTTAGTGAACTCAAAAAGAGAGACGTGTCAGGTACTCCATTTTCAGAAAAATGGAGTAGTTGATCACCAGTCAAATGCCGTTTACAAACATAATTATTAATTTGTGTATTGAATAAAAAATATATAATAACAGTAGCTATTCCATTAGTGCATGTATCGCTGTTCTATTTAAATAATAATTCGAAAATTGTCGAATTTAGAATTTGACGTCTTAAAAAAATACGTCTCATTTTTTTAGCTTCCCTTTGTATGACAGAGCGTATCTATAGACATCGATGCTTACATCATTTTGGCTTAATTTATAAAAATGCGTTTTATACTTGACATGGTTATGTAAAAGGTTATTATGATGCTATACTGTAATAATATTAAAATCAAGATTTGTATGCATGTAATTTAATATTTGCCTGCCTTTTCTAATGTAGAACATGATTCTATCGACCAATAACTGTAAGACCTTGTAAAACTACTGTTCCTGCAAATAAACGTTCTATTCTATTCTATTCTATTCTATAATAGCCTTTCGATATGGGCGTGCTTGTGAGTGTAGTTAAATCACCTGTTTATTTTTTATTCGTGTTTGTTATAATTTTTTTGTTTCTTTGTGATCTGTTTAATTATTTTTTTGTGCTGACTATGTATATCCTTTATCGAACAAATGCTGTCTATTCTATTCTATTTTTAATAGAATAATCTTTATTTGTGGAAACATAGGTACCTACATAAATAGGTCTTTCAATTAATGGTGTGAAGTTTTCAATATTATGTTCTGCCATACAAGGCGTACAAATATTTGTCAATTTTAGTTATAAATTAATTAGTATTACAATTAGATCAAATTTTTACATAATTAATTAATTTACGTTATTAAGTCACAACAATTAATATAAAAAATAGTAATACTTATAGGAGGGTCCGCGTAATTATTTCCTTATGTCAACAATTTTACAATTCAATTACAATATTTCTAAAATTCAATCACCATAATATTCCACAATTAAATTAAAATAATTCCATAATTCGATAGATAGAGAAAAGGTAGTGTTTTTTTAACACGCTTTTATTAGCTTCACTTGTAACTAACTATGTAAAAAAATCTTGGAAGTTAAAGACCCACTTCCCGGTTTCCGATTGAGCTGAAATTTTGCATACACGTTTAGTTTGGATGACAAGCGTTTTCTTTAGTTCTTTTTAAACAATAATATCATTTTATGGTGGAATTAGTGGTATCATCTCCCCTACTATGAAAATGGGAATAACATCAGCTGTTCCATACAAAAGTGTTTTAAACGGGTCAAAATACAGGTTTTTTTTTAATGAAGTACGTATAATTTGTAGAGAAATTCAGTCTCTGTAAGGTCAATAATTGGTCCGTTTTCAATGTTAACTGAAAATGAGTTAGGTTAGGTTATATAATATGTCCAATCATTGACCGTCTCACAATTTAACGGCCTTGCACATAACTACAGTGAAATTGTCAAAATATTACTGCCTTGCAATATCACTGTGTGGGTCCAGTGGAATTATAATATCACTAAAATGAGCCCGTGAAATTATGAGAAATGGAGGTTGACAAAGTTTCGTGCAATTATAATTTCACTAGCGAAATTATAATATCACTGGTTTGACAATATCCCTGCGACAATAATACAGGGTGCCTATAAATTCGACGTCTAGCCGCAATAGAGATGTAAAGGGGGCCGTGACCCACAGAAAAGCCCATGGAACTATGGCCATATATCCAACAGTATTTTTTTATTAGCTGTTTTATGGAAAATTAAAAAAAAAATCCCGTAACAGCTTTGGGCGTGTCTGTACTCAACTCATAGGCACCCTGTATAGATATATGAAGAGTCTTACCGCTGATGTAACTAGGCTGCTGCAACAGACTCCTGCCCACGATACCAGCTTGGTGGGCGCCGACACTATATCCCACAATATGGTAGTCGCTAGCAGAGGCTCCTGACGCCTGGTTCAGCCAAGTGATGAAGCGGCCGACGCTGCGTCCTGGGAGAAATGGTATCAAAAGTAGAAAAAAGTAAAAACCGACTTCAAAAGTCTAAAACATAGTAGTTTATGAAACGGTAATAGAATAGATCTTTATTTCATGTAAACCAGATACAGGCACTTATGAAATGTTGAGACTCTAGGTGCGCGGTTCCAAATAGTAGGTCCTATGGAGAAGAACCGGCAAGAAACTCCATGGTAATTCTTTTAAAATAATAGATTACAATCTTGATCAGTATAATGTTGTGGTAAGAGCTGCGAGAATAATGTAATTTAATGTGAATAAAAATAAGACTAGGATAATAATGTACAAAAATGTACATTATTATTGTATTATTCTCGCAGCTCTTACCACAACATTATACTGATCAAGATTGTATTTTATTATTGTATTATTAATGTTCATTATATTTGTACATTTCTTTTTCTAATTACTGTATCTTTTCTTCTATTACTGGTGTGCAATAAAGTGTATTGTATTGTATAATGATTTGCCTGTGAATAAGATTGCCATGGCAGTTACAAGCTGACCAGTCCCGACAGACGGCACTCGTTCACGAGCATGACGCATGCGTCTTCATTTCTTTCTCCTTTCTTTCTTAGAAGGGTACTTACCAGAGCTGATTCCGTTGAGTCCCCAATGGGCGCCTTTTCCCCAATCCACTACAATGACATTCACGTCACCCGCTAACAAGAATGCTGAAAAAGAACACAATATTATCAATGCACATGATTGTGGTACAAATAATTATTAAATAGGTAGCGGTGGGCATACAATCAACGAACAGTTTCATAATATTTTTATATTTTTTATATTTTAAACATTGCCCCTCACTAGGATTTCTCCTGTATCGAGGGTACAGTTTACAAACATACATGTCACATGCACACACAACCAGACCCGAAACAACTATTTGTAGGTCATACAAATATTTGTTCCGTGCGGGGATCGAACCCGCGGCACGTAGCGCAGAAATCTAATTGCAATACAACAATAATACAGATTTTTTTATCAGAAACGAATTAACAGTGTTCCAATGCATAAAAAAGGTTGAAAATATCAATATTCTAGATATTAGGTATAATTATTTTACAGTTATGAATAACTAATCCGTCAAAAAACCCCCGACTTCAACTAGAAAAAGAGCTGTAACTTTTGAACGGCTCTATAGATTTTCATGAAACATAAGTATGATGATTTCCGATTAAACTAGCTTTCAAATAAAAAAAGAAAAGAAAAGAAAAAAGTATTTATTTGACAGCACAAAAACAATTTTAAAGATAATATAACAAAATTAAAATAATAAAACATGTAAAACAAAAAAAAATGAAAAATATTTATCTAAAATAAAAAATGGATTGTACGTCGCAAACTGCAAAACACAACACAACAAAACTGCATTGAAATTGGTCCATCCGTGTTGGAACTACGATGCCACAGACAGACACACAGATACATACTACAAACTTATAACATCTATCTTTTTAGTCGGGGATTAAAAATACACATTTAAACCATGATTTTTTTTTAAATACATGCATTTTCATGAAACAAGTGTGTGTAACATAAAATTGTACAAAAATGCCATAAATTAATTGTATTTTAATTTATTTTATAGTTAACTTTTTTTTTTTTTTTAGCGTTGTAAAGTCATCAAATGTGTCCTCCCACCCCGGGCAGGGCGGGAGGGACTGTCAGA
This sequence comes from Allophyes oxyacanthae, assembly GCA_932294325.1. Taxonomy (NCBI): domain Eukaryota; kingdom Metazoa; phylum Arthropoda; class Insecta; order Lepidoptera; family Noctuidae; genus Allophyes; species Allophyes oxyacanthae. The sequence goes on along the minus strand of OW028639.1, from coordinate 5,853,576 downwards.
CTTGTACTGACTAAAATCCACGGTGTTCCTTCGATAGCCCTTTACGTTCCGGGGTCACGGTAATGAGATAAGTCCCGCGACCTTTATATAGTTATATAGTTTATATGTAGTTTATATAGTTTTTTTATAGTTAGCATAGGTCAAAAATAAAAAAGATCGGGACTCGGTTAAAAAAAAAATGTTACTAACTTACCAGGAACTAGCACAGTGTTGAATCCACTGAGGATATTGCCCAGGAAACCATGAATGAGGATGATAGTTCTCTTGTCAGGGCTGAAGTTAGTCGCGTCTAGGACAGCCTGGTTGCCCTGCACGATGGGCTGGCTGATCAGAGGGTTAGATCTGAAAAAAAAAAAGATAAAAAGATTTGAATAGAATTGAATTGAAATAGTCTTTTCTCCCACTCGCTCGGAAGAGCTTCATTATTTAAAAAAAAACATAAATCAGCCCATTTCGGAAGACTTTTGACTGTGATATACAGGATAATTTTTCATGTAGTGCGCAAAATTTGCAGAGTGATTCAGTGTCCGTTTCCAAATGCAACCGCAGTACTAAAATTCACTCCAAAACAAAATACAAATTTGATTTCGTATGGCTTGTGCTAGTAAATTAATGCGTGTCCCCCATACTAAGTCGAATTTTCGTTTTGTTTTAAAGTGTATCCCAATACTGCGGTTGCATTTAGGAACAGAGACTGAATCACTAACAAATTATCCTCGGCAGAGGTGCCTCTTAAATTACTAAGACAAAGTTCATGTTTGGCTGATTTTTCCCGTTGCAACTTCTCTACATAGTATAAAATAAAGACGCATTCCGCGTCTGTCTGTCTTTCTGTCTGTATATCCGCCAACTCCTCCTAAACCAAGCAACGGATTTTGATGCGGTTTTCACCATCAGTTAGATAATTTTTCACGGAAAGTTTATATGTGTAATACTTTTATATTTAATGTAAGGATAGTAGAGAAATTGCACTCATGCGAAGCCGTGATGGGTCGGTAGTAAATTATAAATAAATAAATAAAGGTTTATTTTAAATAACGCACCTTGTATAAAGCTTTATTTTAAATAACGCACCTTGTATAAAGGTTTATTTTAAATAACTCACCTTGTATAAAGGTTTATTTTAAATAACGCAGCTTGTATAATCATCATCATTGGTTAGTAGAATGCGGGTCAGTGACAATAGCATCCTGAAAACAGTGGCGGAGAATACTTTTTCTCCTTTTTTGAGGCATTTTGTGGGGTTGATGGTCGGGTAGGAAACGCATTTCTTGCTTGGCCATCTTCTGCGCGGAGTACTTCAAACTTTTATTTTATTTTATTTTTGTACATGGCGTGTATTACTAACACTAATTATAAGTTATTTTTCTTACTAACACAATGGATCTTTTGTTGTCCTAAATAAAGAAATTTTGATTTTGATTTGATTTGATAAAGGTTTATTTTAAATAACTCACCTTGTATAAAGATGGTATTCGTTGTCCGTATCGGGATCGTACCTCGCTGCTTGTGAAATATCGCTTACTTTCACCCAAGAGTCGACAAGGTGAGGATTCCCTTCATCATCTCTGATGTACTCGTAGCGGAGACCTTCAGGGTTCAACTTCGCGATCACTGGATCACTCGCTGGTAACGCTGGGGACCAAAAAGTATCGATTATCCAATAACCGATTAATAACTGTACTATAATAATAATAAATAAAATTTATTTAATAAAAACGTATACAAAAAAGAGTACAAATAAATAAATAATAATAAATTTCTTTAGAAATAAGTAGTTCCATTGTGCTCATTTGTCTGTAACATTTTTATTACCATGTTTCCGTGTACATAAATAAATAAAATAAATAAATAAATACATTTAGTGAACAGTAGTAAATTTCCCATACAATAATTATAGTGCCTAAAAATAAACTATTTCTAAAATATTTTTATTACAAGTTCAAGTGAAAATGTTTCGGAATATGAATGTTAGGTAGCGACCCGTACTATCTGTTATATGAAAGAAAGAAAGAAAGAAAGAAAAAATGTTTATTGCCACATTAACAAAAACAAAGAAAACTTAAAACTCTAATACACGTCTTAAAATTAAAATTATGTAGTATGGCAAATTACATTTAGCAAATAAATCTATTCTATTCTACAGAATATTTTTTTATCTAGTACGCATAATTTGTAGACCGATTCAGTCTCTGTTCCTAAATGTTACATAAAACATAAATATATATTTTACGGCATAAATTTATTTTTCTTCAACCTGAATTCCCTAATAAGTTCGTTAAACAGTTAATTATTATTTTAATCCAGATAACATAGTGAAAAGTACGCTTTCTTAGATAGTATCGATTTATAATTAAGTAATTAAGATTGAAGATTAAAAGTTATCTAAAGTAATAAAAGATAAATATGACACAAAACGGATATTGAGTTGCACATAGAAAACGTGAACACATTGTTAAGGTGGGAAAACCAAGTTGTTTTTGAAATAGCTCATTGATAAAGCACTTCTCACACTACTTAGAAAGATGACTTTTTTTTTTTTTTTTTTGCGTGGTAACATCATCAAATGAGTCCTCCCACCCCGGGCAGGGCGGTCACGGTAATGAGATAAGTCCCGCGACCGTAGTAAGATGACTAGCTCAATAAAATTCTATAAAAATCAAATAAACATAATGTTTAAGATGCGAAATGTATGTAAATGTAGGTACCTAATAATATACAGGGAGGCCAAGTCAGGACAAGGGAGGACAAGTCTTATGAACTACTTTGATAAAAAACAATCACAACTTCTAAAGTACCTAATGATTTTCGCGGAACATAATATAATATGTTGCGTTTAGATGAATAAAAGGGAGGACCAAGACCAAAAAATAAATTTTGGACCACTATAAACGGACCAACCTGTATAATGTATGATTATGTACCAACATTTTAATATTGCATGCTGTTTATCGGTCGAGCCTGCGACAACCAATCAATAATCTAAGCTATTATAATATATATAAATATATAAATAAATTATTATAATATATATAAATATATAAATAAATAAATATAATACCTATTGATATTGATATTGATTCGAGCGTATGGCACTCGTGGGTTGCAGCTGAAAACCAGCGTCAGGTGGCCAGTATCACTGCCTCCTGACATTATGCTGAGCTGTGGCCTTATGGCACAATAACTCATTTTATGTTTTCTTTGTTATTGGTTTTATTTATTTTTTATTGTGCTAATAAACTCTTTTTCTTTTTTTATTGTAACATCTTATACTACCTTAATTGACGCAATAAATGCGTATGATTATGATAAAGATAAAAAGATAAAGCTGCTTTTATAATTTTAACATCTTGCATGCTTATTATGTGCGTAAATGCATGTTTGACAAATTAATTATTTTTATCTTTTATCTATGAGAATCATCAGAAATCGTGAAAATAAAACTCTGCTGTTCCTTACAAATATATATGTATATATGAATTATTAAAAAACTCTACGCGTGACCCGAGGACTAGCCTATTCTTTGGTCAAAGAATAAGCATTGCCATTCAACGTGGCAATGCTGCCAGTCTTCTGGGCACGCTGCCAATTGACAGCGATGAGGAGTACTTTGACGCCTAGGTGCTCAGTTTTATATTTGTATTTTTTATATAATTAATAATAATTAGACTGTGTACATATATAAACTTTTTTTAATATTTATATAAAAAAATCATTTGATGACGGTTGGCGCAGTGGCTAAACGATTAGCTTTCTACGCTATGTGCCGCGGGTTCGATCCCCGCATGGTACAAATATTTGTATGGCCTACACATATTTATTTATACTTTATGCACTACGTACAGAGGCGGACTTAACAGTGCCTATTGCCTTAGGCATTTTCTACTAGTCAACTTAAGGGTGATGCCACAGACTGTGTCTGTGGGTGATGCAGAGAAAAAAGTATGGTAGGTGCACGGACAAGATAATTAATTATTATATTGAACAAAGTAAATTATGCCTAGTTACTTTACTAAGTTACTACTGTACTGTACTAGTTACTAAGTTTATAGTTGTTTCGGGTCTGGGTGTGTAGGTACGCAACAGAAGTCAAAATAGGTTGATCGACATTATAAAAATCCGCCATTAATCACGTGATGTTGTTTTTACCATTTTTTAACTCCCCCCCCCTCCCTCCCCCTTGGATATACGTGGTGAGGTTTACGACCCCAAATCACCTGTATTTTTAGTACCTTCAAAGTTTTTTTTTTTAATTTTTATAATATTATCTTTAAATACAGGTTTCATCAAGCCACGTTTGACGAAAAAATAAATACGCGTGATATCTTACTACACCCCCCTCCCCCCTTGTGATATTTCGTGATTTTGCTACACCCCCTCCCCCCCTTTCAAGCCTCACGTGATTAATGAACGGCCCCGTACTAGACCATTTTGACGCGATTGAAATAGCAGACTTTGGGTCCAGTTTTCGTTTCGATGTCATTCACACTTATATATCATTTTTTATTTAATAATTAATGCACATAAAATACATGAGAAATATTTATTTATTTATTAATAAGGATCAGCAAACAGCTACACTATACAGTTTCACAAATAATTTTTACAATATACAAATAGTCGATAATGCAGCCCACGACGCTGTTCACAAGTTAGCTTCAGATACAGTAGTAAAAGAAAGAAAATTACACGCTAGGGGATAATTAAGTAGGTACATGGTATAAAGTAAAAGAAAAAGGGTGAATAATTCACTCACCGGCTCTCCACTCACCATGTTAATTATTAACACAGTGAGTCAAGAGTCAGAGGGAGTCACTATTCTAACAACAATCCATGTATTTGACTCTTAAACTGGCCCATAGAGCCAGCAAAGATGTCAACCTGTTCAAAAATTTTATTATAGGTGTCTACCATTCGACGCATAGGCGAGCGCAAACCATATAAATGTGAAGTATATGACCATATGAATATAGTAAATATGAAGTAGGAGCATAAAGTACAAAGGTATATTATTGTGATTTTTATTCCTACCTGATACAGTAGCGATAACAGCCAATAACACAACACAACGAGCCACCATTTTGAATACAAATATTATTACTCTAACTAATATTTATCTATCACAATTAATTTATACTGAAAAAAACTGATTAATTTAAAAGATAAACAGATATGATCAGACACGTACATAGATTATTTTGTTATAAATAATAAATCCAGCTCATTACTGTCCCACTGAGCACGGACCTCTTCTCGGAATGAGAAGGGTTAGGCCTTAGTTCACGCTGGCCTGGTGCGGGCGGACTACACACACCATCGACAACTTTATGAGGCCCTCTCAGGTGTGCAGGTTTCCTCACGATGTTTTCCTTCACCGTTAACGCAAGTGATAATCAAATTCTGATCCGCACATGAACTCGAAAAGTCAGAGGTGCGGGCCGGGTTCGCACAAGAGAAAAGATTTGATATTTTGAAAAAAGAAAAGAAAAAAGGATTTATTTGACACAGCACAAAAACAATTTTAAAGATAATATAACAAAAATAAAAGAATAAAACATGTAAAACAAAAAAAGAAAATAAAAATATTTATCTTAAATAAAAAATGGATTGTACGTCGCAGCTGTGTCAAAAAGGCTTCCGCTCAGCTTATGCTGTCGCGCTGCGAGCAGCCCGACAGCGCTGGTTTTCAGCTATCTGCTCTCAGCGTCTGTCAGTCATGAGATATTCTTTTAATAATCTTTATTAAATAATAAGTTCCTTTATTCAATTATCTGAACTAATATTATAAAGAGAAAAGATTTGATTTTTAGTATGTTTGTTTGTTTGTAATGGATAAACTGAAAAACTAAGGGCCGATTTTAAAAATTCTTTCACCAGCAGAATACTACTTTATTTATTTATTTTATTTATGTACACACAAGGAAACATGGTAATAAAAATGTTACAGACATATGAGCACAATGGAACTACTTATTTCTAATGAAATTTCTTCCAGTAGTCCCGCGATTGGAAATATGGATGATAGACACGTAGACACAGTGTGTAAAAATTACAAAAATAACTTCTTTAGACCACTTAAACTTATGTTATACTAAAGTAAACCAATAACTAAATACCTATGAAATAAACTACATAGATAACAAATACAATGAACTACATATACCGTACGAATAAATACCTATCTAAATATATTACTCACAGATAAAATAATTATCTGTGAGTAACATAGGCTACAATTTATAAAGATATCACGCGGGCGAAGCCGCTGGCAGAAGCTAGTGATACTGATAATTAATCAATTGTTTTTTTTGTAATATTTTTCCAAGATCATTAAATAAACAAACCTTTTTTTTAAGTAGTAGCCCACCGGTATATATACATGCGGGAAATTTAAAACAATTTTAACAGTGACAATCCTGCCTATCCCTGTAAGGTAAGAAAGGATAAAGATACAAGAAGATAAGTGTTTGTATAGGCCAGCGGCTTATCAGCGGTCAAGCAGTCAGCGAGGGGACATCGAGTACAGTGACGTACAAAAGTGAATATCGCAACTTCGGTAACACAAGGGCCGAAGTGCTAATTTTCAAATTTTTCAGGTCTTTGTTCCTACAGGTAGAAATTGGTTTTTAAGGCACTTTGGCATATTTAACTCATTTTCAAAAAATTTAGCACTTCGGCCCTTCTCTTACCGACGGTGAGATATATTAATTTTCGTGTTGTTTTTCGTAATTGACAGTATACCTACATATTTTTAAGAATTTTATATTTTATTGTTAATATTTTCTTTTTCAATATTACTCGACTAAATGTATGGATTAGCAGATTTTATTTTCACGATTTCAATTTTGTTTCCATAGTAAAAGTTGTTCTTAATAGTGAGTTAAATAACCTCTTGAATCGGGATTGGAAAGGTAGAACCATAAATGATTATAAATTAATTTTTGTTTGTAAAAACAAAATAAAAAATTCGAATTATTTTATTTAGTTTTATATTAGAGCTCTCTCAGAATTAGATTAGTTACAGGTACTATGCAGGGTTATTTAAAAAAAAACTATTTTTTTTAATATTTTATAATTTTCTGGCTTTTTATGTTTTATGTATGCGATATAGTTTTGGTGTTCTGTGTAAAATTTTCTTCTTTTCTCATACTATTTTGTACGCGATGGTACATATAAGAAACTGAATGATACTTAGCTACTATCTGTGGGACGCAGCTGAGTGAACCAAATGTTATTTTTATAACCACTTACTTAACGTAGACTAGGTCTGACCCCTGACTCGTCCAAGGTAGTGTTATTTTTGTAAAAGTAAAAAAAAATACACCAAACGTGTCCGACCAATAGGGGTATAGATTGCTTTTTTTAACTTCCGATAAAAAATAGTGGTGTTATAAGTTCGTAGTGTGTATCTGTGTATCCGTGTATCTGTGTATTTTGTGTATCTGTATATCTACCTGTGGCATCGTAGCTTTAAAACGGATAGACCGGTTGCAATGCAGTTTGTTTTAATCGAAATCTAGTTTAATCGGGTATCAATTTAGCTGTTTCATGAAAATCTGTTCAGCCGTTCAAAAGTTACAGCTCACAGTGACAGACGCACAGATACACAGATACACACTACAAACTTAGATATAACACCCTCTTTTTTGTCGGGGTATAAAAATGTCGAAAAATGTAACAATTGTCAACTTTCAACAACGCTTTTTAAAATTTCTTTCAAACTTTTACCCACGTATCTAAGCTTCAGTCCATCTCGTTCTAACATCTTCCGTCTCCCTCCCCCGTCAAACAAAACAGTGATTAGCAAGAAACTTCCCTCCCATTTATATGCTTATTAGTGTTCAGGAGACAGTTTCACAACGACCCCTCGTTTGAGGAGATGGGCTAAGGTTACAGAAAAAGCGGTTTTTGGTCCTTTTATACGCAATTTTTTATTAAAAAAAAGTTTTTTTTTTTTTTTTTACTAACTACTATTACATTTCGGAATAATGTGTATATAGGATATTTTATTATGTAGTGCGCATAATTTGGCTAAGGTTACAGAAAAAGCGGTTTTTGGTCCTTTTATACGCAATTTTTTTATAAAAAAAAAGAAAAAAAAACTTTTTTTTTTTACTAACTACTATTACATTTCGGAATAATGTGTTGTATATAGGATATTTTATTATGTAGTGCGCATAATTTGTAGAGTGATTCAGTCTCTGTTCCTAAATGCAACCGCAGTATTGGAATACACTTTAAAACTCTAACTTAGACCCTCCTGCGTGGAAGGCAAACGTTCAATCGCCAGGCTATCCCTGTTATTATAACAAAAGGGGAAAAATAATTAAAAAAGTTTATTTTTTTAAACCGCCGATCGCGTATCTCTTGGAGCAAGCGAAACTTTTTTAAAGAAAAAAATCTTGTAATTACGACAAAGATTTTTATAGCGATTCTTGGACAAAGGCTTCGGTACTTTAAGTGTTATGGTGCCGGCTTAGTGACGAAATTGATCGAGTTACGTTGGACATGATAAGGATGAAGAATTTTATGCGAAGATGAAAATTTAACTTTTTTTTTTAAGAAAAAAAAGGATGTTTTTTTAAAATTCATGCACTGATAGCCTAGTGGTTGAACGCTTGCGTTCCATGCCCGGGTCTGAGTTCGAATCCGGCCCGCACCTCTGACTTTTCGAATATTTTTTGCGGATCAGAATTTGAAAGAAAGAAAGAAAAATAATTTTATTCCGTACGGGATAATGACGGCGCCACATTCACAATAGACAAAACACAATAAAAAAGAAATAGGTACACTAATTCTAATAAAAAATAAAACAATGAAAACATGCCGTCGAGCATGCCCGTACCGAAAAGGTTACCAACTCAGCATATGATGGATGTGAGACACCCAGCGCTGATTTTCAGTTGGCACACCCTGCAGTGACACACGGACGTAGGTAAGTGAATAGATAATAAGTAGATATAAAATGTAATATTGGTTCACAGTATATAATTGAAATATAGATATAGATCATTAATAAAAATATGTAGTAAATTAGATAAGGTATGTGAATATTCTGATGAATTACTAAAACAATAATAAAAAAAAATAAAAAAAATTACTGTCACCTTGCGATAACGGTTAAAAAAGGAACTCGCAATAAATAATAACATACATAACATAATAACAAAACACCAAAATCTTAAAATAAACAAATAAAATAAAGTAAAAACCGACTTCAAAAAACTAAAAAGTATAAAATAATTTTCTTAAAAAAAAAATTACAACTTCTGAAGTCGGGGCCACTGCCAAGCTAGGTGCAATGAAAAATTAAAGGCGGGACTTCGGAAGCTGTAATATTTTTTAAAGAACATTATTTTGTTGTTTTTAGTTTTTTGAAGTCTGTTTTTTACTTTTTTTTATTAAAGTTTATTTTATTTTTCTATTTTGAGTGGCATAAACAATACATAAACATGCGATTACAGCAATCGCGAGTTATATACTGTTATTCATTCAAGAGTTCCATTGTCTATCTCAGAAGGTCTTCATCCTTTAAATATTATTAATTCTTGTTATTGTTAATTTAATATTCATTTAATTTAATTTATTCTAATGTTTGCATGCCTAAATTAAGGTAGAATGTACTAGAATCAGAAAAGTTTGTTAACACCTTTATTTATGTACCTACATTCTATGCAAATAAACCAATATTCTATTCTATTCAAGATCGACGCAAAAGAATTCCTTCATCATTATGCACCCAATAACTCTGCTCGCTCCTCCAAATACAGGATAAAGACACAGTCCCCGCTCCGCTACGCTACGCGATGTCAAAGCGAATAAAATAAACATTGAATTACACGCTAGAACGACCACAATTTTACGATCAAGATGGCAGCACCGTACGATTAGGGTGGACATGCCAGATTAAAAAAAAAAAAAAAATGTATTTTCTCGGAAATCAGAAATGCGTGGTCGTATTTTAAGGGTGTGGGATCAGACTATCAAACTAAACAACTTTGTCTATTTGATTGGTCCAACATCGTTATCGCGTAATAATCAGTTGTCCCATACCAACTTCAAAACCTACCCGACACAAATGTGCGGATTTAAAAAAAAAAACTATTTCGAGAATTTATATTTATAAAAAACACACAGCTGCAGCTACAGCTACAGCTGTTAAATTTAAAAAGTACCTCATTATCATCAGCCCAAATTTGTCCACTGTGGACATGGGCCTCTCTCAGTAAGCGCCACTGTGCCCGGTCTTCGGCTGTTAAGAATTAGAATAGATCTTTATTTCATGTAAATCAGATACAGGCACTTATGAAATGTCGAGACTCTAGGAGCACGATTCCAAATAGTAGACCCGGCTCTCCGCAACTACTTTCTGCCAGCCATCACCCACAAGTCATGGCTCCACCTATTAGATTTAATATTTCATTGAGATTGTGGAAAGTAATAATTTGTATATAATTTATGAAAAGGGAATCTGAATTAATTAATTATTCTTTTTAAAAAATTTGCAATTACGTATATTTTTTTAAATAGATAAATATTCAATAATATATAATAATAAAGAGATTAAATATAGATTTCGAAATAAAGAAATTACCTAGTGCATATCCATACAATTCTTGTATTTTTTACATTCAAAGAAAATTATTCAATTTTTTATCAGCGCCATCTTCCCCTGTTTAAGGGCGATTCAAATTAGGAAAACCCTCTTTTGCTTTTAAAATAATGAATGTTAAGGCATTACAGTGATCTCGGAAGTTAAGCATTCCTTATCCAAGACATATCTTTGTTGATTACCAAACATACAAAAAAAGCGAAAAAAAAAAAAAAAAAAAACATACAACATTCGAATTAAGAACCTCCTCCTTTTTAACCCTAACAAAAAAGAGTGTAATAAGTTTATAGCGTGTATCTGTGTATATGTGTGTCTGTGTATCTGAATATCTATGTGATTCTTTTAATATCTATTTTTTAAATATAAGTTTTTCTTGATTTTTTTTTTATTATTAAAAGTTGTGCTTTGATTTTGAAACTAAATAAATTATGTTTAGAAAGAAAAGAAAGAAAAAACAATGCACAAAAATAAAAAAGTAAAAAAATAAATAATTTACAATTAACGAAAATCAATGTGCTGTCGTCGTGCCACTGCCAAGCTAGGTGCATTGAAGAATTAAAGGCCCCGACTACAGAAACTGTTAAGTTTTTTAAGAAAATTATTTAATACTTTTTAGTTTTTTGAAGTCGGTTTTTACATTTTAAAAGTTTATTTTATTTTTCTATTTTGAGTGGCATAAACAATACATAAACATGAGATTACAGCAATCGCGAGTGATATGCTGTTATTCATTCAAGAGTTCCATTGTCTATCTCCAAGGATCTTCACCTTTAAATGGAACCATTCTGGGATAAACCACTTTCGACCAAAAAGAATTTTGCAAATCCGTCTATAAATGACGGAGTTATGCCCGAACTTATATAAATATATATATAAGCATCCGAATTGAGTACATCCTCCTTTTTGGAGCCGGTTACAGTGCAAGTGCAGTATATACACTGATCACTTGTTGTATCATAAAATAATTACATTATTATTGTATTGATCAGTGTATATACTGCACTTGCACTGTTTCTTTTTGATTTTTTGCACGCCTACTGGTAAAGCATGGCTGAGCCCAAATTCTTCTATTCCACCATGCTTTGTATATTTATTTATTTATTTATTAATACTTGGACAATAATATACATTTTAAGACAGCTCCTTAAGGTGTAAACATAAACCACATTAGGTTTTTCTGTACACCATTGATTCGTCGACAGTCGATTAAACACAATGTGGGTACTCATTACGCATCGCGCTCACACCCACCGGTTTACCCTCAAGTTAGTTGAGAATCACATTCAACACGATCACAAGTACATCATGTATTATTATCCATGTTAGCAAAATAAAAATATCTATATCTTTGAAAATACTTACGGATCCCCTAAAATTATAACGGAATAGTCGCACGCCCCCTAGCGACTCCATATATCAATTTTGAATATTACGTTTCGTAGTAACATATGTCGTATGGTTACAATTTAATATATTTTTTACCCTCTGCCCAGACGCGTTCAATTTCCTGTTATATATTATCAAGGTTACATTTGAACGGCATGAATAGAATAGTCTTTTTTTTAAACATTGCCCCTCACTATGATTTCTCCTGTATCGAGGGTACAGTTTACAAACATACATGTCACATGCACACACAACCAGACCCGAAACAACTATTTGTAGATCATACAAATATTTGTTCCGTGCGGGGATCGAACCCGCGGCACGTAGCGCAGAAAGCTAATCACTTACCCCTGCGCCAACCGTGTCGTCACACACACAATAATAATAATAATAAATCTTCGTAATAGATCTTTATTTCATGTAAACCAGATACAGGCACTTATGAAATGTCGAGACTCTAGGTGCGCGGTTCCAAATAGTAGGTCCTATGGAGAAGAACCGGCAAGAAATTCGATGGAAATTCTTTTAAAATAATAGCTTAAAATCTTGATTAGTACAATGTTGTGGTAAGAGCTGCGAGAATAATGTAATTTAATGTGAATAAAAAATAAAAATAAGATATTAATGATTTGCCTCTGAATAAGATTGCCATATGATTGGTCACTTGATTAGGCACGATAAGTTCATTACCAACATTATAGAAGGAAAAATAGAGGCAAAAAGAAAAAGAGGAAGACCAAGAAGAAACTACATTGATCAGCTGAAAGAAAAAGCGAATATACAAACATATAAAGATTTAAAAGATTTGGCATTAGATAGGACCGAATGGAAATTGCTACACCGACAAGTGCTTAGCACTTAAATTTTGGATGGATGGGCAGTTACAAGCTGACCAGTCCCGACAGACGGCACGAATGGCTTGCGCTAGTAAATTATGCGTGTCCCCCATACTAAGTCGAATTTTCGTTTTATTTTAAAGTGTATCCCAATACTGCGGTTGCATTTAGGAACAGAGACTGAATCACTCTACAAATTATGCGCACTATATAAAAAAATATTAAACTAACTCTCAAAACTGCTCATGAAAAATTCACGTATCATAAAAGGTAGAAGCATTGAAGGGTCACAATTAACCCTCTGTACGCGGCATGCGAACAATTTATGATAGGGGTCGGTTTTACCCTTAATGTTCCATTTTCAAACTCAGATATCAAAAATTTAATTAACTTCTGAACATGTGGATGGCTTTCGATCTTCGGGTTGTTTTAATCATTTTTATTGGGTTTGAAATATCTAAGGCTGTGTAGGGTTACTAGTTAATAAACCCGGGACCAATTTTCAAAATTTATTTTTATTTCGTAATTAGGAACTCCGTACGAAGTAAACGCTGTTCTATTTTCAAATTCGGCGTGGAAATAAAGTTTTTAGAAACAAAAAAATTAGGCGACTTCTAAGCATTCTTTGAAAATGGAGAAAACCTAGTTTCAAGTGTTAATTAAACACTATTTTTTACGTGGTAAAACCATTAAGCAGACCGGAGACAAATTGAAAACATATTAGGGGGATTCTGTGCTGTCCCATGGAATGGTACCTAAGTGGTTTACTGAATTTCGTTGTGGACGTACTACCACTAATGACGCCGAGCGCCCAGGAAGACCGATTGAGATCACCACTGAAGGTATGGTTCATAAAATCCACGATATTGTTTTGGCAGACCATCGAATGAAGATACGCTAGATAGCCGATGATGTGCACATCTTGACTGAACGAGTTTTTCATATTTTGCACGATTTTTTGGGCATGAAAAAGCTTTCTGCAAGATAGGTGCCGCGTTTACTGACAGTCGACCAAAAACGAAATAGCGTAACAACTTCTGAGGGATGCTTAGCCATGTATTACCGCAATCCGAACAAATTTTTGCATAGGTACGTAACCGTTGACGAAACGTGGGTCTACCATTATACGCCAGAGACTAAACAACAGTCAAAGCAGACACTTCTACCGGGGACTTGCTCCAAAGATGGCAAAATCAGTTTTTTCGGCTAGTAAAGTGATGGCCACAGTCTTTTGGGACAGTCAAGGGGTAATTTATATGGATTTTTTGGTAAAAGGCAAGGCAATAACCGGAGCTTACTATGCAGCATTGTTAGACAGATTCAATGACGAGTTGGTGAAGAAAAGACCGCATTTAACTAAGAAAAAAAATCTGTTTCATCAGGATAATGCTCCGGCCCACTCGTCTGCAATCGCGACATCAAAACTTGTGGAATTACGATACGAATTATTGCCACACCATCCGTATTCGCCAGATTTAGCCCCCTGTGACTTCTTCCTCTTCCCAAACATGAAGAATAGGCTTGGCGGGCAAAGATTTTCATCAAACGAGGAGATCATAGCTGAAACTAAGGTCTATTTTTCAAGGTTTGCGAAAACATTTTTTTTCCTGGGTTGAAGAGATCAGAACGTCGTTGGACTAAGTGCACAGAATTGAAAGGAGATTCTGTAGCCAAATAAAAAAAAAATACCGAGAAAAAGTATTTCTTCTTTCCAAAGTCACGGATTTATCAAACCGCCCTCGTAATACCCCACTCTTTTGTCGGGGATTAAAATAAGAAATACCATGAAACTGACCATACTGCATAAACCACAGGGTGTTAGGGGGCGACAGAATCGCTGACTGTCCATCGGTTTTTTATCCCCCCCCCCTTCTCCCTTCACCCCTTCCTCCCCTTATCAATTAACGGTGTTCTGAGGTTCCGATATATCTGAGAAAGTAATTATTATGTTGCTTTGCTTGTATTTTTCTATCTTTAGCAATATTTTTATGTGAATGTTTGTTTGTTTGTTCCGCATTACACACGGTTGGCGCAGTGGCTAAGCGATTAGCCTTCTGCGCTACGTGCCACGGGTTCAATCCCCGCACGGAACAATTATTTGTATGATCTACAGATAGTTGTGTCGGGTCTGGTTATGTGTGCATGTGACATGTATGTTTGTAAACTGTACCCTCGATACAGGAGAAACCCTAGTGAGGGGCAATGTATTAAAAAAAAAATGGGTGAATGAATGTATAATTTATTATTAATATTTATTTATTTGAAGAGGTAGGGTACTAAGCCCCTTTGTCACTGCGACCTGCGAAGATCTATTGTGACGCCTCTTGTATCATTACAGCACTCCCTCTAGCCGTAAGTCAATAATAAAATTGACTATAGCCTTGGGGTGGAGGGATTTAATCTCATCTGGTGAGATTAGATGGCCCCCCAGGTGCTGGCTTCTAGTGTGGTGTACTACGCTCCAAAAGAAAATAAAAATTTGATTTTGTATGGCTTGCGCTAGTAAATTATGCGTGTCCCCCATACTAAGTCGAATTTTCGTTTTGTTTTAAAGTGTATCCCAATACTACAGTTTCATTTAGGAAAAAAATTATACTGTGTAACAGTGGCGAAGGGTGTCAATTTTAAAAGGGGAAGCCGTCCCAAAAAGGCCCTCTAAAAATTGCTGCAATTAATGCTGCAAGACAAAAATCCATACCATCTCTTGTAATCTATATGTATGGTAAGGTCTGGAAGAGCTCGACCTAACTGAATAACAAGCCATATTACGTTGGTCTATGCACTAACCAATTCCTAAAGGGAAGCCGATGGGAATCGGGTTGTATAGACTCTTCGCCACTGCTGTGTAATTTTTAAATGCATCTACATACAAACTGCTCACGTTTCGCAAAAGGTAATTTAGTTAATGTTATCACTGTATACTTTTTAAAATCTAAGTGAAATCCAATCATTCGTTCCCTTCAAATATCTGACCACCCGAAACCAAATGTCTTAGCTAGTCTCGACCAATATATCAAACTGCCCACTGCGCCATCTGGTCCAAAACGAGGGAAAAATTACCGAAGGGGTCTGCGAACAGTCAATTAGCGATGTCTGCACAGTGTCACGGAACGAATGGCGTGGACAAAAAGAATTTGTGCTTTTTTGGCGTTCCGAAATAGATGTGTTATCGTGAATTGCATTGGATTTTAGGTAAAAA
The DNA here is from genome assembly GCA_932294325.1 of Allophyes oxyacanthae. Lineage (NCBI taxonomy): Eukaryota > Metazoa > Arthropoda > Insecta > Lepidoptera > Noctuidae > Allophyes > Allophyes oxyacanthae. The sequence continues at coordinate 5,837,543 of OW028639.1, read as the reverse complement.
AGTGAAAAGATACAAAAATAATTTAAGAACAAGCAAGAAAAATAAAACATGTAAAATAAATTTAAATAAAAAAATCTTAAATAAAGAAAGAAAGAAAGAAAAAATGTTTATTGCCACATTAACAAAAACAAAGAAAAAAAAAAAGAAAAAGGATAAAAAAGAATAAAAAAAAAAAAAAAAAAAAAAAGATTGTACGTCGCAGCTGAGAATAGAATCAAAGTCAAAGTCAAAGATTTTTATTTCAACTGGGCCTTTGCAGGCACTTTCAAAACGTCGTGATTCTAGGCGCACGATTCCAAGTGGGTTGGTCCTGGAGAAGATACCGGCAAGAAACTCCATGGATACTCTTTTCAGAAATCAAGCTTACTACACAACACACACACACACACAGAATAGATCTTTATTTCATGTAAACATCTTGATCAGTACAATGTTGTGGTAAGAGCTGCGAGAATAATGTAATTTAATATGAATAAAAAATAAGAATAGGATAATAATGATTTGCCTCTGAATAAGATTGCCATGGCAGTTACAAGCTGACCAGTGTAATTGCAATAACAAACATTACAAGACTTTTGTTTTAGGGTAACTTTGTGCTCCATCTTGCTTGCCAGGGTCGATATCTTCAACCCAACCCCTTGCGCGGAAGGCAGAGGTAGTGCATGTTATATACATAAACACAACAGAACGGGATCTCTAACAAATTCTTTCAGACTTTCCCCCAAAGAGTTTTAACATTGAAAACATAGAGGTATAAAGTTGAGACGGTACCGTTTGCTTTAATTTCTAACCCCCGACAAAAAAGAGGGGTGTTATAGGTGTGTTAAGTTTGTAGTGTGTATCTGTCTGTGGCAACGTAGCTCCAAAACGAATGGACGGAATTCATTGAAAGCTAGTTTAATCGGGTATCATTTTAGCTTTGTTTAATGAAAATCTGTTCAGCCGTTCAAAAGTTACAGCTCTTTTTCTAGTTGGAGTCGGGGGTTTTAGACGGTTAGGTTATATTTACAAAATAATAAAGAAATCCAGCCCATTACTGTCCAACTGCTGGGTACAGGCCTCTTCTCAGAGTGAAAAGGATTAGTCCTTAGTCCAGCATGCTGGCCTGGTGCGGGCGGACTACACACACCATCGAGAACTTTATGAGGCCCTCTCAGGTGTGCAGGTTTCCTCACGATTTTTTACTTCAGTGGTTGAACGCTTGCCTTCCATATAGGAGGGTCTGAGTTCAAACCCAGCCTGCACCAACGACTTTTCGAAATTATGTGCGGATCAGAATTTGATTATCACTTGCGTTAACGGTGAAGGAAAACATCATGAGGAAACCTGCACACCTGAGAGGGCCTCATAAAAATCTCTATGGTATGTATAGTCCACCCGCACCAGGCCAGCGTGGTGGACTATTGCCTAATCCTTCTCATTCTGAGAAGAGGCCCGTGCCCTGCAGTGGGAAAATAATTCGCTGAATTTATTTATTATTTATTATACCCGCAAACAATAATCTCTCGTATGTTTCCATCATTGTTTGAATTTAATTTGTGAAACTCATTTCATATTCATTAATCTTTTCTTTTTTGACTTGTTGAGCGTAAGACAGAGACGCAAACAGAGTGAGCGAATGAGAGGCAGAGACGCAAAGAGAATGACTCAATGAGAAAGTAGAAGTTATCTTTATGTCTAGCTTTGGGAAGATAAGAGATGATTTGTTTCAATTATGAACATGATTTAAGATTCTTCTTCTGTGTCGAAGTGAGGAAACCTGCACACCTGAGACTCTCAGTGTTTCCAACTTAGGGGTTTTTCCCCCAAATTTAGGGGGTAAATAAGTGAGTTGGGATTTTTTTAGGGGTTAAATTTTTTTAGGGATTTTTTTATTCTTGACTTTTACTGTGAAGTTTATAATGATTGTGACGCAGTTGGCTGTAAACTTTTTGAAAATGTTTCAATTATTGTATAATATTACAATTTATTTATTATTTTTACAAAGTTTGTTTTTTTGGGGGATTTTAGGGTTTTTAACTTTAGCTTTGGCGATAAATATTTCTGAGAGTCGGTAACACTGCCTGAGAGGGCTTCATAAAGTTCTCGATGGTGTGTGTAGTCCGCCCGCACCAGGCCAGCGTGCTGGACTAAGGCCTAACCCTTCTCGTTCTGAGAAAAGGCCCGTGCCCAGTGGGACAGTAATGGGCTGGATTTATTTAATTGCAAGTTACCTACACCCTAAGTGATTGAGTAGTTTAACCACAAGAATTACATAATTTAACATAATTATCACGATCTCTAGGCAAAGTTTTAATATTCTCCAACGTATTCTAACCTAAATTATTTTTATTTACACGTGTAGAACAGATAAAGGTGACATAAATTTCATAATTTGCTAATTTGGATTTTAAAAAAATCTGCTGATGGAGTTCTTGATTCGAACTTTATCAAGATTTTTTCATTGTATTTTTAAGTTAAATACCGTATTTTTTAGTGAATACCCTGTTCATCTATAAAAACGATATAATTATGCTTTTTCTTTTAGGTATGCTTTAAGTTGAAATCCCTAGAATAAGCGGTTTAATGTTGCTAAGTTTCGCATCGTTTTGTTGCTGACTGTACCAAAGTAACTTAGAATATGTTTAGGAACTGTACAATTAATAGTTGCTTATGTTGAAGTTAAGTAAGTTTTCCCCTTACTTATCAGTTATACAACGTGTAATTTAATTAACGTACAATCTCACAACACCAAAATTAAAGAAAGAAAGAAATACATTTATGCACTACGGACAGTGACAACTCAAAGGTTGTCACCTTTGAGTTGTCACTGTCCGTAGTACACACGAAAGAAAAATTAAATAAAAGATAACATAAGCCTGTAGCGACATCTATCGCCACATAGAATAACTACTTAGCAAGGCAGCAAGCTAACTACAGTGGCGCGTAAATATGAATTCGACCAATCAGATTACGAGGCCTGCATCGCGCAAGGAAAAAGATTATCGTATCTAACACATATAGAACTGTCCGACATCAACCGTCGTGTTCGGCCGCCAGACAATATCACGTCGCCTGGTCGGAAGATCCTCCTTGTTCTTGTCCTTGTTGTTGTTGTTGTTGTAGGAACACTATACCTCGTTCCTCTACAAACCTTTAAACAAAATAAAATAACAACAATTACAATATCTATAATTATATTAATACGTGAAGAAAAAACTTTGTACCCCTTTTTAAGCATATTGCGCGCACGGAGGAGTGTGAGATTTGGCATAGTTAAAGTTTATATGGAGAAGGAGTGCAGAAAGCTGAAATTATGGTCTAACTTCTACCACTGGGCGACCTCTAGTATAATTAAAAGCATAATACATTTTTTTTTTAAATTGAACTGTTATTTTTAAGAAAATTGTTTCGAGTCTAGCATTACTTACTGCATTTGAAATTGAGTCTTATTGTATTGAAATAAGGTTTAATTTTCTTTGGCTCAATCGAGCGTCGGTATGGCGAATATCATATTTTTGAAAAATATACTATATTAAAAGTTATAGTGTACTGTATTAAAAGTTACTAAGCTCGATTCAGTAGGTAATTATGAACCTGAACCAAGTAATCGATTGTAAGTTAAATTAAATTCAATTTATTTCCATAAATATTAACAATATAAAATAAACTTTCAAAAAAAATTGTAAAAACCGACTCCAAAAAACTAAAAAGCATAAAATAATTTTCTTAATTAAAAATCTTATCAGCTTCTGAAGTCGGTGCCACTGCCAAGCTAGGTGCATTGAAGAATTAAAGGCCCCGACTTCAAAAGCTATTTCAGTGTAGATCTGAATTCTGAACCAAGCACTCGGTTGTAAATCGTCGGTGATACTACAATACCGCGTAAGTAACAACAGACAATACCGCGTAACTTATGTGCGAACTTTACAGTAGAGCAAAAAAAACTAGGTAAATATCTCCTCTTCTACTTATCTTAGACGTGTCTGAACTATAAGGTATTTAGAATAGAGTAGAATAGAATAGAATAGAATAGATCTTTATTTCATGTAAACCAGATACAGGCACTTATGAAATATCGGAAAGGTGCACGGTTCCAAATAGTAGATCCTATGGAGAAGAACCGGCAAGAAACTCCATGGAAACTCTTTTCAAATAAATAATAGATCTTGACAATGTTTATCAGTACCTACAATGTTGTGGTAAGAGCTGCGAGAGTAATGCAATTCAATGCGAATACAAATAAGACTAGGAATAATGAATTGCCTCTGAATAAGATTGCCATGGCAGTTACGAGCTGACCAGTTCCGACAGACGGCACCCGTTCACGAGCATGACGCATGCGTCAGCGTCGCCAAGCTCGACCACAATGAAGGGAACTCAACGACCCGACACACAACGCCACCATCAGCGAGACATTTTAGTGAGCATGACAGACTCAATATCTAATTCAATCCAACCAATCAATTCAATCAGCGTCATGATCTCATAGCCGCGACGTCTCTCTGCTACTTTTGCACTTCCGCGGTATCATCCACAGTTAGTTCCGCGGTATTGCAGTATCACCGACGAAATGCTATTTCTTATGACTTATTTATTTCTAGCCGTTCAGCTATTTCAGTGCAGGCATGAAATATGATAAGGTATGTTCTAGAATTGCCAAAATATTTATTTATCCAGTTCTCCAGCCTTAACCAAACCCTGGTACCTGTGTGTCTGTCTATCCTCTCATATCTACGGAAGCGTGTGTTTATTCTAGCTAATTGGAACGCTACGTCGCCTGCGGCGGATAGGGATGGGAAATGTCGATGGATTAGGTTATCGATAATGTGATATTGATTGATTTTCAGAATATTCAAGTGTGATTGTTATTTTTAACTCCTCACAAAAAAAGAGGGGTGTTTTAAGTTTTTAGTGTGTGTCTATCTGTGTATCTATCTGTGGCATCGTAGCCCCAAAACGGATGAACCGATAAAAATGCAGTTTCTTTTAAATTGAAAGCTAAGTTAATCGGGCGTCTTTGTTAAGTTTTATGAAATTCTGGGGGGCTAAAAAGGTAAAGGCTTTAGGCGAATCATAATATGATTCATATTACGAATGTCAAAATATCTACTTAATTGACGACTCTTAATGCATCCGCATAAGGTTCATATTCAGTAATCATCTGTTTGACAGTTACTAAGCAGATCATTAGATGAATTGCTCAATGTGGCCTTTTTAGGCCCCCTGTTCTGTCGATCAAAATTTACAGTTCTTTTCTAGTTGAGGTCGCGGGTTTTTCATTCATTCATTTATTTATTTCAGACTCATATTGTCCATACAAACACAAAAAATACAAAAAAAAAAACTTTTTTTGACGGTAACGTGTATCCCAATACTGCGGTTGCATTTAGGAACAGAGACTTAATCACTCTACAAATTATGCGCACTACATATGTAAAAAATTATCCTGTATAGGTAATTATTATCGACAAATCCATAAAAATCCATCCCTCTTTCCCAACCCTATTTCGTTTCTTGTTTAAATATTAATCGTAGCGACAAAGGGTCGTTTGTGGGCACCCACCTTTATATTCACGACTGTACGCTCGAGGGTAGGCAGCACCTGAGGCAAGGGTGGATCAATGGGACGTTGTGTTATTTTTAACCGGTTTTCAAACGGGATAAATTCACTGTTGTGAATAGCCAGCGGTTTTGTACGAATGGGAGTTTTTATGAAAGAAAGAAAGAAAGAAAGAAAAAAAACATTTATTCAGCACAGACATATTGACAACATAAGAGAGACTAATAATATAAGAGCTAAAAAAATAAAAAAATTGAGATTTATAATATTAAAACAAAAAAAAACAATCTTTATTTATTTATTTATAATATAGTCCTTTTTAGTTCTGATCCCTTTAAGGGGTTATTGTACTCATCAATATGAACAATTTTTACTACGGGACCAACAAAGACACATTTAAAATAACAAAAATAAATAAAAAATGTTTTTAAAAGAATAAAAGTAAATCTATAGGATACAAAGACTGTTATTGGCAGAATAAAATTAAAATAATATCTACATTTTATTAAACGTTTACCGTTTGCATAAAACCTTTATTCCTCTATGATTATGAATGGCACTAAGGTCATGAACTCGACCAAATGACCTGGCGCGCTTGGCTACTCTGACACATACACGTAGCGCGTCGCCGCGATGTCGATTTTCACGTATTTTAGAGATATTTCAATTTTAACGTATTTTGAGATATTTCGATTTTCACGTATTTTAAAGATATTTCAATTTTCACGTAAGAATGGTGCTCATTATCGTCTTGGCGACCTGCCACCCCCTTTAGATTAAGCGTCCGTCATACACCCCCCCACCCCTCAATCCCCTCTAATTAGTTCGAACTCTCTAGAGATCTTCACGGGTGAAGAGTTTCAATTATAACATGAATCTGGTTTCGTGTTGTTTTTAATTAAGATATCTTTGATTAAGGATGCCGATTGTTCGGGATAAAAATCAGAATAAAATTATGAGAAAATTAAAATATAAAAATAAAATTATACAGGGTGTCCGGTAACCAATGGATTACCTTGAAATGGCTTACAGAAGAACTAATGGCCTTTCCAAAAGAAATATAAAAAAATTGTATACCAAGCAGTACAAAAATAAGATTTATAAAAAAAAAAACACGTATTTCTAATATTCGTGTACACCATGACCACAAATTAATTAATTTCATCTGTTTTTTATTGATAACATACTTGTCTTAACGTTAACTGTGCTAATAAATAGGTAGCAAATATTAAGACTAGTTATTGCAAATACTTTAAAAAAATATTTTGCGTTTCGTTTTTCATTGCAAAATTTGTTAAAGTATTTTTCTAGGGTATAAAATAAAATATGAAAGCCTGAGTGACCAGTTATTTTACAATGTTATGTAAAGAAAAGAAGAAAGAAAGAAAATACATTTATTCAGCACGGACATTGACATAACACGAGAGAGAAATAAAATAAAAATTAACTTAAACCTTTAAACAGTAAAAAAAATAAAAAATAAGACAGACACAGAACAAAGTAAAAATAAAAAAAATAAGTAAAATAGTCATCCTGTTGATGACTATGACTATGTGTTTAACGTAGATTTCATAATGGTATAATTCATTGTTGTATCTAATGTGAATAGTGAATTATAGCTATTAATGTGCAAAATGGTCAATTTGAGTAAATAATGTTTGCAATATTATGCAATTTTTTACATTAAACTGTTCCTGATCATTGAGGCTTCATAGAAAAACAACATAAAGCATTATTAATTTGTTTTTTTATTACAATAAGTGTTCAAATTGTTTTCCACCATAAAAAATATCCTTTAAATAAGTTTAGTTGCAAATCTTAAATTAAAGTTTAGTTTAATAAGATACGACATGACAACCGGTTATTAAAAATATTAACCCGTTTAAAACACGTGTATAAAAGCAATTGACGCTCTAAATTTCGAAGGCTTTTAGCTCCATTTCCACAAAAGCGTTATGATATGAATATAACGCCCAGCCCTACAGGCGAAGTTTTTAATTAAATATTTAAATTCATGCTACAACCCCTGATAAGGCGTCCTCGGTAGTGTACTGCGGACGAAAGGTATTGATACTTTAAGACGGTTTAGATTTAAGATTATTTTAAACAATGATTTTTAACCTCCTTAATAACAGGTTTTTCTATTGTATGGTTCTGTTTTTTCTTTTAAAATTTGCCCCTCACTAGGATTTCTACTGTATGGAGGGTACAGTTTTAAAACCTACATGTCACATGCACACACTGCCAGACCCGGAACAACTATCTGTAGATCATACAAATATTTGTTCCGTGTAGGGATCGGACCCGCGGCACGTAGCGTAGAAAGCTAATCGCTTAGCCATAGGCCCACAGCACCAACCTTGTCGTCGTGTTATAATTAATGAAAGTGATAATCAAATTAAAAAGAAATACACCTTTGGTTACATTATTGGAGTTTACGTAGGGATCCCTAATTATTTTAAAAATAAAATGTAACCTATGTTTCTCAGTGATAATATGTCATACTACTGGTGAAAGAATTTTTAAAATCGGTTCATTAGTTTTTGTGTTTATTTATTACAAACAAAAATAAAATAAATACAAATCTTTTCTCTTTACATACACACATATTCGCTGAACTTAACCTTTTTGGTGCAGCTGTGAGGCCCACATGATTGTGGTATAACCTACATAGGTACATGCTTTATTGTGATTAATTTAATTTTGTTTTTTTTTTTGTATGTGTTAAAATTTTTTTTTTGCTTGTGCCCCCTTATTTTTTCTCTCAAATAAATTATTATTCTTTCTTTCTTTCCCTATAACATTTGCTTAGATTAAGACTAAAGTATCAAAACCATTTCATCGCACTTAACAAATTCATGACAACTTGTTCAGTGTAGCGTCATGCCCGTCACGATGGAGCCAATGGAGCTTGCAATTCACAAGTCATGGTTATATCGTGTTTATCTTTACTGCCATCATGGCCAACTGCTGGATATAGGCATCTCTGAAAACATAATTTTACCAGGATATAGGCATGGATGGATGGATGGATATAGGCATCTCTTTTTGCGTCGGGGGTTAAAATCCCCCTATAAAATTATCTATGACACAAAAAAAACTAAACGAAAATCGGTTCATCCGTTTTGGAGCTAGGATATCACAAACAAATACATGTCGGGAGTTAAAAATAGTGTGTATCATGAGGAAGAACACGGCCAATGTTTTTTTTTTCCTTGACTTTCTCCACCCTGTCTGGTACACGGGCAGAGCTAGTAATAGGTAGTAATAGTTAGTATTCTTTGGTAATAAATCTGTTTGTCTATTTGTTACATTTTCAAAACTAAAAGGCTGAACCGACGAAATTTGATAAGGAAGTAATTTACCCACGAAGAGGGATTTAAAGAATAAAAAAAAAATTAACAATTTTTTTTTTGTATATTTATCACATGTATAAATTTTTTTTGAATACTTTTTCGTTTTTTGAAGTCGGTTTTTACTTTTTTTTTTAAGTTTATTTTATAAAATTGTTTTTTTTTCTATAATCGTTTCTGTTTCCATACTCCACGCGGAAGGAATCGTGGGTACAGCAAGTATATCATAATCCAAAGTTTAGAACCAGTGATTTTGACAGTTTTCACATGAATTTGATTTATTTCCGTTACCACAAAAGAACCCATAGATTTATGGTTAGAAGTACCCCATTAAAATCGAAGTGTTTTCACGCCCGGAGGGTTGGTAGAGGGTTGAGAATCAACCCTATTATGTATGTATTAACGGTCTAATGTAAGCGGTACGAGCAGAAATATAGCTTTGAATTCGACGACGCGGTTGGCGCAGTGGCTAAGCTATTAGCTTTCTACGCTACGTGCCGCGGGTTCGATCCTCGCACGGAGAAATTATTTGTATGATGAAACATAAATTATTTGGTTTAAGGCACAAAATAAAAAAAAATAAAAAAAAAAGTATTTTGAAAATAATAATCATAATTATACATAGATTGATGATTGTAGGTACATAATTATATTTATTGATTTAAGACGAATCGAGTAACAATTCGATTATTCCATCCGAATAGATACGTTAAAATTAGATATTTATAACCCTACTTACCTTCTTATACAGTAACGACGTCTAGCTGTTTAGCGACGATAAATAACGATAGAATTGATGCAATGCCAACACAAGATATATTACACATGGCATACTTTATTGGCATACTTATAGTTTAAGTCGAGTGCGCTCGTTTGAAAATTTTTATAGACAAAAATGATATTTTGTGTAGAATTCAAATACCTAGAATAATACACACACACACACTTGGAAGCCATGAATCCGGGTCATCAAAGAAAAGAATAAGAATAAGAATAATTTATTTGCATGAAATATGGTTACATCGGTGTTACATTTATGTTGTAATTTGTACAGCATATCTCGCCGTATAGACGGCATGCAAAACTGATTTACATGGTTACTAAATAGGTACCTGCTTATTATAATCTTTACAAAAATAGAAAATTATAAAACTTAGAAAAAAGAAAATTAAAAAGTGTATATAAAATTACTTTGGCAAAAATTTAAATAAAGAAAATTCAAAAGAAAGATTTTAAGATAAGATTAAATTAAAAGAAAGAAAATTGCGTTTATTAGCACAATTAAAATTAAAACACATAACATTTAATAGATAAAATTAAGTACATTTATGCCAAAAGGGCCTCAGGTCAGCATAATGTCAGATGGCAACACCGTGCTACCACCTGACGCTGATATTCAGCTGCAACCCACCAAGTTAATAAACCTTAATATCTCGGAAAGTAAGAATTATAGCTTAATCAAATAAAAAGTATTTTATACACCTATTTAATATAACTCAAATAATATGCTTCGAAAAAAGCAGTGATAGCCTAGCGGTTGAACGCTCGCCTTCCATGCAGGAGGGTCTGAGTTCAAACCCGGCCCGCACCTCTGACTTTTCGGATTCATGTGCGGATTAGAATTTGATTATCACTTGCGACAACGGTGAAGGAAAACATCGTGAGGAAACCTGCACATCTGAGAGGGCCTCATAAAGTTCTCGATGGTGTGTGTAGTCCGCCAACCCGCACTAGGCCAGCGTGGTGGACTAAGGCCTAACCCTTCTCATTCTGAGGAGAGGCCCGTGCCCAGCAGTGGGACAGTAATGGGCTGAATTTAAATTTTTTAATATGCTTCGAGAGCTGATAATTGCTTTGATAGAGGAATGAGAGAATAATCCCCGATATCGCCTCAGACACTTTGTGCCGTATGTACACCGAATCGCATGACATCTGTATTAATAACTATAAGCTTTCGCCAGCGGCCTCGCCCGCGTGATATCTTTATAAATTATAGCCTATGTTACTCAGTGATAATGTAGCATTCAGAGGCCCAATTCTCGTAATTAAAAATGTTCAAAATATAGTTCGGATCTCATTCCGATCTACTACCAATGTCATATATGTCACAAATGGTATTCTCCTACCCTAACAAACAACGTCAAACGTGACATTATATTGTAATGAGAACGAAAGTTGAATAAAAGGCAAATCGGTATTCTGCTAACATTTTGAACTGACACAGATAATAAAATTGACACTCTCGTCTATACACAAACGTCAAAAATGAGATTGAAATGAGTTTGTAAGAAGATTGAATCCAAATCATACTGGAATTGGACTGAACTTTAAGAGGAGTAGAATACACGACTTTTTGTCAATTCTTAATTTATTCTCAGTTCGGTCAACTTTCAGTCATATTATAAATTAATTACGAGAATTGGGCTTCTGCTGGTGAAAGAATTTTTAAAATCAGTCCAGAAGCCCAATTCTCGTAATTAATTTATAATATGACTGAAAGTTGACCGAACTGAGATTATATTATGAATTGACAAAAAGTCATGTATTCTACTCCTCTTAAAGTTCAGTCCGAATCCAGTATGATTTGGATTCAATCTTCTTACAAACTCATTTCAATCTCATTTTTGACGTTTGTGTATAGACGAGAGTGTCAATTTTATTATCTGTGACATTTCAAAATGTTAGCAGAATACCGATTTGCCTTTTATTCAACTTTCGATCTCATTACAATATAATGTCACGTTTGACGTTGTTTGTTAGGGTAGGAGAATACCATTTGTGACATTTATGACATTGGTAGTAGATCGGAATGAGATCCGAACTATATTTTGAACATTTTTAATTACGAGAATTGGGCCTCTGTTGTTTTTGAGTTTATCCATTACAAACAAACAAACATACAAAATATCAAATCTTTGCTCTTCATAATATTAAGTGGTAGATTCATCTTCTCAAACAAACAAACAGACAGACAAAATCTCAATATAAACATCTCAATAATATAACAATTAAATTCGGTCATAAATATAAATTAAATCGTTGTTTATACAACTAGACAAAATGAATTTATTTATTGGTTCTTATATCATTTACTTTATGAGGGTGACACACAGACACTATGAATGAAGAACAATTTTATAAAACTTAATTAATCTATACTCATATCGTAAAGTTCTAATTATGAATTAAAAAATAGTACCTACTATAATCACAGACATAAGGCCTAAGATACTAAAAAAGAAAAAAAAAGTTTTATTATGATACAGTTTTCTTAACAAAACCATGCTATAAAATAACTTTTTTTTCTATTATAGTACACTTCGGTTCCACTAAGGAGTTCTGAATTCAATTTTTATATCAGCCGCATTGTCTATGGTGGCGCGGCCAGGGCGTAACCTAACCGTCAAAAACCCCCGACTCCAACTAGAAAAAGAGCTGTAACTTTTGATTGGCTGAACAGATTTTCATGAAACATAGCTAAGATGATTTCCGATTAAACTAGCTTTCAAAAAAAAAACTGCATTGATATCGGTCCATCCCACAGAACACAGAAAAGAGAGAACACCTCTGTCTGTGTTCTGTGGTCCATCCGTTTTGGAGCTACGATGCCACAGACAGGTACACAGATACACATATACACAGATACACACTACAAACTTATAACACCCCTCTTTTTAACACGCTTTTATTAGCTTCACCTGTAACTAACTATGTAAGAAAATCTTGGAAGTTAAATTCGACCCACTTCCCGGTTTCCGATTGAGCTGAAATTTTGCATACACGTTCAGTTTGGATGACTAAAGCGTGTTCTATAGTTTTTTTTAAACTGTAATATTTTATTTGAATAAGAATTGATGCTATAATATGAGCATGAATGCGTATTCGCCATCTTAAAGTCCAATGTGTCACCTTCCCAGAGACTTGTTTAAAAATAGCATCTAATTTATCTTCCCCATTAGAATCGGGCACGTATCGTCGTATCGGCGCATGAGTTCTGACATGAAAGTGGATCATGACGCGGAGAAAATATTCGTTAGCTACGTGAATAACGAGGCTTACTATAAAGAAAGAAAGAAAGAAAGAAAGAAGGAAAAAGCTTTTATTTTTACGCCTAGTATGACGCACGAAACTTAAATAAACTCAAAACCTTACACCAAGATCACTGAATACTAAATATTATCATTGTTCTGCTAAACAAAGCATAATTAAATTAATTAAGTGGCAGCACCGAGTAATACTGACAGTCTATTACGGTAAACTACGCCTGTGGCGTGCTATCATCTGTCATTCTGTCCATTACTGAAATAATCTAAGATTACTGACAATTACTGACTAGCCTAGAATTTTTAGGTCTGTGGATCTGTCGGTGACATTCGTGAATCGTGACGTTAGTCTGCCTCGGTGACGCCAATCGCCTCAGAACAATAACATTTCAAACAAAAACATACCTATAGTCACAGCCTATAATAGTATAAGGTCTTATTTCAATAATCCAAAATATTTTAAAGCTTAGGCTCTATGAATGGTATAGAATTCATTTCAAATATCAAATTAAAGCTGCAGTAGATTCATAAATTATGTAAACATTAAGATCGGGCGGCGCGGCGTGTGTGTGTCAGAGTAGCCGAGCGCGCAGGTCATGTGGGCGAGTGCATGACCTTAGTGACATTCATAATCATAGAGGAATAAAGGTTTTATGCAAACGGAAACATCAATTATTTAAAATAATTTTGAAAGTTATTAAAAGTAATATAATTGTGGAGGAACGAGGTATGGTGTTCCTCCATTGAACAGGGCGGATCCTCCGACCAGGCGAGGTGATATTGTCTGGCGGCCGAACAGGACGGTTGATGTCGGACAGTTGTATATGTGTTAGATACGATATACTTGTTCCTTGCGCGATGCAGGCCTCGTAATCTGATTGGTCGAATTCATATTTTCGCGCCACTGTAGTCAGCTTGCTTTGCTAAGTAGTTATACTATGTGGCGATAGATGTCTCTACATAATTATTATAATATTTTTTTCTAAAATTTGTCTTTGGAACCCATGGAGTACAATAATGTTGGAACCTATAGATTTACCTTATTTTGCATTATTAAAATAACGAATACTGCAAAATGTGACTAGTCTGTGCTAGCCAACGTATTCAAAAATAGTCTCAGTTGGACGAAACATAACTCATTCTATTCTGTCTGTCTGTACGTATTTAATTAATGTTTGTCTTCTGTCGGTCTGTCTGTTACGTATGCAGTTAATTGATATGTGTTGACGTGATAGATGTGATCCTGTTAGCTGTCTCTTGATGAGATCTGGGAGCTATTATTTTAGATTTTTTTTTTTTTTTTTTTTAAACATTGCCCCTCACTAGGATTTCTCCTGTATCGAGGGTACAGTTTACAAACATACATGTCACATGCACACACAACCAGACCCGAAACAACTATCTGTAGATCATACAAATATTTGTTCCGTGCGGGGATCGAACCCGCGGCACGTAGCGCAGAAAGCTAATCGCTTAGCCACTGCACCAACCGTGTCGTCGTATTGTCACATCACATCACATCTCGATTAAAATCTTATTGTTATTGTAAATTATTCTATTCTATTCTATTTGGAACCGTGCACCTAGAGTCTCGACATTTCATAAGTGACTGTATCTGGTTTACATGAAATAAAGATCTATTCTATTCTATATCGTAGATTTTAGTGCTGTGTCAAATATATTCTTCTTCTTTTCTTTTCGTTCTTCTTCTTCTATTCTATTCTACTCTTCCCGACAGATAACAAGCGTGCAGTCATCGTGTCACTCGACCTTATTGTAGGTTTACCATTTCGTTGTACCATTTCTGTCTACCCCCATAAATTTAAAACACCAGGGAAATTCTCCCCGCCTCCAGGATTAGGGGAGATGAAAATTAGTTGGAGATTACATTTTAATGTGTTGCTTAAACCAAAGTTAATTAGAACCAATGGCTTTATACGGGTTCAGTGCCCGGTGCAATGATATAAAAAAAACAAGATGCACAGATCCCTACAAGAATTATCTCATCAGTTTTTTACCTTTTTACCTTCTTACCGATTTCAAAAAAAGGCGGAGGTTCTCAATTCGACTGTATGTTATTGTGTGTTTTTTATGCGATTACTCCGCCAATTGAAGACCGATTTTGAAAAAAAGTAAAAACCGACTTCAAAAATCGAAATAATTATCTAAAAAAAAAGGTTCTGATGTCGGTGCCACTGCATTATTATTATTAATAATAACTGTTATTTTTAATAACTGACACACTCGTCTCTGACTGACTATAATATCTTTCCTTAGTTGCGTCGACTGATTGACATTTCAATAACCCAACAGTGAAAATCTCCCGACTCCAACTAGAAAAAGAGCTGTAACTTTTGAACGACTGAACAGATTTTCATGAAACATAGCTAAGATAACACCCGATTAAACTAGCTTTCAATTACATAAACTGCATTGAAATCGATCCATCCGTTTCGGAGCTACGATGTCACAGACAGATCCACAGATACACATTACAAACTTATAACACCCCTCTTTTTTGTCGGAGGGTAAGTTTTGTGCGTGTATTTTCTTGAACGTTTTTTTTAATCGCTGAATGTATATCTTGTGTTTTTATATCACTGACCCGGAGGTATGCTTTTTATTTATAGTTATGCTAAAGGTCCAGTTGTAATGCGATGCTAAAAGTATTTTACGGGGAACGGTGGTCCGCGCACTAAGGCTGACATTCAGAGACGACAGAAACGAGTCTAAGCGTGAACTTACGCTTCCATCTGTCAAAATTTGTTCGTAAGTTTGACAGATGGAAGCGTAAGTTCACGCTTAGACTCGTTTCTGTCGTCTCTGAATGTCAGCCCTAGAGCTTGGCGAGCTTGGCGACGCTGACGCATGCGTCATACTCGTGAACGGGTGCCGTCTGTCGGAACTGGTCAGCTTGTAACTGCCATGGCAATCTTATTCACAGGCAAATCATTATTATCCTAGTCTTATTTTTATTCACATTAAATTACATTATTCTCGCAGCTCTTACCGCAACATTGTACTGATAAAAATTATAATCTATTTTTTGAAAAGAGTTACCATGGAGTTTCTTGCCGGTTCTTCTCCATAGGGTCTACTATTTGGAACCGTGCACCTAGAGTCTCGACATTTCATAAGTGCCTGTATCTGGTTTACATGAAATAAAGATCTATTCTATTCTATTCTAGAGTCTCGACATTTCATAAGTGCTTGTATTTGGTTCACATGAAACAATGATCTATTCTCTTCTAGATTTCTTAGGGATGAACTCAGATGTTTTTGGGGGGCTTGAGCTCCTTAGCCCCCCCCGGACATGCTACTGTTTTGAAACGTGTGATGTCTTTTATCGAATAAAACTAACTTTCCATCTATCCTTTTCAAATCCCAAACGTATCTCAAACAATTAACTTTTACTAAAAACGTTTAATTATCTATAATTTATTACCCTTCGCTATCAAAATCATCAAAGTGTTTGTCTCATCAATTATCGCTAAGCAGTTTATGTACGCGTACACAAATAGACGAACATCATAATAGCTTCTGAACCTCGTAGTACAGTCGACGTCAGAATTAGATGAATATTTTTGTAAAATCAGATAATTATTGTTTTTAGCCTCCGACAAAAAAGAGGTAGGTGTTTTAAGTTTGTGGTGTGTATCTGTGTATTATTATTCCCCTCTTTTTTGTCCGGGGTTAAATATACTGAGGGGCTAAAAAGGCCGCTGTAGAACACAATATGATTCATATTACAAATGTCAAAATATCTACTTAATTGACGACACTTATTGTCATCCGCATAAGGTTCATATTCAGTAATCATCTGTTTGACAGTTACTATGCAGATCAGTAGATGAATTGCTCAATGTGGCCTTTTTAGGTCCCCAGGTAAGGGTGCTTGTCCAGTTGTTCGGAATCTACATCAACACTAAAATTATAGCTGTTAATTTTTTTGACAAAATTATTATATTAAAGATTTTTGAACAATTTTTTTTTTCTATATTTAATTGATTCAAAATTTGCTTACGTTAACGTTATGATACGTTAAATACATCCGTGGTTGGCCCACTGAGATGGCCGCAAAATAGGAAAAATATACAAAGAAGTCGCCGCATAAGTTTTTTATCTCTTCTCAACTCCGAGTCTAATGAAAATGAATATTCATTATTCAATGAATGTTTCATGATTTCAGACAATTGTCCTATTATCATTTCAGCGGCTTTCGTTTTAAAAGAAACGTCATGAAATATTCATTAAATGGACTTGGTGAAACGAGAAGGACCCAACTAGAGTTGAAAACTATTGCTCTATAACATATATATACATTCAAAGATTTATAATGAAAAAGTAATAATTGATGATTCATTCTAGATTCTGACATTTTTTAATTGATGATTCATTCTGTTTTTTTTTGTTTTTCATTCTGTCATTTCATATTAATTGATGATTCATTCTGACATTTTTTGTATTACTAGGTAATTTATATTTTTTTTTTTTTTTTTTTGGTTTGTCAGTTACTAACATCCTTTAAATATTATTAATTCTAGTTATTGTAATTAAAATTTTAGATTTCATTTAATTTATCCTAATGTTTGCATGCCTAAATTAAGGTAGAATGTGTGTGTGTGTGTATGTGTGAATGCGTGTGTGTGTGTTCTTTCATTTTTACCTATGTTCTACAAATAAAAATATTTGAATTTGAATTTGAATGTACTAGGATCAGGGGGGCTAAAAAGGCCGCTTTAGATGAATCATAATATGATTCATATTACGAATGTCAAAATATCTACTTAATTGATGACTCTTAATGTCATCCGCATAAGGTTCATATTCAGTAATCATCTGTTTGACAGTTACTAAGCAGATCATTAGATGAATTGCTCAATGTGGCCTTTTTAGGCCCCCAGAAAAGTTTGTTAACACCTTCATTTATGTACCTACATTCTACGCAAATAAACTATTATTCTATTCTATTCTATTCTCAAATCGTTCTATAATAAGAATAAGAATATTTATTTGCATGAAATATGGTTACATCGGTGTTACGTTTATGTTGTAATTTGTACAGCATATCTCGCCGTATATACGGCATGCAAAACTGATTTACATGGTTACTAATTAGGTACCTGCTAATTATAATCTTTACAAAAATAGAAAGGATGATGCCAGGATTTGTATGACCTCTGGTCCCACCCTCCAATAGCTATGTGTCATACATCGTTGGATAGGTATTTTTGAGCTGAACAAAAGTTACTATGGCGCCAAGTTTCAAATCTTAGTCCGTTCAGAGTTATTCATTATTAAACATGTCAGTTTAACAATAGTTAAACATTATGCTTTTCCCTAATACAATACAGTTTTTGAATTAATACTAGTATTATATACCTATCTACAGTTATCATCAGAGTCGTAAGGTTTTTTTAGAAATAAACACGATGGTAAGGTATAGTCCGCGCGCGAGCTCTGAGGAATCAGCACCTGAGGAAACGGGCACTTTGCGTTACGTCCGACCAACTCTTCTTACGACTCTGATGATAATGGTAGATAGGTATATATACTCGTCAAAACAAAATAAGGGCCACCTTATATTTTTGATCTTCTGGGCAAATTATGAGGTTCCTGGGTTTCTAAGTTGTAAAATTCATTGCAATGATTTGTTTTTAATGAAATGGGCTTAAATTTTACACAATCCACAGAAAAGAAAAACAATTTTACAACATTTTCAAGAAAAAGTGCAATTTCAGCAAAAAGTACACTTGGACTAAAAATGCAATTAAAAATGAAATTCCACGGCGTTTATTCTTCTTTCTTTTTGAATCAATATCTGGTGTAACCTCCTCTTTTCTTAACATATTCTTGAAGCCTAGAGGGCATTTTCTATCAGATGCCGCATTGTTTCTTGAGAGATTTGTTCCTAGCTCGATTTTAGGACGTTTAAGGGCTGTCTTTCATTGTCTACTGATCAATTTGTGTCTCATACTCTTCTTTTCAACAGATCCCACATGTATTCAATTGTGTTCAAGCCCGAACTGTTCGCTGGCCTCGGCAACACTTGTATACAAGCCTCTTCTAGTGTCTCTCTGGTGGCTCTAACAGTATAAGCGCGTGCATTGCCGTGCAAAAGCGTGAAACCTGCACCCACTTGCTATGCAAATGGCACCACATAGAGTCTTATGACCTCTTGGATGTATCGTTAAGTTGTTACTGTACCCTGGTTCTGAATTATGAGCTCAGTTCTTCCAGTTTGGCTTATGCCTCCCCACACCATAACATTGGGCCCCCCAAATCGATCATTTTTGTGGATGCAGGCATCTGCAAATTGCTCCCTTTTCATGTCCACACCCTTATGCAACGGTCAACACTAAAAACTTTAACTTTGCTCCCATCTGTAAAAAGCAATGTGCTTCAGTCACTTACGCTATAGTCCAATTGTTGCCTTGCAGTTGTTTATTGATTTGCATGATGAATACTGGTCTATGGAATTCGCTCCACTTGACTCCTGGACAATTGCTGGTCTTCATAAAACTGGTTTCTAATTGTTTGGTCACTTAGTCACGTGCCTGTGGCCAGGCACAAGCGGGTTTGCACAGAGCGGGAAGTGACGGTGCTCTCTCTGCGTGCATGTAAGTCTATGTAACGGTCTTCCTGAGCGGTGATTCCTCTGGCTCTGCCTAATTCCTGACTTCTGACAAAATTTTGGATCTCATAAAAGCAATTCCAGGCATTCTGAATCGCTCGCTGCGAAAATCTCGGCTGTAAAACTACAGATCGCCACGAATAGCCTTCTTGGATGAGTGTTATGGTCCCTGGTCGGTGTAGTCCAGTCTATTTGAAGTGCAACCTGTGGAATTACGTCCTTAAAAGGCCGATGTACGCACTGACTCGACACACTAAACTGTTTTCAGTACAATACAAATGTTAAATGAGCTTAAAGTTCACGTTAAAAACAGGGTAAAATTAATTGGTTTCAAAAAAGTTGATAAACTATACCCATTTTAACGGTTTTTCAAGCGGAATGCTGTAAAAGTGTTCGCAAACACTTAAAATAACACAACGCTGTACTATTTACCACATGGATATAGTTAATGATCATTAAACCATCCATAATGTCCAAATTTGCAAGTGGCCCTTATTTTGTTTTGACGAGTATAGGTAATACTAGTATTCATTCAAAAACTGTATTGTATTAGGGAAAAGCATTATGTTTAACTGTTGTTAAACTGACATGTTTAATAATGCATAACTCTGAACGGACTAAGATTTGAAACTTGGCGCCATAGTAACTTTTGTTCAGCTCAAAAATACCTATCCAACGATGTATGACACGTAGCTATTGGTGGGTGGGACCAAAATTGGCATCATCCTTTATAAAGTTTACTTACAAAAAAGAAAATTAAAAAGTATATATATACCAAGTATGTATAATATGTAAGTATGTAGTATGTGTCTACATTTCTTCTTTTTAATCTCTCCTCTCGCAGGTCTGCTGGAAGAGATTTCTTTAGAAATAAGCAGTACCTACCTTTGTACTTTATGGTCCTACTTCATATTTCTCATATATTTTATGTGTGCATTAATTGTTAAATAAATAAATACCTATGATTCTATAAGCATGTGACTTACGCTATAATAAATAGTATTTTCATGGTGCAACCTACTGTTATTGACATAAGACAATATAATTATTTCAATTAAATAATTAATTCAATATAGTTTTTATTCCACCTACAACACAACCTGATACACACACACACACCCCTACATACATACATAGGCTGATGAACACATAACCCTCCTTTGCGTCGCGCAGTCGGGTAAAAACTGTATTGAAATCGGTCCATTCGTTTTGGGGCTATGATGCCACAGACAGACATAAAACTTTTTTTTTTTTTTTTTACAACCTTATAACACTTTTTGACGGGGGTTAAAAGTCTCAGTTCAACGTGGGTTGGTTCCTTGTCGTGTAACTACGTCCAATTGAAGTAAGTTAAGTGACAGATGTTAGGGTTCCCGCAGAATTATATTTTTTTGTGGTGGAGTCTGCAGACAGGCTGCTACAGCTCATAAAAAGGTTGTCGGTAAGAAATCGCTGATTGCCATAAGACCGCCCTTTGTATAATCTTAAAATAATTAATTGTAATTATTATGTTTATTGCTCCTCTTTTATAACGTGTACAATAAAGGCCTATTCAGACCTAAGCGGTATTCGCTACCGTCTGCGGCAGCGAAAACCCAGTGGGTATGCGGTAATATTACTGTTCACACCAAAACGGATTTCGCTATCCCGCGCGGTATGTACCGCTACCCACAGCGGCAGCGAATATCGCTCAGGTCGCCCTAGCCGCGGTACTTGATACTAAATACCAGAGCGAAACTCGCGCGGTATGTACCTCTACCCACAGCGGCAGCGAATACCGCTTAGGTCTGAATAGGCCTTAATAGTGGTTTATCTACACTCATATCGTAAAGTTCTAATTATGAATTCAAAAATAATACTATAATGACGGACTTTATGCACATGCAACTATAATAAAATTAAAAAGTTTTATTAATAGTGTTATAATAGTGTGTTTTGTTAGTGGTAAGTTTGTTAGTTTCCCTAACAAAACAATACTATAAAATAACTTTTTTCTATTATAGTAGATACACTTTGGTTCCACTAAGGAGTCTTCAATTCAATTTTTATAGCAGCCGCACATTGTCTATGTTGGCGCGGCTACGGCGCATGCGCGGCGCGCTATTTTTGTTTATTTACATTAATCTGTTAACTACCTATTGCATGAGTATTGAGTATAGATAAAGTAGTGTATGAAACTGCACTTATCTAGGTATTAAAACACTCGTGTGATACTATTAAAAATGTCGCCTGCGGCTCGATTTACACACACTCGTGTTTTAATACCTACCCTATTATGCAACAGTTTCTTAAACTACTATTCTATTCTATAAAGCTGGCTCTACCGGCGAAAAGACTGACTGTAGAAAAACATTTCGTAATTTTTTTCAAAGAAAATTATAGTTCTTAAATCTGTCTTACAGTGCGGTGAATACAAATATACTTACGTACGAATTGGCGGAAAGTCTACAAAGTGTGCAATTCTCTATTTTAAAAATACGGTTGGCATCCCTATTCGTATGTCATGGCCGTAATTTCTAGCCTCTCGCTGGTCTACACTCACAGACATTTATAATACCAGTAGCAGACCAAACATGAATCCATTACGGGTAGGATTCTTTATCCCTTTTGTACTAAGCGACAACAGGATAATAGTATCTCGTTCTTTCACCTGTTGTCACACGACTCACTCATAGACAAAATTTGACGCGTAGCTTGTTAATCCCGCGCCGTCATAATAATAAGACACATAAGTTCAATCGCATTTTATAGATTTAATCGCGTTTAAATGAAATATATTACTTGTTTGAGATGTAATAGATAGTAGAATATTATAATAAAATGGTGAAGTGCTGTGCGTACCGGTGTGACAGTGCTAGCTACGACATAACACCGGGATTGACCTTTCATATTATGCTGAGTTGGTAACCCATTTGGTACTGGCATACCGACAGCACATTGTTTTTATTGTTAATTTTGTTTTACTTTTTTATGTTTGTGCACTGTGTTGTCTGATGTAGAAGTCCAAATAAATGATTTTTCTTTTTTTCTTTTCTTCTTTCTCATAAGTAAGTCCCTATGTGTGCGTAATGGCTACGTAATTTTCAGCGAATGTTTGGTCTGCTACCGGTATTATATTATGTCTGTGCCTACACTTTCATCTAACTCTCCAGTCTGGCTAGACGTAGTCACAACCAATTTTTGGCAGCTGGCAACCCCTAATGGAAACTAAAAGCCTTTTAACGCGTTTTACAGAAAATCACACGAAAATGGGTAATATTTTTCGTGTATTTATGGATCATATAGATATTTGATATAATAATGGTTTTGTGCTTGTTCAGAGGGCCAAGCACGAATAGTTTGACGTATAGTAACGTAAACGTAAGCAAATTTTGATTATAAAATACAATGAATCTATCGCATTTTTGTTGAATTTTATGCAACATACACACTTGTTTCATGAAAATGTAAAAATACTGCATGTATTTTCAAAAAATATCATGGATTAAACGTGTATTTTTTATTCAAAATTTGCTTACGTTTACTTTACCAGACGTCAAAATATTCGTGCTTGGCCCACTGTTATTACGACGAATTGTTAATGTTAGCGGGAGGGATCTCAATTTTTATTAGGAATTAAAATTTAAATCATTATCTTCTATTTCTTGACATAATAATATGAATGTTTAATTTTATAGATTTAGTTAAGTTTTTTTTTTTTTTTTTTTAACATTGCCCCTCTCTAGGATTTCCCCTGTATCGAGAGTACAGTTTACAAACATACATGTCACACGCACACACAGCCAGACCCGAAACCACTATCTGTAGATCATACAAATATTTGTTCCGTGCGGGGATCGAACCCGCGGCACGTAGCGCAGAAAGCTCGTCACTTAGCCACTGCGCCAACCGTGTCGTCAAAGTCGAAGTCAAAGTCAAAGATTTTTATTTCAACTGGGCCTTTGCAGGCACTTTCAAAACGTCGTGATTCTAGGCGCACGGTTCCAAGTGGGTTGGTCCTGGAGAAGATACCGGCAAGAAACTCCATGGATACTCTTTTCATAAATCAAGCTTAGGTACTACACAACAAATGTGGGGCCGCAGGAGCGGCCCCGGCTAAAATTCGACCTCAATTTACACAATATTACAATAAAAAAAAATAAAAAAAGAACAGCAAAGATCATAAGTACCACTATAATATTATAATTATACAATACTAGTAGGTGCGTACTTAACACTCAAGTCACTCACCCAATTAAGAATAGGTACCTACCAAAAAGGTACAAGGGAAGCGTTAAAATTAGTGTGTGAAGACAGGGAGCAGTGGGTCACCAGGGAAGCCGCATGTCAAAAAATTAAAGTTTAAAAATTATAATATTAAATCTGTAAAAGGACAGCGGGTGATCCAGCAGTTTCGATGGCATAAGGCCACGCGAAAACAATCAGCGGGATTATTGATGTGGTTCACTGGGCCTTCTTTCACATTACTCCTGAAGGAACTATGGCTTATTGGTCGCTAATCCGCCTGCAGTTAAAACCAATGTTTTTATAACCACTTCTAAAGGAGATGATGCATTGGCACTGCCAGTAATTTATCAATTACCTACAAACCACAATGATAATATTTAGTATTAAGTGATCTTGGTGTAAGTTTATTTAAGTTTCGTGCGTCATACTGGGCGTAAAAATAAAATCTTTTTCTTTCTTTCTTTCTAAACCAGCGCCAGTAGTCATGATTAATTTAAGTATAACGTTAAGTTTTGTCATTTATTGTATAAGAGTGACCTTACGAGGCTGGCATAGTCACCACGGTGAACTTAAGCATCAACAAAAAAATTGAAAAAAAAAAAGAAAAAAAAAACAATATACAGTCCACTCTCTCTCCAATTTATATTTACTGACCCTGCGCGTCAGTAACGTTTTCCACACTCCGATCCTTCGAATCGGAGCCGCAAGAGTATTGTAATATTTAATCTGCGCCGAATTACTAAGTACCTACAACAAGCACTTCCAGCATGTTGACATGTTTTCTCTCTCTGCTGGTAAATTCAAAAAGATTGTATTCAAAAAATTAATAATAGCTTGCCTTGACAAAAAAAAAATAAAAAAATTGTAAATTTAATTAATGTAGTTTGTAGTTTTTAAATCACATAGTTAGTAAAGATCGTTTTAAAATATTCTGTGGAAAATGTTGTTGGTTACACATTTGCTCGTATTTGTTTATATTCTTTTCATATAAAATTTAATGTGTCACTGTTTGTTTTCCACAATTTAAAAAAAAAAAAAAAAAAAAAAAAATGTATATAATCTGTATTTTTTTTTTTTTTTGTAAATTGTACTTACACCAAGAATAGTGAAATGTAAAGATATTTAATCTATTTACCATCTTTACCTGTACCGTATTTAATTCAAATAAAATGATTTGATTTTAATTACTAAGTAAACATTAATCACGTTGATGAGCTGATGACGGCTGTTCAAACCTTATTTTAGGTAAACTTCTTTGTTCGTCACAGTAAGTGTATATGACGTTTTGTGTTTAATGGTTGCTATGGTAACAGAAATAATATGGTGTAATAATTGAAATTTTGTAAAATAATTGTTAATTTGTTTTTTATCAAACGTAATAAACAAAATGTTTAAAGTGAGAGCATTTCATTTTGTTCATGGTCCTTCGAGCACCGGATACGACTTTGAGTAAGAAAACTAAACAGTATTGTGGTAGTGTGGTAGTATCTCTATAAGATGTTCTAAGTGTGGTTCAGACTAATAATAAGTACTGAACAGGCTGCACGGCAGTAAGCCCGCTAAAATTCACGCATTGAAGCTATTATCTGGTTAGCGGCTGCACGGCAGTAAGCCTGCTAAAATTCAAGCATTCAAGCTATTATTTGGTTAGCGGCTGCACGGCAGTAGGCCCGCTAAAATTCAAGCATTCAAGCTATTATCTGGTTAGCGGCTGCACGGCAGTAAGCCCGCTAAAATTCACGCATTGAAGTTATTATCTGGTTAGCGGCTGCACGGCAGAGTAAAGCAAAGTTCCTGAGTTGAACTTAGAAAAATTATAGAACATTCTTCAGTTTAGACATTTTGATTCGAATATATTCAAAATGGAAAAAGATTTAAGAGTACTAGAAGAAGTAAAAAGTCAATTAGAGAAGGGACTTATAAATTTTCAAAAGGCTCCGAAAGCAAGAATCAATCATAATTATATAGATGTCAGATTGGAGGTACTGGAAAAGCAATTTCAGAATTTTACAAATAAACTTGAGAGCATAATTCGCGAATATGGAAGTCAAGCAGTAGGAGACTATTTTAAGGAAGATATACATGACACGGTATATGAAACTTATCTTTTTTATAAAGTTGAATTAAAAAATGTATTGTCAAAATTGAAGTCCGACAAATCGGATTCTGAAAATTGTGATGTTTCGACCGATAAAGTAGCAAGGGAATCAGTAGTTAAATTACCAAAGATTGTCATACCGACCTTCAGTGGTAAATACACCGAATGGTCGTCGTTTCGAGACCTATTCATTTCTTTGATACATAAAAATAAAAAGTTGGATGACGTTCAACGTCTTCATTATCTAAAAACGCAGTTATCGGGCGAAGCAGAACAGTTGATAAGACATGTTCCTATAACTGATAATAATTATAAAAAATGTTGGGAAATGTTAGAGCATAGGTTTAACAATAAAAAGTTCATGTCCACCTGTATCATAAAGCGGCTACTTAGCCAGCGTAATATGTTAGTAGAGTCTTCTAATGCTTTAAAAGAACTTTTGGATGTAACTAGTGATTGTTTGCATGAGTTAACTAATCTTGGAATTGATTGTAGTTCGTGGGACGTAATTATTATATACATTGTCAGTTTAAAGTTGGACGTTGAGTCGAGGAAACAATGGGAACTCAATGTCAGTAAATCTTCATCGGATTTGCCGACATTTTCGCAATTCACAGAATTTCTCGAAACTCGCTTTCGTGCACTTGAGTTTGTCGAGCCTAAAGGCAAACCACAACAAGGTAAGCTTTCACATAATAACGTTTCAAATCCCAAGGTCATGCTAAGCACATCCAAATTGGTATGTCCTCATTGCTCAGAGGATCACAAACTTCCATTTTGCAAAAAATTCGCCAAAGAAAATGTTGACCAACGTCGTGATATTGTCCAGTCTCTAGGTCTATGTTATAATTGTTTAAGTACTAGCCACATTATTAAATTTTGCCGAGTTTTCACCAAATGTCGTATATGTAAGCGCAAGCATCATACTTTATTGCATCCTAAGAATCTGAATGATGATAGTGCGGTGGTTACTCCAACTGATTCTACAACCGCAGCAGATGAAACACAAAATAATTTGGCTCAGAACGAGATTACTACAAACATAGCAACCCATTTTTCGAAAGGAAATGCACAAAGTCAAGTCCTTCTACCCACAGCTCTCGTTAGAGCTGAGTCGAAAAATGGTTCCTCTAAGGTTTTGAGGGCTTTATTAGATCAAGGATCGCAGGCGTCCTTCATAACCGAAGCAGCGGCGCAGTTACTATGTGTAAAAAAGATAGCTTCAAAAAGTGCTATCTCGGGTATAGGTGGCGGTCACGGCGGCATTACCTCAAGATATCTGGTAAGGATTTGTATACAGTCGCTCCATGACCCATCCTTTACAATGACTGTAACAGCACATGTTTTAAGCTCGCTGACATCGGTTTTGCCCGATGAAGGTTTTAAGGTCAATCATTGGCCGGAACTTCGTAATGTGCAGTTAGCCGATCCATATTTTAACTCGCCTAACAAAATTGATATTTTGTTGGGGGCTGAAATATACTGTCACATTTTAAAGGAAGGCTTAATTAAGAGTCCCAAAGGCTCACAAATTGCACAAGACACTTGTTTAGGGTGGATTGTCTCTGGCCACGTTGAGGGAAACGGTAGTCTTCAAGATGACCATAATGTTATTTTTAGTATGCATACTCGGGTTGAAAAGAATGACATGCTGAAGCGGCTCTGGGAGCTGGATTCAGAGTCATCGTTGAGTAAAAGGCCTCTGACACCAGAGGAACAGGCATGTGAGGACTACTTTGCGGGTACTACACAAAGAGATGAAAGTAGTCGCTACAAAGCCAAACTACCTTTTCGATGCAAAGATCCGCCATGTAAATATGGCAATTCAAAAAACATTGCCATAAAAAGACTACAAGGTCTTGAGAGTGAGTTGTCCAGAGACGCGGAACTTATGAAGCAGTATTCTGAGGTTATCTACGAATACTTAACTCTTGGACACATGGAGAAGATAACAGAAGAGTCTCAAAGTAGTCTGAAGGATGTGGAATATCTTCCTCATCATGCAGTTGTCAAGCAAGATAGGCTGACAACCAAGGTAAGAGTGGTGTTTGATGCATCATCCAAGGGGACTAATGGAGTTTCCTTGAATGACACCTTAATGGTAGGTCCCACTCTACAGGCAGACTTACGTCACATTGTGATGAGATGGCGGCAACAACCTGTGTTTTTGACAGCGGACATCGTAAAGATGTACCGTCAAATAACGGTTGCCGAAGAGCACGTGAATTTTCAAAGAATTGTCTGGAGAGATTATGCTGTGGGGGAAATTCATGATTATTGGTTGTTATCAGTTACCTTCGACACATCTTGTGCCCCTTACCTGGCCGTCAAGGCGCTGCAGCAAACGGCTTGTGACGAAGGGCATAAATATAGTTTAGCGGGTGAAAGGGTTACAAATGATTTCCTTCAGGACGATTTGATGACGGATTGTCAATCTGAAAAGGAAGCTATTAAGTTATATAAGGAGTTAAATGAATTATTAGAAAAGGGCAGTTTTAAACTGCAAAAATGGTCTAGTAATAAGATTTATTTACTAGAAGGTATGGAAGAAGATAATAACAGAAACCTGGAAATAAAAATGAATACTGTAATAAAAATCTTGGGACTCACCTGGAACCGGAACACTGACGAGTTCAATTACACGGTGAAGATGTCTCCTCCGGCAGCACCTGAAACTAAAAGAAGCATTCTTTCTGAGATTTCGAGTCAATACGATCCTTTAGGTTGGATAGCGGCCTGTATAATTACCTCAAAAGTATTCATCAAGAAATTGTGGATAGCAGGTGTCGGATGGGCCGACAAGTTGCCACCTGATCTCCTGCAAGAATGGAAGTTATATAGAGGAGAGTTATTAAATTTAAATAATTTTTACTTACCTAGATGGATCAGGAAGAAAGACGATGACGTCACAGTCGAGATGCACGGCTTCAGCGACGCCTCAAATATGGCATGTGCTGCTGTCTTCTATAGTCGCATTATCGATTCCGAAGGCAACATCTATTGCAATCTTCTTACCGCCAAGACGAAGGCGGCTCCTATAAAACAAATATCCATTCCACGTCTCGAGCTGTGTGGAGCAGTCTTGGTCGCTAAGTTACTTATCGAAGTCGCCCAGGTGTTGGTAGTTCTAAAGATAAATTTGCATGCATGGACCGATTCAACTGTTGTATTGGTTTGGATGAATGATCATCCTAGTCGATGGAAAACTTTGTCGCCAATCGTACTTCAGAAATTCTTAATCTTTTTGATAACACGCAATGGGCTCATATTCAGTCGAAAGATAATCCCGAAGATATTGCTTCTCGTAGTTTAACTCCAAAAGCTCTTCTTAAGAATGATATGTGGACACAAGGACCGAAGTGGTTACAGGATATTCAAATAAACTATCCAAGGCCAGTTTCCACTCACGTTTGTATAGACTTCAAACAGAAGCGCAAAGTCCATAACGTTCAGGTAAATCACGATAAAAATGACCACTTATGGTCAAGGTTTTCATTGCTACGTAGGATGATTCGGGTCATTGCATTTTGTAGGAGATTTCTGTTAATGAAGAAATATCGCAAATCTAACATCATCTTAACTCTTTACCTCTCTGTAGCTGAGTTAAAGGAGGCGTTAAATATCTGTCTTTATAAACGTCAAAGACAGTCGTTTGACGAAGAAATAAAAGCCCTGTCAGCAAAGCCACCTATAAATAAGAAGAGTCCTTTATTTTTTTATCACCATGTATTGTTGATAGTGGAATATTACGCGTCGGTGGTAGAATAAAAAATGCTGAAGTATCTACAAATATGAAACACCCGGTTGTTGTTCCTTACAAGTCAATTCTCGCTAAATTAATAGGGACAGATGCTCATGAGAGAACTTTCCATGGAGGACAGCAGCTAATGGTTAATTATATTCGGACAAGATACTGGATAGCAAGGGTAAAGAATAGGGTTTTAACTCACATTGTACCGTTGTTAGTGCCACCAGACTATAATTATGAAGGTTCATATATGAGTACATTGCGAAGATGGCAATTAACTCGAAGGATGGTGCAAAGCTTCTGACGAAGGTGGAGTCAAGGATATTTAATCCAATTCTTTCAAAGATATAAATGGGACACTCAAATGCCATAATTTAAATTGGACAATATCGTACTTATCAAAGAGGTTAATTTACCACCGGCTAAGTGGCTATACGGTCGAATAGTAGAATTGCATTCTGGAAAGGACAATATTACACGTGTGGTTACTATTCGCTGTAAGGGTTCCATACTTAAGCGTCCAACTTCAAAGTTATGTTTGATACCCGTGTCTCATTGATTACTTTTATTTTGTAGGTACATATTGTTTAGATTTTTCTTTTTATATACTTTAATGTACTTACTTGTTATACATAGAATATGGTTTTGTGTTAGTTTTGTTATAAAAGAAGGTTACATAAATAGATATAGCAAACACTTGTCAACCAGGCTTTTAAAATAGTATGAATTTTAAAGTTGTAGGTTCGTTCATGGTGGGCGGTGTTAAAAGGACTGAATCCTTTTGGTGGGCGGTATGTTCAAACCTTATTTTAGGTAAACTTCTTTGTTCGTCACAGTAAGTGTATATGACGTTTTGTGTTTAATGGTTGCTATGGTAACAGAAATAATATGGTGTAATAATTGAAATTTTGTAAAATAATTGTTAATTTGTTTTTTATCAAACGTAATAAACAAAATGTTTAAAGTGAGAGCATTTCATTTTGTTCAACGGCTGCTAATTATTTTAAAGGTTTTAGGGATAATTAAACGTGGAAATAAATAAGTTAACAAACAATTGCTATAATATTATAAGTACAAAGAATACAAAATTATAAATTAAACAAAAGAGAAATAGCTCGTCAACAAAACAGTAAAAATACAAAAAAAAAAACCAGTAATAATACAAAAAAATATACAGGCTGTCCTTGGAAGTAAGGACCAAATCGAATAGGGACGTGAGCAAGGTCATATTTTACAAACTTTTTAACCCTGAAAATGCCAGTGCAATTTTTTACGGTTCAAAGGTTAGATACGTACGACCAATATTTTTTTTTTTCGATCATTCGCCACAATGCGAGGTGATCGAAAAAAAAAAGAAAAAAAAAAATCATTAAAAGAATCTATCATCTATTCGATTAGATCCTTACTTCCAGGGACTTCCTGTATATTAATAATTAATTTGTAAAGTTATTACATTATATTATTATATTAACCTGTAATGATAATTTTAAGGCATTTAAAAAAAAAAAAATTGTGCACCTTGAATCATGTTTTGAAAATTCCTGCAAAGGCCCAGTTGAAATAAAAAACGTTGACTTTGACTTTACATATTTACTGTTTTGTCGGTCGCTTCATGTATTTCAGAGATGTTCGTCGATTCGTCTCACAATTTTTTTTATGAAAAGGTGATTTTAAATAAAATGTCAGGTATTCGACAGTATATTCGAATTAATCTTCCGAATGAGGATTCGAATTAATATTCTTGTTAGGGTTGTGATTCGTCTCAAAGGACCAGTTAAGGAATTTTATGTACACACGGCCGTGTGTGTATATAGATATAAACAAAAATATTGTAACATGGAATAATAATAATTTGACGACACGGTTGGCGCAGTGGCTAAGCGATTAGCTTTTTGCGCTACGTGCCGCGGGTTCGATCCCCGCACGGAGCTAATATTTGTGATCTACATATAGTTGTTTCGGGTCTGGTTGTGTGTGCATGTGACATGTATGTTTGTAAACTGTACCCTCGATACAGGAGAAATCCTAGTGAACGGCAACGTTTAAAAAAAAAAAACACTTTCAGTTTAAGCTAACCTCGCATTGTAATACATTAACATCACGTTTACCTAACATACTTTGAAATTTTCCTTAAGAAATTAAGAATTCGATTTTTGAAATTCTAATAGATTTAATATACCTACTAGTAGGTAGAAGGTTGAGACGAATTGACGCCAGCAAAATAATATTTTTTATTAATCACCGATTCGACGAATTTCATGTGAGACGAATCGACGAACATTTCCTATAGAATAGAATAGATCTTTATTTCATGTAAACCAGATACAGGCACTTATGAAATACAGATACTATTTCAGTGTGTGTAATAATTTATAGCTAAACTTAAGCCCGCATTACACGACAATTTTGCTGTGATGGGGCCCATGTTTGGTCTCGTCCAGGTTGAATAATTAGGGTTTATACTTTAAAAAAATATTGTACTTTCATTTTTTTTTTCCTATTTTTTTTTTCGTTTATTTTTTTTCCATGATAAAACCGTTTTTTTGTTTTCAAATCAATTGTTGGAAAGATTTACTTTACTAAGTGTTCCAGTATTTATCGTGTAATGTCGGTTTAAGCGCAATTTATACAGAAGAGACGCCGCGGTATCGTGGCGCGACTGCTATGTTTTATACACGCTGTAAAAAATATATTATACAGAGTGCCGCACATTTTATTAAATTAAATAAAACCACGTATTTGGTATCATGTTTTGAAGCCGTACACAAAAAATCTGTGATTTTTACGCAAGTTTTTTTTGCATCATATTTCACTCTGCTATCATTCGACTAGGTGAAGGAACATCGAAGTAGAAATTTATGTCACATTTATCTGTTTTACACGTGAAAAATAAAAATAATTTTGGTTAGAATAGATTGGAGACTTTACAAACTTTGCCTAAAGACCATGATAACTTGTTATGTGTAAAATTATGAAATTTTTATGTAAATCTTGTGGTGATTTTTTGTGTACGGTCACAGAACGTAATAAATACGCGGTTTTATTTAATGTGATACATCTGTGATATGATCACAGATCTGTGGTGTGATATGTGGGTGTGATCTGTGTGTGTGTATATCTATCAAAGTATACAATTATTATTTTTGCACTCTTTTTTATGTGAGCATATAAGCTAAGATAAAATTCCATCTGTAATTTCGTTGTTTTAAAATATATATCAAACATAAACTACATACACATACACACTCTCCGTAGTCGGGTAAAAAGTGGTTTGTATTCATGTTTTATGTTACAACAAATTTTAGACATTGGACGGATACAGTAGCCCCAGAGAATCCTAGTTGATGGTGAAAAAAGAAACTTAGGAGTTGCTCTTTGCCCAGCAGGCACCACTGTCATGTACCGCCAAAAATATACACACAAAATATACACACAAAATATAC
This sequence comes from Allophyes oxyacanthae, assembly GCA_932294325.1. Lineage (NCBI taxonomy): Eukaryota > Metazoa > Arthropoda > Insecta > Lepidoptera > Noctuidae > Allophyes > Allophyes oxyacanthae. Next base: position 5,804,455 of record OW028639.1, on the reverse strand, counting down.
ACTGCAAAATATTTGTTTATCGACTAAAAAACCTGAAGTTACGCATCCACGCCCCATCTGTACCACGTCGCCTCTGTATAATTTAAATTATACACCGTAAAAATAAAATATGGGTTTACAAATAGCAACTACTTTTATAAACTGGCCCATTAAAATATTTTTTTCAATAAAAAACAACGAAATTAAAAAAAAAACAAAAAAAAAATGGAAATTCTGTTACGAACGTACCCGGTACGAACGTAACGAACGAAACGTATTCTGGTACGAACCTGGCTATTTTTCCTACTACAAACAGGAGGAAAAAAGCACAAGATATTTGGAAAAACACATTTTTTTTACGGTATATAAATGTAAGGGTGCCGGCTGCGTCCGCGCTGTATCCATGCCGCGCAGTCAGCCACGTTTCTCATGTATAAATTGGTGTATAAATTGATTTATGACTGGACGGGCAACACGACCCACCTGCAACATTATTTGAGAAATCTGTTATCTTATTGTGCAATTTATACAGAAAAGACGCTGACGACGCGGCACCTCAGGTAAGAAAGAGACGGTGATATTGTCTTAGTACTTGGGATGTTCGTCGATTCGTCTCACATGAAATTCGTCTCAAGAGAGTTGGAAAATTTTAAAATATTATTTTGTTTTCATCAATTCGCATTCAGCTATTTATTAATAAACAAATATGAAAAAATTCAAAATAACTTTGAGACGAATCGCGCCACTCAAAATTATATTACCTTGAAATCTTGACATTAGTTAAGAATAAGAATAAGTGGCTTAAACGAATAAGACAACAAAAAAATATATTTAAAAATTCACTGATTGGTTTTCGCGACGAATTTTATGTGAGACGAATCGACGAAATATTCAAATAGTGTCGGTCGTTCACAGACGCCTATATAACGCTTGTTTATACGGTATTCTATGGATTATGTGTATGGTTACTCGCATGTTCTAAGTTATATCCATCTCTTTCCTATCTTTGTGTCTTCACAGATAGGAAAGAGATAGGAAAAGTATAAGTTTATTTTTATTTTTATGTATAGTTTTGAGCATCATGAAATTTAAATCAATTTGGAAGAGATTTTTTTTTTCATTTAAGAAAAATCTTCTTTATTTTACGCACAACGAAATTGTTTATAAGTAAAATAAAGAAGATTTTTCATAAAGAAGAAATATGGGGCGCTAAAGGGGGCATTGCGTCAGCACTTCGTCACCACTCGAGGTCTTGTCTGTATAAATCGTGCCTAACAGGTATAAGTTGGCGTTCGCTTAGCATAAGAAAAAAGAAATGATTTTTTTTTAAAGTAATAAAAAGGTCAAGGGTCGAAAAAAAAATAAAAAAATCAAGATATTGCGCCTGCTCACACGGGCTTATACCAGCTTCCACGCTAGCGCCAACGCTTCTAACTGACATATTTCGTATGAAAATCCAACGACACGCTGTCACAGCTTTTGCGTCGATTTTTGAGTAATTTCATACTTAATGTTGTCCCTGCGTCAGCGCTAGCGTTAACGCCAACGGCCGCGTGAAAAGGCCCTTTGAAAATTCAAAGAGAAATATTAATGTTTTTAAAAAAAAGGTTTATTCTAACATCAATCGTCCTTTGTTGTCCACAATCCCGACTCTTTGCATCCATCCAATAAAACCCCTGTTTTGTCTCATATCAGCCTTTTTTCCTCCTACACATTCCGCCAGAGGGCGCTTATGCCATACTGAAACATGACAAAATGACATAACATAGATACTGAAACATGACAAAATAACATAAAATACTAAAAGATGACAAAATAACATAAAACACTAAAACATGACAATATAACATAACACACTGGAACATAAAAGAAAGAAAGAAAAAGAGTACACCAAAAAAAAGAAAATACAAAGAAAACATTTAAAATAAAATGAGTTATTGTGCCAAAAGGCCGCAGCTCATGACAAAATAACATAACATACTGAAGTATGACAAAAGACAAAGACATTTATTGCAGAAACTGTGTACAAAGGTGTTTTTATAAATATAGGTATCAACAGCCTACCCAGTCGGGTGTTGCAATAGTGTTTAGAGAAAAGCTAACACTACAAGTATGGGTTAGCCTAAAAATAATTTACATTACAATTACTTCTTCATCTTCAATTAAAATAACATAACATACTGAAACATGACAAAATAACATAGCATAACAACAAGGCTTGATCCAGGGAGTGGTGGAGGACACGGGTACTAAAACATCGTCAACGTTTTTCCAAGAGCCTGCAGCATAGGGTTTTTGAAAAAGGGGGTAAAATAGAATATAGAATAGAATAGAAAGCATATAATCGATAAAGGACATACATTATCAGTACAAAAAAAAAATTGAAACACAGAGATCACAAAGAAACAAGAAAATAATAACAAACACGGATAAAAAATAAACAGGAGATTTTACTGCACTGACGATCACGCCCATATCGAAAGGGTCGGGAGGGTCAGCATTTGCTGGGTGTGGAACACCCAGTGCTGGTTTTCAGTTGGCACCCTGCAGTGAGTCACAGACGGAGGTAAATAAAATCATACATAAATAAAAAATAATAATAATAATAATAAAGAGTCTCGACCAACACCTCGAGAGGCTCTCGCTAGGTGGCTGGATCAAGGGCTTGATTCAGAAAGCAGTACTCCTTGACACTGCGCGCATTGTCAGGAGGTTTCTCTCTCTAGAGCCCTGACCACCGGTAGCTTGGACCCTGTTCCCGATGCCGGTGGCCTACTACTCTTTTATATTTTTAAATGTTTTTATAATCTTTTTTATTTTATTTAATTGTAAAATTATTTAAAAATATATAAAAGTATGTTAAAAATTAAATAAAGGAAATAATAATAATATAATGAAACCTTCAGTAGCGCCATCAGGATGGAATTTGGTGTGGACAAATGTGCGGTCATGCATGTAAAGCGAGGGGAGATTGTGGAATCTGTGAGCACCCAACTCTCGGATTCCATAAACCTTAGATCCCTCTCAGCAACCGAAACCTATAAGTATTTGGGTATGTCCGAAGCGTTGGGCATCAATGTTGTTGACATGAAGCAGTCGTTGAGGGAACGCTTCTTTGGCCGACTGAAAAAAGTATTTAATAGTCTTTTATCAGGCGGTAATAAGGTGCGAAGGCGCGCCTTCAACGGCTGGGTCATGCCAGTTTTGATGTACTCTTTTGGCATACTCAAATGGACTCAAACAGAACTTGACGCCCTGGATAGGAAGGTCCGTACATTGCTGACGGCATATCGAATGCATCATCCACGGTCTTCGGTTATGAGATTGTATATCCCGCGGAGATGTGGAGGTCGAGGCTTTCTAAACGCTAAGACTATCCACAATCGCGAGATATGCAATCTCAGGGAATATTTCCTAGAAGCCAACGTGGGGATGCATCGAGATGTAGTAGCGGTGGACAAGGGCCTCACCCCGCTCTCCTTGGCTAAAGAGAACTGGCGCAAACCTGTAGTGCTTGACACTAACGATCGCAGGGAGGTATGGCAGAGCAAGGAGCTCCACGGACGCTTCTTCCGGGCCCTCCATGGGCCCGATGTAGACTTTTCAGCGTCCGTAGCCTGGCTACGTTCCGGGGACCTCTTTGGAGAAACCGAAGGTTTTGTTTGTGCAATTATGGATGAAGTTATGATGACAAATAACTACCGGAGATTTATTGTGAAGGACGGCACGGTTGACATATGTCGGGCATGCCACCGTCCAGGCGAATCAATCCGTCACATTATCTCCGGGTGTTCTCGTCTAGCTAACGGAGAGTATTTGCATAGACACAACCTTGTAACCAGGATTATCCATCAGCAAATTGCTCTAAAATACAACCTTGTGGAATCGGAAGTGCCGTACTACAGGTATGTGCCCGACCCAGTTCTTGAAAAAGGCCATATCACACTATACTGGGATCAATCCATCATCACTGACAGGACTATTGTAGCCAATAGACCTGATATAGTGGTGGTGGATCGATCAGAGCGGCGCGCAATGATTGTCGACATAACGGTCCCGCATGACGAGAACCTCGTGAAAGCCGAGAAAGATAAACAGATCAAATATCTTGATTTGGCTCGCGAGGTTGTCGACATGTGGGATGTGGATTCAGCGATCATTGTGCCGATAGTCGTTTCGGCCAATGGCTTAATTACCGAGAGTCTCGACCGACACCTTAGGAGGCTCTCGTTAGGCAGTTGGATCAAGGGCCTGATTCAGAGAGCAGTACTCCTTGACACGGCACGCATTGTCAGGAGATTCCTTTCTCTGGAGCCCTGACCGCCGGTAGCTTGGACCCTATTCTAGATACCGGTGGGCTACTATTTTTTCATATTTTTAAATGTTTTTTAATATAGTTTTGTAAAAATATTTAAAAATATAAATAATATGTATAAAAAATGAATAAAAGAATAATAATATTAAAAAAACAACAACAAGTAATTCAAAATATACGAAAACCTAACTACACGAACGCAAAAATCTGTGATGACGAACATCCGGTACCCAGCCATCACTTTAGTAGACGCCATATCGCACGTTCCACTTTTGGTTTGACCACGAGTCAGAAAAAATGTTTTTTTTTACATGGTTGGCTACGCGCGATTTACATCCCTGGTGTTGCAAGCGTCCATAGGTTACGGTAACCGCTTATCATGAGACAGGCCATATGCTAGTTTGTCACATCATCATCTGCCTGGCCTTAGACCCAAGTACGTTCGAGTCGGCTCCCAGTCTAACCAGTTGACTTGACAGATTTTGTATAGGAAATACGAAATCTGTCAAGTGTCAAATTTATTCGATTGATAAAACATTATCTGGCGATTGAAAGATCAGCGCTTATGTGACAAACCAGCATACTTTCCTAGCTGTTAAAAATTCTAATTTATTCTCTTGGATAAAGTTATGTGGCAATTGAAAAATCAGCCCTTACAGGTATATAAAGAAAATCATTTTCCTTGACTATTATATTTTTTCCTATAATTCAATTGTTAAAATAGTTTTTCGCCCCGTTTTGGTCTCGAACGCTCTTTTGCTGTTTCATACGCTACATAAGAAAACAGATGCTACTATCTCTTTCTTACTCATGTCAGAGTCTTCAAATTAAAATGCGTAGGTATACAGGATGTTTTTTTATGTAGTGCACTTAATTTGTAGAGTGATTCAGTCTCTGTCCCTAAATGCAACCGCAGTATTGGGATACACTTTAAAACAAAACGAAAATTCGACTTAGTATGGGGGACACGCATAATTTACTAGCGCAAGCCATACAAAAACAATTTTTTATTTTGTTTTGGAGTGAATTTTAGTACTGCGGTTGCATTTGGGAACGGACACTGAATCACTTTGCAAATTTTGTGCACTACATGAAAAAATATCCTGTATTGAACGTTATGTGAATTGTGATATAAAAATGTCTTACCAACGCTATAAAAACAAGAATTATGATCTAGTTTGCAATGGTTCAGAAACACCCTGCGTTGTCCTGTCCCAGATACGGCACATTGTGGGTCATAGTCCTCAGGACATGACACGGGACACGGATGGGAACAGAATTGTCCATTGTAGTTCATCGTCATAGATCTGAAAAGATAAATATAGGAATTAAATATATTGTTCGTCGATTCGTCTCACATGAATACCGACTTGAGACCAATCGACTACTTTTAAAATAATTACTATTTTATATAGTTCTCAATTCATCTCAAGCAAGTATTCTTTAAGAAAAGAATAAGAATAGAATAGATCTTTATTTCATGTAAACCAGATACAGACAGATTCGATTCGATTTTTAAGATTCCAAAAATATAATTTATTATTATATACTAATCATAATGTACTACTGCACCGACTGAGCATTCGATGTGTCCCGAGCTGTAGCAAATGGGTGTCCAGCTCAGCATGTGCCAGGCTATGACACCTGACGCTGATATTCTGCTTGGATGCCAGTTATGACAAAATAAAAATAGATTGCGTGTGTGTATTTTGACGAATTTTGCTTGTGAAATCGAAGTAAGTATCATGTACACTATTCTTACTTATAAACGATAATTAAACGATATTCAACTGAGATATTAAAAAAAAAAAAAAGTGATTAGTAAAGTTCTTACCTTCTAGAAGATGAACTTCTTCTTGCAGGATATTCGTCTTTCGCCACGGGCTTATTTAAACTATACGCTTTATGTTTGTATATAAACGGCCGCTCAGCAAAGTGTGCTCCCAATATCTTACACTTATCAATTTTGACTTCTGTATATCCTGTGAAAAATAATTTATGTAAAATAAACTATCAAAAAATAAACTATAAACCGACTTCAAAAAACTAAATCGCATAAATTTTTGTCTTATAAAACTTAACAGCTTCTAAAGTCGGTGCCAAAAGGTGCATTGAAGAATTAAAAGCGACTTCAGGAGCTGTTAAGATTTTTATCCTCCGACAAAAAAGAGGAATGTTTTATGTTTGTAGTGTGTATCTATGTATCTGTGTATTAATAATAAAAATAATAATTTATTTATTTCAGATATTCAAAATCCAAACACTAACATTTAAACTCAATCATCATTATCATAATAACATAACACATCATTATGTCATTAGTACATAAGACAAAAACATAACATAACAATGTCAAGAACATAATCAAATAAAAAAAATAAAAAAAATTGTATTTGTGTCTGTCTGTGGCATCGTAGCCAAAACGGATGAACCGATTTCAATCCCGTTTTTACAATTAAAAGCTAGTTTAATCCGGTATCATCTTAGCTATGTTTCATGAAAATCTGTTTAACCGTTCAAAAGTTACAGCTCTTTTTCTGGTTGGAGTCGGGGGTTTTTTACGGTTAGGTTATTTGGCTCATGTAACTTATACGTAGCCTTCCTCTTTCTCCTTCCATCTATCTTTCTATTCGTGAACCGCAGGGTAATCACGATACACACTCGCAATCGAAATCGATTCAATTTTGACAGTCCAACAAACTACATTGCGCGGTATGCTTTTAAAACCACTACGACCTACAATTTGAGCAACGCAATGAACACTGTTGTAGTGTCAAAATCTGTCCGTCCGATTACGGGCGTGCATCGTGATTATGTAGCGAGTGCCGCCTGTCGAGCCTGGTCAGCTTGTAACTGCCATGGCATTCTTATTTAAAGGCAAATCATTATTAATATCCTATTCTAATTTATTTTTATTCACATTAAATTACATTATTTTCTCAGCTCTTACCACAACATTGCACTAATCAAGATTGTAATCTATTATTTTAAAAGAGTTTCCATGGAGTTTCTTGCCGGTTCTTCTCCATAGGACCTACTATTTGGAACCGCGCGCTTAGAGTCTCGACATTTCATAAGTGCCTGATTCGGTTTACATGAAATAAATATCTATTCTTTAAAAAAATATTATAGTTTAAAAAAAAACTACAGAACACGCTTTAGTCATCCAAACTGAACGTGTATGCAAAATTTCAGCTCAATCGGAAACCGGGAAGTGGGTCAAATTTAACTTCCAAGATTTTCTTACATAGTTAGTTACAGGTGAAGCTAATAAAAGAGTGTTAAAAAGACCAAAAAAACTTACGATTGATTTCGTACTTAAGCGCGCAGTTAACTTTCCGAAAATAGCAATCGTTTAAGAACAGCCTGTATTTCCATTGTCTTTCAACAACTTTGGCACCGCAGATCGACTTTATAGTGTTATTACAGTCCAAATCAGAACAGTTGAGTTGCGGTCTTGGCACATATTCTTCTGTATACTGTAAGTCTTCTGGATCAGCTCTCCTCCTCGCACTGGCTTCTGTGGTCTTCTCAAACTCATGGTTCTTGCCTGATATGAAAACAATGTCTTCGTTCGGTGTATCTAGAAGTTCAGAATATTAATATTTATTAGTGGTCGCCCATAATTTTAGCTTTCTGCACTCCTTCTCCATATAAACTTTAACTATGCCAAATCTCACACTCCTCCGTGCACGCAATATGCGTAAAACGGGGAACAAAGTTTCCCTTCATGTATTAATATTATATAGATCATTAAAACCCTAGTTAGCAGTGATAGCCTAGCGGTTGAACGCTTGCCTTCCATGCAGGAGGGTCTGAGTTCGAACCCGACCAGCACTGCTGTCTTTTCGAATTTATGTACGGATCAAAATTTGATTATCACTTGCGATAACGGTGAAGGAAAACATCGTGAGGAAACCTGCACACCTGAGAGGGACGCATAAGGTTTTCTATTAAATTAAAATAGATTTTCGCTCCGTTTTGATTTCGACCGCTCCTTTGTGAAAAACAGATGATTCTATCTCTTTCATACTATTAGTCTCTTGTCAGCGTCTTAATTAACAGTAATTGCCAGGCTATTGAATCTTAAAAAGAAGAGGAAGTATATTTACTCTATCAGACGTCATTTCTAGATTTACTTCCTTCTCATTCATGTCATGTTTCACACAGTCCATCCATCTTTTCTTTGGTCTGTCCCTACTCTGATAGCCATCCACATTCATACTTACAACTCTTCTTGTAACATGATTTTCATCTCTCCGCATTACATGTCACCACAACAATCGGTTACTTTGCAGCTTTTCTGTAACTGGTGCCAATTTCATACTTCCTCTAATATTCTCATTCCTGGGGGCCTAAAAAGGCCACATTGAGCAATTCATCGAATGATCTGCTTAGTAACTGTCAAACAGATGATTACTGAATATGAACCTTATGCGGATGACATTAAGAGTCGTCAATTAAGTAGACATTTTGACATTTGTAATATGAATCATATTATGATTCATCTAAAGCGGCCTTTTTAGCCCCCCTGATTCTGTCCAATCTTTTTATACCACACATCCCTCTCAACATTCGCATCTCCGCTGCATGCAATTGCCTTTCATCCGTCCCTTTTGTGGCCCAACATTCTGATCCATCCAAGGCTGCAGGTCTTACCATTGTGGATTGAAGAAAATAAATAAAAAAATGCTTACCTATCTGCTTCTCCACATGGAAATCCTTGGCCATAGCGTCATTGACAGACTTCATTAACATAATGTCTCTGATCTTCAAACTGTTACTATCATATTCTTCGTCTTCTCTTCTTACTACTGGCTTATTGTTAGGTATAAACATAACACCCTCTGTTACTTCTTCATATGACTCAGTTGTAGATGGTGTTGTTATTTTAACTATAGTTGTTTTAACTGTAGCTGCAGGTACTTCAGGTTTAGCATCAGTAACTACATGCTTTAGTTCCTGGTGACCGTAATCCGCTTCCGCATGTCCGGAATACCGGACAAAGACATCCGTATCAGTTTTGTTGACGTCACAATTCGATTTTATTATCAATGTTGGGATTAGAACCGGTATCCAGAATTGGTGCCACATTTTTTGTGGATATTTAATATTTTTGCATGATTTGTTTTTGGATTTTCTCCGTTGTGTGGTGTTCTATAAAAAAATAACGCTTTTTTAGGAGATTTCTGAATTAAATACCTATGTGTGTTTATTTATTTATAATTTATAAATCTTCTAGTTTTAAATTTATTGATACACCGTGGCCTTTCTTCGTTTTTCATGTAATACTGTCCATCCAAAGGTTGTCTGTAAGAAACAGCCGATTGCGATTATATAGTTAAGCAGCAAGCTGCGTGACGTCGAACTTTAAAAAAAATTATATAACGCTGCGTTATGTCACCAAAGCCAAATCTTATTGCTCCTTAAGGTAAGTACACATTAGAGAGAGGGCCGATCCCGCTCGGAGAAGAAGGCGCCGAGGAGCAACCGCCTCGGCGCGTACGCCTTAACCCCCCACCAGACATCACCTGGCGGGGGGTCTCCGGGGTCGCGAGCGATATAGAGCGCAGGCAACGCGTCTATTTGTAAATTGTCATTGGCTGGGACTAGAAACTTGAAATTTTGACAGTAGGTTCTTTTTATGACGTAGGCAATAGGCATCCACTAAGAAAGGATTTTGGGAAATTCCGCCCCTAAGGAGGAAATATAGGGGTCGAAAGTTTGTATTAAAATCCGTCAGTTTTGAAATTAAATCCATAAAATTTTATGTGGTTAAAAGTTTTGGTTAAAATTAAAAAATAACATGTTTCTGGATTTTTAAAAATTCTACCTTTAAGGGGGTAAAATAGGCGATGAAAGTTTGTTTGAAATTCTGTTATGTTTCAATTAAATCCGTAATATCGACTTCAACCCGAGCAAACCCGCGGGATACAGCTAGTACAATAATATGGATGCCTCAGTTCTAAAAGTCACGAAGTCCATTTTTATCGATTTTGAGTACTTAAGCTATTTCAAAATAATTCTTTTTTTTTTTCTCTATCGATTGGTCTAACTAATCCTTTTATCAATTAAATGACGAACGAACTTTTATTTTTTGCTTTTCCAAATTTATTTAAGTATAAGCCACTTTTTTTTTTTCGCTTTTAATGAACATGTCTCAAAACGAAGAAAATGGAGTTAGTGACTTTAGAACTAAGGTATCCATATACAATATATTACCTATATTAGCAAAAAATATTCTACTAGTTTTGTTTTTCCCGCTTTGCACCACCCACTACTTCCGCCACTTGACTTCGTTCGACAAATGTTCATTTGAAACTGGTTTACTGTTCGCGAATTTAAAACGAATGTTTTAAAAAAAAAATCTAAACAAAGCCTTTCAATTCATTATCGCTGGTACTCAGTTCGTATTGTTGCGACTTCACGTTATGGTATGACCAGAGAAACAGGTGGGTAATACGTAATAATTCAATTCGTAACCGTTTTGTCTCCGTAATATTCTGGTGCATTTAAGAAAGAAAGAAAGAAAACAGTTTCATTCTGAAGCCCAATTCTCGTAATTAAAAATGTTCAAAATATAATAGTTCCCATCTACTACCAATATCATAAATGTCACAAATGGTATTCTCCTACACTAACAAACAACGTCAAACGTGACATTATATTGTAATGAGGTCGAAAGTTGATGAAACCAAATCGGTATTCTGCTAACATTTTAAACCGACACAGATAATAAAATTGATATTCTCGTCCATACATAAACGTCAAAAATGAGATTGAAATGAGTCTGTAAGATGATTGAATTAAACAATACTGAAATCGGACTGAACTGAGTGGTAGAATACCGATATCGAACATAACGAAAATTCGACTTAGTACGCATAATTTACTAGCGCAAGCCATAAAAAAACAAATTTTTATTTTGATTTGGAGTGACTTTTATTACTGCGGTAGCATTTGGGAACGGACACTGAATCACTGCAAATTTTGTGCACTACAGAAATAAAATCATAGTCCTAAGTCTAATGAATATGATACTCAATGAATATGGATGTAAATCTGAAATAAATAAATATATCAACATATTACCTACATTAAATAAAAGTATTCAAACTATAAGTAATTATTTAGTCAAGTAATTACTATTGAATTATATTTATATGGAATATCTAATTCACAGTGAAAGTGATGAATTTATGAAGATACGTAGATATTTATAACTTGCATTTTACTAGATTTGCATTAAAATTAAAATAATATTTATTATTATTATCTAGCAATATTTATTTTCATATTGTTTTTAATTATTGAAATAGTACTCTGTTCTATCTAGTATTTTTCTTTTAAAATAATTTCCTCCAGTTTCCTTTAAACAGCGCCATCTCTTATCACGACGCTGTACTACGCAAGAGACTAGTTCACTTATCTCAACGTCTGTATTAAAACAGCGTCTTCGTGACGGACGTTCTTTCATGTTTAGTACGAGCGCCCGATAGATGGCGCGACCGTAAGGTTACCACTGCAGAAAGCAATAAAATAAAATAGGGCGTTTCCTAGAGACCGGAAATTACTTTATTTTACCTCTTTTAACTATTGTAATGAAGTATTTATGTCTAGTTTAAGGTTAAACGTTTGTTCAGGGGTTTAAAATTTGGATCAAAATTACATTGCCAATATTATTATGAGATTTGGACCAAATGCCACCGAGAAATTATTATGATGATGACTGTGTTTGTATTTATTTAAGTATGTTTTTATATTTATGTGTATTTGTTTTATGTTGGTATTTTACTTAAGTTTATATTATTGTATTTAATTTGTAGTTTTGATCTATTTTAGTAGGCATTGCTAGACAGCAATGCCTACTAAAATAGATCAAAATGTAGACACATTTTGTGTTTTAAATTCTCCTCTCACAGGTCTGCTGAAAGAGATTTCTTTTGCGAAATAAGCAGTACCTTTGTACTGACTTAGTAATGTCGTAACATCAACACCACCCTGTATTCTAATCTATCTATGTACCTAGACTCTGTCGGAACTGGTCAGCTTGTAACTGCCATGGCAATCTTATTCAGAGGCAAAGCATTATTATCCTATTCTTATTGTATATTCGCATTAAACTACATTATTCTCGCAGCTCTTACCACAACATTGTACTCATCAAGATTGTAATCTATTATTTTATTATTCCATGGAGTTTCTTGCCGGTTCTTCTCCATAGGACCTACTATTTGAACCGCGCACTTAGTCTCGACATTTCATAAGTGTCTGTATCTGGTTTACATGAAATAAAGATCTATTCTATACTCCTAGTTTTGGTGGGTATTTCGTTTTTAATTGTACCCTCAATAGTGCCTCTGCTTACCCAGTTAGGTGTCATTAAGCGTTATGCTCCGCATATACCTAATAGCTCTGTGGTTTGAAAATGTACAGCTGTATCTGAATTTGATCCCGGGCGGGTACTCTTGTGGTTACCAAACTTCATATAAGTTTAGAACTTTATAAGTACTAACTTAAAATTACCTACATATAACAAAACTAACACATTGGGAGTTTGGGACCAACAACGTAATCTAACAACAAATTTATAAAAAAAAAAAACACAACGTCCATCCACGTCCTTAACAACAAAACAAAAACTCTTCAACAAAAGTGAAAGTTCTTCAGAAGTGGAGAATATTGATGAGAAAGAGTTAAAATGTAATAACTAGTTACCAGTGGCGAAGGCTGACAGTTTTAAAAGGGGAAGCCGTCCCAAAAATGCCCTCTAAAAATTGCTGCAATTAATGCTGCAAGACAAACATCCATACCGTCTCTTGTAATCTATATAGTCATGTCTGGAAGAGCTCGACCAAACTGAATAACAAGCCGATTTTTTGTCAGTTGGATGAGTAAACAATATAATATCACGTTGGTCTATGCACTAACCAATTCCTAAAGGGAAGCCGATGGGAATCGGGTTGTATGGACTCTTCGCCACTGCTAGTTAATCACGTCAGGACTAGCAACGTTATCAAACGCCAAAATAAAAAGAAATATCAACACGTGTATCCACGTCCTTATCAACACAACGTCTAACGACTTTTTTTCAGTTATGTATATAATATTAGTAACATTATATTTTCAAAATCATCATGCAAGCACCCGAAGTCTACGCGGACGAAGTCACGGGTACAGCTAGTTCACAATAATTTAGCTCTTGTAAGATATCTAATACTTTAATAACTAGGTATTAGATACAATTTTTTTTCTTTTTTTGTTAAATTAAAAACAGCAAATGTCCTTACTGGATGAAGCTATAATATATAATGATAGAAGCGATAAGATAAACTGTTACTAAAAAAAAGTAAGTTCAAAAACAACCCGCCTACTGAAAAAGTATTAAACAAGAAAATATAAATACATATTCATAGTGATGTTCAGAGGATAGCCGTGATAAGATTCATTTAAAAAAAATGTAGTTCATTACTTTAAATGTCCTCTAGAGGGCGCCATATCGATTTTAATGTGACGTCACACAGCCTATAACCAGCGGACAATCAAGACGTTTCCAACGATACCTCATTTATCAAATAATGATAAGTAGTTTAGATTTTATGAGGGAACAGATGAACATACATACATACAGGATAAGATACATACAGGAAACAGATGGACATACTATACAACTTTATGAGGCCCTCTCAGGTGTGCAGGTTTCCTCACGATGTTTTCCTTCACCGTTAACGCAAGTGATAATCAAATTTAGTCCGCACATGAATTCTAAAAGTCAGAGGTGCGGGCCGAGTTCGAACTCAGACCGTTCTGCATGGAAGGCAAGCGTTCAACCGATAGGCTATCACTGCTACCCACGTTAAAACAAAAAATTATAAACACGAGTGTGTGTTTAAAAATCGAGCCGCAGGCGACATTTTTAATAGTATCACACGAGTGTTTTAATACCTAGTTATGTGCAGTTTCATACACTACTTTATCTATAATCATGCAATAGGTAGTTAACACAATAATAATGTAAATAAACAACTACAGTGCCACAAACTTATCTGACCCGGTGACCAAAATTGGAACTATCTAACGTCGCTACGGAACAAAAATTACTTCAAAATGTCATTTTTGTAGGGAGATGACATTGGTAAAACCGACGGCAGCGACGCCATGACCGGGTCAGATAAGTTTGTGGCACTATAATATAAACCTATAAACAAAAATGGCGCCGGAACTCAGCAGCGCGCATGCGCCCTAGCCGCGCCACCATAGACAATGTGCGGCTGCTATAAAAATTGTATTGAAACTTCCTTGGTGGAACCGAAGTGCACTATAATAGAAAAAAAAGTTATTTTATAGCATTGTTTTGTTAAGAAAACTGTATCGTAATAAACCTTTTTAATTTTATTATAGTTGCATGTGCATAAAGTCTGTCATTATAGAACTATTTTTGAATTAATAATTAGAACTTTACGATATGAGTGTAGATAAAATATATTATAGCATATCTTATGTAGAGCAGAGTACTTGGTAGGAGCGAGTAGCCCGCAGGGCATACAGTACCTAATTAAAGTACATGGCTGGGCATCGTAAGGTAGTGGGTTTGAGTCCATTGTCATGCGGTTTTGGAAATGTCGGATGACGATAGTAAGTTGGAATAAACTATAAAAATAAAATATTATAGTTTAAAAAAAACTATAGAACACGCTTTAGTCATCCAAACTGAACGTGTATGCAAAATTTCAGCTCAATCGGAAACCGGGAAGTGGGTCAAATTTAACTTCCAAGATTACCTTACATAGTTAGTTACAAGTGAAGCTAATATAAAAGCGTGTTAAAAAGTAAAAACCTAACCGTCGAAAACCCCCGACTTCAACTAGAAAAAGAGCTGTAACTTTTGAACGGCTGAACAGATTTTCATGAAACATAGCTAAGATGATTCTCGATTAAACTAGCTTTCAATTAAAAACTAGATTGAAATCTGTTCATCCATTTTGGAGCTACGATGCCACGAAGACAGGCACATACACATGATACACTCTAAAAACTTATAACACTCCTCGTTTAAAGGGATTAAAAATAAACTAGTGGTCGCCCGTGGTCGAAATTCGACCACAATTTTAGCTTTCTGCACTCCTTCTCCATATAAACTTTAACTATGCCAAATCTCACACTCCTCCGTGCGCGCAATATGCTTAAAAAGGGGTACAAAGCTTTCTTCACGTATTACTAAATAGATAGGTATTTATTCGTCCGGTATATGTAGTTCATTGTATTTGTTATCTATGTAGTTTATTTCATAGGTATGTAGTTATTGGTTTAGTTTAGTATAACATAAGTTTAAGTGGTCTAAAGAAGTTATTTTTGTAATTTTTACACACTGTGTCTACGTGTCTATCATCCATATTTCCAGTCGTGGGACTACTGGAAGAAATTTAATTAGAAATAAATAGTTCTATTGTGCTCATATGTCTGTAACATTTTTATTACCATGTTTCCTTGTGTGTACATAAATAAATAAAATAAATAGATGTCTTTAAACAATAAATCTCATCTGATAATGGATACGCTCGTAGCCCGAAGGCAACATTGTCTAACATCCCTGTTTCAAGTCAGAAGTCGATCCGACTTAAACATCAAGGTTAGGTTATTAAAAAATTATAACCAAAGATTTGTGGGTAACGGTTTAGGGAACGAATTACACCATCATCTTGTAACTTGATTAACGAGATGAATAGGATCGATTTCTAACCGACTTCAAAAGAAGGAGGTTCTCAATTCGATTGTTTTATTTTGTACATAAGTTTCATCGTCATTTATAAGAATCATGATCAAATCAAATCAAATCAAATCAAATCATTTATTATTGTTAAACATAGGTAAATAATACAGTTCTCAAAATGTCAATAGTAATAGCGCGCTATGTTTTGCCACTAGAGCGTACAAATTAAGGAAATTAGGTATCATATTGTCATGCATAATGTTACAAAGTCAGCAATTAATAAAATATAAAAATTAAAACACATAAAGAAGACAATGTCAGCCTTAGAGGAAATCTAATGTCAAAGTATTACTTATTATTATATAGAAGTCTTATCATGATATGAGAATCATGTTATAAGAAGAGTTGTAAGTATGAACGATATCGAATTTAGGATCACACGTTCTTATAACAATAATTATTTATAAGAATTGAGGGTTATTACCTACATATCTACATATACAATAAATTAATGTAATATCTATATTTGGCGAACATTTCGTCTTTGTTAAGGTCAGTACTCACATACCGCATCACTCGATAGTATAAGCGATTTAGCGCACTTTTTTAAACAGTACAATAAACTTTATTGTACACCAGAAATACAAAAGATAAAATATTTATAAATATAAACATGTACAATGGGCGGTCTTATCGCTAAAAGCGATGTCTTCCAGACAACCTTTGGATGGACATGACTCGGAAGAAATAGAAATAGGGCAGTTTGCGGTGTACCATACATATTATTATAGATAAACAGGTAAATAATATGCATAAATTTTTTATTTAAATATGTACTTACACTAATTATTGTTAAATAAAAAACCATAAAAAAAATACAAATATAAAACTGAGCACCTAGGCGTCAAAGTACTCCTCCTCATCGCTGTCAATTGGTAGCGTGCCCAGAAGACTGGCAGCATTGCCACGTTGGATGGCCATGCTTATTCTTTGACCAAAGAATAGGCCAGCCCTCGGGTCACGCGTAACTTAATATTTTTTTGTATAAAAACAAATCCAGCATCAGTGGCCCGTGCACGAATGTTTTGACGTATGGTAACGTAAACGTAACCAAATTTTGATCATAAAATACGATGAATCTATCGCATTTTTGTTCAATTTTATGCAACAAACACACTTGTTTCTTGAAAACGTAAAAATAATGCATGTATTTCCAAAAACATATCATGGATTAAACGTGTATTTTTTATTCAAAATTTACGTTACTATACGTCAAAACATTATTGCTCGGCCCACTGAACTCCACGCGGACGAAGCCGCGGGCACTGCGAGTTTCATAATAAATAAATCAATAAGACAGTATATGAGTATCCACCTTTATCTATATATTTTTTTACCATCTATTATCCCTAAGGAATATTACAATATCTGAACGTAGCTTATAATAATAGACAATGTTTATTCAGTATCTCTACAGGTAACTCTGTTGTTTTTGCCATATATTTTCTAATGATTTGAATATAAGATATATGAAGGATTTGTGGTTCGTTTCGTCTGTGATTTTATTAATATGGTTCTGTTTTGTTTTGTTAACCCCCGACGCAAAACGAGGGAAACTTATAACAGTTTAACGTGTCTGTCTGTGTATCTGTTTGTAGTATAGTAGCTCCCAAACGGATGAACCGATTTTCGTTTAGTTTTTTTGTATCATAGATAGTTTTATCCCGAGTGTTCTTAGGCATGTTTCATGAAAATCTGTGCAGCCGTTCAAAAGTTACAGCTCTTTTTCTGGTTGGAGTCGGGGGTTTTTGACAGTTAGGTTATACATTATGTACTGTGACGATTGCCTGGTGCGGGCGGACTACACACACCATTGAGAACTTTATGACGCCCTCTCAGGTGTGCAGGTTTCCTCACTATGTTTTCCTTCACCGTTAACGCAAGTGATAATCAAATTACGATCCGCATATAAATTCAAAAAGTCAGAGGTGCAGGGTTCGAACTCAGACCCTCCTGCATGGAAGGCAAGCGTTCAACCGCTAGGCCATCACTGCAAATGAAAATTAGATTATATGCGAATATAATTATTATAATTTATTTTGTGTTTTTCGTTACAGAAACCGACATCCGTAACTCCTATGGTCATCCCGTCGGGTCCAGTGTCTTCGCCTCCAAAAGGTTTGTTTATTTAATACCAAAAAAGAAAAGAAATAAGGTTTATTATAAAGGTATTATATTAATAATGCAAAATATTTTACACGTAACCTCTATGAATAGCAAAAGGTATAGAATTCATTCCAAATATCAAATTAATGCTGCAATAGATCAATTAATTATGCCGATTTAGCTACCACGACGTTTTTAACCTAACCTAACAGTCAAAAACCCCCGACTCCAACTAGAAAAAGAGCTATAACTTTTGAACGGCTGAACGGATTTTCATGAAACATAGCTAGGATGATACTTGATTAAACTAGCGTTCAATTAAAAAAAACAGCATTGAAATCGGTCCATCCGTTTTGGAGCTATGAGGCCACAGACAGACACACAGATAAAAATATCCACAGTTACACAGATACACCTATACATAGATACACGGTACAAACTTATAACTCCCCTCTTTTTTGTGGGGGGTTCTTAACAACTTAACTTAACTTAACAGCTTCTGAAGCCCGACTTCAGAAGCTGTAAGTTTTTTATGACAAAAATTTATGCGATTTAGGTTTTTGAAGTCGGTTTTTAGTTTATTTATTATAGTTTATTTTACATAATTCTTCAAAAACTTCATTGAAATATGTCCATTCGTTTTGGAGCTACGATGCCACACAGATACATATTACAAACATATAACACCCGTCTCTTCTTTCAGGGGTTAAAAATAAAACACGCGAATGAAGCCGCCGTTTATAACTAGTTAGAAATAACTCTGATCTCGGCTAGCAACTGCTACCTATTGCCATTTCCACAGAAAAGAATCATCCTAATAAAAACTAGATATTTTAAACGATATATTTAATGAAATAAAAACATTTTGAAAGCCTACAATAACGGTGGATCTTTTATTTTTAATTATACTAAATTGAAATATCGTTTTACTTATACAAAATGTATAAAAGACTAAGTTAAATACGTTTGGGTCGAGTAGGTATTAAACGAGTGCGCCGATTCCGGCTTCGGCGTCATCGGCGTCGTCGGCGTGGATGGTCGGACGGATACGGTTGTTTTAGATACAATGCAGACATATACTAGTAAACTAAACACTAGAAATGTTTAAATATATGCTTATTGGTTTATTTCGACGTATTTGTTTACGCAAATTCAATAAAATACCATTTCTATATGACCATAATTTAAATAGCGCGTTTTGCCGATAACTTTGTCCGTCACAGTCATTTCGCGAATAAGTATGGGCCTTTGCAGGCACTTTCAAAACGTCGTGATTCTAGGTGCACGGTTCCAAGTGGGTTGGTTCTGGAGAAGATACCGGCAAGAAACTACATGGATACTCTTTTCATTTCTGATACACGTGATACAGTCACTATCCCAACAATGTAACATGGTCTATCTATATTAATAACAATCCCAATATAATAGGCTTTAAGATTGTCATTAATGTATTCTCTCTGCTTAACCCCAAAGAACGCTAGTGTGGGGTTTAGTGATGCGACTCAACTTCCATTCAATTTACCCAACTGTAAATATATGCTGAAAATACACGATATTTTTTCATGTAGTGCGCATAATTTGTAGAGTGATTCAGTCTCTGTTCCTAAATGCAACCGCAGTATTGGGATACACTTTAAATCAAAACGAAAATTCGACTTAGTATGGGGGACACGCATAATTTACTAGCGCAAGCCATACGAAATCAAATTTTTATTTTGTTTTGGAGTGAATTTTAGTGCTGCGGTTGCATTTGGGAACGGACACTGAATCACTCTGCAAATTTTGCGAACTACATAAAAAATTATCCTGTATATATTTCATACCCGTATTATAGCGACTCCTTATCAATAGTAATATCAATTAGTATAGTAAATTGTTTCCTGGAATAATTATTTTTCTTACAAAAGTGAAAAATATTCGACTCGTACGCGTACAGAATAGAAAAGAATATTTCATGTAAACCAGATACGGGCACTTATGAAATGTTGAGACTAGGTGCGCGGTTCCAAATAGTAGGTCCTATGGAGAAGAACCGGCAAGAAACTCTTCTTCTTCTTCTTTCTTTTTTTAAAAACATTGCCCCTCTCTAGGATTTCTCCTGTATCGAGGGTACAGTTTACAAACATACATGTCACATGCACACACAACCAGACCCGAAACAACTATCTGTAGATCATACAAATATTTGTTCCGTGCGGGGATCGAACCCGCGGCACGTAGCGCAGAAGGCTAATCGCTTAGCCATTGCGCCAACCGTGTCGTCAAAACTCCATGGAAACTCTTTTAAAATAATAGATTTTATTCATTTTATAAGTGCCTATCTAGTTTAGATGAAATAAAGATCTGTTCTATTCGATTCACGTCACTTGTTTTACTCGAATAATATACTTATTCTCGTCACATCACTAGGTGTGGATATGGGGATATGTCGAAATTAGGTTAATTGTATAGTTAAATATTCAATACGGTTCAACTCGTATGTATGGGAACTAGCTTCGCACCCGGGTTTGCTCATGGTAATAATAATTTGAGAGCGAAAATGATCAGACTAATTCACGTAATTTTATGACACGCCGATCATATTGCAGTGACGCTCGAACTTGACGCGAGCGTATCTCACTGAAGCGAAGAGAATACCAAATATGTTGTTTTGATCAAAATTTTACTGCAACTGCGCGGCAACTGCACTTCTTTAGTTACGTGAATTAGCCTACAGAACTCTATTGTAAGCTTTTTAATGTCTCTCACAAGTGGCCTAATGAACCTTTACTGTATAACTGGACTTTCGGTGAAGCATGAAGTGCCAGTGACCTATTTTAAAAAGTTATTTTAAGCGTGACGCAGCTAAGAGCGGATGCCCTAGTGGGACACGATCCTCGATAGACCGATTTCAATGCAGTTTTTTTTAATTGAAAGCTAGTTTAGTTGGACATCACCTTAGCTATGTTTCATGGAAATTTGTTCGGCCGTTCAAAAGTTACAACTCTTTTTCTAGATGCAAGTTGGGGGATTTTAACGGTTAGGTTATTTTAATGTCTTTTAATTATTTTGTTCACAGATTTTACAGTCACTGTACTGTAATTGAAAGCTAGTTTAATTAGAAATCATCGTATCTGTGTTTCATGAAAATCTGTTCGCCCGTTCAAAAGTTACAGCTCTTTTTCTAGTTGGAGTCGGGGGTTTTTTTAATTATGAAACTGTAGAGTCTAGTTCACTATTTTATACCCACAACAAGAGTGGCGGTGGTCTTTTCTCTATAAACGTCAATAATTATAATACCTGCACGCTTAGTACAGGCTTCGTTCCGTTATTCGAGTAACTCATGAATTTTATACTACCTTTGTGAGTTATGAGTGTGGTGGGAGTGAAAAGAGGCAGCGGTTTTAAAGAAAGAATAAATATTATAGTTAAAAAAAAAAAACGAAAGAAAACGCTTTTGTCATCCAAACTAAACGTGTATGCAAAATTTCAGCTCAATCGGAAACCGGGAAGTGGGTCAAATTTAACTTCCAAGATTTTTTTACATAGTTAGTTACAGATGAAGCTATTAAAAGCGTTTTAAAAATCATGTAATTGAACTAGACATCAGACAACACAATGCACAAACATAAAACAATTAACGTAATTGTAGCGACATCTATCGCCACATAGAAGAACTACTTAGCAAGACAACAAAGCTAACTACAGCTGCAGTGGCACGAAAATATGAATTCGACCAATCAGATTACGAGGCCTGCATCGCGCAAGGAAAAAGAATATCGTATCTAACACATATACAACTGTCCGACATCAACCGTCGTGTTCGGCCGCCAGACAATATCACGTCGCCTGGTCGGAGGATCCTCCCTTTTCAATGGAGGAACACCATACCTCGTTTCCCCTCAAAATCACGTGCTGTCGGTATGCCAGTACCGAATGGGATGCCAACTCAGCATTTGCTGGGCATAGGAACACCCAGCGCTGATTTTCAGTTGATGCACCAGACTTGGACGTCGTAGGCAGGCTCTTTGCGTGCACCCGCCCCCTAATTACAGATGTAGCAGACAATTTGCGACAGGCGTAAATCGCGCGGTAGCTGCTGTCAAACATCACTTTGGTATTACTTATTTGCCGATAGCGACACGACAGCCATCGCTTACGGGTTCGCCCTCTGCCGGACAGTAAACGAACTAATCAGTGCATACTTGGTGCTGCAAACGCGACAAGTAGCCACAGGTGGACGAATACCGTACATAATACGAGTTTGTTTGACAGTTCACGACCGATCGCGCTTCGTCTCCTGTCGCGTGGCTGTCGGATCGCTGTCAGGTGATCTTTACGTAATTAGGGTGCGGGTACCTGGCTGGGTAACCTAAGCCTAGAATTTGTTTTTTGCCTACAGTTTGACGACACTGTTGGCGCAGTGGCTAAACAATTAGCTTTCTGCGCTACGTGCCGCGTGTTCGATCTTCACACGGAAAAAATATTGGTATGGTCTACTGATAGTTCATTACCAACATTATAGAAGGGAAAATAGACGCAAAAATAAAAAGAGGAAGACCAAGAAGAAACTACATTGATCAGCTGAAAGAAAGAGCGAATATAGAAACATACAAAGATTTAAAAGATTTGGCATTGGATAGGACTGGATGGAAATTGCTACACCGACAAGTGCCTAGCACTAAAATTTTGGATGAACTGATAGTTATTTCGAGTCTGGGTGTGTGTGCATGTGACATGTATGTTTGTAAACTGTACCCTCGATACAGGAGAAATCCTAGAGACGAATGTTATTTCTTTTTAAAAGAAAGAACACTAGAAATGTTGATTAATAAATCTTTTATATTAATACGTGAAGAGAAAACTTTATACCCCTTTTAAGCGTATTCCGCGCACGCAGGAGTGTGAGATTTGGCATAGTTAAAGTTTATATGGAGAAGGAGTGTAGAAAGCTAAAATTACGGTCGAATTTTAATCACACGGCGACCACTAGTAATGATAAATCCAGCCCACTACTGTCCCACTGCTGGGCACGGGCCTCTTCTTAGAATGAGAAGGGTTAGGCTCTTAGTCCAGCACGCTGGCCTGGTGCGGGCGGACTACACACACCATCGAGAACTTTATGAGGCCCTCTCAGCTGTGCAGGTTTCCTCACGATGTTTTGATGGGGCTCTTCTTATGGCATACGCCACACATAACGGAGTGTACAGACGTCCGTATGAACACACTGATTTCCCAAATGAATCGCCCGCGGCGGTCGTGCGGTGCGCGAGTGAACCAAGAAATTATTACTGTTGTATTTTTTTAAATATTTTAACATTATACTTGTTTTGAATATGGAGCTGAGTAGACTTTGAAGCTAGACTATGAATTTTAGAGCAAGACTGTTATTTTTTTCTTAAAAAAAATGTTCATCTCTAGTATTTCTCCTGTATCGAGGGTACAGTTTACAAACATACATGTCACATGCACACACAACCAGACCCGAAACAACTATCTGTAGATCATACAAATATTTTTACCGTGTCCCAGTATTCCCGTACGGAATAAAAATATTTTTAATACTTTTTTTCTTTTATTTCTTTTTTCTTTCTAATATCTTGGAAACTAAGAATTATAGCTTAATTAAATAAAAAATATTTTATAGACCTATCTAATACTATTCAAATATGAGCTTCGAGAGCTGAAAATTGCTTTGATAGGGAAATGCGATATATAAAGTATTATAATGTGAGAAAATGATATATGATTAAAACACGGATATTTTAAAAAATGCGATAACCTTTTTTTTTTTAATAGATATATTTTTAAAAAACATCAATAACTAAGTAAGAAGTTTTATTAACTTTATAGACTAGTAGTATTTTATAGACTATTTAATTGATTAAATTAAATTAATATTTATTCGAGTGATATTAAACTACATATTTATGCTGCTGCAGTGCTAGCACAGCCTGCCGAGCCAGGAAGATGGGAAGGCGCAAGAGGGTCGACGCAAGTTGCGTCCCAGACCATGGGTATGGACCCAGCTTCCATGACAATAACGACATACCATGATTGATTAAATAGTCTATAAAATACTTTTTATTTGAATAAGCTAACATTCTTAGGCTTACATTCAGAGACGACAGAAACGAGTCTAAGTGTGAACTTACGCTTCCATCTGTCAAAATCAACAGCTTGCGCTCATATTTGTATTCAGAGACGTTCGGAACACGACTTAAACTTAACGTAAACTAAGATAAGCCAAGTAGTGAACATTGACTACTTACGTAGACAGAGAAACCAAACTACTTAAGACGACACTAGCGCCGCCAAGTGGGCTAAGGTGGAGTTAATTTCGACAATTTGAGATTTTCAAGTCTGACTAACCTCTTATCTTAATTAAATAGGTTTATGTCTCAGATATTTTGTTTCGCTCACTCCAATTGCATTTTGTATATATTGCTATCCTGTTTTAATTTTTATATACGCCTGCTTACACATTTTCATAAAAACCGTAACTTACCGATAAACATTTTGCTATTAAAAATGGCCATAGAGAAGAGAGTCTTAGCTAAGCTTACACTGCGTCTCTGAATACGAATTTTGAAGATGCGCTTAGCGACGACTTTGCTTAGAGCGGTCTTCGCCCGTCTTAAGGTCATGTCTCTGAATGTCAGCCTTAGTTTCGAGGTAAGGTTTTATAGATATTATTGACCCACATTCATTGCTTCCGAGTTTATTTTGGACTTAAACTTAACCAGTTATTATAACCGACAGACGTTTGTCGGTTATAATAACTTAGTTAAAGTTACCCTCACTGCATTCTCACATAAACATTACCTGCACTAACTATTAGCTTAGTATACTTAACATAAACTTACTGGTTCCTTTGTGTGCAACGCCGTCCGACTGACCACAAAGGACCAGGAAACATGTTCTGCAACGTGTTACAGTAATCTGTAAAGTTAAGTTTTAACATTTTTCAATCATTGAAATATCGTGAACGGTTCGCTGAAAAATGTCTGACTGAAAATTACGAATAAATTTTGCCGCAGTATACAGGGTGTAACAGATGATAACACATTAAATGGAACCACGTATTTGGTATCATGTTCTGTGACAGTATAAAAAAACTATCAAATCCAATCAGTAGTTTAGCAACAGGAACTAATTTAAAATTTCATAATTTTACACATATCACGATCTGTAGGGGAAAGGGATATGCCCATTCGTTAAGGAGGTTTTGGCCAAGTGGCGTCCACAAATACAGCAAATCATAGGCATTAGGTTGGACATCATAGAAACAAAATCAACCACAATTTTTTACATAAAACTTGGACAGAATTTTAAAATTGTATGAAAAAAATTCAAGGTTGATATAAAACAAACATGGAGTTGACTGGGAAGCCAGTGTCGTCGTGGTAAGCGGGTACGGAATCCAATGTAAAGCCAAGGTTGTCATCGCCATAATACTAATCAAAGTCATCGGATAGAAAATAGCAAAACCGTGGAGGAAAAATCACAATTCACAAAGCACAACAAACAACCCGCAACAAACAAAATGTTAACTGTCAATACAGACTGTCAATTTCAATTATCATTGACGTAGTGATGGCGATTCGGCATCGATTTATCAAAAAACGATGTTATAGAGCTATGAATCGATATTTTTAATAAACTTGAACCAGCACTGCATAGATTTCGGAAGACAATCAATAGACATTTATTTTACCTATTCTATAGAAATTAAACGTTTTAATATAGGAAGCGAAACAAAAGAAAAAAGATTTTCAGAAGATCATTCAGTTCTCGGTTTATTTGATTTCGATTTTTTGTGACATTGCCATCACTACTTTTATAAGATTGACATACCGTGCGGAAATGAAGATTGCATCACATGCATAATTGATTGAATGTCTTTTTAATATAAGTTTTTAATTCCCGAGTGTTACAAACAAATAAATAATAACAATATTTTAGTTACTAAATAAGATATTTCTTTGTATTTTTCACATTGGTGTAACGAACCTGCCTACCTACTGGCCAAGAGTGGGCATTTGCCTTTGGAGACGGTCGAATGTGGCGAATAGGCAATGTCACAAATCGTTCCAATGAAGAGACAACTTTGTACCCCTTTTTTAGCATATTACGGGCACGTAGGTATGAGAGAATTTTTTTTTTTTTTTTTTTTTAGCGTGGTAAAATCATCAAATGAGTCCTCCCACCCCGGGCAGGGCGGGAGGGACTGTCAGACTTGTACTGACTAAAATCCACGGTGTTCCTTCAATAGCCCTTTACGTTCCGGGGTCACGGTAATGATATAAGTCCCGCGACCAGGTATGAGAGACTTGGCATAGTTAAAGTTGATATGGAGAAGGAGTGCAGAAAGCTAAAATTATGGTCGAATTTCAACCACACGACATAATTTTACACGTATCACGATCTCTAGGCAAAGTTTGAAAAGTCTCCAACGTATTCTAACCAAAATTATTTTTATTTACACGTGTAGAACAGATAAATGTGACATAAATTTCTACTTCGATGTCCGTTCATCTAGACGAATGATAGCAGAGTGAAATTTTTTGCAAAAAAAACTTGCCTAAAAAGCGCAGATTTTTTGTGTGCAGCTTAAGAACATGACACCAAATACGTGGTTTCTTAATTTGATAACATATGTGACACCCTGTATACGTATTGCAAGGACTATTCCATATACAGGTGGCTCAAAATTTTGAGGCATTAAGGGTGGTTACTCATTCTGTTATAATTAGTGAGTTCTGGTCTTAGGAAATCTTCAAGATATTAAATATAATACCTTATAAGTGGATATCAGTGGCGAAGAGTCTATACAACCCGATTCCCATCGGCTTCCCTTTAGGAATTAGTTAGTGCGTTGACCAACGTAAATAGTTATTTGTTATACAAGAGCGCAAAGTTGCTTTTTAACCGCGTGTTCAATTTTGATGACCGAGCAAGCGAAGGATTCTAAAATTGAATCACGAGCGCAGCGAGTGATTCAAAATTAGAATCCTGAGCGTTAGCGAGGGAATCAAAAGAGCACGAGGTGAAAAATCTTTGCACTCGAGTGCAACACGTAACTTTTCATTCCACCTCAGCGAGGAAATGACTAAATGCAAAAAAAAAACGTTTAATTCACAAACTTAGTGCACACGATGTTCTAAATTCAATTTACTTTATCCTCTAGAGAATAAAAACGGCTTTTCCACTCAGATATTGAAGATTAAAAATACTCTTTCCGAGATGGTGGGATGAAAAATATATTATTTACTCATCCAACTGACAAAAAAAGGCTTGGTATTCAGTTAGATCGAGCTCTTCCAGAACTGACTTACAAGAGACGGTATGGATTTTTGTCTTGCAGCATTAATTGCAGCAATTTTTACAGGGCATCTTTTGAACGGCTTCCCCTTTTAAAACTGTCACCATTCGCCACTGGTGGATATATTGTTGCTATGCTTATTGTTGTTGTTGTTAGCCTATATCATCCCACTCCTGAGCAAAGGCCTCCCCCCATGACTCCCAGGTCTTCCGGTCCGGAGCCAGTGTGGACCATTCTTTATTAATTCTATCCAGCTCGTCTCTCCATCTCCTTCGTGGTCTGCCGCGACGCCGTCTAGCTGTGTCAGGGCTCCACATAGTGGCAATTTAGGCCCACAGCTCATCAGGCATACGGCAGATGTGGCCAGCCCAATCCCACTTGAGTTTCGCGGCTTTCTGAGCTATGTCAATGATTCGTGTTTTAAAGCGTTTTTGTTTTGTTTTTGGGTCCTGTTCTATAAATAAATACAGTCGAATTGAGAACTTCTTTTTTTGAAGTCGGTTAAAAGTGCCTGTGAAGGCCCGGTTAAAATAAAAATCTACGACTTTGAACCCGGCTTGTTTTTACATTTTATGCGTGACCCCAAACTCTGCCCCACTTGTCAATGACAAGATCAAAAGGGTTCTTTCATACCCCTTGAAGGCATGTTAAATTTTTTACGTCATTTAAACCAAGCCTTTGAAACATAAAGTTTAATTTTATGATTTAAAAAAACGGTTTCAAATATAAATAAAATATTTTTTTAGCCTCCGGGTTAAAATCAAAGCCTACTTTTGGTACACGTGAGGCTACTGTTTGTGTAAAGGTGTGTGCAGACTAGGACTGAGCGTTGCAAAGATGAACCGTTTCTACGGACCCTTGCCTGTTCTGTGACGATAGAACCGTTGTCAGTTCCTTGTCAAAGTCTTCGTTGCGCGAACGTGGGTTTCATTTAATGTGATAATAATAAATAAAATCATCTTTATTCAGGTAAATTACACCCATATACAAGAAATAATAAAATTTCACACCAAAACAATTTTTTTTTTAGTAATATCGAAGTAATAATTATTAATAAATACAAATGTCAGCTAATATAAAAATGAGATAAATACATAATACACAAAGGGATAAAATGAAAGGGATAACATATTAAAGAGATTTGCGTCACCCTGTATAGTATGAGATAAAATAAACAGAGCTAAATACTTCAAGAAAATCAATAATCAAATTAATATCAACCGTCGTAGCAACTCTACGAAATCGTAGCAGCGGGCCTACGCTCGTAGCATAAGGCCTACGAAATATATAGTAGTTGCAGATAAGCCGAATCTGCGTTCATCTCCACAACACAATAATGCTACCAATAATACTATTATTATAAAATAATAATATTATTGAATTATTGGTATCAAATGCCGAGAGACATCACGAAATAAAGCTAGCTATTCACGCAAGAATGTCGGAACAATGAGTGTATATATATAAGTATATAATAACATATACAGAGTCCTTGAACTCTCTATACTCATAAATAAGCCAAATAATAAGGAGCTCTAATACTTACGTAGGGTCAGCAAAAACATCTAACAAAATAATAAAGAAATATATTTATTCTCTGATTGGTCAGTTGGTTACATACGATTGATTATTACGAAAAATAGTTTATATCAAGCTTATTAGAACCCTAAAATTATGCGTCATTTTTTACTTTATCTAACAATTTAAAAAAAATGTAAAAACCGACTTCAAAAAACTAAAAAGTATAAAATAATTTTCTTAAAAAACTTAACAGCTTCTGAAGTCGGGGCCACTGCCAAGCTACGAGTAGGTACCTACATTGAAGAATTATAGGCCCCGACTTCAGAAGCTGTTAAGTTTTTTAAGAAAATTATTTTATACTTTTTAGTTTTTTGAAGTCGGTTTTAACTTTTATTTTTAAAGTTTATTTTATTTTTAAATTTTCAGTGGCATAAACCATACATAAACATGAGATTACAGCAATCGCGAGTGATGTGCTGTTATTCATTCAAGAGTTCCGTTGTCTATCTCCGAAGGTCTTCATCAGATCTTCACCAAATTTAAATGGGACCATCTCGAGAGTATACCCTTCCAAACAAAGAAGGTCTTTCAAAATCGGTGTGCAATTGGCGGAGAAATCGCGTAACAAATATATTTAAAAAAAACAACTTCAATAAATTCCTCCTGACATATGCTGAGCTGCGGCCTTTTGGCACAATAACTCATTTTATTTTATATGTTTTCTTTGTATTTGCTTTTGTTTTAACACGCTTTTATTAGCTTCACCTGTAACTAACTAGCTAGCTAACTAACTAACTATGTAAGAAAATCTTGGATTTTAAAGACCCACTTCCTGGTTTCCGATTGAGCTGAAATTTTGCATACACGTTCAGTTTGGATGACTAAAGCGTGTTCTATAGTTTTTTTTAAACTATAATTTTTATATTTTTTTCATTGTTGTGCTAATAATCTCTGTTTATATATTTCTTTCAAAAACATATCAGTCGAATTGAGAACCTCCTCCTTTTTTTGAAGTCGGTTAAAAAAGAGTTGGATGTAGCGAAGATTTTCCTTTAAATCAAAGTTTTTTTTTTCTTTGTCTCCGCATCACCCTAAGGTTGTCTGGTAGAGAATGCCTACGGCATCAAGACCGCCTTTGTACATTGTACATGAAGCATTTTAAATAAATAAATTCTACATCTAAAGCTTAACCAAGGAAAAATAGATAAAATAATAACAAACTGTATTCTAGTCCTTTTTTGCCGACGCTCCTCACGTGACAACCTGTTTGTTTCGGCATTATTAAATACGCAACGATCTGCCCCAGCCTCCTCTAACACGAAGTCAGGAAATTGCTATGAAAACAATATGTCAAGGGAATGAGCACTGAGCAGCCACCAATCACTCACCGAGCCTCGAAATCCACGTTAAGCAGTTGGTCCCGGTTGTCATACGAATACCTATGACAGTCGTTACGGGAGTCAGCAGCTCAACAAGTCTGACAACCGGTCTAACCTTAGGGTATCAGTGTCTCCCAGTAATTGTGTGGCGGAGGTCAGATGGCAGTCGCTCTGTACAATACTGATAATCAGCCGCATCTGGTTAGACTGGGAGCCGACCACAACGTAGTTGGGAATAACCTAACCGTAAAAAACCCCCGACTCCAACTAGAAAAAGAGCTGCAAGTTTTGAAAGGCTGAACAGATTTTCATGAAACATAGCTAAGATGATTCCCGATCAAACTAGCTTTCAATTAAAAAAACTGCACTGAAATCGGTCCATCCGTTTTGGAGCTACGATGCCACAGACAGATACACAATACAAACTTATAACACACCTCTTTTTTGTCGGGGGTTAAGAATACTGTTGATTGTAGTATTTCTAGTAACATCACTACATAGTATAAAACAAAGTCTCTTCCCGCTGTCTGTCCCTATGTATGCTTAGATCTTTAAAACTACGCAACGGATTTTGATGCGGTTCTTTTTAATAGATAGAGTGATTCAAGAGGAAGGTTTATATGTATAATGCTTTCATACTTAATGTAAGGATAGTAGAGAAACTGCATCCGTTATCCGTCGCTACTATTATAAATTTTACTCTCTGCCACACCTAACGTAGGCTTACAAATTGATTGGTCATCCAACCATTTATCGGATAGACTTGTTAATTACATGGGATGCACCGGCAGGTGAGGTAGACATTTGGGGGATGGAGATACCCCACCCATATCCCATCCCACTATGCGTCAAAAAAAAAAACATTCATTTCATTGACGTTTGCAGCGTCAGTCGTTTTACTCGTACCGTAGGGATCGGGCGTGTCTGCTGTACAGTGTAACATGAGGAGACATAACATGACCATGTAAAATAAAAGTATTTGTTAATGATGACACGGTTGGCGCAGTGGCTAAGCGATTAGCTTTCTACGCTACGTGCCGCGGGTTCCATCCCCGCACGCAGGAATTATTTGTTCTAGTGATCGCCCAATGGTCGAAATTTGACCGTAATTTTAGCTATTTGCACTCCTTTTCCATATAAATTTTAACTATGCCAAATTACACACTCCTCCGTGCGCGCAATATGCTTAAAAAAGGGTACAAAGTTTTCTCTTCACGTATTAATATTTGTATGATCTACAGATAGTTGTTTCGGGTCTGGTTGTGTGTGTGTTTCCTGGTTTTATTTTTATTTTTTATGTTTGTTATGTGTGCATGCTCGGTGTCCTGTGTGCAAAAAATAAATTGATTTTCTTTCTTTCTTTCTTTCTATGTATGTTTGTAAACTGTACCCTCGATACAGGAGAAATCGTAAAGAGGCAACGTTTTTAAGAAAAACAAAAATGTATTGTTTCGGTTAGATATGAAGAAACACATGTTTTAGGATTTTTTTCAAATTCTACTCGTAAGGAATTACAAACAAACTTTTATCCCCTATTTACCAAAATAGGGAATAAAAGTTTGTTTGAAATTCTGTTATTTCCAGGCGAGCAAAGAAGCAGGAAACAGTTAGTTATTTAAAGATTTATTTATTTCAATTGCTTGCCGCTCTTACAGTTAGCACGAGCATAGAACTTGCTCATCCCGCAGAATAGAATAGATCTTTATTTCATGTAAACCAGATACACGCACTTATGAAATGTCGAGACTCTAGGTGCGTGGTTCCAAATAGTAGATCCTATGGAGAAGAACCGGCAAGAAACTCCATGGAAACTCTTTTAAAATAATAAATTACAATCTTGATCAGTACAATGTTGTCGTTAGAGCTGCGAGAATAATGTAATTTAATGTGAATAAAGAATAAGAATATGATAATAATGATTTCCCTCAGCAGGTAAAAGTTAGTTTGAAATATGGGAAGGATATATGACCGCCATGACTGCTGGCAGTGCCTGCTGCCAAAACCAACTTGCTGTCAAAAGCACCACTCACCCGCACAATATCTGTACTTCTTCTTCTTAGCGTGTCGATGGCAAATTAAATGTACTTGGCCCAGTATTCCGCCACGCGAATAGCAGAATCAGTTGCAGCCATAAGCTCCTCACGCGTGCAGGTGGTGGGGCATGCGGCGCAGGATAGAAGGTGGGCCATGATTTGCGGAGAGACACCACACTCGCACTGCAGGTCTAATCCATCTGTGAAATTCCACCTATGAAGATTATCTTTACTTCGGCCGACTTGGGATCGTAGTCTATTAAGAGATTTCCAAGTCGGCCATGGTAGTTTATGTCCAGGTGAAATGGTTTCCGATGGCGGGAGAATATGCTAAACGAAGTGCATGAGAGAATTGACATATTTTCGTGAAATCTGAGTGAATACATAAGTAAGTGTAGTACCTACCTAAGCTTGATTTATGAAAAGAGTATCCATTGAGCTTCTTGCCGGTATCTTCTCCAGGACCAACCCACTTGGAACCGTGCACCTAGAATCACGACGTTTTGAAAGTGCCTGCAAAGACCCAGTTGAAATAAAAATCTTTGACTTTGAATTGGCAAGAGTTTTGTTGATTATTTTTAGTTTTATTTAAGTATTAGCTGTAAGTTTATTTTTCAATTTATTTGGTGAGGGATTGCAAACCATTATTGTATTGGGATCAACCTGTTAAGATAGTGTGTAAGTTACAATAATAAATAAATAAATGATTAGTTTTGGGACAGGTTTTTGCCCAGCGCTGGACTGCAGCGCAGTGAATTAAGTATAAACGATACTATCGCATTTAATATCATTCTGTTGGTTCCTGCTCACCCGGCTGTGGTAATAAAACAGATTGCAGAGGTTCTCAATCTTTAAATAAACTAATATTGTAAGAATTATTTTAAAATAGTTATTATTGTACACAACAGATTTATTGTTTATAAATTGGCTGTAATAATTGGTATATTTATATTTAAAACGATAATACGTTTAAATATTATTTTTTGTATTTTTTCTTTACAAAAGAATCTACATATAATTATGAACACGTGAAGAGAAAACTTTGTACCCCCTTTTTAAGCATATTGCGCGCACGGAGGAGTGTCAGATTTGGCATAGTTAAAGTTTATATGGAGAAGGAGTGCAGAAAGCTAAAATTACAGTCGAATTTCGACCACTGGACGACCACTACATGTCAAAAAATAAAAAAATAATAAAATTTCTTCTACTTTAAATGCATGTTAAAATAGTAAAATAGCTAGGTGTCAAACAAAAAAAAATATTACCTATTTATCTTGTATCGTGCGTACAGTTTACACACAAAATACACTATTTAAAAGAAAAACTTACACTATCGACAAAACTTATTAAACAAGTACTTATATTTTTCACGTCAGAAACATTCTTGCGGCCTCAATATATTTTTCTATAGAAAAAAAAACGAAATGTGTGCTGGGACACATAGTAGAAGTGAAACTTCAACGGACAATATATCGCATACCCTCCACGCGGCCGTAACGCTTTTTTGTGACAGAAAAATCCTAATACCGCCCGTCTATATAGAAGTTTCACTTCAAAATCTTCTTTTTTAACCCCCGACAAAAAAGACGGGTGTTTTAAGTATGTAGTGTGTATTTCTGTTTGTGTATCGGTGTATCTGTGTAACCTTCATAAATACTCCAACTGGAAAAAGAGCTGTAACTTTTGAACGGCTAAACAGATTTTTATGAAACATAGCTAAGATGATACCTGATTAAACTAGGTTTAAGTTAAAAAACTGTATTGAAATCGGTCCATCAAATTTCAAGCTCCGATGCCACATACAGATCCACAGATACACAGCTACAAACTCCCCCCCACACCCCCTTTTTCCACTGTTTTTAGTCGGGGGTTAAATTTTTTCCAAAATTGACAAAAATATATACTTTCCCGTCGTTTAGATAAAGACTCCATTATAATGAAGAATCCATTAAAATCCCAACAATACTTACTTAAAGATGACTCTTCCTTCAAGTAAGTAATCACTGCAACTTAAACAGAAATGGAATAAACTTTGTACGATTCGAGTTTTGTTTTCAAGTGTTTTGAGATTTATTAACCCCTCATTCGGTTTTAGAAACTAGATCGTATTGAAAGGGTTAACCTTTAGGCCCGTAGGCCCGCGCTAAAAACAAATTGTAGCCGAATCGGATGATTTTTTTAAATGCCAATAATGGTGTAATAAGAAAAAAATTATAAAAAAAAAAATGAGGAAAAAAAAAAAAATGTAAATGATGTCATGGGCCGCGTGGCTATACGAGATTGTATCTGCAGATTGGAGTTATATTGTCCCGGAGTCCTTCCCTCTATATGTATACTCGTACCACGGCTAATACTCAGTATAATCATCCACCGGGATCCAGCAGAATATCAGCGTCAGGTGTCATAGCCTGGCACATGCTGAGCTGGACACCCATTTGCTACAGCTCGGGACACACACTGATTAGGTGATGCGCAGTCGCAGATACCCATATATTTTTCATTCTTTTAAATTATTATTTTTTCTACGCAATTTTACATTGTTGCCATCCTAAAATAATGTCTTCTCTGTCTATGCACATGTCCTCTTCTTATTACCTGTATCTGTCATTCTAGTGTGTCTTGTTTTTGTGGCAAATAAATGATTTTTCTTTCTTTCTTTCTATCTGCCTGGCCTGTATCCCAACTACGTTGGGGTCGGCTCCCAGTCTAACCAGATGCGGCTGAGTAACAATATTTTATACAGAGCGACTGCCATCTGACCTCCGCCACCCAATTACTGGGAGACACTGATACCGTAAGGTTACACCGGTTGTCAGACTTTTTTTTGGGTTGCTGACTCCCGTAACGACTGTCAAAGGTATGACAACCGGACCAACTGCTTAACGTGCTATCCGAAGCACGGAGGGGTCTTGATGTTCGAAGAAATGGTCACCCATCCAGGGACTGACCGCGAACAACTTTCCCTATAAGACCAACATCGTAATCGCGAAAAAATTACCAGCTATCCCATACGTTTGGGTCGAAGTGGATATACCTAGACCCGAAACAACTATCTGTAGATCATACAAATATTTGTTCCGTGCGGGGATCGAACCCACGGCACGTAGCGTAGTAAACTAATCGCTTAGCCCCTGCGCCAACCGTGTCGTCTATATAGATGCTAAAACTACCCTCATTTGGTAAAAAAATGCCTCCCAAAACATTTTGACAAACATACTGTTCAGAAATCGATCATGCAAAAAAAAAGTAACCAGTAATGTATTTAATTTGCTAACGTTTGAGAAACATACGGTTATGCGAAGCCAAATTTCGCTTTAGTGGCGGCACCCCTCAAGTGTGAGCGAGACGGAAGATACATGTGCGAGAAAAGGAGGCGTATATTGCTGTCAGCTACGCCCAATCAATGCACACAGGCTTTTTAGTCTGCAGGCCAGTGTTTCGGTTACTGTCAACGTAAACGGTACGTTCGGTTCTCCAAAAAAAAAATATAAATAAAATATAGAAAAAAAATACAATAAAATAATATAAACTGAAGCGTTTCAAACTGAATTTCGAAGAAAAAATACTGGAATTGCATTCGAACATCGTTTGAATGAGAAATATCGGATTTAAAATTCGAACGCGTAACAAAAGACCGCGTTGAATTGTGGCTTTTTTTTTTAATTGCGTGTAAAAAAATATCCGTGGCAAAGGTATTCGTTTTTAAACAGCCTTGTGGTTATTAAAAGAAAATATTGTGCGAATTGGTTATTTTTTCCGAGCAATTCTGAGTACAGGGATATCCTTTGTTCCCGATGCACCGGACGCAATGCTGAAAGGTAATAAGTTATATCAATTTCAGGCAACCTCACGCCATCTTGATTTCCCGTGTCTGTGTACATTTCAGGATGCAAGATTTAAATATTACATCCTTTTATGCCCTTTTTTAGGATATTTTTAATAGAATTATGTCTTCTCTGTTTTATATATTTAATCTTAACTATACTTTATATATAAGTGTATAAAAAACGATTTTTTAAATTATAGTTTTGCAATATTTACGGAAGCAATTCATGGTTTATTTAGCCAATGTTCGATAAAAAAATGGCTGAAAAAATGTAATAATTTTTGTATTTCGTTGCCAGATCTCTATAACCGGATTTGCTTGTATATTTGGGTTATATATACCCATATATATACATATATATATCAAAACTTCTACATGAATTTTGAATCAATTTTAACAGCACAATGCAATTTGTAGGTATACTTTTTATATTTGATATTTTTAAATTTTTTCAGGATTTTATCTTTCTTGATAAATTAATGTTTTCTTTCCTTATTTCTTCCAATATTTAGAGCGTTTCTAAACCAAGGTTTTACTAATGTCTATGCGTGAATTTCGAATGGCGGGGCATTCGCGATGCGAGGGTCGAACGCATTGCTCTAAGTAAAATAATTCTGCCGCACCTCATAAAGTTGTCGATGGTGTGTGTAGTCCGCCCGCACCAGGCCAGTGTGCTGGACTAAGGCCTAAGCCTTCTCATTCTGAGAAGAGGCCCGTGCCCAGTACTGGGACAGTAATGGGCTGGATTTATGATGTAGATAAAATACTGATATTCAGCCGCATCCGCGGGTCTACCGCGTAACTAAAATTGTAATGAACATCGACATCGGTATTAAACTTCAATACGATCGTGAGAGCCTAAACTATGAGCTAACTTGTAAAAAATTACCTATCATATAGTTGGGACTCCTATCTTTATGATCGGTAGAAAAAATACAAGTTAGCTCAAAGTTTAGGCTCTCACGATCGTATTGAAGTTTAATACCGATGTCGATGTTCATTACAATTTTAGTTACGCGGTAGATCCGCTGGTTAGACTGGAAGCCGACCACAACGTACTTGAGGAAAGGCTAAAATGATAAACCCAATCGGTATTATTACAAAACAGGGTTTACAGTACGGCTTCTAAAACCCAGGTTTTAAGATAATACCGTCTCATTTAACCCCCAACAAAAAAGACGGGTGTTATAAGTTTGTATCTGTGTATCTGTATGTGGCATCGTAGCTCCAAAACGGATGGACTGATTTCAATGCGGTTATTTTTATATGAAAGCTAGTTTAATCGGGTATTATTTTAGCTATGTTTCATGAAAATCTGTTCAGCCGTTCAAAAGTTACAGCTCTTTTTCTAGTTGGAGTCGGGGGTTTTTGACGGTTTGGGTAATATAACGTTGGAAAATGTTAGTTATATTTCAAACCTGGGTTTTAGTAGACTTGTTTTAATTCATCAAATATTAACCGACAGTAAAAGTGATATTCCAATTAAGATCCGAGATGATGTGAATAACTCCCCGGGTAAGCGGTTACCGTAACCTATGGACGCTTGCAACACCAGGGGCATCACTCGCGTGTTGCCGAACCTACTACTAGCCTCCTACTGCCAAAACGACGCTTCCCCAAGCAGCACTGGCGACCTTGCTCACCGGTAGGAACACAACACTGCAAAAGAGCAGTGTTATTTGTCTACGATATTCTGCAAGGTGGAGGTACTTCCCAGACAAAAATTTGAGGTAAAAGTCCCGCTATACCCTACCTCTCATAAGGATTCCGCTAGCAGCGGAGCGGGCTCCGTACGGACTCCGTTTAACTCGCAACGGTAAACTACATAGAAGTGCTTCCAACAAAGAGTCTAGCGGAGAGTACTGAACGAGTGAAAATAGTTAATAACGAACTCGTTTTTCATTTCTCTTTTGCAGTGAAAAGCAATTATCAAAACTCTTTCTTAATGGAAGGTAAAACCTATTTTAGCTAGTTGGGGTCCGTTCCGTCCAGCTATTGCTTGCTCATTATACCCTTTCGCAGTGGAAGCCCGGCTTAAGGATTAATTGTTGTAATGATTATCACAGGGTTTTTTTAAAATCTGCCTAAAGATAATACAATTAAACTTACATACTTATAAATCCAGCCCATTACTGTCCCACTGCTGGGCACGGGCCTCTTCTCAGAATAAGAAGCATTACGCCTTAGTCCAGCACGCTGGCCTGGTGTGGGCAGACTACACACACCATCGAGAACTTTATGAGGCCCTCTCAGGTGTGCAGGTTTCCTCACGATGTTTTCCTTCACCGTTAACGCAAGTGATAATCAAATTCCGATCCGCACGTAAATTCGAAAAGTCAGAGGTGGTTTAAACTCAGACCCTCCTGCATGGAAGGCAATAATTCAAGCGCTAGGCTGTCATTGATGTAAGTAGGCTATTTCTGCTGATAAAGATGAAAAAGACATATTGCGCCGACCATCAATAAAATAGTAGTTGTTAGCCTATATCATCCTACTGCTGAGCAAAGGCCTCCCCCCATGACTTCCAGGTCTTCCGGTCCAGAGCCAGTGTGAACCATTCTTTATGAATTCTATCCAGCTCGTCTCTCCATCTCCTTCGTGGTCTGCCGCGACGCCGTCTAGCTGTGTCAGGGCTCCACATAGTGACAATTTTGGCCCACAGCTCATCAGGCACACAGCAGACGTGGCCAGCCCAATCCCACTTGAGTTTCGCGGCTTTCTGAGCTATGTCAATGATTCGTGTTTTGGAGCGCAGTGTGGTGTTTCGAACATGGTCTGTTAATTTTACACCTAAAATACTGCGCTCCATCGCACGTTGGCAAACCTTGAGTTAATAAAATAGTATGATGGAATTATGATTTTTAAAGATATCGTGTTCAATAATAGTTTTGAAAAACGTAGATATTGTTATTCAAATTTTATTATTAATAATCTAGCCGATTTCCATTGCACTATGTATAAATTTTCTAGAATTTATTAGTCTAGTAGCAAACGAAGCTGAAATACTTTAAGGCCAAGGTTTGATATGCAAGAATTGAGTTCCCTTCATTATGGTCGAGCTTGGCGATGCTGACGCATGCGTCATGCTCGTGAACGGGTGCCGTCTGTCGGAACTGGTCAGCTTGTAACTGCCATGGCAATCTTATTCACAGGCAAATCATTATTATCCTAGTCTTATTTTTATTCGCATTAAATTACATTATTCTCGCAGCTCTTACCACAACATTGTACTGATCAAGATTGTAATTCTATTATTTTAAAAGAGTTTCCATTGAGTTTCTTGCCGGTTCTTCTCCATAGGACCTACTATTTGGAACCGCGCACCTAGAGTCTCGACATTTCATAAGTGCTTGAATGTGGTTTACATGAAATGAAGATCTATTCTATTCTATTTTATGAGTATCATAAATTATAAGCATAAATCAAATATTTTTGCTCGACTTCTGGATCGCATTCAGGATTTACCACAAACATGAAACAAGGTGGTTTATATAAGGTTCAATGAAAAATCACTACAGAGAATCCTTTTGTTATAACCTAACCTAACTGTTAAAAATGTCAAAAAAAGAGCTGTAACTTTTGAACGGCTGAAAAGATTTTCTTGAAACATAGCTAAGATGATACCCAATTAAACTAGCTTTCGATTTTTAAAAAATGCATTGAAATCGGTCCATCCGTTTTGGAGCTACAATGCCACAGACAAATACACAGATACACACTACAAACTTATAACACCCATCTTTTTCGTCATAACTGAATAATAAAAGATAATTCTTCTTTCATTACCGTTTATTATCTTTTGCGAAATGTTTTCATTAAAACGGGAGATTAAAAATTAATTGTTTGAGAATTAATTAACTTTTTTTTTGACAAAGAGATGTTGTTATTGTTTTTAACCAACTTTTGACGGGAGAGGTGCTTTGTTAAGTTTGGTATAACAAAGAATAGGAACTAGCGATGGGTTATAACAGTCAATTTTGTTAACTGTTATCGCTGTTACTGTGACACAAAAATAACAGAGTGAAATATGAATAGTCCACCTTTGTGCAGTGTTTTTTTTACCTGTGCATAAAGCATTAAATAAATAAATAAACATCTGTTATTAAATAACAGCCTATTATTTTCATACTACCAGATTAAAACCCACCAACTAAGTACTTATAGTATATATATATATATATATTTAATATACATATAGTATATTAAATACTAGGTATCTCTCTTTCTAGCAAGCTTTAATCCAGTTAGTAAGAATGAGAGAAAAACTGTTATTTAACAAAATAAAGAACGCTGTGAATGTGTGTGTCTGTTATTTGTTATAACAGATAATTGGCATAGGCAGGAACAATTGTTATCTGTTATCTTTAAATTTCTGTTATTTTTAACTGTGACGATAAATACGCCTCGCCGCTTATAGGAAGGCGAAGGTACGGTGGGTGCAGTGGCTAAGCGTTCGGCTTTGTACGCAACGAGTCACGGGATCGACGTGTATTCCCGTTCGTCCCACTGCCCGTCGCGGTCGACCCAATGGTGGGAAGAACTGGAATTAAAAAAAAAAACCCCGGTCGTCAAAGTCAAAGTCAAAGATTTTTATTTCAATTGGGCAATTGAAGGAAAAGTGACAAAGAATTAAAAAAAATGAAAAAAAATCTACTATTGCACCGTCAAATGTTAAATCAAATCAAAAAAAGCGAAGTTAAAGTAAGTAAGTAGTAAGTGGGTAATTATATTTTTAAATTGTTTATTTTTTGTATATTCAATATTTGGTGTAAAATAAAGAATAAGAATAAGAAAATCAAATCAAATCATTTTATTTGTGTCAAACATGGGTGTTATAACATTGTTACAAAGTATTTATTTATTGCATTTTTGATGTTTATGAAATTATAGTCCACCATGTTTTACCTATGAAGGTGTACAAACAAGTAATCTCCATTGAAAATCAAAATAATAAAATCAATCTGTCTGTCGGAACTGGTCAGCTCGTAACTGCCATGGCAATCTTATTCAGAGGCAATTCATTATTACCCTAGTTTTATTTATATTCGCATTGAATTGCATTATTCTCGCAGATCTTACCACAACATTGTACTGATAAAGATTGTCAAGATCTATTATTTATTTGAAAAGAGTTTCCATGGAGTTTCTTGCCGGTTCTTCTCCATAGGATCTACTATTTGGAACCGTGTACCTAGAGTCTCGACATTTCATAAGTGCCTGTATCTGGTTTACATGAAATAAAGATCTATTCTATTCTATTCTATTCTAGGCAGATGATGAATAAATAAATCAAAAGTAGATAAATAAAATAATGAATAAGTAATAATTAAAATGTCAAGAATAAAAAATTTAAAGTTAAAAGATTGACAAGTTATATTCGACGCGTCTGACAGTAGTTACAGATAGTTAACAATAACAATAACCAGCGAAGCGTACAGTTAAAATTATGACGTTAGCTAACAATTGTCAAATGGTGCAACCAATTTTTTGCTTAAACCGGTACTTCTGAAGTTTCGATGTTTGTTAAAGTTAAAGTAAGATGGTGCAACCCACCCTAACTATACAGGGTGGTGATGACGTTACGACAATAAATGAAACCACGTATTTGGTATCACGTTCTGTGACCGTACACAAAATATCTATCAAATCCAATCAATAGTTTAGCCCATCCATCCAAAATTTAAGTGCTATTCACTTGTCGGTGTAGCAATTTCCATCCAGTCCTATCCAGTGCCAAATCTTTTAAATCTTTATGTTTCTATATTCGCTTTTTCTTTCAGCTGATCAATGTAGTTTCTTCTTGGTCTTTCTCTTTTTCTTTTTGCCTCTATTTTTCCTTCTATAATGTTGGTAATGAACTTATCGTGCCTAATCAAGTGACCAATCATGTTTCCTCGTCTTTTTTCTATGTGTTTCAATATTTGTCTTTTCTCATTTACTCTTCTTAGTATCTCTTCGTTGGTCACTTTTTCTGTCCAGGACACTTTCTCCATTCGACGCCAACACCACATTTCAAAAGCTTCTATCCTTTCTCGATCTCTTTTAGTGACGGTCTATGTTAGTTAGATATTTTAGCCACAGGAATTAATTAAAATTTTCTTAATTCTACACATATCACGATCTCTAAGTGAAATTTGAAAATTCTCTGACTTGTTATTACCAAAATAATGTTTATTTACACGAAAAGAATAGATAATGTTGACATAAGTTTCTACTTTGATGTCCCGTAATGTCATCACCATCCTTTAAGTGCCTGTAAAAATCTACATGAATAGAAATCAGGATTTCATCTGTATCTTATCTCGTAGATTTGTGCTACGCTACCGTAGACAATTTACTACGAGCGTAGGCATCGCTACGTTCTCGTAGCTGAACGGCTACGAGTATCTCTCTAAGTTTATTTTTATTTAATTTATATTTTTTAATTTTAATTATTTTAGTATCTGCGGTTATGAGAAAGGAAATAATATACTTTTTTTTAACCCTTTAGAAGAGCTTTTTTAATATAGAACCGTCCTCGGCTTCGCACGGGTGCACTTTCTCTAGAAAGAAAGAAAGAAAGAAAGAAAGAAAAATAATTTTATTCCGTACGGGATAATGACGGCGCCACATTCACAATAGACAAAACACAATAAAAAAGAAATAGGTACACTAATTCTAATAAAAAATTGAAAACAAGCCGTCGAGC
This sequence comes from Allophyes oxyacanthae, assembly GCA_932294325.1. Taxonomy (NCBI): domain Eukaryota; kingdom Metazoa; phylum Arthropoda; class Insecta; order Lepidoptera; family Noctuidae; genus Allophyes; species Allophyes oxyacanthae. The sequence goes on along the minus strand of OW028639.1, from coordinate 5,761,534 downwards.
ATGCCCGTACCGAAAAGGTTACCAACTCAGCATATGCTGGATGTGAGACACCCAGCGCTGATTTTCAGTTGGCACCCCTGCAGTGACACACGGACGTAGGTAAGTGAATAGATAATAAGTAGATATAAAATATAATATTGGTTCACAGTATATAATTGAAATATAGATATAGATCATTAATAAAAATATGTAGTAAATTAGATAAGGTATGTGAATATTCTGATGAATTACTAAAATAATAATAAATAGTTGTATTTGACTCGTTTACAACAGTCAATCACCACCCAGCACAATAACCGACCAATAGTAAGCGGTGGTACGCACTTCCCGATGAGATGAGAGCATTTTTGACTCGTCTATACGTCGCGTCGTATGTAGTCACTCTTTAGTTGACCACAGCCACACATCGATGTTAGCCACAGCCATGTCAAGTTGGTTCCCCAGAACATTTTGAATAATTAAAAAGCAAATCGACTCTACTATCCTTATATTCCATATCAAAGTATTATTAATTATTAATTATATTATATATTATTATATTATATATATTATATTAATTACATTCTAGTGGTCGCCCTATGGTCGAAATTCAACCGTAATTTTAGCTTTCCGCACTCCTTCTCCATATAAACTTTAACTATGCCAAATCTCACACTCCTCCGTGCGCGCAATATGCTTAAAAAGGGGTACAAAGTTTTCTCTTCACGTATTAATATATAGATAAACCTTCCGTGAAAAATTATCTAACTGATGGTGAAAACTGCATCAAAATCCGTTGCGTGTTTTAGGAGTAGTTAGCGGATATACAGACAGACGCGAAAAGCGACATTATTTTATACTATGTTGATGCATATTTTAATGGAATTGAAATATTTTTTAAGTTCAATACTCTAAATTTTAGAGTAACGTTATTTTAGAGTCTAAAAGTAAACTTTAAAAAAAGTAAAAACAGACTTCAAATATCTAAAAAGTATGATATAATTTTCTTAAAACACCTAACAGCTTCTGAAGTCGGTGCCACTGCCAAGCTAGGTGCATTGAAGAATTAAAGGCAACGACTTCAGAAGCTGTTAAGTTTTTTTATATCCTTTTTAGTTTTATGAAGTCGGTTTTTACTTAAAATGTTTATTTTATTTTTCTATTTTGAGTGGCATAAACAATACATAAACATGCGATTACAGAAATCGCGAGTGATATGCTGTTATTCATTCAAGAGTTCCATTGTCTATCTCCGAAGACCTTCACCAAATTTATATAAGACCACCTCGAGAGTATAAAAGAAGAATTTTGCAAATCCATATATATATGTAGGAGTTATGCCCGAACATACATAAAAAAAATCTATAAACATCCGAATTGAAAACCTCCTCCTTTTTTGGAAGTCGGTTCAAAATAACGTTGAACCATAAACACTATTTACCCGATGATTTTGTCATGTTAGGAAGCTAAAACCACGATCACTGCTCACCTTATTTAGGCGCTAAACAAAGGCAAACTCGATCGCGGTGCGCTGTGACCTAATTTTTTAATGGCCTCACGCTAAAATGTCCGTTTATTATCCGCGCATTAGGTGCTGCGCAAACGTAGACACTTTAGTATGTAGCGACATCTATCGCCACATAGAATAACTACTTAGCAAGGCAGCAAGCTAACTACAGTGGCACGTAAATATGAATTCGACCAATCAGATTACGAGGCCTGCATCGCGCAAGGAACAAGTATATCGTATCAAAATTGGTCTGCAAATGGCGGATTTAAAAAAAACAATCGAATCGAGAACGTTCTACTTTTTTGAAGTCGGTTAAAAAGTGTCTATGTTTGGGCAAAGCCTTAGAGGAAAGCAGAGAGGTGAGGATAAAAATGAGGTTGTATTTATGCTGATTCTGTTGCATGTAGTAATACATAGATACTGTAAATTGTGAATGTGTGTGTATATCTTTTGAAATGAAATGAAATTTATTCCACATAAAATAGAGTACAGTAAGGTGTTTAGGAGTATATTTAGTTCTTCTATTTTGCCACTAAGTGACATGTGGAAGTTTATTACAATCAAAATTACAATTAATTAAAAAAAAATGGCAAAAATAATAATAATTAATAAGCAATGGCAAAAAAATTTTTTACAAAATCCGCGGCTCAGTTTCGCCTCCCCGCAATCGCATAGTTAGGTCGTCATTGTAAATAATAATTATTAATCTGGTACCAAACAGAAAGAAAAAACATTTATTTCCCACAAATACAAGACACACTAGAATGATAGACATAGGTAATAAGAAGATTTGTATTTAGAGACCCTAGCAAACTACAACTCCCAATGATATCGACCACTTTGTATAAAAGAAACTGTAGCTGTATGGCAATTCAAGTTTTTAACAAAATACCAAAATCCATTCGAGAACTACCTCTTTCACGCTTTAAATATATTCTCAAAAAATGGCTTACAGAAAAATGTTTCTACAGTATCAAAGAATTCATGTCTTAATTATAACAATGGAGTATTTTAAGGTGTATCTTACTGTAATTTTACAATTACCATGTCTTAATAAGTACATATTTTATTGTCAAAATCGTAGGTAGGTAAACTTTTTTAATGTTCTATTTTTTTTTAAGTAAACTATGTAATTTTAATTTTCTTTATTTAAATTTTTGCCAAAGTAATTTTATATACACTTTTTAATTTTCTTTTTTGTAAGTTTTATTATTTAAGCAGGTACCTAATTATTAACCAGGCAAATCAGTTTTGCATGCCGTATATACGGCGAGATATGCTGTACAAATTACAACATAAATATAACACCGATGTAACCATATTTCATGCAAATAAATTATTCTTATTCTTCTTATTCTTATTCTTGAAGAGGACAGGTGCATAGACAGAGAAGACATTTTTCTTAGGATGGCAACAGTGTAAAATTAAGTAGAAAAATTAATAATTATGTGGGTACACTGCACCGACTGAGCATCACCTTGCTTTTTGACTATTCGGTGTGTGTCCCGAGCTGTAGCAAATGGGTGTCCAGCTCAGCATGTGCCAGGCTATGACACCTGACGCTGATATTCTGCTGGATCCCGGTTATGACATACGGATGTCGAACAAAGCAGTAAAATAGTTAGCGTGTGTGTATTTTGAGGGATAGTGCTTGTGAAATTGAAGAAAGTATTATGTACACTACACGTTCTTCATTCAGTAATCCTATATAATATCTTACCACTACACCTCAAATATTTTTTATTATTGAAATAAGAACTTATATAATATAAAAATATATATACATATATAAATAGGGTGAACCTTAGGGTATCAGTGTCTCTCAGTAATTGTGTGTCGGAGGTCAGATGGTAGTCGCTCCGTATAAAATACTGTTACTCAGCCGCATCTGGTTAGACTGGGAGCCGACCCCAACGTAGTTTGGGATAAAGGCCAGGCAGATGATGATAATATATACATATATAAATAAAACTTTCCTAGCAACAAAGTTGTCGCAACACTGAATGGCCGCCATATTTTATTTCTATCAAACATATTGCTCTGATTACGTATTCACAGCGCGAACGAACATGTTTCAGCCGGATATTACGCCCTGGTCTTATGAGCAGCCAGATTGTGGCAAGTGCTTATCATCTGCAGTCGTGAATCATGGGGGAACCCCCCTTCCCCCCTTGAATAATGTCAAGGTCGTTGGCGAAAAAGCAAATCAACGCTGGGTGTTCCTATGCCCACCAAATGCTGAGTTGGCAACCCATTTGGTACTGGCATACCGACAGCACATTGTTTTTCGTTAATTTTTATATTTGTGTATTGTGTTTTCTGATGTTTAGTCCGAATAAATGGTTTTTCTTTCTTTCTTTCTTTCTTTAATAGAGACTACAGTTTTCGGAGGTCATTAGACAAACAATGTATAGACATCGATGTCTATAGATATGCTTAGTGAACTCAAAAAGTGAGACGTGTCAGGTACTCCATTTTCAGAAAAATGGAGTGGGTGATCACCAGTCAAATGCCGTTTACAAACATAATTATTAATTTGGGTATTGAATAAAAAATATATAATAACAGTAGCTATTCCATTAGTGCATGTATCGCTGTTCTATTTAAATATAATTCGAACATTGTTGAATTTAGAATTTGACGTCTTCAAAAAATACTTCTCATTTTTTTAGCTTCCCTTTGTATGACAGAGCGTATCTATAGACATCGATGTGTAAAGATATGTATTTTTTTATAATATTAACGATTTTCTTACGGAAAATGCAAATGACACTGCCAAAACGAGGAATCGAACTTAGAATATCATTTTAAAAATTACGAAAAAAATATAAAATAAAAATGTTTTTTAATATATCAACGTGAATAATACTAGTAATTCAACTGTTATAATTTTTCATAATTACTTAAACTATGTTATTATATATATATATATATATATTATTATATACCCGCTTCCCACATACATTGCTTCATACAACAAATCGAAAAGCTGCGATTTTTTTGTTTTTAAGAAAAATAAATGACAGGATTTTTTACCGATTTCCTTTTTTTTTTTATCTGATAACCCAACCTTTGTCCCAATTCCAGCTTTCCAATAATGAATTCAAAAACCGTGTTTGAAAAGTTCGCGCCAAACTTTTCGAGTTTACATTTGAATAAACAAACACTCAAAATCTGGGGATGAATCGAAAGTGGGTAAGATAGGTACCTACTTCAAGATTCTTTGAATAGAATAGATCTTTATTTCATGTAAACCAGATACAGGGACTTACGAAATGTCGAAGCTTAGCGATGCTGACGCATGCGTCATGCTCGTGAACGGGTGCCGTCTGTCGGGACTGGTCAGCTTGTAACTGTCATGGCAATCTTATTTAAAGGCAAATCATTATTAATATCCTATTCTAATTTATTTTTATTCACATTAAATTACATTATTCTCGCAGCTCTTACCACAACCTTGTACTAATCAAGATTGTAATCTAATATTTTAAAAGAGTTTCCATGGAGTTTCTTGTCGGTTCTTCTCCATAGGACCTACTATTTGGAACCGCGCACCTAGAGTCTCGACATTTCATAAGTGCCTGTATCTGGTTTATATGAATTATAGATCTATTCTATTCTATCTATTTCATTCTATTCACGATATACTGCAAAGTGGAGGTACTTCCCCAGTCGAACAGAAACAATTTTAAGAATAGAATAGAATAGATCTTTATTTCATGTAAACCAGATACAGGCACTTATGAAATGTCGAGACTCTAGGTGCACGGTTCCAAATAGTAGATCCTATGGAGAAGAAACTCCATGGAAACTCTTTTCAAATAATTAATAGATCTTGACAATCTTTATCAGTACAATGTTGTGGTAAGAGCTGCGAGAATAATGCAATTCAATGTGAATAAAAATAAGAGTAGGATAATAATGAATTGCCTCTGAATAAGATTGCCATGGCAGTTACGAGCTGACCAGTTCCGACAGACGGCACCCGTTCACGAGCATGACGCATGTGTCAGCCTCGCCAAGCTCGACCACAATGAAGGGAACTCAACGGCCCGACACACAACGCCACCATCAGCGAGACATTTTAGTGAGCATGACAGACTCATAAGAGGAAGAGGAAGGAGGAAGAGGCTAATCACTTTATGCCTATGCCTTACCTCTCATGAAAATGTCTTATATGTTATCATGATATTAAAAAGTAATACAGAAGTTAAGTTTTGACATTATGTATTTTGCGTTATTTGTTATGTTACTTATAATTACGTGCTTATATTTTGTTTGCTTGACGGCTGAATATGTTTTAGAACGAACCAAGTACTTGTATGTATGTTTAATTGTTTACCTGAACAACTTTATGTACGAATATTCGCGAAATAAATTATTTGTTTTCATTTGAAATTCATCAACAAAATTACTAAAACAAAACTTTGAAGCTACTGAAATTGTCAAATTCAAGTATTCTTTTTACCCGACTACGGAGAGGGTTATATGTTTGACCGGTATGTATGTATGTATGTATATGTATGTTCATCTGTTCCCTCATAACTTCTAAACTACTTATCATAATTCGACAAATGAGGTATCGTTGGAAGCGTCTTGATTGTCCGCTGGTTATAGGCTATGTTACATCACATTAAATTTAATATGGCGCCCTCTGGAGGACATAAAGTCATGGATTCATTATTTTTTTTTGTTTAATGTTGTCGTGTTGGGTATCAAATGAAAGGGCTTAATTCTCACATTTTAAAATATATATATATTGAAAGATTTTGACCGCGGCTTTGAAAAAAAAATTAAGTTCAATAACTAAAACCCGACTACCACCGACTACGACCACGGCTATCCTCGGTCAGCTTGTAGCTGACCCGTCCCTGACAACTGACACAAAATGTATAATGTAATCATGTAATGTATAATATACAGGTTTTTTTTTATGTAGTGCGTATAATTTGTAGAGTGATTCAGTCTCTGTTCCTAAATGAAACCGCAGTATTGGGATACACTTTAAAACAAAACGAAAATTCGACTTAGTATGGGGAACACGCATAATTTACTAGCGCAAGCTATACAAAATCAAAAGTTTATTTTGTTTTGGTGTAAATTTTAGTACTGGGGTTGCATTTGGGAATGGACACTAAATCACTCTGCAAATTTTGCGCACTACATAAAAAGTATCCTGTATATGTGTAATATGTATGCGTGTGTGTGTATGATACAACTGACTGAAAATGTTAGAGATAGATTCAATTCTAATCCAGCGTTTAAACATCTGTATTTTAATAGTATGCCAAATGGTACCCGACACTTAAATAACTAACTTACAAGTGTTGGCGCCAAAGCCGCCATTTTGTTGGCGAACCGCCATTTTCTAGTCTATCTGTCAAACCAAACTCAGTTTTCAATAAACGGGTGTCAGTTGGCTCGTTGTTTTAGTTTGAAATGCAAGTTTGTAGCCAATCGGCGTTTCATGAACTAACTGCAGGCTAGTGCTTACCAAAAGCTTCCTTAAATACTTACGCTTACCTGCTTAAATACTTCCTGTATCTTTTTAATAATTTTTTTAATGATTATACTGTCATTCTTTCTTTTGATTTTTAATAAAGGGTAAGCGCAGGACCTTCAAAAATATTAGCACAGGTCCGACCTCGATGCGCGCCGAAACGCGACTGTTTGATGGCAGAGATGACAGAAATCACGAATTTTGTGGTTTTTCTCAAATTGTGACCAATATACGTAATATTATGAAAAAATTACGACCGATTTGCTTTGGTATACTTGCGACCAATATTAAGATGTAAAAATTATTTGAAATAATATAATATTTTAGAAATAATCTTGTAAAAATATTTTTAAAAGGGGTAACTTTGCGAAAAAAAAATATCGAGCCAACTTTGTCCAATCATGTATCGGACGACCGAAAAATCCGTGTTACATCTTCAAGTTTGATATATATTTTTTTCGGGGCAAAATAATAAGAATTTCTATTCCAAAAATTGTAAATACAAATCGGTTTTTGCGGCATTTCTGTAAAGGACCTCAAACATTTTAGCAATATGCAAATTTGTCCGAAATCACCCTGAATTTTATAACACTCGTGAAGAAATACAAACAAGATATATGTCGCAGGGTTATTGTCAAATCAGTGATATTATAATTTCACTAATGAAATTATAATTGTACGAAACTTTGTCAACCTCCATTTCTTACAATTTCACGGGCTTATTTCAGTGACATTATAATTCCACTGGACCCACGCAGTGATATTGGAAGGCAGCAAATTTTTATTAAGTTTAAATACATTTTTTATTATATTACTATTATTCTTATATTCAAATACCATGCTATTATATTATTATTCATTATTTAATATCCAATTTATATTGTTACTGCTCTTAAATATCTATTACCAATTTTCACATTTATGTTCCATAAATTCCTTAATACTATAAAAACAACACTTTAGAAGCCATGCTGTTAATTTTGTCTTGAATACATTACCCTGTAATAATTTTAAGTCATTTGGTAAGTTATTATAAACTAAAACACACATATTAAACACATTTTTCTTATAGATATCTTTATGACAGGGTGGTTGATACAGTAGGTTGCTAAACTTTGCCCTTTTTTGTCTAGTTAGGACCTCACTACGTTGTTTAAAGTAGTGCATGTGTTTTTTTGTAAAGATGCAGATATCTTTTATATACATACAGGGAACTGGAAGAATTTTACATTTTTGAAATAAGGGTTTACAACTATCTAGGAACCAAGCCTTGTTAATAACCCGGATGCATCGTTTTTGAATTTTTAAAACTCTGTCGGTATCGGTTGAATTGCCCCACATTATTAATCCATAGCTCAGTACAGAAGACACATAATCATGGTAAGCCGATATGGCAGCTTCCACAGAAACATTTTGTCTTAATTTTTTTAATGCAAACACAAACCTGTCAAGCTTCTGACAAATTGACTCTATGTGGCTCTTCCAATTAAGATGTTTATCTACAATCAGTCCCAGAAATTTTAAATCATCTACTTGTTCGACTCGTTTGTCTTTATAAATAATATCTAAAGTTAATTGTTTTGTATTGTAAGAGTTAAATTCGATTACTTTTGTTTTGCTTATATTTATATTTAAATTGTTATTTTCCATCCAACTTACTATATCTGATAGAGTCTTTTCGGTAACTGATTTATACGCGTTTTTATCCTGACATTTTATAACGACTGTAGTATCATCTGCAAAAAGAATACATTTTTGCATAGTGGCTTCCGGAAGGTCATTTATATAAAGCAAAAAAAGTAACGGCCCGAGAATGCTCCCCTAAGACACAAACATATATTAAATTTACCAACATCCCGAGTAATAAAATATTATTATTTAAAAAAACTATAGAACACGCTTTAGTCATCCAAACTGAACGTGTATGCAAAATTTCAGCTCAATCGGAAACCGGGAAGTGGGTCAAATTAACTTCTAAGATTTTCTTACATAGTTAGTTACAGGTGAAGCTAATAAAAGAGTGTTAAAAAAAAGTCGTGCTTGGGCCCTCAGATATAAAACAAATGACGCAGCCAACGTTAAAATTTAAATATATAAAATTCCAATTCTAAAAAAATAATTTTTTGCGTATATTTGTACAACATTTGTTCGTAGAAACTGTAATATTAATATTATAATAACATGCTTTCAATAACGCTGACCTCAATACTTTGAAAACCACTGAACAATGAAAAGTGTTGCAATAGTAACCGCCCTCGTATTTGCCCGGGTCAGCTAAATTTGTATTTTTTTTTTTTTTTTAAACGTTGCCCCTCACTAGGATTTCTCCTGTATCGAGGGTACTGTTTACAAACATACAAGTCACATGCACACACAACCAGACCCGAAACAACTATCTATAGATCATACAAATATTTGTTCCGTGCGGGGATCGAACCCGCGGCACGTAGCGCAGAAAGCTAATTGCTTAGCTACTACGCAAACCGTGTCGTCGTATTCCAACGATATTCTAACAATGAAAGAAAAACATAGCGAGGAAACCCGCATACCTATTCTGTAATAATATCTAGAGAAAGAAAGAAAGAAAGTAATCTAATGCTTTATTTTTCATTTATTATGTAATTTTATTTTATTGTATGATTTTAACTTGTTTGCATTGTACTTAATATTTTAATGTTTTTGCTGTTTAATTAATTTATTGTTATTTTAATTATGAGTTTGTACGCCGTTGACGGCAGGACATACCGTTCATTATTAATATTACCATCTGTTCTTTCGTCTTACCTATGTTCAACAAATAAATATATTTGAATTTGAAAAAAAAATTGAATTTGAAAAAGAATTTATTTGGTTTCAAAATTAAGGCACCACATGCTGAAATTATAAAAATAAACTTTAAAAAAAAAGTAAAAACCGACTTCAAAAAACTAAAAAGTATAAAATAATTTTCTTTAAAAAAAATACAGCTTCTGAAGTCGGTGCTAAGCCAAGCTAGGTGTATTGAAGAATTAAAGGCCCCGACTTCAGAAGCTGTAACGCTGGCCTCACCATCGACAACTTTATGAGGCCCTCTCAGGTGTGCAGGTTTCCTCACGATGTTTTCCTTCACCGTTAACGCAAGTGATAATCAAATTCTGACCCGCATATGAATTCGAAAAGTCTGAAGTGCGGGCCGGATTTGAACGCAGACCTCCTGCTTGGAAGGTAAGCGTACAACAGTTAGTAATTATAGTTAAAAAAATAACTGTTACAGGAAGATAAAGGCCCTATAAAACAGGGATGTCAGTTAAACGTTTCAAAACGAAAATTTTCTTTGAAATGCCGCCTTTGTTTTATCAACCTTTGATCTAACCGCCAAGATGAAAATTAAGCTTGGAAATTGTTATATGGGTAGTTGGGTAGGTAGAGAGGATGCGGCTAGATTAGAATAGAATAGAATAGATCTTTATTTCATGTAAATCAGATACAGGCACTTATGAAATGTCGAGACTAGCGATGGGCGAGTCGAGTTATTTAACTCGGGTAACTCGAGTTGCTGTGTGAACTCGGTGACCCGAGTTGCTTTTCTCGAAACTCGAGTTGACTCGGTCGGTCCATAGCTTCGTATTATTCATTCACTCACCACGCGGCTCGGCGTGCGACAACCGAGTTACCGAATCAACAGACCAATCACGATTCATGCGTATGACGTAACTCGGCGCGGAAGACCGACGCGCGCGACTCGCTGACTCGTTCGTTATCGTAACTCGGGCTAATTCGGCGCGGAAGATTGACGCGCGCGACTCGCTGACTCGTTCGTTGTCGTAACTCGGGCTAACTCGGCGCGGAAGATCGACGCGCGCGACTCGCTGACTCGTTCGTCGTTTATTGCAGTACCGAGTCAACTACCCAATCACGATTCACGCGTATGACGTAACTCGGGCTAACTCGGCGCGGATGGTCGACGCGACTCGCTGACTTGTTCGTTGTTTATTTCTGGTTTATTTACACTTTGTAAGAGAGAAAGCCGGGTCGCTCGCAAGTCGGAAAGTTTTATTAGTTTTTTCTATTATCTTAAAAATAGGTATTATATTAAATTATGGCCTCTGGTAATAAAAAGAGTGTGGCATGGGAGTATTTTAACAAAACCGACGATGGCTCCAGAACTGTGTGTAAATTTTGTCCTTGTAATTATAAATTTAATGGAAATAGAACAACTTTGGTAAACCATATAAAAAAGAAACATATTGTTCAGTACAACGAAGCTATTGGACAAAATTTAACTCGTAGCGGAAACGAGATTCGAAACGAACAGAGTACTGATATTTCCACTATTCCTGTTGTGACCAGTGAAAATAGTGCTGGGACTTCAACCTCAATACCGAATATTACAGGTGAATGAACCAACGCGACGTCGAGAACTTTCAGAACACCATACTTCATTAAATATTTCTAATATTTTGAGAGCAATATAATTTTTTATATTAGAAATTATGTGTTTTATCATTCACAATACTACCTAACCCTTATTTTTTTTTTCTTTTTTTTTGATTTTTTATTGGAAACACTCGGGTTGGACGTTGAATTGTTCTAATACGCAAGAAAAATAAACACGAAATGTTCGTGTATTCGAATCCATGACCGTACGTACTGTTTAGACACCGAGTCGAGTCAACTCGAGTTGCAACTCGAGTCAAAGAATATTTTAACTCGAGTAAGTCGAGTTGAAAAAAGCTCGACTCGTCCCATCGCTAGTCGAGACTCTAGGTGCGCGGTTCCAAATAGTAGGTCCTATGGAGAAGAACCGGCAAGAAACTCCATGGTAACTGAATTCTTTCTCTCTCAAACGTTAATTACTCACTTTCGATCAAGATAATTGTAACTTGTAATAATGTTAGGAAAAAAAATATTTTATACAATAAATTACAATTCAATAAGATCATGTTATAAAAAAATATATCGAAAAAAACCAAATAAAAAAAAAAATAGAAAATTTTAAAGGCGATCTGGTGTTTTTTTTTCGAAAATGTAAAAAGATATTTAAAACTCGCAAACTATAAAAAATAGCAGACTATACATGGGGTATTTTCACATACGCCTAGGTATGAGAATTCCAAAAAATTCCCTTGGACCACCCTGTATATCTAGACCTACCAGACATTGACATACGAGTTGCAATATCCGAGTTAACTTATACTTTCCAATAACGAGATAGTAGAATCATATTTTCTGTGCATCCGAGTATCATGGAGATTCAAATGAGGTTGGCTACCTCTGGCGCTCTGCCAAGCACCTGCGCGTAATATGAACACAACCGGTAGTATTTGTGTTTACAAAATATTAATACTAATAGTAGGTTTTCGGTACCTACTATTACAGCCTAGGACACCCTAGAAAGAAAAGAAAGAAAAGCTTCGAAAATTCCACCCTGTATATTAATTCGTGAAGAGAAAACTTTGTACCCCTTTGTAAGCATATTGCGCGCACGGAGGAGTGTGAGATTTGGTATAGTTAAAGTTTATATGGAGAAGGAGTGCAGAAAGCTAAAATTTATATAATAATTACGGTCGAATTTCGACCACTAGTGTAAATTAGCAATGTCGACTTAAAAATTCCTAGAAATTATATCAAATAGATTAATTAAATTACTTTCATGAATTCCCTTGATACAATGGTGTCACTAAGCTAACCTATACTAATATTATAAAAGGTATGTTTGTTTGTATGTAGCAGGGACCGAAAACCGCCATAAATTAGAGTATAGATATCAAAGAATTATGGTTACTTCAAATAAGTCTTCTTAATAAGTAAAAAATAAGTGTGTTATATTCGTTTTTTTTAAATAACAACATTTCTATTCTATTCTTAACTAACCTTATAATTTTTACTACTTAATCTCAAAACACTACTTGATAAGTTAAGATAACCAAACTTTAAGATTAACTTAGACATCAAAGGGTTCCGACAAAGCTTTGTGATCAAAGCGATAGGCGAGATGAGAGGTTTTGTTTTAACTTATATATTCACACTAAGTCCCTAAGGGTTAGTTCAGTTAAAGTTCTCCAGAAGTGGAGAAGATTGTCGAGAAAGGGTTAAAATGTAGTAACTAGTTAATCACGTTCGGACTAGGAACAATTTATAAGGCCAAATTCATAAATAACAATATCAACATATCGTCTATCCACGTCCTTATCAACACTGATGGTGGCGTTGTGTGTCGGGCCGTTGAGTTCCCTTCATTGTGGTCGAGCTTGGCGACGCTGACGCATGCGTCATACTCGTGAACGGGTGCCGTCTGTCGGAACTGGTCAGCTTGTAACTGCCATGGCAATCTTATTCACAGGCAAATCATTATTATCCTAGTCTTATTTTTATTCACATTAAATTACATTATTCTCGCAGCTCTTACCGCAACATTGTACTGATAAAGATTATAATCTATTTTTTGAAAAGAGTTACCATGGAGTTTCTTGCCGGTTCTTCTCCATAGGGTCTACTATTTGGAACCGTGCACCTAGAGTCTCGACATTTCATAAGTGCCTGTATCTGGTTTACATGAAATAAAGATCTATTCTACACAACGTCTATCCACGACCTTATCAACACAACGTCTAACCACGTTCTTATCAACACAACGTCTAACGACGTCTACCATTGATGTGTTTTTATTCGCACCACGTTTTATAACGCGAGAAAGCCATGGTAAATTTTATTAGCAGAATTCCTACGCCGCAACACTTGAAAGTGTCAAATTTGAATTGAAATCTCCTTGGTGGAACCGAAGTATATATAGGAAAAAAGTTATTTTATAGCATTATTTTGTTAGAACAACTGTATCACGATAAAACTTTTTAATTTAATTATAGTTGCATGTGCATAAAGTCTGTCATTATAGTACTATTTTTGAATTAATAATTAGAACTTTACGATATGAGTGTATATAAAATCATTTAAAGGCACAGAGCGTGCGTCTAGATGAAAAACGGTCTCTGGAAAACCAGTAGTCAAGTGAGGTGACACAATATAGGTGTCCGCATCCCCATCCCATCTAAAAATATAAAAGTCAATGAACCATTACTGTGTGCACCACATCGACCCCTCACATTTTCCCAATGACTAAGAATAGGCGCACACGGGCGGGTATTTTTTTTATTCAATTCATTTATTTATCTCGGATAAAAATCCATCTCAAATAAACAATAACATTAAATGAGACAAATAATATATAAAATAATAATAATAAAATAAAATAAAAAAACTAAAAAAAAAACTATTTAAAAGTGTCAAAAAGTATGTAAAGAAATTTAATAAAGGAAATAAAATAAAATTTATTATACAAATAAAATAAATAAATCCAGCCCATTCCTGGCCCACTGCTGGGCACGGGCCTCCTCTCCGAATGTGATGGGTTAGGCCTTAGTCTGACGCTGGCCTGGTGCGGGCGGACTACACACACCATCGACAACTTTATGAGGCCCTCTCAGGTGTGCAGGTTTCCTCACGATGTTTTTCCTTCACCGTTATCGCAAGTGATAAACAAATCATATTAAATTACCGGACCGATTTCAATTCAGTTTGTTATAATCGATAGCTAGTTTAATTGGGTATCATCTTAGCTATGTTTAATGAAAATCTGATCAGCCGTTCAAAGTTACAGCTCTTTTTCTAGTTGGAGTCGGGGGTTTTTGACGGTAAGGTTATTGTATGTTTGTTAAAAGATATCTTCGCCAATTGTGCTCTTAAGCATACTAAGCAAAGCTACTAGAAAGAAAGAAAGAAAGAAAGAAAGATAAAACGTTTATTAGACATCACAAAGTAACCCACACCGAAACATAAAATAACATAAAAAATATTAAGAAAATAAAAAATAATTATAACATATAAAAAAAACAACAATTAAAATTAATACATTTAATTCGCGCTTAATTAATACTAAGTATTTTTGCATGCATGACTTTGATCATGGCTCAAAAGTGCTTAGACTGAGATCCATCGCGCTTCGAGGTTCATGTTTCGGTAAATTCTTAGATGGGTGACCGTTTTAAACACGCTGAATTTATTTTTGTTTCTTTGTGATCTCTTTAAGTTTCTATTTTTATTTTTTATGTGCTGTCAAATATGTCCTGTATCGATTCTTTTCTATTCTATTCTATTCTATTCTATATTTTTTGCGAAGTTTGCGAGAATCATCTCTGTTTTGCGTCGTCGTTACAACAAAAATTAACCCTTTCTCCCATCCTATTTAACCCTGTATCGATCCAACCCTTAAATAGTCTGTCATCCCTTATTAACGAGCACAAAGGGTTAAAACACGACAGACCACAAAATACTCAAACAGTTGGGAAATCGTCTGTGTCATTGTGGGGGTGTTCGGGGAAAGAGGAAAGTGGAAGCGATTTAGCGAAAGTGAAAAAAAAAAAAAAAATTGAAACTAAAATAAATTATAATTATTATGTTAAAGCGCGTTAACCTTTTGAACGACATTGTCACATATATGTGACAAACGAAATCTTACCCTGAACGCCAACGTCACAAATATATGACATATAAAAACTCAGTTGTATATCAATATAAGTTTTGGAATCCCTATTTTTTATGAAGGTCATTTGACAGAAAAAGTGGTCTGGCGTCAGGGGTACGGCGATACGCTTATACTCTGGCGTTCAAAAGTTTAAAGAACATTACCTATCCTTATAATATTTATACAAATATAATAAAAGTTTAATAGTAAAATATTTTAGTAATAACTTTAATTTTTAACATACTTTTTGATATTTTTAAATAATTTTACAATTAAATAAAAAACATTTATATTCCCGATGCCGGTGGTCAGGGCTCTAGAGAGAGAAACCTCCTAACAATGCGGGCAGTGTCAAGGAGTACTGCTTTGTGAATCAAGCCCTTGATCCAGCCACCTAGCGAGAGCATCGATGTCTATAGATACGCTCTGTCATACAAAGGGAAGCTAAAAAAATGAGACGTATTTTTTGAAGACGTCACATTCTAAATTCAACAATGTTCGAATTATATTTAAATAGAACAGCGATACATGCACTAATGGAATAGCTACTGTTATTATATATTTTTTATTCAATACCCAAATTAATAATTATGTTTGTAAACGGCATTTCACTGGTGATCAACCACTCCACTTTTCTGAAAATGGAGTACCTGACACGTCTCACTTTTTGAGTTCACTAAGCATATCTATAGACATCGATGAGCGAGAGTGGTTTAAAATATCTATATATATATTTTATTATTATTATTATGTATTTTATTATATTCCTCATCGTTAGCTCCTTATCATCTACCTACCTTGTTTCCTTTAGTTACACACTGTGTCTTCTTTTCTTTTCACTCTTTCCTGTCGCAGGTCTGCTGGCAGAAATTTCTTTAGAAATAAGCAGTACCTTTGTACTTGATATCTTTACTTATTTTCTTTGTCATGTGTATGTGTGTGTACGTAAATAATAAATAAATTATTAATTGTAATTAGATACATCGAGACCCCTCCATGTCTCGGATAGCACGTTAAGCAGTTGGTCCCGGTTGTCATACGAATACCTATGACAGTCGTTACGGGAGTCAGCAACCCAAAAAGTCTGACAACCGGTCTAACCTTAGGGTATCAGTGTTTCCCAGTAATTGTGTGGCGGAGGTCAGATGGCAGTCGCTCTGTACAATACTGATATTCAGCCGCATCTGGTTAGACTGGGAGCCGACCACAACGTAGTTGGGATAAAGGCCAGACAGATGATATTATGATTAATTGTAATTATTATGTTTATTGCTTCTTCTTTATCAAATGTACAATAAAGAGTATTTTTAAAACGCTTTTATATTAGCTTCACTTGTAACTAACTATGTAAAAAAATCTTGGAAGTTAAATTTGACCCACTTCCCGGTTTCTGATTGAGCTGAAATTTTGTATACACCTTTAGTTTGGATGACAAAAGCGTTTTCTTTAGTTTTTTTTTTAACTATAATATTTATTATTATAATGTATTCTATTCATCTGTGTCGGTTCAAAATGTTACCAGAATACCGATTTGCCGTTAATCAAGTTTTAACCTCATTAGAATATAAGTTCACGTTTGACGTTGTTTGTTAGGGTAGGAGAAGACCATTTGTGACATTGGTAGTATATCGGAACGTGATCGGAGCTATATTTTGAACATTTGTAATCACGAGAATTGGGCCTCTGATATAAGACAAAAATACGTGTTTTATATGGTATCTGTATTACAAATACTTGTGGAAGAACGAGGTATGGTGTTCCTCCATTGAAAAGGGAGGATCCTCCGACCAGGCGAGGTGATATTGCCTGGCGGCCGAACACGACGGTTGATGTCGGACAGTTGTATAAGTGTTAGATACGATTATCTTTTTCCTTGCGCGATGCAGGCCTTGTAATCTGATTGGTCGAATTCATATTTTCGCGCCACTACTGTAGTTAGCTTGCTGCCTTGTAAGTAGTTATTCTATGTGGCGATAAATGTCGCTACATAGGTACTTGTAACGAAAATAAGCCACAGCTCTGGTATTAAGCCCAAGTTTTTATTATTTCTTCACATTGGTTTCCATTTGAGTGGTCAAAAGACTTTTACTTTGACCATCCGCTAGAACTTTCAAGATGAATAATGTTACCTGTAAAAATAAATCTCTTTATAGAATATACTGATATATATTAATACGTGAAGAGAAAACTTTGTACCCCTTTTTGAGAATATTGCGCGCACGGAGGAGTGTGAGATTTGGCATAGTTAAAGTTTATATGGAGAAGGAGTGTAGAAAGCTAAAATTACGGTCGAATTTCGACCACTTGGCGACCTCTAGTGGATATAAACTACCCATTCGGTACTGACAGCAATTTGATTTCGTTAATTGTTAATTTTTGTGTTTTTACTTTTTAAGGTTCCGTACCCAAAGGGTAAAACGGGACCCTATTACTAAGACTCCGCTGTCCGTCCGTCCGTCCGTCTGTCACCAGGCTGTATCTCATGAACCGTGATAGTTAGACAGTTGAAATTTTCACAGATGATGTATTTCTGTTGCCGCTATAACAAAAAATACTAAAAAACAGAATAAAATAAATATTTAAGAGGGCTCCCATACAACAAACGTGATTTTTTTGCCGTTTTTATAGATAATGGTACGGAAAACCCTTCGGGCGCGAGTACCTACGACTCGCACTTGGACGGTTTTTATGTTTTTTTTTTTCTGTATTGTGTTGTCTGATATCTAGCCCGAATAAATGATTTTTCTTTCTTTCTTTCTTTTATAATCTAGGTTTTGTGTTCCCATGTTTCCTTCTCCAAACCTCATAACATCGGAAACAGTACCTCTACCATGATTTTTCCGTACCGTCTAACGTACACGTTCACATTCAATATGTGTATAGTGACTTTAGTTCACTATTTATACCGCTAGAGGCGCTGAAAGAATTCCCATACAAATATTGCATGTGAACGTGAACGTTAGACGGCACGGAAAACTCATGGTAGAGGTACAGTGGGCCGAACACGAATGTTTTGACGTATAGTAACGTAAACGTAAGCACATTTTGAGTATAAAATACGATGAATCTATCGCATTTTTGTTCAATTTTATGCAACAAACGCACTTATTTCATGAAAATGTAAAAATATTGCATGTCTTTCCAAAAAAAATATCATGGATTAAACGTGTATTTTTGGTTCTAAATTTGGTTACGTTTACGTTACTATACGTCAAAACATTCGTGCTCGGCCCACAGATCTTAAACCTCGACTTACTACAATACTTAATAAAGTCTTTGAACCCTCAAATATTGATCCAACCTGTTGAGTTAACAGTGACAAATGACAAAATGGCCGACCTTACCGCCCAACTTAAGTAGACCCTATTAATCATACAAAACATTTTACTTAAGAGATCATTTTATAATGGTACTACGTGACCTGTCAAATTATAGTAAATGTTTCCCGTCAAAAGTCTAATATATTTGACGTTTCAATTTGGATAGGACGCTATTTGCATCCTATTTTTAACTGACATCAAAAACGGAGGTTTTCAATACGGCAGATTTTTTTTAACCCCCGACAATAAATTGGATTGTTATATACCTATATATACAGGATGTCCCAGGAAACCTGTACCAGCGAAGGTCTGTGGTCAGGGGACACTAATACTCATCGATTGAACCCCCATGTATGTTCTACAATATTTTGTAGTGTTCGAGAAATTAATTATTTTGTAATATTTTCTCCGAAACAGAATTTTTTGATCATATTCTGAGCTACTAGTAGTTAGAATTTGGTTGTTGTGTGTTTTTAACAGGTGAACACACATTATAGCCATAATACTGACCAGTAAAATCTCAAAGAAACGCCACTCAGAAAAAGTTATAACTAAAACCGCCTACAATTTTGACAAATCTGAAAATATTACAACAATCGGTTCCCCAAGAAGCACTGGCAACCTTGCTCACCGTTAGGAAAACAACACTGCAAAAGCGCAGTGCTATTTAGAATAGATCTTTATTTCATGTAAACCAGATACAGGCACTTATGAAATGTCGAGACTCTAGATGCGCGGTTCCAAATACGTAGTAGGTCCTATGGAGAAGAACCGGCAAGAAACTCCATGGAAACTCTTTTAAAATTAGGCTACAATCTTGATCAGTACAATGTTGTGGTAAGAGCTGCGAGAATAATGTAATTTAATGTGAATAAAAAAAATAAGAATAGGATAATAATGATTTGCCTCTGAATAAGAATGCCACGGCAGTTACAAGCTGACCATACAATACTACAATATTCTGCAAGGTGGAGGTTCTTCCTCAGTCGAACAGCTCCAATTATTGTGAATTTAAATTCCTGCTATGCTCTGTCTCTCTTCGACGCGTATTTTGGTCATTCGTATTCATTTTAGCGCGCGAACAACCATTTTTTTCTCAATGACAGCTTTAATTTCGTTCAGAAACGTTCCGGTCCACAAAAAGTGACACAAAAGAATGTAAAAAGGGTGACAGGTTATAAATTAGTGTTAAAGTTGTCAATCGGTCGATAGCAGTTAACGCTTGGTTACTCTCTATACGTTAGCGCTACATCTGCTTCAGCTGAAAATCAGCGCTGCAGTTTACATGCAGCAATATGCTGAGCTGAGGCCTATTAGACACGCATTACCACACCGAGCCTGCCACGCATCGCACAAACTATCGGTAGCCTGATACCGTCGATTATTGTTGTTGTACTTCTTTGTTGTTTATGTCTTATCATCAAAAAGGAGAAGGTTCTATGTTCGTCTGTATGTACTTTTTTTATGTTCATCGATGTTTGCCAATTGTGAACCGATTTAAAAAAATATTTTTTAGTTCAAAAGGGTATAAATCCCGAGGTGGTAAAATTTAAATTTGGTGAAGATCTGATGAAAAATTTCGGAGATATACAATGGAACTCTTGAATGAATAACAGCATATCACTTGCAATTACTGTAATCGCATGTTTATGTATTGTTTATGCCACTCAAAATAGAAAAATAAAATAAGCTTTGAAAAAAAGTAAAAACCGACTTCAAAAAACGAAAAAGTATAAAATAATTTACGTAAAAAACTTAACAGCTTCTGAAGTCGGGGCCTTCAATTCTTCAATGCACCTAGCTTGGCAATTGCACCGACTTCAGAAGTTGTTAAAAAATTTAAGAAAAATATTTTATACTTTTTAGTTTTTTGAAGTCGTTTTTACTTAAAAAAAATCATTAAAAAAAACAAAAGAAAAACAATAATTAAACCAACCTGGACGAGACCAAAAATGGCCCCCATCTCAGCATAATGCTGTGGCATTTAGAAATAGAAAATGTCACAGCGCTGGTATTCTGATGGGACTGTTAGTCGTAATTCTTAATTCTTTATTGTACACGAAATGATATAAAACAAATACAATTGAGATGGTATGTACACAGGCGAGCTTAACCCAAATTTGAGTTTTCTACCAGCAAACCTTTGAGTGATAGAGAAAGTATGATAGTAAATGAGGGTACAGTCAAGTGTACAACTATATATATCTATTACAACCTAAAATTTATAATACCTAGTATTCTAAATTACAGAAAAAAAAAAAACCACGGTAAGATAAAGGGTGGGTTTTACGTAAATGATCAATAATCATGTTAAAATACAATGAACAGTATAAAAATCCGGAAATCGTTCTCAAATTACACCTCATTTTATTAACTGTTTGAAAAATATTGTTGAGGAAAAACTTCACTTTTATAATGACTACGGAATCAAGTAATGAGAGTTTGACACGCTCTCAGCCAGTTTACGTAACCAAATATAATGAAATAACCAGCCGTCAAAAACCCCCGACTTCAACTAGAAAAAGAGCTGTAACTTTTGAACGGCTGAACAGATTTTCATGCAACATAGCTAAGATGATAACTGATTAAACTAGCTTTCAATTTAAAAAAACTGCGTTGAAATCGGTCCATCCGTTTTGGAGCTACGATGCCACTTACAGACACACTATCTGTGTGTCTGTAAGTGGCATAAAAGAAAGAAAGAAAAGCAATTTATATTTACACAAATTACGACACAAATAAAAAGTAAAAAATTAAAACAAAAAAAAGTAAAAACTACAAAAAAAAGTAAAAAATTTAAAACACGTTCCAAAAAATATATAAAATAACAATACATTAGATACACAGATACACACTACAGACTTATAACCCCTCTTTTTTGTTGTTGGTTAAAAAAAGGACTGTAACCAAACAGCCTATTACACTGCCTACCCGTTTAGTGACACAATGGCGTGTCAGTTACACATCAACAAAAAAATAAATTAATTTCGTAGTTCCAATTTTTCCGACCACATTACACAAAGTTAAGCGTCACACCCCAAGGTCTGGAAAATGATGGGTGACCCTGTCCCAAAAACTGATCATTTAAATAAGACGTATCCGCCAGTAAACGGCCGCCATTTGTAATATACGTCTATTTGTTATTAGATCATGATAAGTTTTCACGCAATCCATGCTAAGGTATGTTTTGTATGCAAAGCTATGCGATTGAAACTGTAGCGACATCTATCGCCACATACAATAACTACTTAGCAAGGCAGCAAGCTAACTACAGTGGCGCGTAATTATGAATTCGACCAATCAGATTACGAGGCCTGCATCGCGCAAGGAACACGTATAACGTATATAACACATATACAACTGTCCGACATCAACTGCCGTGTTCGGCCGCCAGGCAATATCACCTCGCCTGGTCGGAGGATTCTCCCTGTTCAATGGAGGAACACCATACATCGTTCCTTCACAGAACCATCCGAACCAAGTACTCGGTTATAAATAGCAATAACTATTTATTTCTAGTTATACATTTTTTTTTGTGAAATTGTTACACGTCATTATTACTAAAGGGAATATTATTATTCCTCATTAACATACAATGGACAGCAAATTCACAGACTCGAACTCGCTAAATATGTTTCTTCTGTTTCCTTCTTGCCCGAACTCGCTAAATTTGTTTCTTCCGTTTCCTTCTAGCCCGAACTCGCTAAATATGTTTCTTCTGTTTCCTTCTTGCCCGAACTCGCTAAATATATTTCTTACGTTTCCTTCTTGCCCGAACTCGCTAAATATGTTTCTTCTGTTTCCTTCTTGCCCGAACTCGCTAAATATGTTTCTTCTGTTTCCTTCTTGCCCGTACTCGCTAAATATGTTTCTTCCGTTTCCTTCTAGCCCGAACTCGCTAAATATGTTTCTTCTGTTTCCTTCTTGCCCGAACTCGCTAAATATGTTTCTTACGTTTCCTTCTTGCCCGAACTCGCTAAATATGATTCTTCCGTTTCCTTCTTGCCCGAACTTGCTAAATCGGAATCCGTCAAGTTAGAAGGAAGAAATAATAAAGAAAATCATTTCATACTTCAGTGAAGAAAATACATTTATTCAGCACGGACAGTGACAATATATGAAAGAAAAATAAAATAAAATACAGACGAACATAGAACCTCCTCCTTTTCGGAAGTCGGTTAAAGATAACATCACGACGTGAGTCACAAACGGGTTCAGTTGAAAATCAGCGCTCGTCAGCGCGGGCTATGTCTGGCATACGCTGAACTGAACCTTTTTGGTGCAGCCGTGAGGCTCATAAGATTGGGGTATATCCTACATACATACTATAATATCTATGTGATTATCCTTGGATTATGTGTTTTTTTTTTAATATTTTTGAATATGGTGCCTTATTTTTGCATTCAAATAAATTATTTTTCTTTAATTCTTCTTTAATTCTTTATTGTACACGAAAATGAGATAAAAGACAAATACAATTGAGATGGTATGTACACAGGCGAGCTTAACCCAAATCAATCAATCAATCTTTCTTTCTTTAAACAAAAAAAAACAGAGACGCATGAGATTATTTTTTTTATAAAAATTTTAAAGTTTAACAAACAATATACGTTTTTTTTTATATAAAAAATTTGGCAACATTCCTCAAACAACAAAAAGAATTTTCTGTTTGAGGTTTGCTGGTCAGGGTCCGAGGGCCCCGTGTTTGAGGGCCCCGGTACACGGCCCCGCCCTCCGATAGCTACGCAACTGCTTTCTCTGGATCCCAAGCCTATAGTTCACGGAACACGCAATGTGGCCGTGTCACGTAAAAAGTATATATTTCTATTACGATATGAATTTATTAGTATAATGTGTTTGTTAACCGGTATTGTTCACGCTAGTAAAAATTTAGGGTAAGCTGATTAGCTACTGAATTTAAATTGTATTTGGCTAGCACCTACACAATCAATACTATTGCTTGTATTCCCGAAGGGTAAGGCACAAGATAGAAAGAAAGAAAAAATATTTATTTGACAAATAATAAATATTATAGTTTTAAAAAAAACTAAAAAAAACGCTTTTGTCATCCAAACTGAACGTGTATGCAAAATTTCAGCTCAATCGGAAACCGGGAAGTGGGTCAAATTTAACTTCCAAGATTTTTTTACAGTTAGTTACAAGTGAAGCTAATAAAAGCGTGTTAAACAGAGCTGTAACTTTTGAACAGATTTTCATGATACATAGCTAAGATGATACCCGAAAAAATTAGCTTTCAATTTTAAAAAATTGCATTGTATTCAGTATATCCGTTTTGGAGCTACGATGCCCACAGACAGATACACAGATCCACAGATACAAACTACATACTTATAACGCTCATTTTTTTGGTGGTTAACAAGAAAAATAAAGCATTTAAAATTAAAATTAAAATCTCCGCTAATATTACAAAGAGAAAAGATTTTTATTTATTTATGTTTGTAATGGTTAAGGGGGTCCTTTACAGAAATGCCGCAAAAACTGATTTTTATTTACAATTTTTTGAATAGAAATTCTTACTTTTTTGCCCCGAAAAAAATATATATCAAACTTGAAAATGTAACACGGATTTTTCGGTCGTCCGATACATGATTGGACAAAGTTGGCTCGATAAAAAAAATTCGCAAAGTTACCCCTTTTAAAAATATTTTAACAAGATTATTTCTAAAATATTATATTATTTCAAATAATTTTTACATCACAATATTGGTCGCAAGTATACCAAGGCAAGTCGGTCGTTATTTTTTCATTATATTACGTATATTGGTCACAATTTGAGAAAAACCACAAAATTCGTGATTTCTGTCATCTCTGCCATCAATCAGTCGCGTTTCGGCGCGCATCGAGGTCGGACCTGTGCTAATTTTTTTGACGTTCCTGCGCTTACCCTTTATTAAAAACCAAAAGAAAGAATGACAGTATAATCATTAAAAAATATATTAAAAGGAAATAGGAAGTATAAGTAACTTGCCTTTTATTCAGAAAATCCAAGTATTTCGTTTATAAAATCAATATGCTAAAATAATTTCTTGACATCTCCGTCAAGAATTCATTTTATAGGATATAGTATAGAAAAATCAGTATGACAATTTGTAGTGTTGAGAAGAAAGAGTATGAAGTTTTATTTATATTCTATTTACTTATAGAACAATATTATCCAGTTTATATAAAAATAGCGATGGAACTCCGACAAATATTCCCGCTACTAATGAACGTATATTTATCAACTTTTGTAAACCTCGTAATTGACTTGTCTACCGAGAGAACCAGTTGAATTGGATTTTTTTCTATACTATAACATATATTATTTATTACTCATACAATTTTTTTATACAGACTAATGAAAAATACATAAATAAAATTTAATAAACTATAACCATTTGTTAGGTTTTTCCATGCACCGTTGGTCCGTCGATGGTCCATTACTAGTTGTAATTGTAGACTAATACATTAATTGTAGTAGGTAGCTGAATTCCGGATATTTTATTAAGATTAGATGATTGGACTTTAAGTATTGTTTGTTACGCAATGCAACGCTGCCATTACTGAGTTATATGTGTTACGAGTATGTTAATTGTTTGAGACTCAGTAAATGATTATAAGGCATTCTGAGTTGCTTTTATGAGAATATAAGCTATGCCATGTGTCAGCTGATAGACTAAGTTAGATACCCCTGTGTGTTGTGAGGAAAGATTACTGGATTTTTCATTAAATGGCCAAACTTTCATGGCCAAAGTAGTAAAGCCCAAGAAACTATGTTATTTGATTTTGAGTCCATAGCCAATAAGAAAGTTCTTATTTATTTTAAATACAACAAATCGGGATGGTTCTTAAAATCTGTTCAGCCGTTCAAAATTTACACCTCTTTTTCTAGTTGGAGTCGGGGGTTTTTGATGGTTAGGTTATTGTTATCATTATTTGAATTTTTTGTGTGTTTATGTAATTTATTTATTTATTTATACTTTAGGGACTATGTACAGAGGCGGACTCAATGTCTTAGGCATTTCGTGTGCGAGTTCGAAATAAATATTTTTTCTTTCTTTCTTTCAATTTTGAAGCTCTTCACCTGCATACATAGCGAGGAATCTGAACTATGAATATGCAATTTCTTTTTTGGTAAAAAAGCAATCCTGTGAACGAACTTAAGTAGGTATGACTATGACTTCGGAAACGGACGACGCCTACAGGTGTGGGTGAGGGTAGGTTATTGTCTCAAGGCATGGATTTGAGTTGGCTTATTCTTCTAACATTACACACACATTGGCAGTGTCATCAGCTTTGTCGTACCGATATATCGGTTTCGTTACGGCATTATCGGCTTAATGTGAAAATACCCAATGTTGGTCGAGACAATTATATGCACTTGCATAAACTCATACACAATAGGTATGACCAATAGTTTATAAGTAGATAGATAAATGGGTATAAAATCTACAAATACAAAACGGACTAACAGATGTTCTAGCGTAATATAGGACACTGGGTATACGATATTATGGATTTATATTTTTCAAGTATTTGCTGGTGTCATACTGCATGTTGCTTATTAATATTGGTATTCTGTGACACGTGTGTCACACAGTCTGATACGTCAATTGCGCAATACAAACGATATGCGTGAACGGAGCTCCCCTAGTGGGCGGGACTTAGGCTGATACTTCACCCCCTCAAAAGTAAGAAATCGTCGTAAAATACAACCTTAAACCTTAGATTATTGATTGGTTGTCGCGGCCGCTCCAACTAGATACCGCACTACCTAAGAAAAATGGCTTTTTGAATGCGTCAACTCATTTGACATTGTGATTGTCATGTGGTGATTGTCATTCATGGTTTGTTTATTTATTGTTGAAATTATTTCGGAAATTATACAATCTTTACTGATGGTACATATCCCAGTGTTTTTTAAATTTTGATAGTGTTGTTTTTGCACAGTTTTACTACGCAAACCGGCATTTTAATCTGACCGACTCACTCCAGTACGCCTATTCTTGCGTAGTATGTTTTGCCGCATTTTATTAGTACGCCAGCGGAATCTAGTTGGAGCGGCTGCGACAACCAATCAATAATCTAAGGGTTAAACTCAAAAACATACCGTCGAGCATGCCCGTACCGAAAAGGTTATCAACTCAGCATGTAAAAATAACACACAAAAACAACAATAACAATATTTTCATTCATAAAAAATCGTTAAAAAACAACCAATTCTTACCCGACTACAGAGAGGGTTATATGTTTGACCGGTATGTATGTATGTTCATCTGTTCCCTCATAGCTTCTAACCTAAGTCAAAGTCAAAGATTTTTATTTCAACTGGGCCTTTGCAGGCACTTTCAAAACGTCGTGATTCTAGGCGCACGGTTCCAAGTGGGTTTGTCCTGGAGAAGATACCGGCAAGAAACTCCATGGATACTCTTTTCATAAATCAAGCTTACTATAAATGGGGGCCTGGCTAAAATTCGACTTGAATTTACACAATATTACATAAAGATTTACTTATCATAATTCGACAAGTGAGGTATCGTTAAAAGCGTCTTGATTGTCCGCTGGTTATAAGCTATGTGACGTCACATTAAATTCAATATGGCGCTCTCTAGAGGGCATAAACTCATGAACTGATTTAAAAAAATATTGTATTGTCATCTTTTCTTTTCACTCTTTCCTGTCGCAAGTCTGCTGGCAGACTTTAGAAATAAGCAGTACCTTTGTTCTTTGATATCTTTAACTATTTTCTTTATCATGTGTATGTGTGTACATAAATAATAAATAAATAAAAAAACAACAAAAAAATTCAAGTGAAAATACAAAACGTATCCCATTCAATCACACCAACAAAATAATGTTAGAATCTTTTAACAAGGTATATCGGGTGTCGAGAACTGGAGCTCTCACCCTACTTTCGGGGGCCGTTCACATAAATTTCTGTAGGGTGGAGGGTCCAACACTCGACCTTAGTTCGCAATTATGAAGAGTATTAGATGAAACTTTGCAGCCTTCAAATTGTTTGTGCCAAATAGTTTGCCAAAGAATTTAATGTGTTGCCTAGCGAGGTATCTATTATGCAGTGTTTTGAAAGAGAAGTTTGGGCGCACTCAACTTCTCTGTAACCTTAAGTTGAGCATTGATTTGGCGACTCGGTCTTAAGTTTGATTTCCAGGTCGGGTTAAATGATATTAGGTCTATGTATATAAGTGTCGAATGTCATAACCGGAATCCAGCAGAATATTAGCGTCAGGTGTCATAGCCTGGCACATGCTGAGCTGGACAACCATTTGCTACAGCTCGGGACACACCGAATAGTCAAAAGGCAAGGTGATGCTCAATTGGTGCAGTATACCCACATATGTTTTACTTTTTATGATTATTTTTTTACACTGTTGCCATCCTAAGAAAAATGTCTTCTCTGTCTATGCACCTGTCCTCTTCTTATTACCTATGTCTATCATTCTAGTGTGTCCTGTGTTTGTGGGAAATAAATGTATTTTTCTTTCTTTCTTTTTCTGTTATTTATTGACTTCATTCTTGTAGCTATCAGAAGCCCAATTCCCGTAATTAATTTACACTATAACTGAAAGTTGACTGAACTGAGATTATATTATGAATTGACAAAACATCGGTATTCTACTCCTCTTAAAGTTCAGGCCGATTTCAGTATGATTTAAAGGACATTGCTAAAGTTCCATACGTGATTGGCCCTGGAGTCTACAAAACAAAGATTATGCTTACTATGTACAACTCGATGAAAACAATATATTTTAATCAATTTTAAAACACGGACAGTGTTGAATATATTTTTAGCGACTGTCATATTTATCATACGTCATCGGGGGGCGGGAATAGAAATGTTGAATATTCGGAAA
Organism: Allophyes oxyacanthae; assembly: GCA_932294325.1. Taxonomy (NCBI): domain Eukaryota; kingdom Metazoa; phylum Arthropoda; class Insecta; order Lepidoptera; family Noctuidae; genus Allophyes; species Allophyes oxyacanthae. The sequence continues at coordinate 5,732,850 of OW028639.1, read as the reverse complement.
AGCTTCATTTTTGCTGATAAAAAAATTATAGTTAAATACCTACCCTATTATACAGGGTGACTGGTAGAACGAGGGAATCAGTGAAGGAGGGTTTATTATTTATATGGAAAAGCTGTTTTATTTTTCGCGATATGTTTATTTTTCCCGTAGTAATAGTTGATCATAGTGATGAGTACAATACCCTCCTTCAATGATTCCCTCGTTTTACCAGTCACCCTGTATATCAAATTCGTTTCGAGAACGCGCCGTTTACCTAAAAATGTTTTCCTTCACCATAACTAGAAAAAAACTTACATCAACAAAAATCTGCATACTTCTTAAAAAAATATAACTCCTAATTATTTCATAAAACTAAACACACCCGCAAAATATAATACAGTGTTAAATTTATGACCTTGTGCATCTCTCTCTAACGCGTGGCAACTATAGGTTTCGACCGTAGCCCTCTCTCTGTCTGTTCACGCATGCGCGGTAAAGACTTCTTTGTTCCTGAGATACAAATATACGTATAAAATGATATGTATGTTCTCATTTGTGATGGGAACCGGAATTTATCCCATTGGCGCGATTTCTGGTATTAAAAGTAATTTTATAACTCTGGTTATAGAATAGAATAGAATTATAGTTTATGCAAACTGTCCTTATTACAATAATATTATACTAGTGGTCGCCTAGTGGTCGAAATTCGACCGTAATTTTAACTTTCAACACTTCTCCATATAAACTTTAACTATGCCAAATCTCACACTCCTTCATGCGCGCAATATCACTACATAGTATAAAACAAAGTCGCTTCCCGCTGTCTGTCCCTATGTATGCTTAGATCTTTAAAACTAAGCAACGGATTTTGATGCGGTTTTTTTAATAGATAGAGTGATTCAAAAGCAAGGTTTTTATGTATAATACTTTGATATTTAATGTAAGGATAGCAGAGAAATTGCATCCGTTCGAAGCCGGGGACGGGTCGCTAGTACAAACAAACAATACATAAACATGCTATTACAGCAATCGCGAGTGATATGCTGTTATTCATTCAAGAGTTCCATTGTCTATCTCCGAAGGTCTTCATCAGATCTTCACCAAATTTAAATGGGACCAGAGTATACGCTTTCAAACAAAAAAAAGATTTTTCAATATCGGTTTGCAAACATAGGCACAACAAAAAAACATACAGTCGAATTGAGAACCTCCTCCTTTTTTTGAAGTCGGCTTAAAATAATTAAGGCGTTTTCCTAGTAAAAAATAAGTGCTTTATGATGAATAAAATATGTAATATTTCTTCTTCTTGTTTCAGATTGCTGTCCGATTTCAAAAGGGAATAAAGAACCAGGTTATTATTTATTAAACAACTACTTTAAAGTTAATTATTCAAATGTTAATTTAATAAAGAAAACTCAAGTTATCATTGTACAGTCAAACATCTAACCTAACCGTCAAAAACCCCGACTCCAACTAGAGCTATAACTTTTGAACGGCTGAACAGATTTTCATGGAACATAGCTAAGATGATACCCGATTAAACTAGCTTTCAATTAAAAAAAACTGCATTGCAATCGATCTATCTGTTTGGAGCTACGATGTCACAGACAGATACACTACAAAGATACACACTATCAAACTTATAACACTCCTTTTTTTTGTCGGAGGTTAAATAGTAAGAGAGAGGTATATACAAGGTGGCCCTATATAAGATTCTTTTAACTTACCTGTACTTAATTTACCTAAATACCATTGTAGACCATATTCTAAGCTAGTAAAATCTCAAGCCCCCAAAGCACATGGGTCCACCCCTGACAAATCTCTAATTAAACTTGATAATAACCTTCTTTCTTAGTACATCCAAATCGTGAATAAACGAGTGAATTCGGGTGAATGGCTTCTATGGTGTAAGTGTGTGTTGTGTTGTACAATAATATTGTAGTTTAAAAAAAACTATAGAACACGCTTTAGTCATCCAAACTGAACCTGTATGCAAAATTTCAGCTCAATCGGAAACCTCAGTGGGTCAAATTTAACTTCCAAGATTTTCTTACATAGTTAATTAGTTATTTACAGGTGAAGCTAATAGAAGCGTGTTAAAAAAATTATCAGTTGTCCCATACAAAACTTCAATACCTACTCGACACAAACGTATGGGACAGCTGATATTTTTTTCTCGATTACGATGTTGGTCCCATAGAGAAAGTTGTTCAGTTTGATGGTCTGATCCACACCCTTAATTATGACCACACATTTCTGATGTAATACGCGTTGTAAAAGTTTTTGTTTTCTTTAAAATATAACAACAAGAGTTATGTTAGCATCCTACATAACTAAGGTTGTTTAAATTTCGCTAGTTTCACCCCCTTTCAGCCTCTTGCCCGACAAAATATTCATTGCTTAGTGATGTGACAGCATTTTTGCACTAATATCGATAAAATAAATATCTCAAAACATTCACTTTTTCACCGTTCACGGGAAGAATATGTGACCCCCCGTATCCCCCTTAAACTAAAGGGAAAAATTTACAAGACGATGATAAGACCTGCTGCCTTGTATGGATCAGGATGTTGGGCCACAAAAGGGACGGATGAAAGGCAATTGCTTGCAGTGGAGATGCGAATGTTGAGAGGGATGTGTGGTGTAACAAGATTGGACAGAACCAGGAATGAGAATATTAGAGGAAGTATAAAAGTGGCACCAGTTACAGAAAAACTGCAAAGTAACCGATTGTCGTGGTATGGACATGTAATGCGGAGAGATGAGAATCATGTTATAAGAAGAGTTGTAAGTATGAATGTGGATTGCTATCAGAGTAGGGGCAGACCAAAGAAAAGATGGATGGACTGTGTGAAACATGACATGAATGTGAAGGAAGTAAATCTGGAAATGACGTCTGATAGAGATGAATGGAAGAAAAAGACATATTGCACCGGCCACAAATAAAATGGGATAAGGGCAGGAGAATGAAGATTCAGTTTTTCAACGTGCATATTGTTAACTTATAGCCTAGCGGTGAAACGCTTGCCTTCCATGCAGGATGGTCTGAGTCCGAACCCGGCCCGCACCTCTGAGTTTTCGAACTAATATGCGGATTAGAATTTGATTATCACTTGCGATAACGGTGAAGGATCTCGATGGTGTGTGTAGTCCGCCAACCCGCACTAGCCCAGCGTGGTGGCCTAAGGCCTAACCCTTCTTATTCTGAGAAGAAGCCCGTGTCCAGCAGTGGGATAATAATGGACTGGATAATTATTTATTCATTAGAATAGATCTTTATTTCATGTAAACCAGATACAGGCACTTATGAAATGTCGAGACTCTAGGTGCACGGTTCCAAATAGTAGACCCTATGGAGAAGAACCGGCAAGAAACTACTAACATTGATAACTATAACACTTTCACTGTGTTGTTGTCACATGTGTCATCGTATTTTTTCGTCTTATCATGACGTAAAACTTCTGTCGCGGCGCGAATGTCTTATGGAGAATACCCGGCAAGAAATACCATGGTAACTCTTTTAATATCAAAAACAACTTTTTTTTTTTTTTCATATTTTGCTTAAGGCTTCAGTTCACCGTGGTGACTATGCCAGCATCGTAAGGTCACTCTTATACAATAAATGACAAAACTTAACATTTATACTAAAATTAATCAAGACTACGACAAACTACTATATTTAATTAAATAATCATATTATATGTAGTTTAATAAAAAAACTATAGAACAAGCTTTAGTCATCCAAACTGAACGTGTACGCAAAATTTCAGCTCAATCGGAAACCGAAAAGTAGGTCAAATTTAACTTCCAAGATTTTCTTACATAGTTAGTTAGTTACAAGTGAAGCTAATAAAAGCGTATTAAAAAGACAAAGAAGATCTAATTAGAATTAATCTGTTGATCAGTACAATTTTGTGGTAAGAGCTACGAGAATAATGTAATTTATTGTGAATAAAAATAAATAAGAATAGGATAATAGTAGGATAATAATAATGATTTGCTTTTAAATAAGAACTCCATGGCAGTTTCAAGCTGATCAGGCCCGACAGACGGCACTCGTTCACATGGCGCATGCGTCATCTCAGATGCACAACAGAAACGAGACAGTCTTAAAGATTTATTTATTATTGTGATGTGATATTTTTATAAATTATAGCCTATGTTACTCACTGATAATGTACGTATCATTCTACTGGTGAAATAATTTTTTAAATCGGTCCAGTAGTTTTTGAGTTTATCCATGACAAAAAAAAACATACAAAAAAATCAAATAAAAATAAATAATAATGATAATAAATAATCATTTTCTGGTTTTTTTTATGTTTGTTATGTGTGCATGCTCGGTGTCCTGTGTGCAAAAAATTAATTGATTTTCTTTCTTTCTTTCTTTTTCATCAAATAATTGTACAGTCACATTACATTACTAGGTCTGAGACATACGATAATTCAGGCATACCTAAAGTTAACAAAAGCATCGAGTATTTTTGTTTTTTTTTTCCTTATCCTATTGTCCGTCTTAGGATACATCCTAATCTTATTACAATCTAGCCTTGTAATTAGGCTAATAAGTAATTTAATTATAACTTAAACTATGAAATTAAATTATAATAAGATTGTGTCCAATAGCACATAGAATAGAACACATTTAATATGTTTAATATAAATAAATGTCCATCCGTGCGAAGCCGGGTCGGGCCACTAGGAAAATAATTAAGATTATGTGTATTAAGTCGACATTACATAAGATTTGTTTACTGTACCTTTGACATTCAGTATAGATACATCAAAAAACTCCCCATTAAAATATGAGTAAAAACCATTAATTACTTATTAAAATTGAGTCACTAAGCAGAATTAATTAACGCAAAAATTTCCACCATTAAAAATAATTGTGTAACAACATAATTTTATCGATACAAACATAAAACAGTGTCCCAGCACTACTCCCTCTAATTAGTGACTTGACGGCTTTGGGTAATGAAATTATGAACACAAACAAACCCGAGGGACCGACATGGCTGCAAAGTTGGCTCATAAAATATTACGCATATTGATATGTATATTTATAGGGTGGGCAGAACTATTTGAGCTGGACTGGGGAAGTACCTCCACCTTGCAGAATATCGTAGACAAATAACACTGTTCTTTTACAGTGTTGTGTTCCTAAGTGTGCACGGTTCCAAGTGGGTTGGTCCTGGAGAAGATACCGGCAAGAAACTCCATGGATACTCTTTTCAAACACTATATGCACAATAAATTTGGGGTCGCGGCGGGGGCCCCGGCCATAATACGTGTGCTGCCAAAACTAACTTACCTTCGTATGCACGTCAATTAAAATCACTATTCCATACACTGATCCATTAAGTTTATTGTTTTAAATACAGAGAGTCCTGCTCTCTAACTATAACAGAAAGGGTAGCCACCCTTAATGCCCCATAATTTTGTAATTAATATGTACCTATAACTTGTAGGTGTAGATTTACTGTTAGTATAAGTTGGTAAATAAAATTTTGCGCCAACCTGTATACATAAGAAAAAAATTAATTTCCGTAAAAAATGTACTTTGCCATTGCAAGTTGACCCAAAAATTTAATTCTCGGCAAACAAAACTATTAAATCTCTCAAATTTTTAACAGACAAAAAAAAGTTACTTTATCACACATCAACCCATGCAAAATCAATCGATTCGTAGCGGCAATTCACCCACAATCCCATGTCAAGATGTCAGACCAAAAAACCACACCCTGTAACATTTTTAATTTAACCTAAAAACATCCCAAAAATTCCCTAGCAATTAGATTTAAAACAGAATGATGGGTGCTACGGCGTAGCGCTACGCCGTAGAGGGTACTACGTTCGTAGCATGTTGTACCTGTATCATGTATATATCTAGATACCCCAATTTGTTTAATGTAGCGTTATGAACGCTTCGTGTAGGGTTGTCACTTGTAGGAACTGACAAGTCAAACTAATATGTTTGTTTGTACAGCCCCTGGTAAAAATACTAAACAATTTTTTTGAATTTTTATCAAAAAAAAATTGCTTAGTCTACAATATTTTTTTTTGTATATTTTCATAGAATAGATCTTTTTATTTCATGTAAACAAGATACAGGCACTTATGAAATGTTGAGACTCAGGTGCGCGGTTCCAAATACTAGATCCTATGGAGAAGAACCGGCAAGAATCTCCACGGAAACTCTTTTAAAATAATAGATTACAATCTTGATCAGTACAATGTTGTGGTAAGAGCTGCGAGAATAATGTAATTGAATAAAAAATAAGACAAGGATAATAACGATTTGCCTCTGAATAAGATTGCCATGGCAGTTACAAGCTGATCAACAAACCCAACAACAAAGAGTCTAGCGGAGAGGACTGGACGAGTAAAAATAGTTAATAACGAACTCGTTCTTAATTTCTCTTTTGTGGAAGGTAAAACCTATTGTATTAAGAAAGAAAATAAATTTATTAGACATCACAAAAACCAACATAATTAGGTACAATAAAATCTTCTCCATAGGATCTATTTTTTGGAACCGCGCACCTAGAGTCTCGACATTTCATAAGTGCCTGTATCTGGTTTACATGAAATAAAGAACTATTCTATTCAAATAAAATAAACAAATCAATAAAAATTACGCACACAGAAAGGATAAGACATAAACAACAAAGAAGTACAACAACAATAATCGACGGTATCAGGCTACCGATAGTTTGTGCGCTGCGCGGCAGGCTCGGTGTGGTAATGCGTGTCTAATAGGCCTCAGCTCAGCATATTGCTGCATGTAACAGCAGCGCTGATTTTCAGCTCAAGCCTAACTAGTTGGGGTCCGTTCCGTCCAGCCATTACTTGCTCATTACCCTTTCGCAGTGGAAGCCCGGATTTACACGGGAATCGAACCTGCTGGTCTACCGCGTAACTAAAATTGTAATGAACATCGACATCGGTATTAAACTTCAATACGATCGTGAGAGCCTAAACTTTGAGCTAACTTGTATTTTTTTTACCGATCATGAATATAGGAGTCCCAACTAATGATAGGTAATTTTTTTACAAGTTAGCTCAAAGTTTAGGCTCTCACGATCGTATTGAAGTTTAATACCGGTGTCGATGTTCATTACAACTTTAGTTACGCGGTAGACCCGCTGATCCTAAACATATAAGCAGGATTCTTCACCACTGCGTCATTTATGTAACTGAAGCAAAATGTCCGATATTTTTTAGATGTGCCAACCTTATCCAACTTTAGGGTCGTGACAGGGATGTCACCAAAATTAATTTGTTCACATTTCTTAAAGGTATAAAAACAGGGTATATTTAGTGGCGTGTCAACCCTTGGGTGTATGTGAAATGTATGTAAGCCCATGACAGAAATCATGTTTCATACATCATTTATTTATTTAACGTTTTTCTTACAAATATGTACAAAGGCGGTCTTAAAGCGTAAGGCATTCTCTGCTAGACAACCTTAGGGTGATGCAGAGACAACAACATGGTAGATACACTAGTCATTATTATTAGGTGAGGTTAATATACTTAAGTAGAACCTAAATAATTCAATACACATATACTTACATTAATATAGAATATTATGTATGGTTACCTAGCTCTTAATAGATACATACACGTACCTACATACTATAAAATAATATACATACTTAATATAATTATATATAATATCAAGATAAATCAAAGTCGAGATGAATCCGCCAAAATCTTATCACGAAACTGCTTACGTAACTTGAATTTGAAAGAGAGCCGACATCATTTTGTTTCAAAAAATTTACAGGTCCACATTTTAGGATTTTAGATTCATATTTTTCTTGCTACTGCTTTTTTAAATTTTATTTATTATAAATCAAATCTTTGCGTAAAATGCGGTATAAAAGATAGTATACATTATATTATCATATTTTAGTGCAGATACATTCCGCCATATGATAATGGCATGCAAATATAATAATAGAATATATTAAAATTATAAATTATTAGACAATCTTATCACGACAATTTAACAACATTCTTTCATAACATACAAAAACTTACAATCTAAAAGCCACGGAGGTTTGTTCAGATCGTAGTGAGCACCATTATGCATACATTCGCAATAATTCGCGACGACACGGTTGGCGCAGTGGCTAAGCGATTAGCCTTCTGCGCTACGTGCCACGGGTTCGATCCCCGCACGGAACAAATATTTGTATGATCTACAGATAGTTGTTTCGGGTCTGGTTGAGTGTGCATGTGACATGTATGTTTGTAAACTGTACCCTCGATACAGGAGAAATCCTAGTGAGGGGCAGTGTTTAAAAAAATATATAATGCTTGGTTATTAGTTGTAAATGCGGGTGTCGAACGGGAGAATACGAGATCAATAACAAAATTAAAAATATCTCTGTCATTGGATACCAACTGGCTTTATATAAACTTTATGAATGACTCACTTTAAACTTATGACCTTTGCATGATGTATTTTTATTTTTGACATTTTAATTATTATTCTATTTTCTACAATGACATTTTATAAATAGACGAGCCAACATTATTGCACTACAAAATGGCGTAAACTTTACTATAGCTACATAGCAGTACATATAATTATACAGTGCGCGAAGAAAGGGAAAGAAAATGAAAGCCACCATACGCCATGTCGGTTGTTAGAAAAAGATGAATATAGACGTTTAGTTACGTGGCATTAGCTGCTGCATGCTCATTCTCTCAGTCGGTGCAGGGCATTTACCTCGCATTTATCTTGCCAATATAGAGCGCGGGCAACGCGTCTATTTGTAACATGTCATTGATTTTCTATCTATTTATTATTGGCATAATAATGTTTATGCCGCATAATTAGCCAGACCGACTCCCGGTTACTTAAGAGTGACCTAAATATCTCATGTTATACAGGATGCCGCAGAAACCACATATTTGGTATCATGTTCTGAAGCCGTACTCAAAAAATCTGCGAATTACGCAAGTTTTTTTTGCAATTAATTTCACTTTGCTATCATTCATCTAGATGAAGGAACATCGAAGTAGAAATTTATGTCACATTTATCTGTTCTACACGTGCAAATAAAAATAATTTTCGGTCATAGATGAAAACAAGGCGTCATTGGTGTTGCCAATGACAACAAGCTGATCGATGCCCATTTTCTTGCACATGAGGGACACACACTTCCATGCTTTATTTTTCATTGTTTTATTTTATGTAATTTTCTGGTTTTTTTATTTTTTATGTTTGTGTGTGTATGTGTGCATGCTCGGTGTCCTGTGTGCAAAAAATAAAAATTGAATTTCTTTCTTTCTAAATTTTTATGTAGTTCCTGTGGCTAAACTACGGATTGGATTTGATTGATTTTTTGTGTACGGTCACAGAACGTGATATTACGTGGTACTCGTATCATTTAATATGATAACTTCTGGGGCATCCTGTATAAGTAAATATAGGTCATGTTTTAAAAAGGCTTTTAGTACCCAAGCTCACGCTGAGAAGATCTTAAATGTATCGTAAAGGCGGGCTCAGATGACGCCATTTAAAGCTTAGATAATGTCTTGGACAGACGCAGCGTTTACGGTAAATTTTTCATAACGTTAACTGCCTTACAGGTGGGGTTTAACTGGTTTGGTTATCTTAAAATATCCAGTGTTTAGATTAAACCAAATTATATACAAAATAACCTAACTGTCAAAACTCCTGACTCCAACTAAAAAAAGATCTGCAAGTTTTGAACGACTGAACAGATTTTCATGAAACACAGCTAAGATGATAAAACTAGCTTTCAATTAAAAAATCTGCAATGAAATCGGTCCATCTGTTTTGGAACTACGATGCCACAAATACACCCATAAACTTATAACACCACTCCTTTTTGTTGGGGTTTAAAAACAGAATACATGATTTAAATCATTGTTGGATGAGCCTCTGAAATGACCAAAAACATTTATTTTTTAACTTAATAATTACGCAAAAAAATATTTGAAGTCAATAATATTAACAACAAAACAAAAATGGTAACGACAATATAATAAAAAAACTTGAAAAAAAAAAGCCACAATTCATACAAAAAATATATTTTTGTTCTGTTTTATTATGTACCTACCTATTTATTTACAAAAAAAAATTACAACATAAAAAATTATTAAATACATTTTAGTCAAAAAAAATATCCTTCCAAGAATTTCCGTATATTTGAATATACATATCTTACTATTTACATTTAGTGTGATGCATATTATATATTCCTGTTAACCCAACTATGCAACTGTGCTATTTATCAGTGGCGAAGAGTCCATACAACCCGATTCCCATCGGCTTCCCTTTGGGAATTGGTTAGTGCATAGACCAACGTAATATGGCTTGTTATTCAGTTAGGTCAAGCTCTTCCAGACATGATAAATAGATTACAAGAGACGCTATGGATTTTTGTCTTGCAGCATTAATTGCAGCAATTTTTAGAAGGCATTTTTGGGCCGGCTTCCCCGTTCAAAATTGTCACCATTCGCCACTGCTATTTAGTAACAACGACTAAGTTCAGATAGTTATCGACAGAATACTTTCAAAGTTTCAGATATTCGCATAAATATTCGATTACATGACAATGTTCATGCAGTAAGAAATTAATGGATGAATCGACAATCTATATTTTTCTATGTAGTGCACATAATTTGTAGTGTGATTCAGTCTCTGTTCCTAAATGCAACCGCAGTATTGGGATACACTTTAAAACAAAACGAAAATTCGACTTAGTATAGGCACGCAAAATTTACTAGCGCAAGCCATACAAAATCAATTTTTTATTTTGTTTTGGAGTAAATTTTAGTACTGCGGTTGCATTTGGGAATGGACACTGAATCACTCTGCAAATTCTGCACACTACATAAAAAATATCCTGTATGAAATATTCATGTAAACCAGATACAGGCACGAAATGTCGAGACTCTAGGTGCGCGGTTCCATATAGTAGGTCCTATGGAGAAGAACTGGCAAGAAACTCTATGGGAACTCTTTTAAAATAATAGATTATAATCTTGATCAGTACAATGTCGTGTTGCTAGAATAATTTAATATAATGTGAATAAAAAATAAGAATTGGATAATAATGATTTGTCTCTGAATAAGATTGTGTTTTGGCTCAATTCAGTTCTTGTCCAATATATTACTTAAATGCAATTTATTTACGAATTTTCGACACTTCGACGCCATTTTACTGGCTGACTCAGAGGTCCTGGTAGAGAAGCAAATTAAGTACGGATTTTATTACTTTATTTTTTATTTAAAATAATTTATTAAGTACAGTATTGCACTTAATATTTGTACCTCCCATTAGATAAGAAAAACAAACTGATCTATAGGGTCATTTAATTTTTGAATATATACAAGTCAGAGGGTTTAAATTGACTAGGGATTTCTCTTTAGATTTTGTTCTGTTTGTTTATTTAATTCAAAATATTTAAGTACAGTATTGTATTTAATTTTTGTACCTCCTAATAGATGATGAAATCACACTTATCCATTGGTTCACTTAATTTTGAATATATCCAAATCTGGGAGATTTTTAAACCAGAGAGAATTTTTTTCATGGCAATCATTTATTTTCGCGTAAAGTTTACTTACTTGATGGCAAGCGACGCCGTTATCTTAATTGAAACTCGTTTGCCTTAGCTAGTACGGACGACGTCTTAGGAAATATGAATTTCATTTAACCATTTTAGTACAGTCAGCGAAATAAGTACATGAATAATTTGATATTTTTGAAATGTTGAAATCAACTGAAATAAAATATTATAGTTTAAAAAAAACAACACGCTTTAGTCATCCAAACTGAGCGTGTATGTAAAATTTCAGCTCAATCGAAAACCGGGAAGTGGGTCAAAGGACATGGCTAAATAGAGTATGGGCGATTGCCCTAGCAATGTATAAATATCGTACCTAGTAATATATAATGCTGAATAGCTGAATATTAGTATTTCGTATGAAAAAACTTTCAGGAACTTTTCATATCGTTACAATCCTAATAACAAAATCGTAAAAAATTCTACGTCAATATAGCGACATCTATCGCCACATAGAATAACTACTTAGCAAGAAACCAAAGCTAACTACAGTGGCACGAAAATATGTATTTTAACAATCACATTACGAAGCCTGCAAGGAAAAAGATTATCATATCTAACACATATACAACTGTCCGACATCAACCGTCGGGCTTCGGCCGCCCAGGCAATATCACCTCGCCTGGTCGGAGGATCCTCCGTTTTCAATGGAGGAACACCATACCTCGTTCCTCCACAGTCAATAGGTATACAAACTTCCTAGGTAGGTAAAAGAAAACGATTTCGCCACAGACAGATTTCGCTATGAAAGTTAGCTAGTCGTTTGTTTACAAACTTCAACGATTAGGTAAAATAAAAGATTTTGCGAGAAAAATCACTACTATGCAATACACATACATATTATTTTAGATTATTGATTGTTTGTCGCAGCCGACAACCAATCAATAATCTAAGCATATTATAATATCTACGCACTAATTAAACAAGGACACATAAAATATTGAAATAAAACAACAACAATGAGATTTATTAATTTATTATGAAGGTACATGCATGTGATATGATTGTAGTAAATGGGGAATATGTTTGTATCACGTTTGTATGTATTTACTATTCATATCTCACAAGAACATCATCTAAAAATGAAGCGTCAGAAAACGTGTTTTGGTGTCTCGCCATCCCAAATAGCAGCACTCAGCAGCAGCCAACAGTTCTGTTCCCCACAATACATTGATGTAATATAATATACTATTTTAGTCTTTGGATGTAATATGCAAGTATATGTCCTCTGAGGCATTATTTGTAGTTTCGCTTAGATTTAATTCAGCCTCTTAAAAGTTAAAGTCTCGATCCGCCTAAATGAATGATTCTATCAAAATCCGATAAACAATAAGTCACAATAACTCCGATAAACAAGCGATGGTCAAAAGTAAAAATCCAAAATACTGTGAAACCACAACTTGAAGCACAGCGAACAAATCAAACCGAATCAAACGAACGGCAGAGCGATCAAATGACGTCTGACTGACGTTTGTTTTTTTTTCATAGTGTTGGATGGGATTATACTCGGAGTGTAATAGAATCGATTATGTACCTAATCAAATAGGTCGAAAGAAAAATACCTACAAATTATTGTTCTTGGCGATCCTTATTCAGTCAACATTCTTCGACTTATAATAGTTACCTAAATTGTGATAGTTATTGGATCATTTTATTCGATTAAATAAAGAGTTTAACACGTCATGTTCATAATCTTTCGGGTATTTTTTTATTTGGTTTTAATCGAACCATCGGAATCGAGAAGAATCGATTGTTACTTTTTAGTGCCGACACTATTAAAGTGCCGTTCCTTTCCACATTTTGCCAATCATTTCTAGAAATCAATCCAAGAAATCAACGTTTTGAGACGTATTAAGATACAAAATTAAATAATATAATAATTGATACTGTTTATTTAGCTTACACAAATATCTTTAAACATCCACATTTTTTGTAAAACGGAACGTCCTAGGGTATAATAGTGTTCTGTGGTCATAAAAAATAAGTAAAACACTTTTAATTTTTTGAAAAGTTCACGAAAGTTCTAGGAGATTATCAAACACGTAATAATTAATGAATGAATATTTGAATGTCACGAGCTAGTAAGAAATTTCTATACATGTTAAGGGCAGTAGTTTAGCCATGTCCTTTAACTTCCAAGATATTCTTACATAGTTAGTTACAGATGAAGCTAGTAAAAGCGTATCAAAAAGAAAAAAAAAAACATCCAGGCATCATTCCGGTCGACAATATCACGATACTTAATCATACATTATTACAAAAAAAAAATTGTAATATTAGATGGTTTTCATACATAAAAACATCTTTGAAACTTATAAATGTTCAATGCCTTTTCTCGCTGATTATACAAAGTATTCGATTTGTGTTTAGTTGGAAATTGCAAGGGTTAACAGAAATATAAATAAAACACACATTAAATGTATTTTTTGTTAAAAAAAACTAACAAAATTTTACTGTTTTACAGATTTACTATCCTTAGTTTAGATGTAAAACATATATATAATAAAATAATTATGTCAGTGAAAAAAACTATGTGATTTAGCTTACTATAACAACAGTAGTTATACATTCAAATCTAATATATTTAAAAAATATATTAACACCCTAACATAACATAAAATTAAAGTTAAAAAAAATAAGTGTAAGAAAAAAAAAGTGTAGTGTAATAAAAAAAAACAAAAAAAAAGTGCGCACAAAAAAATAGTGCGGGGAAAAAAATGGATTTTTGATCACGGCGCTGGCGAAGGGTTTCTTTTTAACTTGCGCCCAATCCAAAATGCTTACTATGTCGACGCTGATGATGCCTGCAGCAACAATGACAACGATGACAAACGCTGGACCTATTCCCGTGGCAGCGGCAGCGAAACTGGAGCCTAAGTTGCTGCAACTACCTCATCCTGCGCTGTTGCCGCAACAAGCACAGCCACAGCCGCATCACCACCAGCATCCGCATAACAACAATAAAGTTGGTAAGTGTACTTTAATGTAAGCGCAGTTCATATGAAAGAAGTGCTGTGGACGTTAGAGAAGTGATCGTACCCTTAAAATAGAATAGGACAGAATAAAAAAAAAAAGAAAATAAAAAATTATTCAATACGGATACATTGATACCACAAGAGAGAGCAAATTAAAGATCAATAATAAAATATTATACATAGTTTAAAAAAAACTATAGAACACGCTTCAGTCATCCAAACTGAACGTGAGGCTGCTCGCGGCATCGCGGGCGGCCGCGCGCTCCTCACCCCCGCCACAACACTGAGCGCACCCTAGCGCGAGGCGGGTCAGCGGCGCCGCCGGGAGCCGCTAGCGTCGCTGCCATTCCGGTGTGACTCGGCCCTTAGTCCATGTGTTTCTACGTCAATGGTTATTTTGTTATTTAAACATAACTTCGCAGAAACAAAGATCTCTGACGAAAATTGTAATTATGTAACATTTCCACTTAAAACTGGATCATCAAAACACTTCCTTATACCACAACAATAACAAAAGTCTCTCAGCTAGAGTCCTGTTCATCCCGCAAAAGTAATGGGCGTGATAATACGCACATATTACGCTTAATGGGAGGGTAGAAAGACATATACCTACCCCACTTAGGGTTGCCAGTGCAAAATCCGTTTTTTTTTTTATATAACGCCTGTTTCCTAAAGGTTGCAGAGATTGAGTGTTGTACATCCATATTTTGGCGATGCTGTTATTAGGTCCCATGTAATACAGAGCCAGGTTGCCATTTACCGACCACTATTGCAAACTTCTAGGTTTCTGAGAAAATGAAAAACGAAAAACCCAAAAATAAATACTTACGCGTTAAAAAAAATTGTGGAACAATTTGTAGATTTTTTTTTTCTTTTTTTTTTTCTTTTCCTATTTATTATCCTTTTTTACATTTTTATTTATTTATTCTAATGGAAATGTATAGAAAGGAAATAAGAGAGGCTTTTACCCGTAGTGGGACAAACAATAGGGAAGGATTTTTTTTCAAGAAAAAATGTTAATTTAAAATCAAATTAACGAGACTATCTGGATTTCCTGATTATCTAGAAAAGAAAGAAAGAAAAATCGTTTATTTGCCACAAAAACACACTAGAATGATAGACATAAGTAATAAGAACAGGACAGGTGCATAGACAGAGAATACATTTTAGGATGGCAACAGTGTAAAATTAAGTAGAGAAAAAATAACACATATTAATAATATAATATCGGGCAACCCTAAGGCATTATTTATTGGCCCATCATGAGTACACTGTACCCTATTGGACCAAGGACACACAGCTAAAACAATAGATTTATTTACTTACTCTATTAAATTAGATTGTTATATTACATAAATACTCAGATATAGCACAGAATAAACAATACTATAATTTATTTATTTATTGTTTGGACAGCTTACAGACAAAAGAATTATATAAAAACCGACTTCAAAAAACTAAAAAGTATAAAATAATTTTCTTAAAAAACTTAACAGCTTCTGAAGTCGGGTCCTTTAGTTCTTCAATGCAACTAGCTTGTCAGTGGCACCGACTTCAGAAACTGATAAGTTATTTAAGAAAATTATTTTTCATCCCACCATCTCGGAAAGAGTATTTTTAATCTTCAATATCTGAGTGGAAAAGCCGTTTTTATTCTCTAGAGGATAAAGTAAATTTTCATCCCACCATCTCGGAAAGAGTATTTTTAATCTTCAATATCTCAGTGGAAAAGCCGTTTTTATTCTCTAGAGGATAAAGTAAATTGAATTTAGAACATCGTGTGCACTAAGTTTGTGAATTAAAAATTTTTTTTTGCATTTAGTCATTTCCTCGCTGAGGTGGAATGAAAAGTTACGTGTTGCACTCGAGTGCAAAGATTTTTCACCTCGTGCTCTTTTGATTCCCTCGCTAACGCTCAGGATTCTAATTTTGAATCACTCGCTGCGCTCGTGATTCAATTTTAGAATCCTTCGCTTGCTCGGTCATCAAAATTGAACACGCGGTTAAAAAGCAACTTTGCACTCTTGTATAACAAATAACTATTATACTTTTTAGTTTTTTGAAGTCGGTTTTTTTATTTTTTATAGTGTTTAAACTTAAACCAACTGGATCAAATAAAGTTTTAAATGTCAACTTTTTTCTACTCGGGTTGTTGCATGAGGCCCCTGCAAGAGCGAGGTCCTGGGGAGTTGCCCTGCTGGACCCCAAAGTCCGCCACTGGATAGTATAGTGCGATTTCTTCATCGCTATTCCACCAATTTCAACAGGTAAAACCATAATATTCCCACAAATAATAAAAAACGATGTACTCCCAATGATTTATGACATAACCACAACGACATCTTATACCTACCTCGGTTGTAAAAACACCATAAAAATAAATCGACATTTTATGGCGAATATACCATGTTACAAGTACGACACAACTAACAAGTCGCATCGGCAAGTAGGGTAAGGTGCCCTAAGAGTGCGCGGTTTTGAAAGAACTACCTACTTGTATCTCAAAATAAAAGAACGTTATTCAAAATAAAACGCTTTTATTATGAAGGTACATTATTAATAATGAAATAAAATTACAAATAATCAACAGAAATAGGAATAATAAATAGTTGTAATCAATCTCACTGATGAGGAACGCGCACTCTTGGCACAGTAGTCAACCAAGAGTGCGCTCAACGTATCATAAGAGTGCGCACGTTACTCCAAGAGTACGCATGGTATATAAGACAATTTACTAATTAGACATTTTGATTATTTGGACGTTTTGTTATGTCTAACCACTGATTTCGCTTCTCTCACTGATCAACTTGATCCCTTAGATCTGCTACTGATCATAGAGGTATAAAAAATAAAAAACGAAACTCTACTGTAACATTTTTTGGATGATTCTTGACACAACCGTTAGATAAATGGCAACTTAATGATTTCCGCTTGTCTGTACGAGATTTTTTTGAACCGCCATCTTCTTTGTTAGCTTTTATTTTCCTTATTCCGATTGTAGGTTGTATTTTTTCCTTTAATTTTCCGGTAGAAACTCTTGTTTTCTTTCCAAATTCATTTAGTATAGCCCAACCGTCAAAAACCCTCGACTCCAACTAGAAAAAGAGCTGTAACTTTTGAACAGCTGAACAGATTTTCATGAAACATAGCTTAATTGATAACCGATTAAACTAGCTTTCGATTAAAAGAAACTGCATTGAAATCGGTTTATTCGTTTTGGATCTATGATGCCATAGATAAACAGATACACATAATATGCACAGATCCACACTACAGACTTATAACACCCCTCTTTTTGTGGGGGATAATTGTGAAACTTCCTCTCTTTTCATTTAAAGGAGCTGAAAGAGTTATTGTACTCATCATTCTGAACAACTTTTACTATAAGACCAACACTGAAATCACGAAAAAATCTGCTGTTTTATACATAGTAGAGTAATATTTAATTAGTGGTCCCCCGTGGTCGAAATTCGACCGTAATTTTAGCTTTCTGCACTCCTTCTCCATATAAACTTTAACTATGCCAAATCTCACACTCCTCCGTGCTCGCAATATGCTTAAAAAGGGGTACAAAGTTTTCTCTTCACGTATTATTATAATAGATATACAGGTTAACTATTTACGTAGTGCGCAGAATTTACAGAGTGATTCAGTGACCGTTCCCAAATGCAACCGCAGTGCATCTAGAATCACGACCTTTTGAAAGTGCCTGCAAAGGCCCAGTTAAAATAAATAATGTTGAATTTGACTTTGAGTAACCTTTAAAATAGAGATTTTATTTAAAAAAAAACAATCTGAAGATTGAGCCAAAGAAAATTAAATCTTATTTCAAGGCAGACTCAATTTTAAATGCAGTAAGGCTAGGCTCCAAAATATTTACTTTAAAATAAAGTTTACTTTAAAAAAACTTATTGAATTATGTTTTTAACTAGATATTTTAATTGGGGTGTGTGAGATTTAATTATACGTTGTTTAAAATGTAGATACCTATAATAATATCATGTTATAATGAGCCCACATAAAACCTAATAGCTACTTCATTATACGAGATATTTTGATTACGATAATTTTGTATGAAGAAACGTATGTAATTAGTTATATTTAACCTGTTACTCTTAAAGTAACCAGACAGTTAATTGGGATAATTATTTAAGGTATATATTTTTGTGCTAAGACACTGGTAAACGAAATTATTTAATTAAGTAAAAGTATATTTCAAAAAAGGAAAAACCGACTTCAATCAACTAAAAAAAGCTGTTAATATTTTTAATTTCTTCTATTTATTTGAAAAGAGTTACCATGGAGTTTCTTGCCGGTTCTTCTCCATTCTACTATTTGGAACCGTGCACCTAGAGTCTCGACATTTCATAAGTGCCTGTATCTGGTTTAAATGAAATAAAGATCTATTCTATTCTAATAAAAGGCTTCTTATATCGCACGAGAATTTTTATTATTATACTAGTGGTTGCCCAGTGGTCAAAATTCGACCGTAATTCTACCTTTCTGCACTCCTTCTCCGTATAAACTTTAAAAATACCAAATCTCACACTCCTCCGTGCGCGCAATATCCATTCACGTATTAATTAAAGTTAAGGTTTTCTTGTCTGTGCATGAATTATTAGATTTTATATTGTCAATTATTAGATTTTCACAATATCGTAGTATCTCTATTAAATTAATACGTGAAGAGAAAACTTTGTACCCCTTTTTAAGCATATTGCGCGCACGGAGGAGTGTGAGATTTGGCATAGTTAAAGTTTATATGGAGAAGGAGTGCAGAAAGCTAAAATTATGGTCGAATTTCGACCACTAGTATAAATAAATATTTCAAAACATCAAACTGTTGTCAGTATATATGGGGTATTCTGAAATAACGTTTTTCATCATTCTCCTAATTCATAGATCTCTAAAAAATAGCATACTATTTGAGAGTGTTTTATTAAAAAGATCTGTAATCATTATTGTAATAGGTTGGTTAAAAAATGTGTTATAAGGGAGGCGACTCGCTAGGGTGTGCCTCCATCATAAATTTTACTAATTATAGCCGCGACCTATATTTTAACAGCATGGGTTATTCAGTAATTTAATTATGTATGCGAGTTTTTATTGCTTTAGATAAATATATGCTATATATATATATATATATTTATGTTGTGAATGATCAATGGTTATGACGTGTAATGGAAATTACCAATAAATTGATTTATGATTTAATATAAATATTTTAGTAATAAAACCTACTTATATAATGATATATATGTTCGATGTAATAAATTGATTTTCTTTCTTCTTTCTATGTCGTGTTGTATAATTATATTTCTTTACTGTAATTGTTGTTTTTTTTACATATTTTGTTAACTTTGTTTTGAACTGTGCAACGTATTGGTGCTTACTATAAAAAAGTTATAAAAAAAATAACCTAACAGTCAAAAACCCCCGACTCTAACTGGAAAAAGTGCTGTAACTTTTGAACGGCTGAACAGATTTTCATGCAACATACCTAAAATGATACCCGATTAAACTAGCTTTCAATTAAAAAAACTGCATTGAAATCGGTCTATCCGTTTTGGAGCTACGGTGCCATAGACAGATACACAGATACATAGAACCACAGATAGCCAGATAATACACTTTAAACTTATAACGACCATTTTTTTGTTGGGAATTAAAAATTATTAAACTGCTGAATCCCTTGCTATACATTTTTTTATTTTTGTGTTTGTTTTTTGTATGTCTTATGTATGTGTAAAGCAAAATAAATGATAAATGTTATTAAAAAAAAAAAAAAAAAAAAAAAAATATTTGCGATTTTTCCTGAACTGCAAAAGCGTAATTGGTCGTGTCTCAAGTATGGCGTGGTGAAAAGATTACACAGTCAACAAAGTTCGTAACGGGGCTGATGTTTATCTGTTTGATCTTTTAACCTTTATCTTTTGCTTCCTTGTTGTTCTCCGTTCAACGGCTGTCTGGAAGTAATATGGACAGTACTTTGTATTAAAAAATTTACAATTTATAAAAAAAATAACGGTGCCACTGCCAAGCGAAGAATGAATTGCAAGTGAAGAATTAAAGGCTTCAAAAGCTGTTAAGTTTGTTAGGAAAATTATACTATGCTTTTTAGTTTTTTGAAGTCGGTTTTTACTTTATTTTATTTTTCTATTTTAAGTGGCATAAACAATACAGAAACATGCAATTACAGCAATCGTGAGTGATATACTGTTATTCATTCAAGAGTTCCATTGTCTATCTCCGAAGATCTTCATCAGATCTTCACTAAATTTAAACCCACCATTTCGGAATAAATCCCTTTCGAACAAAAAATGAATTTTGCAAATCCGTCTATACATATATGGCGGAGTTATGCCCGAACATACATAAAAAAATATATAAACATCCGAATTGAGAACCTCCTCCTTTTTTGAAGTCGGCTAAAAACAGAAATTGCGCAAAATTAATTCAAAGTCAAAGGTTTTTATTTCAACTGGGCCTTTGCAGGCACTTTCAAAACGTCGTGATTCTAGGTGCACGCTTCCAAGTGGGTTGGTCCTGGAGAAGATACCGGTAAGAAACTCCATGGATACTCTTTTCATAAATCAAGTTAACAATAACATATGGAGCGGGAGCGGCCCTAGCTAAAATTCGACCAGAATTTACACAATATTACAAAATAAAATAAAAAAGAAACAGCAAAGATCTTATTAAGTACTACTACAATTTAAACAGTATAAGTAGTTGCATACTTAACACTCAAGCCACCCAGTTTTCATTTTAGCGTAGTGATAATTGCTGGTTTTGTTTTATAACTCAATTCAGCGAGGTTCTTCTCTAGCACCTCGTCCAATGAAACACTAGATCAATAATTCCTAAAGTTCTATGACTCATTTAGAACATAAGCCTAGGTATTTTTTAATTAACATTTTTTTATAATGAGAATAACCAACCGTTGTTAAAATTATAAATTACTTACGCTGGGCGTGGCTGCGTGTTAGAACTGTGTTACGTTTCAACAGACAGACATGATATGTGTATTTATATCGACACTGGAAAAGCAAAATTACTAAAACGCCAATATTTAAACTTTAGAGGAGCATATTTTAAAGATATGTTTTAAAAACAAATGCATATATAAATAAAAATAAAAATAAATTAAGCGATTAGCCTTCTGCGCTACGTGCCGCGGGCTCGATCCCCGCACGGAACAAATATTTGTATGATCTACAGATACTCGTAGTTGTTTCGGGTCTGGTTGTGTGCATTTGACATGAATGTTTGTAAACTGTACCCTCGATACAGGAGAAATCGAAGTGAGGGGCAATGTTTTATAAAAAAAAAAAATCGAATGGATAATTTTCTGTAAATCGTATCCCACAAAAAAACAATTTCATGCAAAATGTTGCCAACACGAGACCATATGTCTAGCACTGTCAAAAAGTTATCAGATCTCATGTAGAACCAAGCTTCTAACTCTACGCGCCGTAACTCTACAAGGCCTACGAGTAAGTTCACAAACTCTACACCTTAGTCAAAATATGTGGAATAGAATAGAATAGATCTTTATTTCATGTAAACCAGATACAGGCACTTATGAAATGTCGAGACTCTAGGTGCACGGTTCCAAATAGTAGATCCTATGGAGAAGAACCGGCAAGAAACTCCATGGAAACTCTTTTCAAATAAATAATAGATCTTGACAATCTTTATCAGTACAATGTTGTGGTAAGATCTGCGAGAATAATGCAATTCAATGCGAATATAAATAAAACTAGGATAATAATGAATTGCCTCTGAATAAGATTGCCATGGCAGTTACGAGCTGACCAGTTCCGACAGACGGCACCCGTTCACGAGCATGACGCATGTGTCAGCCTCGCCAAGCTCGACCACAATGAAGGGAACTCAACGGCCCGACACACAACGCCACCATCAGCGAGACATTTTAGTGAGCATGACAGACTCATAGTACCAGACAACATGTAGGTAGGTATTTAGTAAGTGTAGTTAGTAGTGGCTTTGCTATTTCGCTATACATGAAAAATTAATCCACTGTTCATTACTTTTCTTAAATACAATAGTTCTTGTAGAGTATAAATTTAAAAAAAAAGTAAAAACCGACTTCAAAAAACTAAAAATTATTAATTCAATATTACTCGACTATATGTACGGAACAGCAGATTATGTTTTCTTGACTTCAGGTGTGATCCCTTAGTAAAAGTTGTTCATAATGATGAAATCAAGTTTGTCCTCATAAGGAAAGCCTATTATAAGATCCAAAGACTATGTTGACGATGGAGACGTATGGAAGTGACTATCTTCTGCACATGCGGCTTCCCTGGTGACCCGCTGCTTCCTGTCTTCACACACTAATTTTAATAACGCTTCCCTTGTACCTATTCTTAATTGGGTGACTAACTTGAGTGTTAAGTAAGCACCTACTAGTATTGTATATAATATTATAGTGGTACTTATGATCTTTGCTGTTCTTTTTTTTAATGTAATATTGTGTAAATTCAGGTCTAATTTTAGCCGGGGCCACTCCCGCGGCACACATTTATTGTGAGCTTGATTTATGAAAAAAGTATCCATGGAGTTTCTTGCCGGTATCTTCTCCAGGACCAACCCACTTGGAACCGTGCACCTAGAATCACGACGTTTTGAAAGTGCCTGCAAAGGCCCAGTTGAAATAAAAATCTTTGACTTGACTTGACTTGAGTACAATACGAAGCTCGTTCTACCAGTCACCTTGTATTGCTAGACTTTTTAATGTATATACATGTCGAAGTATATATACTATAAATAGATATAAATATAAATAGAATACTATATAAATAGAATACTATAAATAATACAACAGTAATAATAAAACGAAATAAATGAATAGATATAAAAAATAAAATAAAAACATATTAAATTCCATAACTATTAGTTAATAATAATTTATAATAAACTAAATACATATTAGGAAATATTATTAATAAATAAAAAATTATAATATGCTATCCATATTTATTAATAAATTAAAGCAATAAGTAAACATAAGTACCATCTTCCTCTCTCCTATATTTTGCTGTGCCCTACAGGGTCCATGATTGTAACCTACCAAATTTTATTTTTACCACCTTATGTACATTGTGGAATGCAAATAAAGAATATGAATATGAATATGAATATGAAGTGAAATTGTAAAATCCGTCACATTACAAAACGGCAGCTGAATTGGACAAACCACCTCAATAAAAGTCTAACTGTTTTACAAAACAGCTGTTAGTTCTGTTAAAACGGTTCAGTTAAGGCTTACGCGGTGTAGCAACGCGTTAAACAAAGTTGGTCGCAGTTAAAGAAAATTTTATCTTATTTCAAGACTATAAGACTCAACTTTAAATGCAGTTAGGCTCAAAACTTTTTTGAAAATAATAGTTACGTTTTAAAAACTTAAGTTTTGGTTATTGCATTAAACTATTTAATTGGGGTGTATATTTTCCAGCCATTAGATGTTTTTATTTATTTTATTTATTTATGTACACACAAGGAAACATGGTAATAAAAATATTACAGACATATGAGCACAATGGAACTACTTATTTCTAATGAAATTTCTTCCAGTAGTCCCGCGACTGATATTGTTTTTAAATCTCGACCAAAAAAAAGGGGTGTTATAATTTTGTAGTGTTTATCTTTGTGTCTGTGGATCTGTGTATCTGTGTCTATGGCATCGTACGAGTAGCTCCAAAAGGGATGGAAGGATTACAAAGCAGTTTTAAAAAAAATGAAATTTTGTTTAATCGGGTATCATCTTAGCTATGTTTCATGAAAATCTGTTCAGCCGTTCAAAAGTTACAGCTCTTTTTACCCGACTACGGAGAGGGTTATATGTTTGACCGGTATGTATGTATGTTTCCAGTTGGAGTCGGGGTTTTTTGACGGTTAGGATAAATAACGTACCAATTTTTTGTTGTTTAAGTATGAGATAAAAAGTTGTATGGTTGGCAACCAATGAAATACTATGTATCAATACGCTACAGTAATAATTACAACTCTGCCTACCCTTCAAGCTATAAAAAGCATGTGTATATGAAACGCAGGAATCATTCAACAGTGTTAACAAAACGGTGATACAGCCAGAGCGTAGTCCGAGTGAAAATCAATACCAACATGAAGCTATAGCGAGGTATACAGCGGGATGTATTTTGATGCCGCTCCATAGAATAACATCCTGAAGCCCAATTCTCGTAATTAATTTATAATATGACTGAAAGTTGACCGAACTGAGATTATATTATGAATTGACAAAAAGTCGTGTATTCTACTCCTCTTAAAGTTCAGTCCGATTCCAGTATGATTTGGGTTCAATCTTCTTACAAACTCATTTCAATCTCATTTTTGACATTTGTGTATAGAGAGTGTCAATTTTATTATCTGTGTCATTTCAAAATGTTAGCAGAATACCGATTTGCCTTTTATTCAACTTTCGATCTCATTACAATATAATGTCACGTTTGACGTTGTTTGTTAGGGTAGGAGAATACCATTTGTGACATTTATGACATTGGTAGTAGATCGGAATGAGATCCGAACTATATTTTGAACATTTTTAATTACGAGAATTGGGCCTCTGTACACAACATTCAATCCACAGAGAAACTGATTTACAAAAGAGGCCTGGGGGCTAAAAAGGCCGCTTTGGATGAATCATAATATGATTCATATTACGAATGTCAAAATATCTACTTAATTGACGACTCTTAATGTCATCCGCATAAGGTTCATATTCAGTAATCATCTGTTTGACAGTTACTAAGCAGATCATTAGATGAATTGCTCAATGTGGCCTTTTTAGGCCCCCTGTTCTTTGTAGAGTCGATATTAAATGTGTCTGGTCACCGGTGTCCGACCCGATAAGGCGAAGTAATAAGATCAATTTTATCGACAAATCCACCATAATAAGGCATTTCAAAAGGCATTGTTTATCCGATTCTTTTTAACCGACTTCAAAAAAAAGGAGGAGGTTCTCAATTCGACGCGTAAGTTTTTTTTTTTTTTTTTTATGTTTTTACCTCATAACTTTCGATTGCGTGAACCGATTTTGATGATTCTTTTTTATTTGAAAGCTGGTGCTTCCCGATTGGTCCCATTTTAATTTGGTCCAGTTTTGATAATGGGATCCATGAGAAAACCATATAAGTCTTAAATTTACATTAAGTATGTGCGCGACTTTTTATGTTTATTACCAACTTCAAAAAAAATTAACTAAAAAGTATAAAATAATTTTCTTAAAAAATTTAACAGCTTCTGAAGTCGGGGCCTATAATTCTTCAATGTACCTACTCGTAGCTTGGCAGTGGCCCCGACTTCAGAAGCTGTTAAATTTTTTAAGAAAATTATTTTATACTTTTTAGTTAATATTTTTTTTTCTTCAACCTGTAACTGACCGAGGAATGAGTAACTTAGGCTACTTTTACTTTTAAAGATAACCTAACCGTCTAAAACCTGCGACTCACAACTAGAAAAAGAGCTGTAACTTTTGAACGGCTAAACAGATTTTCATGAAACATAGCTAAGATGATACCCGATTAAACTAGCTTTCAATTAAAAAAACTGCATTGAAATCGGTACATCCGTTTTGGTGCTACAATGCCAAATACAGACACATAGATACAAACTCCAAACTTATAGCCTGTATCTTCTCACTGCTGGACTAAGGCCTCCCTCATGATTCCCATGCTGTTTGATCATGTGCATTGTTGAACGTGTAATTATCTTAATCTTAATATCAATAGCGATTTTTATGACATTACTATGACCTTTATTCAATTTTTAATACTTACATTCTTTCATATATTTAAATAATTTTACAAATAAAAAAATATAAAAACATTTAAAAATACAAAAGAGTAGGTAGTAGGCCACCGGCATCGGGAACAGGGTCCAAGCTACCGGCGGCTAGGGCTGCAGAGAAAGGAACCTCCTCACAATGCGTGCCGTGTCGAGGAGTACCGCTTTCTGTATCAAGCCCTTGATCCAGCCCCCCAACGAGAGCCTCATAAGATGTTGATCGAGGCTCTTGGCAATTAAGCCATTGGCCGTCACAACTATCGGTACTATGATTGCTGAGTCCACATCCCACATGTCGACAACCTCGTGTGCTAAGTCAAGATATTTAATTTGTTTATCTTTCTCGGCTTTCACGAGATTCTCATCATCTGATTATTATTATTATTTATTTATCAGGCAGGCAGTTGAGACAACTGGTAAGTGCCTGTATCCTGCTGTTCACCACTTGGTTTTATTCATTAATACAAGAAATAAACACAAAATAGTCGTCCCTAAGTTTAGATTGACTAAAACAAATAAATCATTTCTAGGGAACGGTGTACGCTTCTACAACAAACTGCCAAAAAGTATAACCGATCTTACTGTTAAAAGTTTAAAACTCGTGTTAAACTTGTCCTCATAAAGAAAGCCTATTAAGATCAAAGACTATGTTGACGATGGAGACGTATGGAAGTGACTATTTTCTGCACATGTGGCTTCCCTGGTGACCCGCTGCTTCCTGTCCTCACAAGCTAATTTTAATAACGTTTCCCTTGTTTTGAAAACTGGGTGGCTTGAGTGTTGAGTATGCTTGTACTTGTACTGTTTAAATTGTAGTAGTACTTATTAATAAGATCTTTGCTGTTCCTTTTAAAAAAAAAATGTAGTATTGTGTAAATTCTGGTCGAATTTTATCTAGGGCCGCTCCCGCGGCTCCTGTTATTGTTAGACAATTATTTTGATTTATGAAAAGAGTATCCATGGAATTTCTTGCCGGTATCTTCTCCAAGACCAACCCACTTGGAACCGTGCACCTAGAGTCACGACGTTTTGAAAGTGCCTGCAAAGGCCCAGTTGAAATAAAAACTTTTGACTTTGACTTTGACTTTGTCTCTAGTTCGACCCGCCATCTCTTTCGTATGTTATACAAATTTATAACAAACCTATTTTTTGTCGGTGGTTATTTTTTTTTAAATTAAAATCCTCATTCCTGCTAGTAACTTATAAATTACTATAATCAGCGCAGTAAATCACTAGCCATGTGTGAATATGGAACGGTTAGCTGAACCGAGTGCAATATTACTTATGTAGCAAAAAGGTGAACCAAGGGAAAATCAATATAGTGATACACGCCTGTCATAAATGAATAGAATAGAATAGATCTTTATTTCATGTAAACCAGATACAGGCACTTATGAAATGTCGAGACTCTAGGTGCACGGTTCCAAATAGTAGATCCTATGGAGAAGAACCGGCAAGAAACTCCATGGAAACTCTTTTTAAAATTAATAGATAACAATCTTGATCAGTACAATGTTTTGGTAAGAGCTGCAAGAATAGTGTAATTTAATGTGAATAAAAATAAGAATGCGTAATGATTAAAATCATTACGCATTCTTGAAGGGATAGGCAGAAATTTTAGGTACACAGTTCGACAACATCGAGAAATAAATCTTTTTATAATCCCCCTGTCTTGCATGTACTTTTATTTTTATTATAATTTATCTTAAAAAAAAAAAACATTGCTCACCGCCCATATTACTATCTATAATATGCACTAATAAAAAAAAGTAAAAACCCACTTTAAAAAACTAAAAAGTATAAAATAATTTTCTTAAAAAACTTAACAGCTTCTAAAGTCCGTGCTACTGCCAAGCTAGGTGCATTGAAGAATTAAAGGCCCCGACTTCAGAAGGGTTAGTCCTTAGTCCAGCACGCTGGCCTGGTGCGGGCGGACTACACACACCATCGACAACTTTATGAGGCCCTCTCAGGTGTGCAGGTTTCCTCGCGATGTTTTCCTTCACCGTTAACGCAAGTGATAATCAAATTCTAATCCACACATAAATTCGGAAAGTCGTCGGTGCGGGCCGGGTTCGAACTCAGACCCTCCTGCATGGAAGGCAACCGTTCAACCACTAGGCTATCACTGCTGTTGAAACATAAGCCACTTAAAATTTATAGACATTCACTAGAGGTCGCGCGGTGCGCGGGCCGCGAGCGGCCCGCGAGGGCTTTTCGGGTGGAGCTTGTAACATTACTCAAAATAAATATGATATTTGATTTTGTATGGCAGCCATGTTTTTTTGTATGGAAGCCATCTTTTTTTCACCGGCTCGTCAAACGGCCCAGGGTCCTTGACATTTTTAGTTCCAGCGATATAGGTTTGCGACTTGTAATTTTCGAGATCCGTAGGGCAGTTCCAGTCAGCGTTCCACTTTCAGGTCATTTCTCACTGGACCTCTATACGACTGTCATACATGACTTTTACCCCTCTGCGGTTCCTTCTCGGAGAACAATTGCTCCAAAAGAAGCGTTTGTATGGCGGCCATATTGAAAAATGACGGAAAAAAAATGTTGGTTCCGGATTATGAATACGTGCCGCCGAAAACCTCAGGACGTCAATATTCAGCCAGATTAGACCATAATTTTTTAAACCGCTATTTCGAAGCCGCCATCTTGGATTTTTACTACTTACTACTATCTCTAACGTTTTCGGAACGGTGAGGGTTTCGAAAAAGTAGAGGTCGCGCAGTGCGCGGGCCGCAAGCGGCCCGCGGGTGGTGGTTTTCGTGGAGCTCTTAAATTAACTTAAAAAAATAAAACACGCTTTTGAAAGTGCCTGCAAAGGCTCAGTTGTAATAAAAAACTTTGACTTCGACTTCGGCTTCGGCTCCGGCTTCAGCCTCGGTTTCGGCTTCGGCCTCGGCTTCAACTTTGACTTCGACTTCGACTTCGACTTCGACTTCGACTTTGACTTTGACTTTGACTTTGACTTTGACTTCGACTTTGACTTTGACTTTGACTTCGACTTTGACTTCGACTTTGACTTTCGACTTCGACTTTGAATTCGACTTTCACTTTGACTTTATTTTTCGTTTTCTTCCCAGCAGACCCTTTCATTTGATACCCATATCAGGTTGGTAGATAAGAAAATCTTGTCTACCATCTTGGGGCGTCCGCCATTTTGAATTAAGTGTGACGTTATTTTAGTTTCGTACTCTTCTCAGCAAACCCTTTCATTTGATACCCATATCATGGTAGTGCATAATACATAAGTAGTTCGCCATATTGGATTTAGAATGACGTCAGGTATCTAACTATGCATTGTCATCCTAACTAAACGTGTGAGCAAAATCTCACCTCAATCGGAAACCGCGAAGTGGGTCAAAAACTTCCAAAATTTTCTTACATAGTTACAGGTGAAGTTAATAAAAGCGTGTTAAGAGGCGTTTGTATGGCAGCCATGTTTTTTTGTATGAAAGCCATCTTTTTTTTACCAGCTCGTCTATCGACCCAAGGTCCTACACATTTTTAGTTCGGGCAGTACGGGTGTGCGACTTCTCATTTTGGAGATCCGTGGGGCAGTTCGGGTCAGCGTTCCACTTTCAGGTCATTTCGGACTTTTTCTGAACTCATAGGACCCCCTTCTATACGACTCCTATACATCAGTTTTACCCCCAAAGGCTCCTTCTGGGAGAACAATTGAGTGAAAATCCAAAATGAACACTTGTATGGCGGCCATGTTTTTTTGTATGAAAGCCATCTTTTTTTTACCAGCTCGTCAATCGACCCAAGGTCCTACACATTTTTAGTTCGGGCAGTACGGGTGTGCGACTTCTCATTTTCGAGATCCGTAGGGCAGTTCCGGTCAGCGTTCCACTTTCAGGTCATTTCGGACTTTTTCTGAACTCATAGGACCCCCTTCTATACGACTCCCATACATGACTTTTACCCCCGACGGCTCCTTCTGGGAGAACAATTGTGTGAAAATCCAAAATGAACACCTGTATGGCAGCCATGTTTTTTTGTATGGAAGCCATCTTTTTTTCACCGGCTCGTCCATCGGCCCAGGGTCCTTGACATTTTTAGTTTCGGCGGTATAGCTTTGCGACTTGTAATTTTCGAGATCCGTGGGGCAATTCCGGTCAGCGTTCCACTTTCAGGTCATTTCGGACTTTTTCTGAACTCATAGGACCCCCTTCTATACGACTTGTATACATCAGTTTTACCCCCGAAGGCTCCTTCTGGGAGAACAATTGAGTGAAAATCCAAAATGAACACTTGTATGGCGGCCATGTTTTTTTGTATGGAAGTCATCTTTTTTTCACCGGCTCGTCCATCAGCCCAGGGTCCTTGACATTTTTAGTTCCGGCGGTATAGGTTTGCGACTTCTCATTTTCGAGATCCGTAGGGCAATTCCAGTCAGCGTTCCACTTTCAGGTCATTTCGGACTTTTCATAAACTCATTGAACCCCCCTCTATACGACTCCCATACATGACTTTTACCCCCCGCGGCTCCTTCCGGGAGAACAATTGCTCCAAAAGATGCGTTTGTATGGCGGCCATATTGAAAAATGGCGGAAAAAAAAAGTCGACCACGGATTATGAATCGGGGTCCTCGAAAACCCCCGGACACCAATTTTCAGCCGGCTCGGAGCAACTTATTTTTCGGCCGCCATTTTGGATCCGCCATCTTGGATTTTTATGACCACCACCGGAAAGCCCCCTCCATCCTCTATGAAAATGGTTCGAGCACCCCCCGCTATCTCCAACGGTTTCGGAACGGTAAGCGTTTGAATTTTATATGGCGGCCATGTTTTTTTGTATGGAAGCCATCTTTTTTTCACCAGCTCGTCCATCGGCCCAGGGTCCTTGACATTTTTAGTTCAGGCGGTATAGGTTTGCGACTTGTAATTTTCGAGATCCGTAGGGCAGTTCCGGTCAGTGTTCCACTTTCAGGTCATTTCGAACTTTTCCTAAACTCACAGGACCCCCCTCTATACGACTCCAATACATCACTTTTACACCCCACGACTCCTTCTGGGAGAACAATTGGGTGAAAATCCAAAATGAACACTTGTATGGCGGCCATATTGAAAAATGGCGGAAAAAAAATTTTGATCCCGAATTATTAATCCCTGCCCCCGAAAACCCCCGGACGCCAATTTTCAGCCGGCTCGGACCATATTTTTTTTTAGCCGCCATTTTGAATCCGCCATCTTGGATTTTTATGACCCCCACCGGAAAGCCCCCGTCGTCCTCTATGACATTTGCTCGAACACCCCCCCGCTATCTCCTACGGTTTCGGAACGGTGAGCGTTTCAATTTTGTATGGCCGCCATCTTTTTTTGTATGGAAGCCATCTTTTTTTCACCGGCTCGTCAATCGACCCAGGGTCCTTGACATTTTTAGATCCGGCACTATGGGTGTGCGACTTGCCATTTTCGAGATCCGTAGGGCAGTTCCGGTCAGCGTTCCACTTTCAGGTCATTTCGGATTTTTCCCGGACTCACTGGACCTCAAGGTTTATGACCCTGTGTATGACTTGTACCCCCCACGGCTCCTTCTGGGAGAACAATTCTGTCAATCAGTCAGTGGTAATCGAGCTTTATATATTAGTGACTAGAGGTCGCGCGGTGCGCGGGCCGCGAGCGGCCCGCGAGGGCTTTTCGGGTGGAGCTTGTAACATTACTCAAAATAAATATGATATTTGGTTTTGTATGGCAGCCATGTTTTTTTGTATGGAAGCCATCTTTTTTTCACCGGCTCGTCAAACGGCCCAGGGTCCTTGACATTTTTAGTTCCGGCGGTATAGGTTTGCGACTTTTAATTTTCGAGATCCGTAGGGCAGTTCCAGCAGCGTTCCACTTTCAGGTCATTTCGGACTTTTCCTGAACTCATAGGACCCCCTTCTATACGACTCCCAAACATGACTTTTACCCCCGACGGCTCCTTTTGGGAGAACAATTGAGTGAAAAACCAAAATGAACACTTTTGTATGGCCGCCATCTTTTTTTGTATGGAAGCCATCTTTTCTTCACCGGCTCGACGATCTGACCAAGCTCCTCGACATTTTTAGTTCCGGCAACCTCGGTCTGCGACTTGTAGTTTTCGAGCTCCGTAGGGCTGTTCCAGTCAGGGTTCCACTTTCAGGTCATTTCGGACTTTTCCTGAACTCACAGGACCCCTTCTATACGACTCCCATACATAACTTTTATCGCCCATGGCTCCTACTGGGAGAACAATTGTGTGAAAATCCAAAATGAACACTTGCATGGCGGCCATGTTTTTTTGTATGGAAACCAGCTTTTTTCACCGGCTTGTCAATCGACCCAGGATCCTGGACATTTTTAGTTCAGGCACTATGGGTCGGCGACTTGCCGTTTTTGAGCTCCGTAGGGCAGTTCCGGTCAGGATTTCACTTTTAAGTCATTTCGGACTTTTCCTGAACTCATAAGACCCCCTTCTATACGACTCCCATACATGAGTTTTACCCCCAAAAGCTCCTTCTGGTAGAACAATTGAGTGAAAATCCAAAATGAACACTTGTATGGCGGCCATGTTTTTTTGTATGGAAGCCATCTTTTTTTCACCGCCTCGGCAAACGGCCCAGGGTCCTCGACATTTTTAGTTCCGGCGGTATAGGTTTGCGACTTGTCGTTTTCGAGCTCCGTAGGGCAGTTCTGGTCAGTGTTCCACTTTCAGGTCATTTCGGACTTTTCCTAGACTCAAAGGACCCCCCTCTATACGACTCCCATACATGACTTTTACCCCCCATGGCTCCTTCTGGGAGAACAATTGGGTCAAAATCCAAAATGAACACTTGTATGGCGGTCATGTTTTTTTGTATGGAAGCCATCTTTTTTTCACCAGATCGTCGATCGGCCCAGGGTCTGTGACATTTTTAGTTCCGACACAGTGGGTGTGCGACTTATAGTTTTTGAGATCCGTAGGGCAGTTCCGGTAAGCGTTCCACTTTCAGGTCATCCTGGACTTTTTCTAAACTCTTAAGATCCCCTTCTATATGACTCCCATACATGACTTTTACCTCCCACGGCTCCTTCTCGGAGAGCAATTGTGTGAAAAATCCAAAATGAACACTTGTATGGCGGCCATGTTTTTTTGTATGGAAGCCATCTTTTTTTTACCAACTCGTCAATCGACCCAAGGTCCTACACATTTTTAGTTCGGGCAGTATGGGTGTGCGACTTCTCATTTTCGAGATCCGTGGGGCAGTTCCGGTTAGCGTTCCACTTTTAGGTTATTTCGGTTTTTTGCTGAACTCCCTGGACTTCCCTCTATACGTCTCCCATACATCACTTTTACCCCCCGCGGCTACATCCGGGAGAACAATTGAGTGTAAATCCAAAAATAAACACTTGTATGGCGGCCATGTTTTTTTGTATAGTAGCCATGATTTTTCACCAGTTCGTCGATCGACCCAAGGTCCTTGACATTTTTAATTCTGGCAGTATAGGTCTGCGGCTTTACGTTTTCGAGATCCGTAGGGCTGTTCCAGTCAGGGTTCGACTTTCAGGTCATCTCACTGGGCCTCTCTCTGTACGACTCCCACACATGACTTTTACCCCCCATGACTCCTTGTGGGAGAATAATTGCTCCAAAAGATGCGTTTGTATGGCGGCCATATTGAAAAATGGCGGAAAAAAAATTTGGTCCCCGCCCGCGGCCCGCGGAGGTTGTGGTGGAACTCTTAAATTAACTTAAAAAATAATTAAAACACGATTTGTAAAGTGATTTGACTTTGACTTTGGCTTTGACTTTCACTTTGACTTTATTTTTCGTTTTTTTCCCAGCAGACCCTTTTATTTGATACCCATATCATGATGGTAGATAAGAAAATCTTGTCTACCATCTTGGGGCGTCCGCCATATTGAATTAAGTTTGACGTTATATTAGTTTTCGTAGTCTTCTCAGTAAACCCTTTCATTTGATACCCATATCATGGTAGTGCATAATACATAAGTAGTCCGCCATATTGGATTTAGAATGATGTCAGTTATCTAACTATGCATTGTCATCCTAACTAAACGTGTGTGCAAAATTTCAACTCAATCGGAAACCGCGAAGTGGGTCAAATTTAACTTCCAAGATTTTCTTACATAGTTACAGGTGAAGCTAATAAAAGCGTGTTAAGAGGCGTTTGTATGGCAGCCATGTTTTTTTGTATGAAAGCCATCTTTTTTTTACCAGCTCGTCAATCGACCCAAGGTCCTACACATTTTTAGTTCGGGCAGTACGGGTGTGCGACTTATCATTTTGGAGATCCGTGGGGCAGTTCCGGTCAGCGTTCCACTTTCAGGTCATTTCGGACGTTTTCTGAACTCATAGGACCCCCTTCCATACGACTCTTATACATGAGTTT
The DNA here is from genome assembly GCA_932294325.1 of Allophyes oxyacanthae. Classification (NCBI taxonomy): domain Eukaryota; kingdom Metazoa; phylum Arthropoda; class Insecta; order Lepidoptera; family Noctuidae; genus Allophyes; species Allophyes oxyacanthae. The sequence continues at coordinate 5,698,086 of OW028639.1, read as the reverse complement.
TACCCCCGAAGGCTCCTTCTGGGAGAACAATTGAGTGAAAATCCAAAATGAACACTTGTATGGCGGCCATGTTTTTTTGTATGGAAGCCATCTTTTTTCACCGACTCGTCGATCAGCCCAGGGTCTTTGACATTTTTAGTTCCGGCACAGTAGGTGTGTAACTTATAGTTTTTGAGATCCGTAGGGCAGTTCCAGTAAGCGTTCCACTTTCAGGTCTTTTCGGACTTTCCTGAACTCTTAGGACCCCCTTCTATACGACCCTCATACATGTTTTTTACCCCCGACGGCTCCTTCTGGGAGAACAATTGGGTGATAATCCAAAATGAACACTTGTATGGCGGCCATGTTTTTTTTGTATGGAAGTCATCTTTTTTTCACCGGTTCGTCAATCGACCCAGGGTCCTCGACATTTTTAGTTCCGGCAGTATGAGTGTGCGACTTGCTGTTTTCGAGATCCGTAGGGCAGTTCCGGTCAGAGTTCCACTTTAAGGCCATTTTATTTTAGATTTTTCTTAACCTCACAGGACCCCCTTCTATACGACTCCCATACATAACTTTTACCTCCCACGGCTCCTTCTGAGAGAACAATTGCTCCAAAAGATGCGTTTGTATGGCGGCCATATTGAAAAATGGCGGAAATAAAAAGTCGACCCCGGATTATAATTCGATGCCCCCGAAAACCCCCGGACGCCAATTTTCAGCCGGCTCGGACCATATTTTTTTTTATTGCCGCCATTTTGAATCCGCCATCTTGGATTTTTGTGACCACCACCGGAAAGCCCTCCCCATCATCTATGAAATTGGTTCGAGCACCCCCCCGCTATCTCTAACGGTTTCGGAACGGTGAGCGTTTGAATTTTGTATGGCGGCCATGTTTTTTGTATGGAAGCCATCTTTTTTTCACCGGATCGTCAATTGGCCCAGGGTCCCTGACATTTTTAGTTCCGGCGGTATAGGTTTGCGACTTGCCATTTTCGAGATCCGTAGGGCAGTTCCGGTCAGCGTTCCACTTTCAGGTCATTTCGGACTTTTCCTAAACTCACAGGACCCCCCTCTATACGACACCCATACATCACTTTTACCCCCGACGGCTCCTTCTGGGAGAACAATTGTGTGAAAATCCAAAATGAACACCTGTATGGCAGCCATGTTCTTTTGTATGGAAGCCATCTTTTTTTCACCGGCTCGTCAATCGTCCTACCGTACTCGAAATTTTTAGTTCCGGCACCGTGCGTCTGCAACTTGTAGTTTTCGAGATCCGTAGGGCAGTTCTGGTCACGGTTCCACATTCAGGTTATTTCGGATTTTTCCTAAACTCACTGGACCCTTCCCTATATAACTCCCATACATAACTTTAACCTCCCACGGCTCCTTCTGTGAGAATAATTGTGCGAAAATCCAAAATGAACACTTGTATGGCGGCCATGTATTTTTTTTCGAAGCCATCTTTTTTTTACCAGCTCATCAATCGACCCAGGGTCCTCGACATTTTTAGTTCGGGCAATATGGGTCTGCGTTTTGCCGTTTTCGAGATCCGTAGGGCAGTTCCGGTCAGGGTTCTACTTTCAGGTCATCTCGGATTTTTCTTAAACTCACTGGAATTTCCACTATACAACTTCCATACATGACTTTTACCCCGCACGACTCCTTTTAGAACAATTGCTCCAAAAGAAGCGTTTATATGGCGGCCATGTTTTTTTGTATAAAAGCCATTTTTTTTTACCAGCTCGTCAATTTACCCAAGATCATACACATTTTTAATTCGATCAGTATGGGTGTGCGACTTTTCATTTTCGAGATCCGTGGGGCAGTTCCGGTCAGCGTTCCACTTTCAGGTCTTTTCGGACTTTTCATAAACTCATAGGACCCCCTTCTATATGACTCCGATACATGACTTTTACCTCCCACGGCTCCTTCTGGGAGAGCAGTTGTGTGAACATCCAAAATGAACACTTCTATGGCCGCCACCTTTTTTTGTATGGAAGCCATCTTTTTTTCACCGGTTCGTCAAACGGCCCAAGGTCCTTAACATTTTTAGTTGGGGCGGTATAGCATTGCGACTTGTAATTTTCGAGATCCGTAGGGCAGTTCCGGTCAGCGTTCCACTTTCAGGTCATTTCGGACTTTTCCTGAACTTATAGGACCCCCTTCTATACGAATTCTATACATGAGTTTTACCACCGAAAGCTCCTTCTGGGAGAACAATTGAGTGAAAATCCAAAATGATCACTTGTATGGCGGCCATCTTTTTTTGTATGGAAGCCATCTTTTTTTCACCGGCTCGTCAATCGTCCCAAGGTACTCGAGATTTTTAGTTCCGGCAGTATGGGTGTGCGACTTCTCATTTTCGAGATCCGTAGGGCAGTTCCGGTCAGCGTTCCACTTTCAGGTCATTTCGGACTTTCCTGAACTCATAGGACCCCCTTCTATACGACTCCCAAACATGACGTTTACCCCCGACGGCTCCTTCTGGGAGAACAATTGAGTGAAAAACCAAAATGAACACTTTTGTATGGCCGCCATCTTTTTTGTATGGAAGCCATCTTTTCTTCACCGGCTCGTCGATCGACCCAGGGTCCTCGACATTTTTAGTTCCGGCAGAATGGGTGTGCGACTTGTAACTTTCGAGTTCCGTAGGGCAGTTCCGGTCAGCGTTCCACTTTCAGGTCATTTCGGACTTTTCCTAAACTCACAGGACCCCCCTCTATACGACTCCCATACAATACTTTTACCCCCCACGGATCCTTCTGGGAGACCAATTGCTCCAAAAGATGCGTTTGTATGGCGGCCATATTGAAAAATGGCGGAAAAAAATAATCGACTCCGGATTATGAATCGGTGCCCCCGAAAATCCCCGGATGCCAATTTTCAGCCGGCTCGGACCATTTTTTTTTATGGCCGCCATTTTGAGTCCGCCATCTTGGATTTTTATGACCACCACCGGAAAGCCCCCTCCATCCTCTATGAAAATGGTTCGAGCACCCTGCCGCTATCTCCAACGGTTTAGGAACGGTGAGCGTTTCAATTTTGTATGGCCGCCATTTTTTTTGTATGGAAGCCATCTTTTTTTCACCGGCTCGTCAAACGGCCCAGGGTCCTCGACATTTTTAGTTCCGGCAGTGTGGGTGTTCGACTTTTCATTTTCGAGATCCGTAGGGCAGTTCCGGTCAGTGTTCCACTTTCAGGTCATTTCGGACTTTTCTTAGGCTCACAGGACCCCCCTCTATACGACTCCCATACATCGCTTTTACCCCCGACGGCTCCTTCTGGGAGAACAATTGGGTGAAAATCCAAAATGAACACTTGTATGGCGGCCATATTGGAAAATGGCGGAAAAAAATTTTTGATCCCGGATTATGAATCGGTGCCCCCGAAAACCCCTGGATGCCAATTTTCAGCCGGCTCGGACCATTTTTTTTTTTGGCCGCCATTTTGAATCCGCCATCTTAGATTTTTATGACCCCCACCGGAAAGCCCCCGGCGTCCTCTATGACATTTGGTCGAGCACCCCCCCACTATCTCCAACGGTTTCGGAACGGTGAGCGTTTCAATTTTGTATGGCCGCCATCTTTTTTTGTATGGACGCCATCTTTTTTTTACCGGCTCGTCAAACGGCCCAGGGTTCTTGACATTTTTAGTTCCAGCACTATGGGTGTGCGACTTGTAATTTTCGAGATCCGTAGGGCAGTTCCGGTCAGGGTTCCACTTTCAGGTCATTTCGGATTTTTCCCGGACTCACTGGACCCCCTTCTATACGACTCCCATACATGACTTTAACCCCCCACGGCTCCATCTGGGAGAACAATTATGTCAATCAGTGAGTCAGTCAGTGAGTCAGTGGTAATCGAGCTTTATATATATAAACTAGAGGTCGCGCGCTGCGCGGGCCGCGAGCGGCCCGCGAGGTGGTTTTAGGTGGTGGTTGTAACATGACGTAAAATAAATATGATATTTGGTTTTGACTCCGCCATCTTGGATTTTTATGACCCCCACCGGAAAGCCCCCATCGTCCTCTATGACATTTGGTCGAGCACCCCCCCACTATCTCTAACGGTTGCGGAACGGTGAGCGTTTCAATTTTGTATGGCCGCCATCTTTTTTTGTATGGAAGCCATCTTTTTTTCACCGGCTCGTCAAACGGCCCAAGATCCTTGACATTTTTAGTTACGGCAGTATGGGTGTGCGACTTGCCGTATTCGAAATCCCTATGGCTGTTCCGGTCAGGGTCCCTGTTAGGTCATTTCTCACTGGATCTCCCTCTATACGACTGTCATACATGACTTTTACCCCCGCGGCTCCTTCTGGGAGAACAATTGAGTGAAAATCCAAAATGAACACTTGTATGGCGGCCATGTTTTTTTGTATGGAAGCCATCTTTTTTTCATCGACTCGTCCATCGGCCCGTTCCAAAAAAAGCTTTTGTATGGCGGCCATATTGAAAAATGGCGGAAAAGAAAAGTCGATCCCGTATTATGAATCGGTGCCCCCGAAAACCCCAGGATACCAATTTTTTTTTTGGTGGCCATTTTGAATCCACCATCTTGGATTTTTATCACGACTACAAGGAAGCTCCACTCATCCTCTATGATATTTGGTCGAGCACCCCCCCTCTATCTCTAACGGTTTCGGAACGGTGAGGGTTTCGAAAAAGTAGAGGTCGCGCAGTGCGCGGCCCGCGGGTGGTGGTTTTGTTGGAGCTCTTTAATTAACTTAAAAAAAATAAAAACATGCTTTTGAAAGTGCCTGCAAAGGCTCAGTTGTAATAAAAAACTTCGACTTCGTCTTCGGCTTCGGCTTCGGCTCCGACTTTGACCTTGACCTTGACCTTGACTTTGACTTCGACATCGACTTTGAATTCGACTTTGACTTTGACTTTAATTTTCGTTTTCTTCCCAGCAGACCCATTCATTTGATACCCATATCATAATGGTAGATAAGAAAATTTTGTCTACCATCTTGGTTGGAGCGTTCGCCATATTGAATTAAGTGTGACGTTATATTACTTTTCGTAGTCTTCTCAGCAAACCCTTTCATTTGATACCCATATCATGGTAGTGCATAATACATATGTAGTCCGCCATATTGGATTTAGAATGACGTCAGTTATCTAACTATGCATTGTCATCCTAACTAAACGTGTGTGCAAAAGTTCAACTCTATCGGAAACCGCGAAGTGGGTCAAATTTAACATCCAAGATTTTCTTACATAGTTAGTTAGTTACAGGTGAAGCTAATAAAAGCGTTAAAAAAAACAGGTGGAAATAAATTTCGATCCTGGATAATGAATCGGTGCCCCCAAAAACCCAAAGACGCCAATTTTCAGCCCGATCGGAATATATTGTTTTGGCCGCCATTTTGAATCGGCCATCTTGGATTTTTATGAACACAACCGGAAGGCCCCTTTCATCCTCTATGACATTGGTTCGAGCAACGCCCCGCTATCTCTAACATTTTCGGAGTGGAGGGCATTTCTATTTTATATGGCGGCCATGGTTTTTGTATGGAAGCCATCTTTTTTTTACCAACTCGTCAATTGGCCCGAGATCCTACAAATTTTTAGTTGCGGCATTATGGGTGTGCGCTTTGCCGTTTTTGAGATCCGTAGGGCAGTTCTGGTCAAGGTTCCACTTTAAGGTCTTATCGGATTTTTCCTGAAATCACTGAACCCCTTCTATACGACTCCCAATCATCACTTTAACCCCCCACGACTCCTTCTGGGAGAACAATCGCTCCAAAAGAAGCGTGTGTATGGCGGCCATATTGAAAAATAGCGGAGAAAAAAGTCGATCCCAGATTATGAATCGGTGCCCTCAAAAACCACCAGCCGCCAACTTTCAGTCGAGTACGACTTGCTGTTTTTGAGATACGTAGGGTGGTACTGGTCAGGGTTCCACTTTCAGGCCATTTCGGACTTTTCCTTAACTCCCTGGACCTCCTTTTATACGACTCCCATACATGACTTTTACCCCCCGCGGCTCCTTCTGGGAGAACAATTGCTCCTAAAGAAACACTTGTATGGCGGCCATGTTTTTTTGTATGGAAGCCATCTTTTTTTCACCGGCTTGACGATCTGACCAGAGTACTCGACATTTTTAGTTCCGGCAGTATGGGTGTGCAACTTCTCATTTTCGAGATCCTTAGGGCAGTTCCGATCAGCGTTCCACTCTCAGGTCATTTCGGACTTTTCCTGAACTCATAGGACCCCCTTCTATACGACTCCCATACATAACTTTTACTTCCCATGGCTCCTACTGGGAGAATAATTGTGTGAAAATCCAAAATGAACACTTGTATTGCGGCCACGTTTTTTTGTATGGAAGCGATCTTTTTTTTACCAGCTCATCAATCGACCCAAGGTCCTACACATTTTTAGTTCAGGCAGTATGGGTGTGCGACTTCTCGTTTTCGAGATCCGTGGGGCAGTTCCGGTCAGCGTTCCACTTTCAGGTCATTTCGGACTTTTTCTGAACTCATAAGACCCCTTCTATATGACTCCCGTACATGAATTTTACCTTCCACGGCTCCTCCTCGGAGAGCAATTGTGTGAAAAATCCAAAATGAACACTTGTATGGCGGCCATATTTTTTTGTATGGAAGCCATCTGTTTTTCACCGGCTCGATGATCGACCCAGGGTCTTGAACATTTTTAGTTCCGGCACTATTGGTCTGCGATTTGCCATTTTTGAGATCCGTGGGGCAGTTCTGGTCATGGTTCCATTTTCAGGTCATTTCGGACTTTTCCTGAACTCATAAGACCCCCTTCTATACGACTCCCATACATGACTTTTACCCCCACGACTCCTTCTGGGAGAACAATTGAGTGAAAATCCAAAATGAACACTTGTATGGCGGCCATGTTTTTTTGTATGGAAGCCATCTTTTTTTTACCAGCTCGTCAATCGACCCAAGGTCCTACACATTTTTAATTCCGGCAGTATGGGTGTGCGACTTCTCATTTTCGAGATCCGTAGGACAGTTCCGGCCAGCGTTCCACTTTCAGGTCATTTCGGACTTTTCCTGACCTCAATAAACCCCCCTCTATACGACTCCCATACATGTATTTTACCCCCCGCGGCTCCTTCTGGTAGAACAATTGCTCCAAAAGATGAGTTTGTATGGCGGCCATCTTGAAAAATGGCGGAAAGAAAATTTTGAACCTGGATTATGAATCGGTGCCCCCGAAAACCCCCGGACGCCAATTTTCAGCCTGATCGAGAACACTATTTTTTCGGCCGCTATTTTGGATCCGCCATCTTGGATTTTTATGACCACCACCGGAAAGCCCCCTCCATCCTCTATGAAATTGGTTCGAGCACCCCCCCGCTATCTCTAACGGTTTCGGAACGGTGAGCGTTCGAATTTTGTATGGCCGCCATGTTTTTTTGTATGGAAGCCATCTTTTTTTCACCGGATCGTCAACCGGCCCAGGGTCCTTGACATTTTTAGTTCCGCGGTATAGGTTTGTGACTTGCCATTTTCGAGATCCGTAGGGCAGTTCCGGTCAGCGTTCCACTTTCAGGTCATTTCGGACTTTTCCTAAACTCACAGGACCCCCTTCTATACGACTCCCATACATCCCTTTTATCCCCCACGGCTCATTCTGGGAGAACAATTGGGTGAAAATCCGAAATGAACACTTGTATGGCGGCCATATTGAAAAATGGCGGAAAAAAAAAATCGACCCTGGATTATGAATCGGTGCCCCCGAAAACCCCCGGATGCCAATTTTCAGCCGGCTCGGACCATTTTTTTTTATGGCCGCCATTTTGAGTCCGCCATCTTGGATTTTTATGACCCCCACCGAAAAGCCCCCGTCGTCCTCTATGACATTTGGTCGAGCACCCCCCCGCTATCTCAAACGGTTTCGGAACGGTGAGCGTTTCCATTTTGTATGGCCGCCATCTTTTTTTGTATGGAAGCCATCTTTTTTTCACCGGCTCGTCAATCGACCCAGGGTCCTCGACATTTTTAGTTCCACCAGTATGGGTGTGCGACTTGTAATTTTCGAGATCCGTAGCGCAGTTCCGGTCAGCGTTCCACTTTCAGGTCATTTCGGATTTTTCCCGGACTCACTGGACCTCAAGGTTTATGACTTCATGTATGACTTGTACCCCCCATGGCTCCATCTGGGAGAACAATTCTGTCAATCAGTGAGTCAGTCAGTGGTAATCGAGCTTTATATATACTCGTCAAAACAAAATAAGGGCCACCTTATATTTTTGATCTTCTGGGCAAATTATGAGGTTCCTAGGTTTCTAAGTTGTAAAATTCATTACAATGATTTGTTTTTAATGAAATGGGCTTAAATTTTACACAATCCACAGGAAAGAAAAACAATTTTACAACATTTTCGAGAAAAAGTGCAATTTCAGCAAAAAGTATACTTGGACTAAAAATGCAATTAAAAATGAAATTCCACGGCGTTTATTCTTCTTCCTTTTTGAATCAATATTTGGTGTGACCTCCTCCTTTCTGAACATATTCTTAAAGCCTAGAGGGCATTTTCTATCAGATGCCGCATTGTTTCTTGAGAGATTTGTTCCTAGCTCGATTTTAGGACGTTTAAGGGCTGTCTTTCATTGTCCAGTTATCAATTTGTGTCTCATACTCTTCTTTTCAACAGATCCCACATGTGTTCAATTGTGTTCAAGCCCGAACTGTTCGCTGGCCTCGGCAACACTTGTATACAAGCCTCTTCTAGTGACTCTCTGGTGGCTCTAACAGTATAAGCGCGTGCATTGCTGTGCAACAGCTTGAAACCTGCACCCACTTGCTATGCAAATGGCACCACATAGAGTCTTATGACCTCCTGGATGTATCGTTAAGTTGTTACTGTACCCTGGTTCTGAATTATAAGCTCAGTTCTTCCAGTTTGACTTATGCCTCCCCACACCATAACATTGGACCCCCCAAATCGATCACTGTTGTGGATGCAGGCATTTTCAAATTGCTCCCTTTTCATCTCCACACCCTTATGCAACGGTCAACACTAAAAACTTTTACTTTGCTCTCATCTGTAAAAAGCAATGTGCTTCAGTCCCTTACGCTACAGTCCAATTGTTGCCTTGCGGATGTTTATTGATTTGCATGATGAATACTGGTGTATGGAATTCGCACCGCTTGACACCTGGACAATTGCTGGTCGTCATAAAACTGGTTTCTAATTGTTTGGTCACTAAGTCACGTGCCTGTGGCCAGGCACAAGCGGGTTTGCAAAGAGCGGGAAGTGATGGTGCTCTTTCTGCGTGCATGTAAGTCTATGTAGCGGTTTTCCTAAGCGGTGATTCCTCTGGCTCTGCCTAATTCCTGACTTCTGACAAAATTTTGGATCTCATAAAAGCAATTCCAGGCATTCTGAATCGCTCGCTACGAAAATCTCGACTGTAAAACTACAGATCGCTACGAATAGCCTTCTTGGATGAGTGTTATGGTCCTGGTCGTTGTAGTCAAGTCTATTTGAAGTCGAACCTGTGGAATTACGTTCTTAAAATGCAGATGTACGCACTAACTCGACACAATAAACTGTTCTCAGTACAATACAAATGATAAATGAGCTTAAAGTTCGCGTTAAAAACAGGGTAAAATTAATTGGTTTCAAAAATGTTTATAAAATCTACCCATTTTAACGGTTTTTCAAGCGGAATGCTGTTAAAGTGTTCGCAAACACTTAAGATAACACAACGCTGTACAATTTACCACATGGATATAGTTAATGATCATTAAATCACCCAGAATGTCGAAATTTGCAAGTGGCCCTTATTTTGTTTTGACGAGTATATTAGAGAAGATATGTCAATATCCACAACAACCGGGTGATATGAATAATGCCCGGTTTTATTGAATAAGTTAATTAATATTGATGAATTTATGGAATCAGAATGCCTATAAATGAAAAGATTTTAAATACCAGAATACTATGCAAGTTTTAAAGTTGTCGAATGTTATTTTAAAAAAGAGGCATGTTATTTGTTTGTAGTGTCTATAGCATCGTAGCTCCAAAACAGATAGACCGATTTCAATGCAATTTTTTTTTTAATTGAAAGCTAATTTAATCAGATATCATCTTAGCTATGTTTCATGAAAATCTGTTCAGCTGTTCAAAAGTTACAGCTCTTTTTCTAGTTGGAGTCGGGGGTTTTTGACGGTTAGGTTATTTAGGAGATACCTAGCTCAAAGTTTAGTCTCTCACGATCGTATTGAAGTTTATCACCAGAGTCTGATGTTCATTACCATTTTAGTTACGCGATAGACCAGCTGTTCATCCGTGTACACTGTACAGTACAACACGTAGGTTTCTGTCCTGCTCACTAAAATGTCTCGCTGATGGTGGCGTTGTGTGTCGGGTCGTAGAGTTCCCTTCATTGTGGTCGAGCTTGGCGATGCTGACGCGTCATGCTCGTGAACGGGTGCCGTCTGTCGGAACTGGTCAGCTTGTAACTGCCATGGCAATCTTATTCAGAGGCAAATAATTATTATCCTTGTCTTATTTGTATTCACATTGAATTACATTATTCTCGCAGCTCTTACCACAACATTGTACTGATCAAGATTGTAATGTTTTATTTTAAAAGAGTTTCCATGGAGTTTCTTGCCGGTTCTTCTCCATAGGACCTACTATTTGGAACCGTGCACCTAGAGTCTCGACATTTCATAAGTGCCTGTAGCTGGTTTACATGAAATAAAGATCTATTCTATTCTAAAAAAACATTCACAAAATTTCTCATTTTATCATATTAGTTAGATGGAAGATATTATTATGTTAAAATTTCACTATCAGGTTTTTACATATTATAACGAAAACTTTTTTATACAGGGTATTTTCCGCCGCCTCCCGTCACTTATACCGGGTGGTCGTAAAAGGATGGCTTAACGAACCGAGTGCCGCTTGATGTAATAATTTACATATATACAGGGGGAATGTAAAATGGCTCGCTCTTTATAGATGCGATTTTTTTATTAAGTTTGGTGAGTATTGGCGGTTATGAGCCTGTAGACGGCCAATGCTGGACATAGGCCTCCAAACAGACCGCTATAAGAGCTCGTCTTAAATAGATCAATCGGGCTGGGAATTTTTCTTTATATTCATCAAGCTTTTTTTTTTTTTTTCAATTTTTGTAACTTGTCATTGATTGAATATTAGTCTTACTTAAAAAATGTTTTATTATATTCAGCATTTTATATTTTACATATTAAACTATAATATTTTTTGTGTTACGTACGCCGTAGTTACTGTTGTCAGATACATCAGACAAAATAAACACTGAAACCGCAAAATATATTAATACGTGAAGAGAAAACTTTGTACCCCTTTTTAAGCATATTGCGCGCACGGAGGAGTGTGAGATTTGGCATAGTTAAAGTTTATATGGAGAAGGAGTGCAGAAAGCTAAAATTACGGTCGAATTTCGACCACTGGGCGACCACTAGTACAAATAATTCAATATTAAATATTACTTTACTAAATGTATTTTTTATTCGCAATTTCAGTTTTGGTCCCATAGTGAAAGTTGCTCATAATGAGCCCTACTTTCTACAATAAGCCCTTAAAGGGATCGGGATTAGAAAGGACCTTAATACGTGTAATTTAATTAACGCTAAACCTCAAACACCTCAATTATAATATCTAGTTAAAAGGAACGCTTTTAGCTTCACTTGTAACTAACTATGTAAAAAAATCTTGGAAGTTAAATTTGACCCACTTCCCGGTTTCCGATTGAGCTGAAATTTTCCATACACGTTTAGTTAGGATGACAAAAGCGTTTTCTTTAGTTTTTTTTTTTAACTATAATATTTATTATGAAAATTGTTTTGAGCCATTATTTACTGTATTTAAAATTGAGTCTTATGTTCTTGTAATAAGATTGAATTTTCTTTGACTCAATCGAGCGTCAGATTGGGGTTTTTTTTTAAAATAAATATCTATTTATATTAAAATTACTGAAAACGATTCAGTAGGCAATTATAAACAAAATATATTTAGGTTTTGTATTTATTAAATTACACCGTGTTTAAAGAGATAAAATAAACATTTCTTTCTTTCTTTCAAAATTATCTTTCTTTCAAAGATGTACGTGGTCTGAGCAAACACAACAATAATAATATACAGGGCTGCTTATCCACCCACAATTAAACATTAAAACGCTCTACATAAACCATTGCAACGCAAATTATAGAACTTCCTCTTTGTAAGTCGGTTAAGATCCCTCCCAAGTCGGGACATTAAAAATTCATCCTGTATATCTTCGACGAAAATTCCTAACTACACTTAAAATTGAACCTTACATCCTAGAAAATAAGGTTGATCTTTGAATGGGGATGGTGTAACGAAATTTTCAAGGGGTGGGTTCGTTTTATAGAATTTGAACCCTAAGTCAATAGTGTTAGGTGTGAATTCGCGTGTATCGATTTTGGTTGGTAACAGAATATCGTTACGGTGAATTAAATTTTGGGTGTAGGTAGATAAAGCCTTCTCGACCCGAATAGAAGGATACGTTATAATTTCAGCACCCACCATTGCTTCTAAGGGTATTGGAGCGTTTTTTTGTAAAAACAACTTTTTCCCTAGACTTAAATTCCCGTCAAAAACCCCCGACTCCAACTAGAAAAAGAGCTGTAACTTTTGAACGGCTGAACAAATTTTTATGAAATATAGCTAAGATGATACCCGATTAAACTAGCTTTTTATTTACGAAAACTGCTTTGAAATCCGTCTATCCGTTTTGGAGCTATGATGCCGCAGACAGATACACAGATTACAAACTTATAACACACCTCTTTTTTGTCGGGGGTTAAATATATTTAAAAAATAAGACCGTACCTATGTATACTCTGGAGAGATCAAGCCGTATCTCAATTTCTATTCAACCGATTATGAGGAAACTTGTCTTAGACTTAGTCAATTTTAAAAATATTTTATTTCTTATTTGTCACTTTTTAATGTGTTTTTTTTATTTTTTATTTTTATCCTCTCTCTCTTATGTTGTCAATATGTCTGTGCCGAATAAGTGTTCTTTTTTTTCTTCTTTTCTTTCTTTCTCTTTCAGGTATTAGCTATATTCGGTGCGCTTGCCAAATCTGACATATGCATTTGAAGAACTTTTCAGGACAACAAAAAAACAACAAAATATGACACTATGATATATGACTATGAATTAAGATAATAAAAAAATTATTACATTTGTGTATGAGAGCAATTTTTTTTTTTATTGGACTAAATTAGATATTTTTTGTCATATTTTGTTGCTTTTTTGTTGTCCTGAAAAGTTCTTCAAATGCATATGTCAGATTTGGCAAGCGCACCGTCGCTATACTCTATAGAAAGTCTCATCAAAATCAGGGACCGAAACCGGTATAACCAATACCTGTATTTCTCAGTTAGAACCTTTATTATTTTTACAGGTATTTTTAAAGGTAACCTTAATTTTTAAGGTAGTTCCATCAAATTGAATACAACCGGTATTAATACCGGTTACCGAAATAAAAATTACCTCTAACTTAGAAAGAAAGAAAGAAAGAAAAGAACATTTATTCGGCACATACACATTGACAACATAAGAGAGAAGATAAAAAAAAAAAAAAAAAAAAAACATCAAAAGTTGACAATTATGAAAATTATTTATAAATAGGTATATGCTGTCAAGCATGCCATGCCGAAAGGGTAGCCAGCTCAGCATTTGCTGGGTGCAGAGAGCCCAACGCTGATTTTCAGTTGGCACCCCTGCAGTGACGCACGGACGAAGGCAAAGAAATAGAAACAAAAAAGGGGAAACAGAAAAACAAAATATATATACATCATACAATAAAATATGTGTGTCTTACACGTGCTGTCGGCATAAAGTCAAAGGGCGGGCTGCGCCTGTGTGTGTAGGTACGTGTACATCGCCGGTCATTTTTAGGTTACCGGTATTAAAAAGGTTACCTAAATTTAAAGATAGCGGTAACCGTATTCTTGGAAGTAACCATAATTCTTTGATACCTGTACTCTAATTTAAAGCGGTTTTCGGTCCCTGATCACAATAACCTAATAAATTAATTGCTCTATTAAAATGTGACACCCTGTATAGTTTAAGTCAAAAGTCGTTAGAACAAAATGGGATTCTAAATTCAAAAGTCGTGAGAACAAAATGGGGTTCGAAATTCAAGATTCGAAATTCAAATTCGTGTTCTATTTAAGGAATAGCCCTACTGTTACCAAAAATCAATTTGAATTAATCCAAAGAGAAAATTAAGTTAAAATTATTATACCCTACTAAATCCTATAACGACCAATCGGGTGACGCCAGCTTCGGGTGTTTCCGTGAATTCGAAATTTGAAAGCGGAGGCGACCGAACGAATTGCCATTATTTTGTTCCGAGGAATTGTATTTTAAATTAACTACAGTAATTTGGCTCGAAGCTACCGCGCATCTCAGTCGATCAGTGAGGTTAAGAAGCACTTGCCGCGGTCAGTCCTAAGATGGGTGACCGTTTCGTCAAAGATCGAGGCTCATCCGTGACTCGGATAGCACGTTAAGCAGTTGGTCCCGGTTGTCATACGAATACCTTTGACAGTCGTTACGGGAGTCAGCAACCCAACAAGTCTGACAACCGGTGTAACCTTAGGGTATCAGTGTCTCCCAGTAATTGTGTGGCGGAGGTCAGATGGCAGTCGCTCTGTACAATACTGATATTCAGCCGCATCTGGTTAGACTGGGAGCCGACCACAAATTAGTTGAGAAAAGGGAGACAGATGATAGCAATTATAAAAAGAAACAACATTTATTAACCACAACAACACACAATTATAAATAACTAGTGCGTCGCCCAGTAGTCGACATTCGACCAAATGATTGAGCCAAATATTTGCCAACATTGTCTAATAATATAATTTTTTCTGTCAACGTTGTTTCTTTTAATTGCATAAAATATCATTTTATTTTTGGCCACGAATTCCGAGAACGGCCCACTGTTATTAAAGAGGGTTACGATTTGATTTTTAAATTGATTTATTGTAAAATTTTCCGAAGTCGCCCCCCCCCCGAGCCGAAAATAGATAGTGTCAGTCGACCGTGCAAAAAATTTGCATTACTTCTGGCTTACTTTACTTTTTTATTTATTTCTTTTTATAAATGGAAGCTTCATCTTTTAAGATTATTTTAAGCCATAGACGAGCCGGATCGATACAGTTTTATTGAATTATCGAGAATGCAAGGTGATGCGACACGCGTGCCGACTGTCGGCGTCTGACACTACTACCTTAATTACCTTTGCCGACTCTCGCCACTTGACACTTGAGGGGACTAGTGGTCGCCTGTGACCGAAATTCGACCGTAATTTAAGCTCCTTCTCCTTCCCCATATAAACTTTTAACTGTGCCTTTCATACTCCTCCGTGCGCGCAATATGCTTAAAAAGGGGTACAAAGTTTTATCTCGTATTAATAATAGATATAGATTTATTCCGTGCGAGGATCGAACCCGCGGCACGTAGCGCAGAAAGCTAATCGCTTAGCCACTGCGCCAACCGTGTCGTGTTATTTTATTGCGTGTGTAAATTTCTAGATAGAAAGAAAGAAAGAAAACGATTTATTTTTTACACAAATTACGACACACATAAAAAGTAAAAAAAAAAAAAAACAAATAAAAAAAAGAAGTAAAAAATGAAGACAAAAAATAAAAAGAAAAAAAATTAAAAACACGATCCAGAAAGAAAATAAAAGTAACAATTTTTTATAATAAAAGTCTGTGGACTCAATAAGTAGGAATTCTTGTATTCATTCGTCCACGCTTTGAACTCATCATGCGTCGCACTTTTGCAAAAAAATAGGTCAGATAGATTTCTAAGAACAAATCTTTTAGCATAGCTGCAGTAATCCCAAAAAAATCTCACCCTGTATAATGTATACTGACATAGACGCTATATCGACACACTCTTGAAATTGAATTTCAGAGGAATCGATACTACAATATAGGGAGGTACCAAATCCCCTTGAATCGCTAGAGGGGTGCTAGCGGGGCGCTAGAGGGGGCTTTGTAACACCGCCGAGAAACTCTTTAATAAGCCAAACGCTCTAAGCGAATAGATTTTGAGAGCAAAAAGGTTAGTTCGAGCCTGTTGTTTTTTAATACAGGGTTATATGTAATTCACCAGCAGTATTTTAAAGGGTTATTGTATGCATCTATAAGAATAACTTTTACTATGGGACTAACACTGAAATTGCAATGTTACAATGGGGTTTGGTCCTGGTTTGGTCCAATGAAACTATGTGCATTTGGTCGCTAACGTCGACTTACATATGTCTGGAAATCAAACCGCATTAAAATCGGCATCCTATCTAAAATAATTTAGAAGTACGACAATTAGTTCTTAATAAACTTATCAGCTTCTGAAATCGGTGCCACTGCCAAGCTAGGTACATTGAAGAATTGAAGGCCCCGACTTCAGAAGCTGTTAAGATTTTTAAGAACATTATTTTGTACTTTTTAGTTTTTTGAAGTCAGTTTTTACTTTTTGTAAAAGTTTATCTTATTTTTCGATTTTGAATACTAATTAAACATACGATTACAGCAATCGCGAGTGATAAAAATAATTATGTTTTCTGTCAAAAAGTATTTTATTTAAAAAAAAAGTATTTAGAAAGTATAATAGGTACGTATTTTAAATGTATTATTTCAAATACTATTTCCAAAAGTATCTTATATTATATCTCAAATAAATAAATAAAACCAGCCCATTACTGTCCCACTGCTGGGCACGGGCCTCTTCAGAATGAGAAGGGTTAGGCCTTAGTCTGACGCTAGCCTGGTGCGGGCGGACTACACACACCATCGAGGACTTTATGAGGCCCTCTCAGATGTGCAGGTTTCCTTACGATGTTTTCTTTCACCGTTAACGCAAGTGATAATCAAATTCTGATCCGAACATGAATCCGAAAAGTCAGAGGTGCGGTGCCGGTTTCGAACTCAGGCCCTGCATGGAAGACAAACATTCAACCGCTAGGCTATCACTGCTTTTTCAAATACTTGATATCTCAAATACTTTACATAAAAGTATTTTGTAACTTATATTCCAGATCTTGTACATCTCTGGTCGTTCGGTGTGAAACTTCTGAAGATTGCTACATTGTGATACCGTAATACATGAAATAATCATTTCAATACCGGGATCGTAATGATTTCCCAAATTAGATCCCGGTATTAGACTCAATTCAATTGTAATAACGAGGCTAGTTAAATTCATTGCTTTAGATGGAAGACGGTTCTTAGTAAAACCTTCGCGACTTTTCCCAAAAGGGTTGACAGAAGTGTAATTTTACCACTACGCCGATGACGACTAAACCGATACAATCCCGTATAGGCCGCGCAGCCCATGACGTCATGTACAACTTATTTACATATTTTTTTATTTCACTTTTTTTTTATTTTTTTTATTTATTTATTATCTTATTAAGCACCCGCCATTATTTGCATTTTTTTAAATCACCCGATTCGGCTATTATTTATTTTTAGCGCGGGCCTACGAGCTTATAGGGCATAAATATATACTTTTTTTTTAATAATATATCTCGGATCTAAAAACAGAAAAATATACTTTTTCAGCGCTCTCTCAATAACCTATGTAATGGATTTATAAGGACATTGGATCCGAGCTCAAAAGTGTCAGAGCCAAAAGAGTTCCAAAACGAAAAAAGAGTTTCAATCGCGCGCCAGTCTTTGTTTTGTCAACCGACAGAATACACGTCAAAAATACTGCATTGTGAAACAGTTGAATAGGCTGATAAATTTTCGCAAGTAAAATTAAGCTGTTTACTAATGACGATACGGTTTGAATTAGGATGTTGTAGTTTTTTATATTTCTTTAAATGTACCTATACTCCATTTACTATAGCATTAGAAAAAAGAGGCTCGTAGAAGCAGTAGTGCAAAACATTTTATTTCAAAGTTAAGTTATAACTTTGTTGGATAAATCTGAGACTATTAAACGGGATCACCCATAACGCAAAAAAACGTAACGTTTTGTATAAAACAACCAAATAACGATAACAAAAGAAAAACAGTAACAAATAACAACTAAATCACGAAAATTCAACAATAACAAAATCACAACATTTACGTCAATTTCACAGACGACATAAACCGGTAAAATTAGAAAAACCCGGCTGTCACAGCTTATGAAGGGATTAGGTGAAATTTTAGATTTGGTAGAATTATAGTGAAACGAAAAACGTTCTCGATATTGTTCACTCCTGCTTCTTTTAGGTTTTTAGCATTGACACTTTAATTTTAAGTTGGAATGAAATAATATATCTAAATAAAAGCCACTTAATTTCATAAGATAAATAGTTCAAATGATTACAATGAAGTGTGACAGCTGGTATATAAATAGATATTAATACATTTGGCGTTAATCGTAACTGTAACAAGTTTAATGTACTTTTATTACAAAGTGTACATTAAAAAGAACCTTTTTTAACTTCTGTCTAATGCTATTGTAAACGGAGTATACGCTTATATGATAATGCTGTATATTTTCTTATAAATAAAGAAACATTAAACTATTTACTATTTTATTTGAGCCGTTTGGTGTCTAAACGCTCGGGTCATGGGGACCGAATGCATGTCTCCTATTCAGAGACATTGCAAAACGGTTGGTCGACGCTACGCGTGACCCGAGGGCTGGCCTATTCTTTGGTCAAAGAATAAGCATTGCCATTCAACGTGGCAATGCTGCCAGTCTTCTGGGCACGCTGCCAATTGACAGCGATGAGGAGGAGTACTTTGACGCCTAGGTGCTCAGTTTTATATTTATGTGATTTTTTAAATTTATTTTATGTTTTATTTATTTGACAATAATTAGTTTATATATTATGGTTGTAAATAGATAAATAAATAAATAATTACTATTCTATAAGTGTTCACAGAGAAGTTTAAAAAATCCCCAATATTTTGGTTTATCTCTACATAATATAAAATAAAGTCACTTTCCGCCTCTGTCTGTATGTAGGTATATCCGCTAACTCCTCCTAATCCACGCAACGGATTTTGATGCGGTTTTCACCATCATTTTGAGCATTTTTCACTGAAGGTTTATTTATATATTAATACGTGAAGCGAAATCTTTGTACCCCTTTTTAAGCATATTGCGCGCACGGAGGAGTGTGAGATTTGGCATAGTTAAAGTTTATATGGAGAAGGAGTGTAGAAAGCTAAAATTACGACCAAATTTCGACCACAGGCGACCTAGTATGTATAATTATTTGATTTTTAATGTAAGGATAGTAGAGACATTGCACCCGGGCGAAGTCGGGGACGGGTCGCTAATTTAATTTAGCTTTTCTATTCGATTCTATACATATATATGATAGCGCCGTTACTTTTACTTGTCGCTGATTATAATTTATTAGTTTATCAGGTGTTGAAAATTAATAATTATTAGATTGTATATTTTCATTACCTTTCTTACGTTCATTTCATAACTTTTAGAAGATGTTACTTTTTGAAATAGTTTATGTTTAGGTGATTGTCATTTATTATTTATAGCAAATAATTAATCGTTATAGCAATTTTAAATATCATTAATTAATGTGTGATTATTTATTATTATGTTTGATCAATTTTTATATTTTATTATTGTAATTCATTTCCGGTCTCTGCAAATATGAGTTGTTGTATTGACTAATCGTAACTGTAGTGGGTAGACTATAAAAGCGGTTGTCAAGCTCATAATTGGATCATTCGATTACAAACTGTTGTGCAGTGAGGTTTGATTAAATAGAAATTGTGAAGAAATTGGCATTATTTCAATTATGAATCCTGACACTCTTACATATATATATATAATTATATATACAGGTTGTCCCAGGAATCCTGTACCAGCGAAGGTCTGTGGTCAGGGGACACTAATACTCATCGATTGAACCCCCATGTATGTTCTACGATATTTTGTAGTTTTCGAGAAATTAATTATTTTGTAATATTTTCTCCGAAACAGAATTTTTTATCTTGTGATCATATTCTGAGCTACTAGTACCTAGTTAGAATTTGGTTGTTTTGTGTTTTTAACAGGTGAACACTCAACACACATTCTAGCCATAATACTGACAAGAAAAATCTCAAAGAAACGCCACTCAGAAAAAATTATAACTAAAACCGCCTACAATTTTGAAAAATCTAAAAAATATTACAAAATAATTAATTTCTCGTAAACTACAAAATATCGTAGAACATACATGGGGGTTCAATCGATGAGTATTAGTGTCCCCTGACCACAGACCTTCGCTGGTACAGGTTTCCTGGGACACCCTGTATATAACTGTATATAAGAAGGTCTAAGTTCGTCAGTGACCTTTTATCAGCAGAAATGCATTAAGATATTTAATATTTATAGTATTATTTAAAAGAGACATAACTTAAGAGACTGCTTACTTTACTCTGACGAAATAAATAATTCTTATACGAAATACGCAAGGAACTAAAACATAGAGAACATACGAGAGAATTAAACTAACCTAGCCGTCGAAAACCCCCGACTGTAACTAGAAAAAGAGCTGTAACTTTTGAACCGCTGAACCGATTTTCATGAAACATAGCTAAGATGATACTTGATTAAACTAGCTTTCGATTATAAAAAAATGCATTGAAATCGGTCCATCCGTTTTAGAGTTACGATGCAAAAACCCCGACTCCAACTAGAAAAAAGGCTGTTACTTTTGAACCGCTGAACTGATTTTCATGAAACGTAACTCAAAAGTCAAAGATTTTTATTTCAACTGGGCCTTTGCAGGCACTTTCAACTAAGATGATACTCGATTAAACTAGCTTTCGATTAAAAAAAACTGCATTGAAATCGGTCCATCCGTTTTAGAGCTACGATGCCACAGACAGATACATAGATAAAGAAAAGGAAGAAAAAATATTTATTTGCCACAAATACAAGACACACTAGAATGATAGACATAGGTAATAAGAAGAGGACAGGTGCATAGACAGAGAAGACATTTTTCTTAGGATAGCAACAGTGTAAAATTGTGTAGAAAAAAAAGAATTTCACCGACTGAGCAGATACATACTATAGTATTCGCAAATCTTTATGAGCCCTGAACTGAGCTCTGAATTCACTCTCTCCCTCTAGCACCTATACTAAGCGTACTATTATAGGTGCTAGAGGGAGAGAGGAAGAGAGTTCAGAGGGCTCATAAAGATTTGCGCTTACTATACAAACTTATAACTCCTCTTTATTATCGGACGTTAATAAAAATAAACAAGTAAGATTTCACACAGTATTCACAGATAAAGATATAACCTGTTACCGCCCACAAAAAGAAAGGAGATAACCCTACTTTCGCTCGACACCTTCAAAACACAAGAAAAAGCAAAACTTTCCTTTTCATGTTATAAACGCATAGAAAACAAAGATAGTGTGCCCGCTCCAACTGAATGCTCGTGTGTTTCCACTGAGTAAGCTACTATGCCTTTGTAAAAGAAAAGATTCGCAGCAAAACATTAAAAAAACAAAAGCTTTTATAAAAAGAAACAAAACGAACGTCCTGGCACGCTTCACTGGTCGGCGCGAACTAAGCGATGAGCGGGGAGCGAGCGATAAGATTAAATGGCGTACCAGCGTCTCTTAATGCAGTTATGTTTAAGGCTTGTAATGAATAGTTCTGCTTGTTCATACCAGGATGTCTCAATTAAAAGTTTTTTTTTTTTAATTGAAGGAAAAGAAGTTTCGTATGCGCTGCTAACAAAAAACAAGACTTTGACTTTTATGGATGGCATAACTGTCGTTATTAATATTATGACCCAAAAATACCCATAATCCCAACAAAAAACTTGGTCTTTCTTGTAAAATAATATTATAGTTTTAAAAAAAACTAAAGAAAACGCTTTTGTCATCCAAACTAAACGTGTATGCAAAATTTCAGCTCAATCGGAAACCGGGAAGTGGGTCAAATTTAACTTCCAAGATTTTTTTACATAGTTAGTTATTTACAAGTGAAGCTAATAAAAGGGTTTTAAAAAATTTACCAGAAACCGTGGAAAAATTTGAACCATCTAAAAACCCAAAATCGCTAACCGCTTCCATCTTAAACCACAGAGCCTTAACTGAAATACTTGGGCACAGAGAAAGAAAAGTAAAAATAATTGAAATTATCTTTTGCGAGAGGGACACCGAATCCGGCCTTAATACAATAATATATACCTATACTTTATACTAATTTATTTGAACAAACGTAATTTTATAATAAAAACAGAACCTTTTATCTTCGAACAGCTGTTGCTTCCAGTTTTACTCGTATCCTATGGAAAGAAAGAAAGAAAGAAAAAGTTTTTATCAACCGACTTCAAAAAAACGAGGAGGTTCTCAATTCAACGCGTATCTTTTTTACGCCCAGTATGATGAACGAAACGTAACTAAAACCTTACACCAAGTCCACTTATACACCCGGTTTCTGAATTGAGAATTTGACGTTGAAAACGTCTCAAATGTCTACTTAAGTAACAACTCACCAATTTTTTGTTTCTGAATTGAGTATTTTTCTACCGTAATAAACCTGTATCTTATTTAATAATAATAAAATTATGCAATATTATGAATTTTCGATAAGTATCGGTTTTGGCATGTATATCGGATCGCAATAGCTCTACTCAAAAATACTTGAGTAAATGATCAGTTGATAGCGGTTTGACAAAATTCGATTCTGACTAGTGAAACGCAAAAATCTTGAGTACATACTTAAGTATTTGTGAATAATCAGTTGAGATTTGCTCCTTTTCTCAATTCAGAAACCGGCTGATAGTGCCACAAACTTATCTGACCTGCGGGTCTACCGCGTAACTAAAATTGTAATGAACATCGACATCGGTATTAAACTTCAATACGATCGTGAGAGCCTAAACTTTGAGCTAACTTGTATTTTTTTTCCGATCATGAAGATAGGAGTCCCAACTATATGATAGGTAATTTTTTTACAAGTTAGCCCAAAGTTTAGGTTCTCACGATCGTATTGAAGTTTAATACCGATGTCGATGTTCATTACAATTTTAGTTACGCGGTAGACCCGCGGGTCAGGGCGTCGCTGCCGTCGCTTTTGCCAATGTCATCTCCCTACAAAAATGAAATTTTGATGTCATTTTTGTGCATTTTTGTTCCGTAGCGACGTTAGTTCCAATTTTGGTCACAGGGTCAGATAAGTTTGTGGCACTGTATACCACTCGAGATCTAAAAAGCCACTTTTGACATACCTATCAACCCATAAACTTAGAATATTTTCGCTTCGTACATCCTAAATCTATGTATCAACGAGGTATCAACCTATCAAAAAACTGTATGATCTATGGTCTAGTTACATTTTTTTGTCTGCCGCTGTCTTCGCTGCCCCCATAGAAATAATAACTTAGATAATAAGTCTATGGCCGCGCCATATTTATTTTCATGTGTCAAATTCTTAGATTGCTAAAGTTAAATTATGTAAAAATATATGTTTTCTTTCAAAAAGTATTTTATTTTAAAAAAAGTATTTAGGAAATACGTATTTTATAATAATATGTAGTATTTCAAATACCATTTCCAAAAGTATCCCACAAAATTATTTTCATGTAAAATGCTTCCAAGTCGAGACTATATTATGACTCTCACTGTCAAAAAGTTATCAGGGGGGCTAAAAAGGCCGCTTTAGATGAATCACAATATGATTCATATTACAAATGTCAAAATGTCTACTTAATTGACGACTCTTAATGTCATCCGCATAAGGTTCATATTCAGTAATCATCTGTTTGACAGTTACTAAGCAGATCAGTAGACGAATTGCTCAATGTGGCCTTTTTAGGCCCCCTGATCTCATGTAGAGCCAAGCTTCTAACTCTACACGCTCTAACTCTACAAAGCCTAAGTACCTTAGTCAAAATATTTATAATTTAATAGAAACGTAATGAACAGTGGATACAATGCCACATTGAACCTGCTAGGTGAAATAATTAGTGGAAAGAAAAATACAAGAAACTTGAGTTTTAATTTAGTAGTTAGGTAGTAAGTTTTTCTTTTTCGTTTTTATAAATTAGGTTTACTTGTTTGGTTTTACGTGTTTTGTATTTTATTTTTACTTTATTTTTTTGTATATTTGTGGTTTTGTGCTGTCTAATAAACGTATTTCTTTCTTTCTTTCTATACATTTTAGTTTTTTTTTTTTTTTTGGAATTTTATAAAATGTAGGTTGTGCGCTTGGCTCGTCTTGGCGGTGGCACTACCGTGCCCCCAGATTCTAGATACTTCTTTTTGAGTTATCTTGTACGTACATCTTTGTTCCTTATACGTGTCGCGGTTATATTCGCTGTTAATATATAAATTATACCCCGTTCGAAATAACATTAGAAATTTAAATAACTCCATTTACACTTTATTCAACCGATTTTGACTTCTATTACGTTGGTGACATGACAAATTACAGCTGCAATAAACATTTGTTATTGTAATTACGTTTTTGCTTTTAATGCCATCCTTATGCGTACGGAATAGAAGTCAAAATCGGTTGAATACACTGTAAAAGGGTTTGTTAAAAGTGTCTAATCTTATTTCAAATGGGGTATATGTGATTTTTCATCTGATATAATACTTTAGTTATTTTACAACAGGTTGGGAAGAAATGCGGCGACCTGGCCATAACTGGGGCCCGCATGGAATGTCTGTACAAGGTACTGGAAACTTTATAATACCCCATAGAATAAAACAACACCCCCTATCAGTGGCGAAGAGTCCATACAACCTGATTCCCATCGGCTTCCCTTTAGGAATTGGTTAGTGCATAGACCAACGTAATATTATATTATTTACTCATCCAACTGACAAAAAAAGGCTTGTTATTCAGTTAGGTCGAGCTCTTCCAGACATGACTATATATAATATATTATAGATTACAAGAGATGATATGGATTTTTAAAACGCTTTTATTAACTTCACCTGTAACTATGTAAAAAAATCTTGGAAGTTAAATTTGACCCACTTCCCGGTTTCCGATTGAGCAGAAATTTTGCATACACGTTTAGTTTGGATGACAAAAGCGTTTTCTTTAGTTTTTTTTTTAAACTAGAATATTTATTGTCTTGTAGCATTAATTGCAGCTATTTTTAGAGGGAATTTTTGGGACGGCTTCCCCTTTTAAAACTGTCACCCTTCGCCACTGTCCCGTTATATCTATACATATATAACATTACCTTCTAGGTGAAATAATTACTGAAAATAAAAAAATAAAAATTCGAATTTTAATTTAGTAGATAGTAAGTTTTTATTTTTCGTTTTTACAAATAATGTTTACTTGTTTTGTTTTTTATTTTATTTTTTTATGTTTGTGGTTTTGTGCTATCTAATAAACGTATTTTCTTTTTTCTTTATTTTTATATTATTATGACAGCGCAACGCCATTGTGACAATGTGACTTGCGACAGAACGGTGTTGCGACGCAGTTCGCTACGACATTACTTATAAAGACTTTTCTAATAAGCTGATGGCATCGTAGCTCCAAAACGGATGATCCGATTTCAATGCAGTTTTTTTCTATTGAAAGCTAGTTTAATCGCGTATCATCTTAGCTATGTTTCATGAAAATCTGTTGAGCCGTTCAAAAGTTACAGCTCTTTTTCTAGCTGGAGTGGGGGATTTTGACGGTTTGGTTATATAATCATTCCTTAAAAACATTCGTGCTAAGCCCTCTGGTTAGACTGGAAGCCGAACACAACGTAGTTAGAAAAAGGCTCCGCAAATTCTACTTACGCCGTGTGCAAATAACCGTTAAGATAAGATCTAATCTTTGAAAAAAGTAACTTTAAGAAGTCTAATCTCCATAAAAGTTAACGGTCTTCCTTGACTGGCCTAAAAATTTCTTTTAGATAAAAACAAATGCTTGTTGAAAAAAAGAAAAAAAAACAGTTCTTATTTAAAAGAAGAATTGGAAATAAAATTAGGTCCAGAGTACTAGTACTATACTCCGTTTGAAATAAGATTAGACACGTTTAACAAACCCTTTTACAGTGTATTCAACCGGTTTTGACTTCTATTCCGTACGCATAAGGATGGCATTAAAAGCAAAAACGTATTTACAATAACAAATGTTTACTGCAGCTGTAATTTGTCATGTCACCAACGTAATAGAAGTCAAAATCGGTTGAATAAAGTGTAAATGGAGTTATTAAAATTTCTAATGTTATTTCGAACGGAGTATAGGATTATATAATATAGTTATTCGTTCGGCAATCTTCGTATAACTTCGGAAATACGAACTTACGATGATGATAATTTACAGTGCCACAAACTTATCTGACCCGGTCGTGGCGTCGCTGCCGTCGCTTTTACCAATGTCATCTCCCTACAAAAATGACATTTCGAAGTCAATTTTGTTCTGTAGCAACGTTAGTTCCAATTTTGGTCACCGGGTCAGATAAGTTTGTGGCACTGTAATACACAACTAGGTTCTACAACTACAGATGTTAATCAACAAAAATTAAAACCGGCCAAGTGCAAGTCGGACTCGCGCACGAAGGGTTCCGTACCATTATCTATAAAAAAGGCAAAAAAATCACGTTTGTTGTATCGGAGCCCCCTTAAATATTTATTTTATTCTGTTTATTAGTATTTGTTGTTATAGCGGCAACAGAAATACATCATCTGTGAAAATTTCAACTGTCTAACTGTCACGGTTCATGAGACAGACAGACAGACGGACGGACAGGGGAGTCTTAGTAATAAGGTCCCGTTTTACCCTTTGGGTACGGAACCCTAAAAATCCTCCCTTTCTAGTCCCGATTCCTTCAAGGGGTTATAATATTATACTCAAAATTTTCTCTCCACGTATTAATACAGGATATTTTTTTATGTAGTGCGCAAAATACGCAGATTGATTCAATGTCAGTTCCCAAATGCAACCGCAGTACTAAAATTCGCTCCAAAACAAAATAAAAATTTAATTTTGTATGGCTTGCGCTAGTAAATTATGCGTGTCCCCCATACTAAGTCAAATTTTCATTTTGTTTTAAAGTGTATCCCAATCCCAATACTGCGGTTGCATTTAGGAACAGAGACTGAATCACTCTACAAATTATGCGCACTACATAAAAAAAAATCCTGATTTTATATTATAAAGATTTATTATTGTTATTAAATTAAATCTACTACCGTCGACATATCAGTATTGTGTCAGCAACTAATGTAAAACATTACCCTCCTTTTGGACTTCGCTGTAATCGGGTAAAGACACCCAATTAAAACACCTAACGATACCTTCTTGCTTACGCACTTACAAAGGACACGAAAACTTCATAACTGGAAAAGAAAAAACATGAAAGAGACACTTTTAAATGTCAAACTCAAGTGTATTTCCCCAATCACGAGATAAGGGCCTGCACAAACCATAGACAAGGGAAGTAAGATAGAATACTGTTTCATGAGAGCATTCTGTTCTTGTAACCACCGACAAAAAATAGAGGTATTATAAGTTTGGAGTGTGTATCTGTTTGTGGCATCGTAGCTCCAAAACGGATGGACCGATTTCAATGCTGTTTTTTTAATTGAAAGTTAGTTTAATCGGGTATCATCTTAGCTATGTTTTATGAAAATCTGTTCAGCTGTTCAAAAGTTACAGTCCAAAACGGATGGACGATTTTAATAAAAAAAAATTGATTGAAAGCTATTTTAATCGGGTATCAACCTAGGTATGTTTCATGAAAATCTGTTCAGCCGTTCAAAAGTTACAGCTCTTTTTCTGGTTAAAGCGGGGGTTTTTGACGGTTAAGTTATTTATCGAGCTTAATAATATGATTTACGTTTTTGTCTTCAAACAACACTTGACCGTATGTTAAATTGTGATAAAATTATTTGATTCACGATTTTTTTAACGTATCGTAACGTTAACGTAAGCATTAGAAAGAAAGAAAGAAAGAAAATCACTTTTTTTTTTGCACACAGGACACCGAGCATGCACACATAACAAATATAAAAAAAAAACAGAAAATTACATAATATAAAACAATGAAAAATAAAGCATGGAAGTGTGTGTCCCTCATGTGCAAGAAAATGGGCATCGATCAGCTTGTTGTCATTGAATATTTTGGATTAAAAATACACTATTAATCCATGTTTTTTTTTTAAATACATGCTTTATTTTTACATTTTCATGAAACAAGTGTATTTTGCGTAAAATTAAACTAAAATGCGATAGAATTATTGTTTTTTTTTTTTATTCAAAGCTCAATTTACGGTACGTCAAAAATATTCGTGTTTGGCCCCCTGAATATGTATGATAAATATGACAGTTGTTGTCGCAAATGAACGTCCTATTCCGTATCCTCTTATGAAAACGTCTATAAGCGAGAAAGGGATGCATTGTTTGTTGGTCGCCGTGACTGTCAGATTTTTCTTACGTATAGTATTCGCAAATCTTTATGAGCCCTGAACTGAGCTCTGAACTCTCTCTCTGTCTCCCTCTAGCACCTATAATAAGCGTACTATTATAGGCACTAGAGGGAGAGAGTCAGAGGGCTCATAAAGATTTGTGCGTACTATAATCAAGGCGCAGCCTGCCCTTGATCAGATTTAAAGAAGTTAGAAAAAAAGTACTACTACCTCGCCTTATGCGTATGGCACCCGTGGGTTGCAGCTGAAAATCAGCGTCGGGTGGTAGCACCTGGGGGGCTAAAAAGGCCACATTGAGCAATTCATCTACTGACCTGCTGAGTAACTGTCAAACAGATGATTACTGAATATGAACCTTATGCGGATGACATTAAGAGTCGTCAATTAAGTAGATATTTTGACATTCATAATATGAATCATATTGTGATTCATCTAAAGCGGCCTTTTTAGCCCCCCTGGTGTTGCCATCTGACATTATGCTGAGCTGAGGCCCTTTTGGCATAAATGTACTTAATTTTATCTATTAAATGTTATGTGTTTTAATTTTAATTTTGTCAATAAACGCAATTTTCTTTCTGTCGCCTTAAGTATCGTAGTGGGATCGCGACGAAATTATCGCTGAAAAATCGATAGTGTGAACGCGCTTGATATTTCGTTTCTTCAGAACAGCTTGTACGAAATAGGCAGTCATTTGCAAAAACACATTTATAACAATCAGCTATCAAACGCTGAGTCATAAAAGTCTTCCGACTTTAAAACAGTAATAAAGAATTTTTCGCCAACAAACTGCCAAACTTGGATACATTGTTAAAGACTTAATATTTTATGCAAAAGGGAAATTTCTAAACAGCTCCCCAACCGCCATCTTGGACCGACGATTTGTGACGTCATAAACGGCGGTGATAAACGAGAGTTGTCGTTGGACGGCGATAGATGGCGCTTTTATAAATTTTGTAAATTCTGAAGCGTTGTTGCAAAGTTTTTAAGGTTATGTACGTATTTTCTTGTTTAAAAGATAACATAAACACAATATTGCTTCCACGTGTAAGAAAGAGGGCATAATATCCAACTTTGCTGTCATTTTCAAGGAAATTGCCTCCCTTTTTGAGGATATCGGCGATGTACGCCCGGTACTCCAAACTAATGTCGGGCTTGCACTGCGAAAGAAAATTATAGAAATGTACTATACAAGTCTCTGCCGAAATAGCAATTATTATTAACGGCTTGGTTTAGTTAAAAAGGAATCGGGTGGCGCCTCGTTCTTTTAAATTCACTTCGGAAGTAGTCGGCTTCGCTTCATCTTTCCAATCATAAACTTAGAATATTTTCGCGACTAGAATGATTGTGGTTGGTAGTTGTTGCCAATGAGGACACTAGAGTTGTAACGACAACTACAAACAAAATAACTGTCGTCTACGCTGAGTCCATCCCGAATATTCTTGTCTGCGGCAATTCTTTGTCGTAAAATTTCTTGTCCGCCGTAGTTTGCCGGACAAAAAGTCCATGCTTCCAATATTACTCAGACGTCAATTGCTTTATTTCAGGCCTGCACTAATGTAATGTAACTAATATATTTATTTATTTATTTAAAATGCTTCATGTACAATGTACAAAGGCGGTCTTAATGCCGTAGGCATTCTCTACCAGACAACCTTAGGGTGATGGAGAGACAATGAAGGTAGATGCACCAAAAAAAAAAAACTTAAATGAGAGATATAACTATTATACTTAAAAACAACTATATAAACTTACATAAACATTACCAACATAATTAATAATAATAAAATGTACCATTTAAATATTGTTCAAAAATGTGGCAACCCTAGTCCCAACACACACCTGGCAGAGTTTATCTGAACAAAATGTCTAATAAGACAGCTGAGTCCATCAACGATAAAGATTATGCGACAACAGAGTTCGTACCGATCATCTTTTATTCCAAAATGTTCCTTTTGGCATAAATCTTTTAAGTTCTTTAACGGTACTTTTAAAGAACAGTACCATTATTATTAAGTACCAAATCGAAAAATACTTTGTTGCTATACTTTTGTTTTTATAACCTATAATAGGTATTTTTGGATACCTAGAATGTGGCAAATACAAGCATATAGCCCGCCTGGTGGTAAGCGGTTACCATAACTTACGGACGCTTGCAACACCAGGGGCATCACTCACGCGTGACAACACTGTAAAAATAATAACAATATTAAATAAATAACTGTTCTATTATTATAATGATAACAACTTATTGCAATCACTGCGAAGTATCTAAAATAACCAATATGGAGGAACGAGGTATGGTGTTCCTCCATTGAAAAGGGAAGATCCTCCGACCAGGCGACGTGATATTGTCTGGCGGCCGAACACGACGGTTGATGTCGGACAGTTGTATATGTGTTAGATACGATAATCTTTTTCCTTGCGCGATGCAGGCCTTGTAATCTGATTGGTCGAATTCATATTTACGCGCCACTGTAGTTAGCTTTGCTGACTTGCTAAGTAGTTATTCTATGTGGCGATAGATGTCGCTACATCAATATAAATCCAATATTAATACGTGAAGAGAAAACTTTGTACCCTTTTTTAAGGATATTGCGCGCACGGAGGAGTGTGAGATTTGGCATAGATAAAGTTGATATGGAGAAGGAGTGCAGAAAGCTAAAATTACGCTACCTATGCTAGGAGTGTTTTGTTTCCTATAGACTTTGAGTGCCTATAGACTATAAAACCAAAAACCTGTAGAGGAATATCGCAGCCTGGCTGTAGTCTACACGATGCCTATGTTGAGCACCACATGACCTAAATATTTAGTCGAACTGGGTGTGGCTGCCTAGATACAGCGCGACTGTAAATGTTCATGGAAACACATCCGTCAAGCGCGAACTGCTAATATAGTAATGGTTCTGTAGGTAGAGAAAGCATTGCAATATCACTACATAGTATAAAACAAAGTCGCTTCCCGCTGTCTGTGTGTATGCTTAGATCTTTAGAACTACGCAACGGATTTTGAGCGGTTTTTTTTTAATAGATAGAGTGATTCAAGAGGAAGGTTTATATGTATAATACTTACATATTTAATGTAAGGATAATAGAGAAATTGCACCCGGGCGTAGCCTGGGACGGGTCGCTAGTATTTATTAATTTATACTATTTATTGTACATCAGGTAATAAAGACAGGATTGAGATTCACATAGCCAGCGGCGTGCCAGTCGGCAGTGCCAGTCGGCAGTGCCAGTCGGCAGTCGGCGGTTTTGCCGAATTTGGTGCGAGTGCCATGAACCGCCGACTGCCACCGTCGCCAGCTGCCGCGGCCGGCGCGTCGGCTTACATTCTTTATAGTATAAAAATAAACTTTAAAAAAAAAGTAAAAACCGACTTCAAAAACTAAAAGGTATAAAATAATTTTCTTTAAAAACTTATCAGCTTCTGATATAAAATTCTTCGATGTTTGACGTGTACCTGGAGCACCCTGTATATTCCATTTCGGTCGTCAATTTTATAATAGTTATTCTACATATATTTCGCATTGGAATTGAATCTATTCCCTCGAGATATCCACATTGATTGGGTCGGTACGAAGCCGCGGGCGACCAGCTAGTTGACATTATTTTGTATAGATATGCAAACCTTTGACAAATTGAATCAACTGTTGGCTTCGTAGATCAATATACGGCACAGTGGCGCAGTGGATAAGCGATTGGCTTTCTGTACTACGTGTCACGGGTTCGATCTAGACCTGTGTCGATCGATCATTTCAAAAAGACCCGGTTCGACCGTGACCCGTTACTTTTGATAAATTTATACGTCCTATTCCGTAATATGGAATAGGACGTTTATTTGCGACAGAAACTGTTATTTAGTATACGGAATCCGTATCTTCTTATGAAAACGTCTGTAAGCGAGAAAGGGATGCAGTTGTTGGTCGCTGTGGCTGTCACATTATTCTTACGTAATCAAGGCGCATGTTCGATCGTGACCCGTTACGTTTGTGACCGAATCAAAAGACCCGGGCCTTGATTACTGTTACTGTTAGCCTACATCATCCCACTGCTGGCCAAAGGCCTCCTAGGACGTTTTATTTGCAACAGCAACTGTCATATTTATCATAGGCAATCAGGCGGCTGGTTCGATCGTGACTCGTTACGTTTACGATCGAATCAAAACACCGTTATTACATGAAAATTGGGTAGAATATATGAAAATAAGGGAAGCGTCATTAAAATTAGCTTGTGAGGATTGGAAGCAGCGGCTTACCAGGGAAGCCAGATTACTTCCACAGAACCCTAAAAACCAGCTACATTTAATATTATTCGTGCCTATTAACACTTGCTTCTCTGCGTGTTTAAAAAACATTTTTTAATTAAGGTCATTATAACCGACTGTTTGTTATATTGTGTCACGAGGGTTATAAAATAGTCGAAAATTAGGCGACCAACGTTGAACGCAGTGATAGCCTAGCGGTTAAACGATTGCCTTCCATGCAGGAGAGTTTGAGTTCGAACCCCGCACCTCTGACTTTTCGGATTCATGTGCGGATTAGAATTTGATTATCACTTGCGATAACGGTGAAGGAAAACATCATGAGAAAACCTGCACACCTGAGAGGGCCTCATAAAGTTCTCGATGGTGTGTGTAGTCCGCCCGCACCAGGCTAGCGTGCTGGACTAAGGACTAACCCTTCTCATTATGAGAAGAGGCCCGTGCCCAGCAGTGGGACAGTAATAGGGTGTTTTTACAAACATTATTATTATAAGTATTACTAAGACTCCGCTGTCCGTCCGTCTGACAGACGTCTGTCCGTCTGTCACCAGGCTGTATCTCATGAACCGTGATAGTTAGACAGTTAAAATTTTCACAGATGATGTGTTTCTGCTGCCGCTATAACAAGAAATACTAAAAAACAGAATAAATTAAATATTTAAGGGGGCACCCATACAACAAACGTGATTTTTTTTTTGCTCGTTTTTATAGATACTTGTACGCAACCCTTCGTGCGCGAATCCGACTCGCACTTGGCCGGTGTTTTTTTAATTATGACTATAATCTACTATAGGATTTCCCAAAAGGTTAGGCTAAGCTAGATTTTACATGTACAATGGTCTAGCTCAAGCCTTTTAACAACCACAGACTGAAAAGTAAACGAACCAAATGAAATAAAAAAATATAAAACTTTTTAATTTTCACTAAGCAAATACAGTCATCCCAACTGAATAAAAACGAGAAAATCTCGGAACGAAAAAAATAAATTTTTTTTCAACAAATTGACAACTGTTCTGTGAAATTTCCCCAGTGTGCAAAAATTACATGATTGGGCCAAATGTTTTCCAACTTTCTCTATTAATATGATTTTTTCTGTCAACGTTGTTTCTTTTGTTTGCATATCAATATTTTTGGCCACGAATTACGCGAAGAGCCCACTGTTATGATTTAATTTTTAAATAAATTTCAGTTGAATTTTTCAGCATTTTGCGATAAGGGTAGATCCTGTGTGTCTGTCTGTGGCATCGTACCTTCAAAATGGATAGACCGATTTCAATGCAGTTTTTTTTAATTGAAAGCTAGTTTAATCGGGATGGATCTTAGCTATGTTTCATGAAAATCTGCTCAACCGTTTAAAAGTTACAGCTCTTTTTCTAGTTGTAGTCGGTAGTTTTTGACGGTGAAGTTATTTGTCGAGGGTTAATGATGACAACGACATGATAAATGAAGTACAAAAACATCAGTTCAAAATGTTCTGTAATTGCTGAGGAAAACTGAGATCCCTACTGTCAACATCCAGCCCATTAGTGTCCCACTACTGGGCACGGCCCTCTTCTCAGTTAGTTAGGTATAAGAAGGGTTAGGTCTTAGTCCAGCACGCTGGCCTGGTACGGGCGGACTAAACACACCATCGACAACTTTACAGGGTTCCCAACTTAGGGGTTTTCCCCCCAAATTTAGGGGGTAAATAAGTGTGATGGGATTTTTTAGGGGTTTGATTTGTTTAGGGGTATTTTTAGGGTTTTTTTTACTCTTGACTTTTACTGTGAAGTTAATAATGATTGTGTTGTGACGCAGCTGGCTGTAAACGTTTTGAAAATGTTTCAATTATTTTATATTAATACAATTTATTTATTTATTCTACAGAGTTTCTTTTTGTTTGGGGGATTTTAGGGGTTTTTAACTTTAGTTTTGGGGATAAATATTTTTGAGAGTTGGTAACACTGGAACTTTATGAGGCCCTCTCAGGTGTGCAGGTTTCCTCACGATGTTTTCCTTCACCGTTAACGCAAGTGATAATTAAATTGCGATTGATTATTTCAGTATTTATTATTGTGTTTTTGTTTTGTTTTTCTGTAACCCTGTCTGTAAACCATGTTACCATTATATATTAAAAAATAATTTAAATGGAAATAAAACTAATTTCGGAAATGCTGTTTTAATTTAAAAATTTCTAGATGTAAAATTGCAAAATATGTGACGTCACATTAGGGAATATAGTCTCACAAATGTGATCAACTGTGACAAGGACGGAGGAGGGGTTGAAAAATCACGAAATTAGTGTGACGTACTTTATGGATGACCCCTAATGTGATAACATATGCAGCAACCTGTATAACATCGTTATTATTATTTCCTTTTCTTTTTTAAAACGCTTTTATTAGCTTCACCTGTAACTAACTATGTAAAAAAATCTTGGAAGTTAAATTTGACCCACTTCCCGGTTTTCGATTGAGCTGAAATTTTGCATACACGTTTAGTTTGGATGACAAAAGCGTTTTCTTTAGTTTTTTTTTAAACTATACCATTATTACATTGAAGCATGAGAAGGACTCGGTGTGCTAAATACAGCTAACCCTCAAACGCTTGACCGCTTCGTTCCTCGTCGATCGATTTTCACAGGAGCCAATTAGCCGCGATCCGCTCAACAGAAAGTTCCCTTTATTAGCCGCGCTTAAAATGGCGGCCGATAAAGTTGGAAATTATTCAGGTTTCACCCGAACCTTGCTTAAGTAAGAAAATGTTGACAGTCACAGCAACCAACAATGCATCTCTACTGCGCTTTTATATTTTTACCTGACTGCGCCAGATTGGAGGGTTATGTTTTTCGAGTGTATGTACATATATTTCTTTGTGACGCTCTATAGCCTAAACGGCTTGATGGATTTTAGCTTGAGAAGTATCGTTAGATTCATCTTAATTGTGAGAGTGACACTGACTATATCAAAGTTATAAAAAAAAAAATGTCCGATTTTTGTCGCCATATTTAATGCCTTTAAAACATTTTTTTCTTTTCGTGTGAGGTATCAAAATATAGGGTTTTATAAATAGCTCACAATAGTATATACAACTTATATGTTTCAATGTAATTTGGAATGAGAAATGCTAACTAAACAGTGTAATTTTAAAATGTCAAAAAACCCGACTGCTTCAAAATCGAGAACGGCTCAAATCTTCTCAATAATGGGATAAATTAAAACTACGGTTGAATTTGGGAACGGACACTGAATCACTCTGCAAATTTTGGGCACTAGAAAGAAAGAATGAAAATTAGTTTATTAACAAAACAAAAAAAAAGCAAAAGCAAAGAAAACATAAAATAAAATAAATTATTGTGCCAAAAGGCCGCAGCTCAGCATAATGTCAGGAGGCAGTGATACTGGCCACCTGACGCTGGTTACTACTTAAAAATATATTCTGTTTTAGTATTTTTTTGTGTTTTTTTTTTTGTAGTAACTAAAAAGATATCTCTACATACCTACGTACTCTGAGACTCCTTCAAGATCTCCCAGATTGCGTCAAAATTATCTAAAACCTGTTTCAAATCCCATTTCATAAGTCTTAAACAGAATTAGTCTCATTACTATGTAACCAGGTCGCCTACCTGCGCGTGTCGCTTAATAATTCATTACTTATTTGCATTTTAATGTAAGTATGCTGTGTGTTGATGAGGACAAAAATAATGCAGAGAATAGAATAGATCTTTATTTCATGTAAACCAGATACAGGCACTTATGAAATGTCGAGACTCTAGGTGCGCGGTTCCAAATAGTAGGTCCTATGGAGAAGAACCGGCAAGAAACTACATGGAAACTCTTTTAGAATAATAGATTACAATGTTGTGGTAAGAGCTACGAGAATTATGTAATTTAATGTGAATAAAAATAAGAATAGGATAATCATTTATATGGCATACAATGACACGATCCAAAATCCAAACGTTTCAATCAATTTGCGTAGCAATACTACTACGACGTAGCATCGTAGCGTAGCAACCTCGTAGCGGCCGTGAAAATTTTATCTTAGAGAATTTTTGCTTACATTTTATATGTCATATAGTTTTTTATCATAAATTTGTTTTTAAAGTAAGAATAAGAATAAATTTATTAAAAAAAAAAAAAAAAAAAACAATTTTTTTCCTAATAAATAGTCATACTTATTCTATTAAATTTTCACCAATGATGACGATTGTCAACATGGCGAATAATGAATCACTTACGAGAATTATTTCCGGACAAATTTAATCGTAAATATTCTAATGTAATTGCAAATCCTATCGGTTCGGATACTATTATACCTATGAACGTCTACTTTTAGAGTACAATAGATAATGACTTTTGGTTTTAGTTATAGATTTGATGTCAATGCGTAATTCTTTATGAATAATTACAATTTGACGGCCAACTAAAATTAGGGCACCACTCTCGTTGATCAGTACCTTTATGCGAATAACATTATAACAATAATAACTAGTGGTTACCCAGTAGGTTCCCAGTGGTCGCCCAGTAGTCGCCCAGTGGTCGCCCAGTAGTCGCCCAGTGGTCACCCAGTAGTCACCCAGTGGTCGCCCAGTAGTCGCCCAGTGGTCGCCCAGTAGTCACCCAGTGATCGCCCAGTAGTCGCCCAGTGGTCGTCCAGTAGTCGAAATTCGATCGTAACTCATTTAATTTTAGCTTTCTGCACTTCTTCTCCATATACACATACTTGAGAGCCTCATAAAGTTGTCGATGGTGTGTGTAGTCCGCCCGCACCAGGCCAGCGTGCTGGACTAAGGCCTAACCCTTCTCATTCTGAGAAGAGGCCCGTGCCCAACAGTAGGACAGTTTTCTTTTTAATATTAACTTTGTCATTAACTAGTATTTCTCCTGTATCGAGGGTACAGTTTACAAACATACATGTCACATGCACACACACCCAGACCCGGAACAACTATCTGTAGATCATATACAAATATTTGTTCCGTGCGGGGATCGAACCCGCGGCACGTAGCGTAGAAAGCTAATCGCTTAGCCACTGCGCCAACCGTGTCGTCTACCTTGTATATCTTTATAATCTGTCCATTGTATATCTTACTTGTATATTCTTTGTATATTCCTTGTATATTTTTATAACAGCATGAACATTTGAACAATTCTCTTGCGAAAACCTAACCGTCAAAAACCCCCGACTCCAACTAGAAAAAGAGCTGTAACTTTTGAACGGCTGAACAGATTTTCATCAAACATAGCTAAGATGATACCCGACTAAACTAGCTTTTAATTAAAAAAACTGCATTGAAATCTTTGTATCCGTTTTGGAGCTACGATGCTCTTTTTTCCGTTGCCAATTTTTATCCGGACCAACCTGATAAAGTCCAATATATTCACGTATACAGGATATTTTGCGCAAAATTTGCAGAGCGATTAAGTGTCCGTTCCCAAATGCAACCGCAGTACTAAAATTCACTCCAAAACAAAATAAAAATTTGATTTTGTATGGCTTGCGCTAGTAAATTATGCGTGTCCCCCATACTAAGTCGAATTTTCGTTTTGTTTTAAAGTGTATCCCAATACTGCGGTTGCATTTAGGAACAGAGACTGAATCACTACAAATTATGCGCACTACATAAAAAAATATCCTGTATAGATAGACATACACCCAGTTTCAATTTGCACCCCGCTCTGATCAACCATTGCTTGTATTATGAATACCTCTGCGTCTAGGGTTGGCACGTATTTTCGATGAAAAATACTTTCAAACTAAAAATACTTTTAAAGAAAGAAGAAAGAAAACAGTTTTATTCTGGAAAATTACAAAAGTACTAAAATAAAAACAAAAGAAAAACAATAATTAAAGCAACCTGGACGAGACCAGAAATGGCCCCCATCTCAGCATAATGCTGTGGCATTTAGAAATAGAAAATGTCACAGCGCTGGTATTCTGATGGGACCGTTGTAGTGATGCCACGGACAACCACGATACAAAAATAAATATAATACTAATTAAATAATGTAATAATTAATCAATAAATAAATAATATAAATAATAAATAATATTGCCATTCAACGTGGCAATGCTGCCAGTCTTCTGGGCACGTTCCCGGATGACAGCGATGCGGAGGAGTACTTTGACGCCGCCTAAGTGTTCCCTCTTTGTTTTTATTTATCTTTAATTTTTAATTTTTAATTAATTTTTAATTTATTTGTAAATATTTAGTCTATGTATGTAAATACCTTTTTCTCAAAAATTAATTAAATAAAACCTTGTCTATAATTAATCAATTAATGATACTTCAATTATCATTTCAAATACACACATCATGACACATTATGACGTGGCTCCTGACACACGTGTTTATTTTTTTAAATAGTATAGTGGGCAAACGAGCTTGCGATTCACCTGATGGTAAGTGATCACAGCCGCCCATGAACATCCGCAACACTAGAGTCACCGATGCGTTGCCGACCTTTTAGGATGGTATTAGTAAAAAGGGAGGGAAAGGAGAAGGAAGGGGACTAAGTCCCTATATCTGATTCATATAAAATAAAGATCTATTCTCTTTAAGAAGAATGTATTCTATTCTAAGAAAATTATTTTTGTCTGTGGCATCGTAGCGCCAAAACTGATGATCCGATTTCAATGCAGTTTATTTTAATTGACACCTAGTTTAATCTGGTATCATCTCAGCTATGTTTCATACAAATCTATTTAGCCGTTCAAAAGTTACAGCTCTTTTTCTAGTTGGAGTCGGGGGATTTTTATTTTTTGCTTTCTTGCGAGTACCAGCCCTATTTAGCTGGGTTGCTGCTTTTAAGGTCTGAATTTAATTCAATCGCCAGTGTGCTCGGATTATAACATAAAATTTTACTTCAGACTGTATTGTATACTTAAGCTGTTTATGCATAGAAGGTAGGCAGGTTTCCAAGTCAAGGTAAAATGAGATAGAAATGAGTGAGAGATACCTATTTATTTAGAAGTACTTGTATGTGTAGATTTACTGTTAGTATAAGTTGTTAAATTAATAAATAAATAAAACTTATTTTTGTCCTGACACACGGACGGAGGAAACAAATACACACACCCACACATACATACTTGACAACACATGCAATATTTTATGATGACTATTTTACATTTTTTATATTTTGTTCTCTTAAATGTATGTTTTTTTATTGTTTAAAGGTTTATATTATCTTTTATTTTATTTTTCTGTCGTGTGTTGTCACTGTCCGTGCTGAATAAATGTATTTTCTTTTCTTTTCTTTTCTAAATATATAACTATAGGTAGATGTAAATCTAATAATATTATAGTTTAAAAAAAACTAAAGAAAACGCTTTTGTCATCCAAACTAAACGTGTATGCAAAATTTCAGCTCAATCGGATACCGGGAAGTGGGTCAAATTTAACTTCCAAGATTTTTTTACATAGTTAGTTAGTTACAGGTGAAGCTAATAAAAGCGTTTTAAAAATCTTCCATAATCTTCTTCATCAGATCTCTTAATTTCTTTTCTCTGCTTGTTTACAGAGCACTACCACATCTTCGTCGGAGACCTGAGTCCTGAGATTGAGACCCAAAGCTTGCGGGATGCGTTTGCGCCGTTTGGAGAGATATCGTAAGTTACGTTTTTAAACTGTCATGGTCAATGACATTTTACAAATTGACGCGTTGCCCGCGCTCTATATTGGCAAGATAAATGCAAGGTAAATGCCCTGCACCGACTGAGAGAATGAGCATGCAGCAGCTAATGCCACGTAACTAAACGTCTATATTCATCTCAGAAAATCGTATAAAACCAGTTTAACTTAATAATCAGCTGGTTTTCGCATTAGCAAACCAACAATAACATAAGTCTAGATATATCTTGTGTTAAGTAAAAAGATGGCAAGGCGTAGATGTACTGTTGTTGGAGAAAAGCCAACAAGGTGTGGCCCCACTGGTAGCGGGAAATGTTAGCAAGATAGACAAGATACTAACCGCTCGCTAGAAAATAGAAACTATAACAAAAGGAGGCCATTTTTAGGTTCCGTACCCAAAGGGTACAACGGGACCTAATTACTAAGACTCCACTGTCCGTCCGTCCGTTCGTCTGTCACCAGGCTGTATCTCATGAACCGTGATAGTTAGACAGTTGAAATTTTCACAGATGATGTATTTCTGTTGCCGCTGTAACAACAAATACTAAACACACATGTGTCACAAATGACACATGCGTCATGCTCGTGAACGGGTGCCGTCTGTCGGAACTGGTCAGCTCGTAACTGCCATGGCAATCTTATTCAGAGGCAATTCATTATTATCCTAGTTTTATTTGTATTCGCATTGAATTGCATTGTTCTCGCAGATCTTACCTCAACATTGTACTGATAAAGATTGTCAAGATCTATTATTTATTTGAAAAGAGTTTCCATGGAGTTTCTTGCCGGTTCTTCTCCATAGGATCTACTATTTGGAACCGTGCACCTAGAGTCTCGACATTTCATAAGTGCCTGTATCTGGTTTACATGAAATAAAGATCTATTCTATTCTATTCTATTCTAAAATAAAATAAAATAAATATTGAAGGGTATCCCATACAACAAACATGTTTTTTTTGCCGTTTTTATAGATAATGGTACGGAACCCTTCGTGCGCGAGTCCGACTCGCACTTGGTCGGTATATTTTTGTATATTTGTTCACTGATATCTTTGCCAATTAAGAACTGATTTTAATATTACTATATATATATATATAATATTACTATACGAGTATATACTTTTATTTTATATTACTTTTTATTTGAAAGAATCATTGTTTTACACCTTCGGTTACATTATTGGAATTTTCGTAGGAATCCCTAATTTATCTAGTCGTTTTTGAGCGGACGTGGTCGGGCGATCGCTCCGTTCAACATAGTAGGGTGAAAGTCGCACTGCCGTCAACCGACCAATGACTGTAGTCATACGATCCGACAGATATTTTGAGGTCGTTCGTTTGGTTACTCGCGTAACGCAGCTGTGGATCGCCCGAAGCCGTTCAATTATTCCCAATGAGCGAGCGACATTCGCACAAGTGACTTTCGCACCGAAAAATTTATTATTGAAGGAAGTCACTGTTATAAAAATAATTTCACCCTCCACTTATCAGCCCGCTGTCAGTCGCACCACACCCTTACCCAAGTGACACACTTCATATTTGTCAATAAGCCAAAAAATGTTTGGTTTATGTTCATCTCCAGTGTATTGAAATATTTTACTGTCTCAGTAGACTTCCCCGAGTTATGGGTGGGATACCAGTCTTCCAGTTGAATAACAGCATTATGATCAATGACATTTTACAAATAGATACGCTGCCCGCGCTCTATATTGGCAAGATAAATGCAAGGTAAATGCCCTGCACCGACTGAGAGAATGAGCATGCAGCAGCTAATGCCACGTAACTAAACGTCTATATTCATCTTTTTCTAACAACCGACATGGCGTATGGTGGCTTTCATTTTCTTTCCCTTTCTTCGCGCACTGTATAATTATATGTACTGCTATGTAGCTATAGTAAAGTTTACGCCATTTTGTAGTATATTATTGTTGGTGTATGGTCCGTCTATTTGTAAAATGTCATTGATTATGATGTCGTTGAGTTCCCTTCATTGTGGTCGAGCTTGGCGATGCTGACACGTCATGCTCGCGAACGGGTGCCGTCTGTCGGAACTGGTCAGCTTGTAACTGACAATCTTATTCAGAGGCAAATCATTATTATCCTAGTCTTATTTTTATTCACATTAAATTACATTCTAGAATCTCCTACCACAACATTGTACTGATCAAGATTGTAATCTATTATTTTAAAAGAGTTTCCATGGAGTTTCTTGTCGGTTCTTCTCCATAGAATAGAATAGAATAGATCTTTATTTCATGTAAACCAGATACAGGCACTTATGAAATGTCGAGACTCTAGGTGCACGGTTCCAAATAGTAGATCCTATGGAGAAGAACCGGCAAGAAACTCCATGGAAACTCTTTTCAAATAAATAATAGATCTTGACAATCTTTATCAGTACAATGTTGTGGTAAGATCTGCGAGAATAATGCAATTCAATGCGAATATAAATAAAACTAGGATAATAATGAATTGCCTCTGAATAAGATTGCCATGGCAGTTACGAGCTGACCAGTTCCGACAGACGGACGGACATAGGATCTACTATTTGGAACCGCGCGGCGTGTCTCGACATTTCTT
Organism: Allophyes oxyacanthae; assembly: GCA_932294325.1. NCBI lineage: Eukaryota > Metazoa > Arthropoda > Insecta > Lepidoptera > Noctuidae > Allophyes > Allophyes oxyacanthae. The sequence continues at coordinate 5,655,252 of OW028639.1, read as the reverse complement.
AAGTGCCTGTATCTGGTTTACATGAAATAAAGATCTATTCTATTCTGTGATATACAGGGTGGCGTTCTGTTACTTTTTTATAAAGGTTACCCCTCACTCATTGATAGATTGCAGTGGCGATTCCTCGAAGTTGCGTGAAACCAAACATAATAGGTATACAAAATTTGAATTCACACGCGCGCGGCGTGGCTTTCTCTTGACAAGGCAGACAATCTGTGTTGGCGATTATATCGGATTATATCGGCTGATTATATGATTAGGTATATCGGATTATATAAAGATTTTTTTTATAATTTTTTGTGACCTTAATATTTTCCTAATTCATAATTAACTTAATTTAATATTTATTTATTTTTTGTAGGAATCATCTTGTCCACGATCACGTTAATTGTAAGACCTATTATTTTAACTTTATGCAAATAAATCTTATTCTATTCTATTCTATTCGTCGAAGAAAATCACGTTTATGGCTAAGTTTTGTTTTATTATAAGTTTCTCCACCTGGCCTATCACCCGTTACCTGCTCGACGTTGATTTTTGGAACAGAACTGTATATTTCTACCTAACCACAACAGGATGCTGAAAATACCCGCTTGCTAATTAATATTCCTCAATCGATCGATCAACAACTATCCAACAATGTTGTTCCAAAACACATGTTCACAACAACATCATCCGAATTCAAATTAACCAAACTATTTTACATAAACTAACAAATAATGTTGCGTAGATAGACAGCTGTGTATTCCCAGCTTAAAATAGAATTGTAAAAAAGACAAGGAAAGAAAGAAAGAAAAGAAAGAAAGAAAAATCATTTATTTGGACTAGACATCAGACAACACAGTGCACAAACATAAAAAAGTTAAAATAAAAAAGCAAAAGGTAACAATAAAAACAACGTGCTATCGGTATGCCAGTACCAAATGGGTTGCCAACTCAGCATTTGCTGGGCATACGAACACCCAGCGCTGATTTTCAGTTGGCAGTTGGCACCCCTGCAGTGACACACGGACGGAGGAAACAAATATTCATATACTTAAATATAAATATGGTAAATACGATACTATTTAAAATTATAATTAATACTTATGATAAATAAATAAAAGAGTTGCGGGCTTGCGGCCTACAAATAAAAAAAATACATAAATAATATAAAACATTTTTCCTATAACAAGAACGAAAAATTAAAAAACAAAAAAAAAAATTGTGGGTACACGTAAATTCCGAACAACAGACTCATTTTGTTCCTGTACGCTGGCTCAACAGCAAGAAAAAAAAAGTTAATTCTGGTGGGGTTTGAACGTGCGACCTCTGGCGGTCATCGCTCAAGAATCCTGCACACCTGAGAGAGCCTCATAAAGTTGTCGATGGTGTGTGTAGTCCGCCCGCACCAGGCCAGCGTGCTGGACTAAGGACTAACCCTTCTCGTTCTGATAAGAGGCCCGTGCCCAGCAGCACTAATGGGCATTAACATTTTTTAATGTAGATACAATACAATAAACTTTATTGTACACCAGAAATACAAAAAGATATAATACTTATAAATATAAACATGTACAATGGGCGGTCTTATCGCTAAAAGCGATGTCATCCAGACAACCTTTGGATGGACATGACTTGGAAGAAATAGAAAAAGGGCAGTTTGCGGTGAACCATACATATTATTATAAACAGATAAATAATATGCATAAAATCTATATTTTACTTACATACAAAATAAATAAATATACAGTGTTATTATTTAATTGGTATTGGTAGATACCAGTGGCGAAGAGTCCATACAACCCGATTCCCATCGGCTTCTCGGCTTCTCTTTAGTATTGGTTAATAGACCAACAAAATATTATAATTATTTACTCATCCAACTGATAAAAAAGGCATGTTATTCAGTTAGGTTGAGTTCTTTCAGACATGACTATAATTATATAGATCACAAGAGACTGTATGGATTTTTGTCTTGCAGCATCAATTGGTGAATGTGCCTTTTTGTGCAGGGCTTTTTTGAGACGGCTTCCCCTTTGAAAATTGTTAACCTTCGCCACTGGTAGATACAATTATATAAAAAATACATTCACTATTAGTAGCCCATCGGTATCTTGAACACGGTCCAAGCTACCGGCAGTTATAACTTTGTACCCCTTTTTAAGCATATTGCACGCACGGAGAAGTGTGAGATTTGGCATAGTTTATTTAAGAAAGAAAGAAAGAAAAATCATTGTTTATTTAAGAAAGAAAAATCATTTATTTGCCACAAAAAAACAAGACACACTAGAATGATAGACAGGTGCATACACAGAGAAGACATTTTTTTTAGGATGGCAACAGTGTAAAATTAAGTAGAAAAACAATAAAAATTAATTTACAAAAATAAAAATTATGTGGGTATACTGCACCGACTGAGCATCACCTTGCCTTGTGACTATTCGGTGTGTGTCCCGAACTTTAAAATATACTTTAAAATAATTATAATAGAAATATAGCCCTCAATATTGCAATGCTTGTAAAAGGCCACTGAGTTATAAGTTCCAAAACAAAATGTAACACCAATATATACAGTTAGTAAGCAATAAATCTTTGAATCTTTGAAACTATACAAACGTGTATATGGAAAAGGATTGCAGACACCTATTTCTATATATAATTATATTGTGGTCTAATTTCGACCACCGCCGGGCGACTGCTAGTATAGTACTCGCAAATCTTTATGAGCCCTGAACTGAACTCTGAACTATCTCTCTCTCCCTCTAACACCTATAAATAAGCGTACTATTATAGGTGCTAGAGGGAGAGATGGAGAGAGTTCGAGAGCTCATAAAGATTTGCGCGTACTATAATATTATTAGTCTGTATCAGTGGCGAAGGGTGACAGTTTTAAAAGGGGAAGCCGTCCCAAAAAATGCCTCTAAAAATTGCTGCAAGACAAAAATCCATACCGTCTCTTGTAATCTATATATAGCATTTCTGGAAGAACTCGAACAAACAGAATAACAAGCCTTTTTTTGTCAGTTGGATGAGTAAATAATAAAATATTACGTTGGTCTATGCACTAACCAATTCCTAAAGGGAAGCCGATGGGAATCGGGTTGTATGGACTCTTCGCCACTGGTCTGTATATCAGTTAACTCCTCAACCACGCAACGGATTTTGATGCGGTTTTCACCTTAATTTTGAGAATTTCTCCCGGAAGGTTTATATGTATAATACTTTCATATTTAATGTAAGGATAGTAGAGAAATTGCTTCTATGCGAAGCTGGGGACGGGTCGCTAGTACTAATTAAATGTTTGTTTGTTCACAGTGACTGCCGCGTAGTACGCGACCCTCAGACATTAAAATCCAAAGGATATGGATTCGTTTCATTTTTGAAAAAATCGGTAAGTGTAACTTTCTCGTCATACTTTTGTACTTTGTTCTCCTATACCTCTTCTTTCGTTGTAGTGCCGATCGGCACCCGCCATTTTTGTACCGGCAGGTCGCCGTAGTGCCGATCGGCACCCGACGAAAAATCGGAGTGGTTAATGTTTCCTGTCATTTCATGTGTCTAAATAAATTATTTTATCTACACTCATATCGTAAAGTTCTAATTATGAATTAAAAAATAGTACTGATAATGACAGACTTTATGCACAACTATAATAAAATTTAAAAGTTTTATTATGATACAGTTTTCCTAACAAAACAATGCTATAATAGTAGTTTAAGAAACTGTTGCATAAAACACGAGTGTGTGTTTAAAAATCGAGCCGCAGGCGACCTTTTTAATAGTATCACACGAGTGTTTTAATACCTAGTTATGTACAGTTTCATACACTACTTTATCAACACTCATGCAATAGGTACATAATTAACACAATAATTTAATTTTAATTTAATAATAAATAAATATTTTAATTTAATAATTTAATGGTTGCATTTGGAAACGGACACTGAATCACTCTGCTAATTTTGCGCACTACATAAAAGGTTATCCTGTATTTGTTTTTTTCTATTCACAAAATCCACAGCTATTAGTTTTTAATTTTATCTTTTCCTTTTTTTTCTGATATACAATAAAGTGTATTATATTACGACATAAAACGAATTTGCCTTTTTAACCCCCGCAAAAAAGAGGAATGTTATAAGTTTGTAGTGTGTATCTGTGGCATCGTAGCTCCAAAACGGATGGACCGATTCCAGTGCAGTTTTTTTTAAGGGGGTATTTTACAGGAATGCCGCAAAAACCGATTTGTATTTACAATTTTTTGAATAGAAATTCTTATTTCTTTGTCCCGAAAAAAATATATATCAAACTTGAAGATGTGACAATCTCTGCACGGTTGTCCGATACATGATTGGATGAAGTTGGCTCGATAAAAAAAATTCGCAAAGTTACCCCTTTTAAAAAAGTGTTTACAAGATTATTTCTAAAACATGATATTATTTCAAATAATTTTTACATCACAATATTGGTCGCAAATATACCAACGAAAATCGGTTGTTATTTTTTTATAATATTACGTATATTGGTCACAATTTGATAAAAACCACAAAATTCGTGATTTCTGTCATCTCTGCCATCAATCAGTCGCGTTTCGGCGCGCATCGAGGTCGGACCTGTGCAATTTTTTTTGACTTTCCTGCGCTTACACTTTATTCAAAACCAAAAGAAAGAATGACAGTAAAATCATTAAAAAAAATATTAAAAAGCAACAGGAAGTATAAGTAACTTTCCTTTTATTCAGAAAATCTAAGTATTTCGTTTATAAAAATCAATATGCTAAAATAATTTCTTGACATCTCCGTCAAGAATTCATTTTATAGGATGTAGTATAGAAAAATCAGTACGACAATTTGTAGTGTCGAGAACAAAGAGTATGAAGTTTTATATACACCATGTCCCAAAATTCAACTATAAACGGGCACCAGAGGGTTGACCAGCTCATGACTACTCGAGAACAAAAAAAAAAATTTAAAAAATCTCAATTTTTAAGAAGTTACATAAAAAAATTGAAATCCTTCAAAAATTTACACCCCTTAAGATATTTTTAATTACCATGACCACAATGTTTCAGATATTTCTGAATTTCTTTTTGTACCGGCAACCTAAGTAGCACTGCTATCCACCACAATCGTTAAAAATCCCAGAATACCTGTAGATTTGACACAAAAATCAATCAAAATTATTTTTCACCCTAAAATTTTGAAAGATTTTTACTTTTGGTCCACTTTCACTCATCGTGGTGTAAAAAAAAGTACAGACACTACAATGGCAAGTTTTTTTAAAAATTGACGCAACTATCCAAGATTCCAAAATGGTATAATAATCTAGGAAAACTAGCCACAAAAAAAAGAAATGCGTACTATTTCTGAATAAGAACCAAATTTCATAACTTTTACTATGTGGTTTTTTGTTGTAATTTCTTCGAATTTAAATGATACATATCCGTAGTTAATAAAATTTAGAAGTTAGAGAGAGATAGATAGATAGTATGTAAAGAAGGAAAGAAAACGTTTTTAAAAATTATACCTCGTTTCTCTTGTGGAGAAACGAGGTATAATTTTTAAAAACGTTTTCTTACACAACTACAACAGTCTGCTAGTAGGTACGTCTGTGGCATACCATCACCTGTCATCCCACTTAGGATTTCAGGAGTGAAAGTGGACCAAAAGTAAAAATCTTTCAAAATTTTAGGGTGAAAAATAATTTTGATTGATTTTTGATCATTGTTTGAATTTTTTGTGTGTTTATGTAATTTCGTGTGCGAGTCCGATTTAAATGTTTTTTCTTTCTTTCTTTCAATTTTGAAGCTCTTCATCTGCATACATAGCGAGGAATCTGAACTAGGAATATGGTTTTGATCTATGAATATGCAATTTCTTTTTTGGTAAAAAAGCAACCCTGTGAACATACTTAAGTAGGTATGACTACGGAAACGGACGACTCCTACGGGTGTGGGTGAGAGTAGGTTATTATCTCAAGGCATGGATTTGAGTTGGCTTATTCTTCTAACATTACACACACATTGGCAGTGTCATCAGGTTTATCATGCCGATATATCGGTTTCGTTACGGCATTATTGGCTTAGTGTGAAAATGCCCAATGTTGGTCGAGACAATTATGTGCACTTGCATAAACTCATACACAATAGGTATGACTGATAGTTTATAAGTAGATAGTTAAATAGGTATAAAATCTACAAATACAAAACGGAGGAACAGATTTTCTAGCGTAATATAAGACACTGGGTATACGATATTATGGATTTATATTTTTCAAGTATTTGCTGGTGGCATACTGCATGTTGCTAATTAATATTGCTATTCTGTGACACGTGTGTCACACAGTCTGATACGTCAATTGCGTAATTGCGAGAACGGAGCTCCCCTAGTGGGTGGGGCTTAGGCTGATACTTCACCCCCTCAAAAGTAAGAAATCGTCGTAAAATACAACCTTAATTGAAAGCTAAGTTAATCGGGTATCATCTTAGTTATGTTTCATGAAAATCTGTTCAACGGTTCAAAAGTTACAGCTCTTTTTCTAGTTAGAGTCGGGGGTTTTTGACGGTTAGGTTATTTACAATACAAACTGTAAATTTCTAAATACTCATATTAACCCGCTGCTTCATTTTTCCATAAATACGTTAAGGACGGTGGGAAACAATGCAGTTCGCGTCAATTTTTAATGAGAGTACTATCGATTTGGAACGTGTTTACGCTTCATAGAAAAGCTGTTATAATTCATAAATGGGTGGGACTTCCCCATTAGTACGATCTTGTTGGGTTGCCGTCCGGAATTTTCCGGACATGTCCGGAAATTCCATTCTTTGTCGGGAAAATTCCGGACATCTGACAATTCCGGACATGTCCGGAATTTTTACTCATATGAAAGAAAGAAAGAAATAGTTATTTGTTATGCAAGGCTGCAAAGTTGTTATTTGGTGCGAGTGCTTGTACTTGTGTTGTTGTTGAATACCGAGCAAGCGAAGATGAACCACGAGCGAAGCGAGTGGTTCAAAAATAGAATCCTGAGCGTAACGCAAATAATTTTGCAGCCGTGCGAAACACACAACTTTTCATCATCTTACTAAAGCGAGGAAAATGTTAGATGCCTAATTATATTTGGATTATTTTTCTTCACCACTCTACACTTGTCCAACGCGCCAACCCCTCACTCGCGGCAGAATGCTCTCGTGATTACAACAGACTTGGGGCCCGGTCTGTGCTCTGCACCATAGTTCGTCACGGTCAAATTTCGAATAACTTTTCCACGCTAGCGGATAAAATAGACTTTTGCGCTCAAATTTCGATGAATAAAGAAAGTCTTTCCGAGCTAGTGAGATGAAAATACATTTATTAGACACACAAAACCAACTCACAATAAAATAAAATAAAAAATTACGCACACAGAAAGGATAAGACATAAACAACAAAGAAGTACAACAACAATAATCGACGGCATCAGGCTACCGATAGTTTGTGCCATCGATGATAGATACGCTCTGTCATACAAAGGGAAGCTAAAAAATGAGACGTATTTTTTGAAGACGTCAAATTAATTCAACAATTTTCGAATTATATTTAAATAGAACAGCGATACATGCACTAATGGAATAGCTACTGTTATTATATATTTTTTATTCAATACACAAATTAATAATTATGTTTGTTAACGGCATTTGACTAGTGATCAACCACTCCATTTTTCTGAAAATGGAGTACCTGACGCGTCTCACTTTTTGAGTTCACTAAGCATATCTATAGACATCGATGGTTTGTGCGCTGCGCGGCAGGCTCGGTGTGGTAATGCGTGTTTAATAGGCCTCAGCTCAGCATATTGCTGCATGTAACTGCAGCGCTGATTTTCTTTTTTATTCATTATGATATTTAGTTCGAAAAATTTATTAACAGTAGTAAATTATTTATTTATATATTTAGATTGTTTTAAGCACATCCAAGCGTATGGCACCCGTGGGTTGCAGCTGAAAATCAGCGTCAGGTGGTAGCACCTGGTGTTGCCATCTGACATTAACAGATAAACATTTTTATTGATAATTAATTCAAATTATAGGTCAGGGTATCGTACATAGATACAATCATAGGCATTATATAATCATAGACATCAAATTAACATACATTATTGCATTACATTACATAATTATTTAATTTACAATCTATTTTACATGCGTCAATATAAATAAAACACAATGTCATTTGGTTTCCAATAAGAACTCATCGACTGTATAAAACGTCCTCTCAACGAGCCAATTTTTTAGTTTTATTTTAAAAACTGTGAAGCTGCGTGTGCTTGTGATATGCTCCGGTAGGTGATTGTAGACCGTCGGTCCCATAACGTGTGTCAACTTGTCAGATCAATTCAGATGTCATTATGCTGAGCTGAGGCCCTTTTGGCATAAATGTACTTTTTTTTCTATTAAATAGAATAGAAAACATTTATTCGATACAAAATTGAAACATAGAGATTACAAAAAAATTATAAACACGAATAAAAAATAAACACGAGATTTTACTGCACTGACGAATGTGATGTGTGAATTTTAATTGGGTCAATAAACGCTATTTTCTTTCCTTTTTCTTTCTTTCTTTCTTTCTTTCTTTCTTTCAACACGTTCTTCGCCTTTCTCTACGGAACCCTAAAATGCTAAATGAGTTTGTTTGTTCCACTTACACGGCACGACAACTTATCGATCTTCTTGTTTTGCATTTGAGTTATTATGAACTTGTTTAAAAAAATACTTTTTTCTACAACCATTCATTAAAATGGCCGCCGCACCGGAATTTTTCCAGAACCCGTTTACAATACAAAGAAACCGGGTTTATTTGTTTGCATTTTGAGACACTATGCAGTACATAGTAGGTACATAGATACAACATTTTCTTTTTCCTTACCCTAGGTTACAATCTGTGTTACCTACATCCTAATCTTGTTACAATCTAGCCTCGTAATTAGGCTAATAAGTAATTTAATTATAACTTAAACTATGAAATTAAATTATTAATACTAAGATTGTGTCCAATAGCACTTTTATTATTGTCTCTGTCAAGGCGGAGATAGTTTGTTGCCGTGTTCTTTAATAGGACTTAGGCGTCAAAGTACTCCTCCTCATCGCTGTCAATTGGTAGCGTGCCCAGAAGACTGGCAGCATTGCCACGTTGAATGGCAATGCTTATTCTTTGACCAAAGAATAGGCCAGCCCTCGGGTCACGCGTAGCTTCGACCAACCGTTTTGCAATGTCTCTGAATAGGAGACATGCATTCGGACCCCATGAACCGAGCGATTCGACGTTCAATAGCTTAAATATGTAAGTGCTGATAAGGTTATTATATTTGCGCTGTTGTATATTGTTATAACCCCAGACTATATAGTATATAATATTATATTCATACTATAAACAGGATATTTTTTTATGTAGTGCGCATAATTTGTAGAGTGATTCAGTCTGTTCCTAAATGCAACCGCAGTATTGGGATACACTTTAAAACAAAACGAAAATTCCACTTAGTATGGGGGACACGCATAATTTACTAGCGCAAGCCATACAAAATCAAATTTTTATTTTGTTTTGGAGTGAATTTTAGTGCTGCGGTTGCGTTTCCGAACGGACACTGAATCATTCTGCAAATTTTGCGCACTACATAAAAAAATTCCTGTATCTGTATTGAGATTTATTTATTTTTTGGTTTTTCATTAGCATCACAGAAATAATACCTACATATACAGGCACTTCCACCTTGCCCCCAGATGAGAAGGTGGAACTACAAATTAACCTAAAATAATCTAAAACTCTGTCCATTTGTTACAGGAAGCTGAATCCGCCATTACCTCGATGAACGGTCAATGGCTAGGATCCAGATCAATTCGCACCAACTGGGCGACGCGGAAGCCACCAGCTCCCAAGAACGAGTGTGAGTAGACATTTTATAACATGACAGGATGGTTGGATGTTTGGATGTCTGGATGTTTGGATGTTTGGATGATTGTATGTTTGGATGATTGGATGTTTGGATGTTTTATATACTACTGCCCAAACGTATGGGGCAGTTAAATATTTTTTTCGCGATTACGATGTTGGTCCCATAGATGATGTTTTTTTAATAGAATAGATCTTTATTTCATGTAAACCAGATACAGGTACTTATGAAATGTCGAGACTCTAGGTGCGCGGTTCCAAATAGTAGATCTTATGAAGAAGACCCGGCAAGAAACTCCATGGAAACTGTTAAAATAATAGATTACAATCTTGATCAGTACCATGTTGTGGTAAGAGCTGCGAGAATAATGTAATTTAATGTGAATAAAAAATAAGAATAGGATAATAATGATTTGCCTCTGAATAAGATTGCCATGGCAGTTACAAGCTGACCAGTTCCGACAGACGAGACTGGTTTGGTTTGATTTTTTTAATAATAAAATTTAATAAAATTTTATTTAATAAAAACGTATACAAAAAAGGGTACATTTAGTGAACAGTAGTAGTCGGAATATGAATGTTAGGTAGCGACCCGCCCGATCTAGGTTTATTCAAACCTATGTTTCGGGGCATCACTTTACATTTCAATAAAATAAATTTGGACATTAACATTTAAAATGAAATTAATATAATAAAATAATCTATTAACAACTATGAGATAAAGCATATTGGTAATTAACATTAATACCTACAACTAAGCATAAAATTATCGTCATGACATAATTTCTAGAAGTTTTTCTGTGTCTGCGTAATTGAGTAACGCTAAGTATTCTGATAACTTAGTACTACATTTTTTATAGCTTAAACTATAGATGCTCATTAATTTGTTAATTCTGTTATATAGAAAAGGACCTAAAAACACATAAAATCGATGAGCAAACGCATGTCTAGTTTGAGGCTTTATGCAAACTAAATCCTTCCTTCTCTTGTCGGAAGGTACTGGGTCAAAAGGAAGTGCAGTGTGCTGGTGTAGTACTATGCTGAGAATGAATAATTGCCGAACTGTTAGTACATTACAAGCAATGTAAAGCTGGTGCGTAGGAAATCTAAAAGGGCGAAAGGTAGCAACCTTCAGAATTGCTCTTTGAGCACGCTCTAGAGGGAGTAAAATGGTTTTTGCTGCACCACCCCAAGAAGTTACGCAATAGCTAAGAATGGATTGACCCAAAGCTAAATAAACCTGTTTAATTAATTTATAGTCGGCTATGTTCCGTAAATTCATGATGATGATGTTCATGGTCTGATCCACACCCTTAAATATGACCACGGATTTCTAATAAGGCCTGTATAATCACATTCTATCAATCAATAATTTATCCTGTCACTACTGCCGCTGAAAATAGGCATCACCCAAATAACTCTATAATCAGAAGCCCAATTCTCGTAATTAATTTAGACTATGACTGAAAGTTGACCAAACTGAGATTATATTATGAATTGACTAAAAATCTGTATCCTCTTAAAGTTCAGTCCGATTTCAGTATGATTTGAAGTCAATCTTCTTACAGACTCATTTCAATCTCATTTTTGACGTTTATGTATGGACGAGAATTTTATTATCTGTGTGGGTTCAAAATGTTAGCAGAATACCGATTTGACTTCAATTAACTGTCCACCTCATTACAATATAATTTCTCAGTTGTTTGTTAGTGTAGGAGAATACCATTTGTGACATTTATGACATTGGTAGTAGATCGGAACTATATTTTGAACATTTTTAATTACGAAAATTGGGTTTCCGTGCCGCTGTTTTAAGCCACTTAAATTTTGCTAAAATCCTCAAGAAAAGGGGCTCGAATGTTTCCAAAAGATCCCACTTCTGCTGATCCCTTGTCAAAGATAAAAGGAAAGAACGGAATTTCTCAACTCTCAGCTTAGTAGGATTACTTTTGGAGCCGATTTTTTTTAACCCTTTCAAAGTTATTCCCGGATTCATTAAAAATTTACAGACGGATAGGGATTATTTTATTGTAACGGTAGGAGCTAGGAATTAATATATCACGCTTGAGTTTTTAAGTTTGGTGGAGCTATAATTAAGATTTCCTGATCTATACTTTTTAAAAAAATAATATTATGAAGAGGTGAAATTTTTTTGTATGTCTAGTAATTTCTGGATCTACAGAACTGATTCTAAAATATATTTCACTAAAAGAAAGGTACATTATTATACCTGAGTATAATTAATATGATATACAGCATATTTTTAATGTAGTGCGCAAAATTTGCAGAGTTTTTCAGTGTCCGTTCCCAAATGCAACCGCAGTACCAAAATTCACTCTAAAACAAAATAAAAATTTGATTTTGTATGGCTTGCGCTAGTATATTATGCGTGTCCCCCATACTAAGTCGAATTTTCGTTTTGTTTTAAAGTGTATCCCGAAACTGCGGTTGCATTTAGGAACAGAGACTGAATCACTCTACAAATTATGCGCACTACATAAAAAAATATCCTGTATGTATTGGTATGGAGCTAATTATCTTCTGCACATGCGGCTTCCCTAGTGACCCGCTGCTTCCTGTCTTCACTAGCTAATTTTAATGACGCTTCCCTTGTTTTCTTAATGAGTGACTTGAGTGTTAAGTATGTACCTACTTGTATTGTTTAAATTATAGTGGTACTTATTATGATCTTTGCTTTTTATTTTTATAATATTGTGTAAATTCAGGTAGAATTTTGGCTGGGACCAAGATATTATTGTAGATTTGTTGTTTGAAAAGAGTATCCATGGAGTTTCTTGCCGGTATCTTCTCCAGGACCAACCCACTTGGAACCGTGCACCTAGAATCATGACGTTTTGAAAGTGCCTGCAAAGGCCCAGTTGAAATAAAAATCTTTGTCTTTGACTTGTATAGGAGCTCATATCTGAAACTACTGATCCAATTCTAAAAATTCTTTAACTAAAAGAAAGCTATATTTTATTTTGATAGAAATAAAACACATTCGTCATGCTCGCGAACGGGTGCCGTCTGTCAGCTTGTAACTGCCATGGTCATCTTATTCAGAGGCAAATCATTATTATCCTAGTCTTATTCACATTAAATTACATTACTCTCGCAGCTCTTACCACAACATTGTACTGATCAAGATTGTAATCTATTATTTTAAAAGAGTTTCCACGTCGTTTCTTGCCGGTTCTTCTCCATAGGACCTACTATTTGGAACCGCGCGCCTAGAGTCTCGACATTTCATAAGTGCCTGTATCTGGTTTACATGAAATAAAGATCTATTCTATTCTATCTTAACGGGTATTAGATATAAGTACATCATACTGTGCGTACAGTCGCGTAATTATCAAAGAGAAGATAAAACAAATGTTTAAATTTTAATTGTGTCGGCGCTCTTTGATCTGTCAGTTAATTTTGTACAAAGACTCGGGAATTGTATAGAAAAGTTAAACACCCCGCTTAATCATTTTTTGTTGGTTATTAAATATTCTGTTTGGCGAAGAATTAACTGATTGAAAAGTGTAAGTGTTTTGGAATATTAACTAAAGGTGTATGAAAATTAAATATGTATATCATAAAGCTGCATTGCTTGATGTTATAGGCAGAAGTGTAACTAAGGGTGTGTTATTTGATTCTTCGTTAAAAAATTACTATTATTTACAATTATAATTATTTATATAAGGTCCAACCTTTCTAGTTCCGATCCCTTTAAGGGGTTTGTACTCATCATTATGAAAAACTTTAACTATGGAACCAACCCTGAAATCGCGAATAAAAAAACAGCTATCCCATACAAATAATTTAATATTTCTCGAATAAATGTATGGAAAAACATGTTTTTTTCGCGATTTCACGGTTGGCCCAATAGTAAAAGATTTTTATTATGATGAGTAAAATAACCCCGCAAGTTACAAGCTGACCGTATATCCATTAGTCAAAGTCAAAGCCAAAGTTTTTTATCAACTGGGCTTTTTCAGGCACTTTAAAAACGTCGTGATACTAGGTGCACAGTTATATCCGGGTACATGAAGTACTTCACTTAAAATGCGAGTGAATCCGCGGGCAACCGCTAGTAATGATATAAATTTTATATGCACAAACACTTAAGTCCTGAACAACCATCTGTTTTCTACCAAAATACAAACAAATAAACTTCATTGTAACCTAACCGTTAAAAACCCCCGACTCCAACTAGAAAAAGAGCTGTAACTTTTGAACGTCTGAACAGATTTTCATGAAACATAACTAAGATGATACCCAATTAAACTAGCTTTCAATTTAAAAAACTGCATTGAAATCGGTCCAGCCGTTATGGAGCTACGATGCCACAGACAGATACACATATACACAGATACACAGTACAATTTTTAACACCCCTCTTTTTTGTCGTTGGATAAAAATACAAACAAACTTCAAATTAAAACAAAACAACGAAACACATTTTAATCATTAAATAAAATATTGCGATTCGAAACAGCAGCTCTATATAAATCCTTGGCGAATCGTAATTTCCGGCGGCACGGTAATGCCTTCCGAGCGCCGCCGCTGTATGACGTCACATCCGGCGCTAGTTACCTTTCATTACTTGTTTATAGCCTTATATCTGATATTGATTTATGTAATATGTATATTTTATTTATTAAAACGCTTTTATTAGCTTCACCTGTAACTAACTATGTAAAAAAATCTTGGAAGTTAAATTTGTCCCACTTCCCGGTTTCCAATTGAGCTGAAATTTTGCATACACGTTTTGTTTGGATGACAAAAGCGTTTTCTATAGTTTTTTTTTTAAACTATTATAAAAAAAAGTATGGTTATGTAAAATTAGACTTAATGCTGTCTCACTCAAAACGCATTCTACTCAATCGAAGAGTTTACAAACAACCAAATTATAAATTAATGTAACCTAATAGAAATTGTTTAATACTTGCTATGATCGAATACATAATCATCTTTTATTAATAATGCATAGATAATTGTTATAAAATTAAATAACAAATAAATAATTCATTAATATCTATTAATTAATAACAGATAATTGTAAAATGTTAAATTATTCATGTCATAATTTCTTATAAAAATATTGTAAACTTAGGAATTGACTGATCAGGGGGCCTAAAAAGGCCAAATTGAGCAATTCATCTACTGATCTGCATAGTAACTGTCAAACAGATGATTACTGAATATAAACCTTATGCGGATGACATTAAGAGATGTCAATTAAGTAGATATTTTGACATTTGTAATATGAATCATATTGTGATTCCTCTAAAGCGGCCCCCTGTACCTACCTGTGTCGAATTGACTCCTTTTTTTGAAGTCGGTTGAAAACTAAAATCTGATTCGTCAATTCCCTTTTCCAGTGAACTCCAAACCTCTCACCTTCGACGAGGTGTACAACCAGAGCTCCCCCACCAATTGCACGGTGTACTGTGGGGGGCTCACCACTGGCCTGACGGAGGAGCTGATGCAGAAGACCTTCCAGCCCTTCGGAACCATCCAGGAGATACGCGTCTTCAAGGACAAAGGATATGCTTTTATTAGGTACGTTTGAAACGACTTGAAACAAAGAAAGAAAAACATTTATTCAGCACGGACTCATAGACAACACCAGAGAGAAAACTAAAGTTAAAAATAACACTACAAAACTTAAAAATAAGAAATAAAATATTTTTTAATTATAGAGGTATCAAGTATGGCATGCCGAAAGGGTAGCCAGTTCAGCATTTGCTGGGCGCAGAGAGCCTAACGCTGGTTTTCAGTTGGCACCCGACTTTTTTGAGTATTACGAGGCAGTTTATTTATTTAATGCTTTTCATACAAATATGTACAAAGGCGGTCTTAATGCCTAAGGCATTCTCTGCCAGACAACCTTAGGGTGATGCAGAGACAAAAACATGGTAGATGCACTAGTCATTATTATTAGGAGAGGTTAAAAGGCATTATGGGTACTCTTCTTCTGGTCATATTTTAATAATCCAAAACGTTTTAGGAGGTAAATCAATAGGTAGTTTACAAAGACAAATATGCAAAAAAAAAAAAATACGTTTTCAAAATTAATTAAAATTATAGATGTTTCCATTTGCATAAAACCTTTATTCCTCTATGATTATGAATGGCACTAAGGTCATAAACTCTACCACATGACCGGGCGCGCTCGGCTACTCTGACACACACACGCATCGCGTCGCCGCGCCGCCCGATCTTAATGCCTATTTAATTTTTGAATCTACTGCAGCTTTCATTTGATATTAAAAATGAATTCTATACCATTCATAGAGCCTAGATTTAAAATATTTTAGATTATTAAAATAAGACCTTATCCTTAGATTATTTATTGGTTGTCACATGACATGCATGACAATCACATGTCACAGTGCGTAGACACGGCGTAGACCATAGAAATAATAAGTAGGGCTCCCCCCTACAACTAGAACAAGCAATAAGCAAAATATCGCAAAGAAAAACAGACCTTATCACAATCGCTTAAGAATTGTATTTGAAGTAAAAGGAGACGAGACCCTCTAGAAAGAGCGACCACGGAGCTGTGTGTCTCGTTTTAACAATTGCCAGGATAGAAGTTGGTACATTTTAGTAGATTTGGTACGAAAATTGGAATCGTACACAAAAATTATTAAAATAATGAATTTACTATCTTGCCAGATGTACAATGTTTTTTTAAAATTTAAATATAAACAAATTTATCATCATAATTTTTTTTCGTAATCTTATTATTTAAAAAACTAAACCTCCGTACTTTTATGATAGATTTTATTAGTGTATTATGACAACTTCAAAAAAAGCTCGTGTCATTCAATTTGTGACAGGTTGACGGTACTAAATTAATATTTAATCGTATTTTAATATTTTATTTACAAAAATGGTGAATGTGATGCGTGAAAGGTTGTGGAATTGCAACATATTCTGGCTGTAATAATATCCTTCCACGGGTAACCTTGAATATAATGAAATTTTACAAAATTTGTCTAAGTTGCTGATAGGGTGACAATATTTACATATTACTGTCGGACTTTGGGTTTGTACTAGTGCTACGATTTCACTATATTAATTAAATTAATGACAAATTTTAAAATATAATTATTAATTATAATTAGTTCGCTATTTCGGCATCCTAAAAATTTTGATTACTATAAAATTTGGGAAAATTTCGGTGGCGATGC
This sequence comes from Allophyes oxyacanthae, assembly GCA_932294325.1. Lineage (NCBI taxonomy): Eukaryota > Metazoa > Arthropoda > Insecta > Lepidoptera > Noctuidae > Allophyes > Allophyes oxyacanthae. Next base: position 5,638,157 of record OW028639.1, on the reverse strand, counting down.
CAGTCATCATTTTAAGCCAGATGACTTCAATAAGTCATGTTCACGAAAGACATTAACTAATGTACCGACCCGACTGCAATGCCTAATTAATAGCTTCGAAATATTACTGTTTATGTTAACCTGTCTTTTTAGCACGCTTTTATTAGCTTCACCTGTAAGTAACTAACTAACATGTAAGAAAATCTTGGAAGTTAAATTTGACCCACTTCCCGGTTTCCGATTGAGCTGAAATTTTACATACACGTTTAGTTTAGATGACAATGCATGGTTAGCTAAGTTACGTCATTCTAAATCCAATATGGCAGGCTCCCAAAGATGGCGGACTAGTTAATTAATAAGCACTCCCATGATATAGGTATCAAATGAAAGGGTTTGCTGAGAAGAATACGAAAAATCGAAGTCAAGGTCAAAGTCGACGACAAAGTGCAATTCGAAGTCAAAGTCAAAGCCGATGCCGAGGCCGAAGCCGAAGCCAAAGTTGAGGACGAAGCCGAAGGTTTTTATTTCAACTGGGCCTTTGCAGGCACCTTCAGAAGCGTGTTTTTTGTTTTTTTTAAACTTTATTGTATAGTTGCGTTAAAAGTTTTTTTACGTTTTTATATTTTTATTTTACTATCCTGTGTCCTTTGTGCAAAAAAATAATTTATTTTCTTTCTTTCTATTACATAGGACCTACATAACAACGGTATCGGCGGAATGTGGATGTACAATAGTATTACATTTCTGCCTAAACTTTCGGGGAATACATAGGACGTGATGCTATGTATGAGATGTTATTTAATATCGTGTGTAGAAACGAAATGTAGCAAGTACCTACCTGCCAGTGGCGTGCACAGACATTTCTTACGGTGTAGGTAAAAATAGCTTACTTGTTGTATTGTCAAGTTAAATGATTTTTTATGATTGGCCACCTTACTCTAAGACTTAAATTAACTGATATTATACACAATTAATGTAATTATTATAATATTATTCAATACTATTTTTTTTAAGGTAGGCAGGTTAGTAGGCAGGCAGATGTCTTTTTTCTTCACGGAGTGCACGCCACTGCTACCTGCATGTTTTATATTATATTCATTTCATGTTTTGCATACCTTATTGGTATTGGCGGTGATAGTGCAATGCTGTGAAACCATCGATGTGTGAAACTATTAGGTACCACTTTAAATAAAACCATCCGTCCGTCCCTTGCATCCGTGGGCAAATAAAACAGACCTATCATTATTAGATAAATGGTCCAAGATTTTCTATCCTTGGTAAAACGGAATTTTATTGATATCTTGAAAAGAAAAAAAAAAAAAAAAAAAAAAAAAATCTAAGTTTGTAGAAATCAAGGAAGATTAAGAAAACTGTTTAATTAGAAAATTGATTCTACATAATTATTGTTTACGATATGGGTACTAAATGCGGTGCGGAGTGGATATATTTAACCATATTTACAAGTGTAGTTACATGTAATTAAACAATGACAGACCGAGCCCACCCCGATAATTCCAAAATTCATCGATTTTTTTTAAGGTATCTGCGTAACTTATTTTTCAAATTCAGTCACACACAAGTCATTACATCACAAGTCATCCCAGGAAAATTAAAAATGACAACGTCTCACTCGATGCACAAAATGATGGTCACTCTAATAGAGCAAGATAAAATTACTCTGTGGTAACTATCTCAGGTGGCTCGCTGTTTTAGCAGAGTGCACAGTCCTGTTACTTAGATAATAAGTCTATGGCGTAGACAGAGAAGAAGGCAATATAGTGCCACAAACTTATCTGACCCGGTCGTGGCGTCGCTGCCGTCGCTTTTACCAATGTCATCTCCGTACAAAAATGACACTTTGATGTCATTTTCATTTTTGTTCCGTAGCGACGTTAGTTCCAATTTTGGTCACCGGGTTAGTTAAGTTTGTGGCACTATAATACATGAGTTGACGCATTCAAGGAGCCATTTTTCTTAGGTAGTGCGGTATCTAGTTGGAGCGGCTGCGACAACCAATCAATAATAATCTAAGTATTTACCATTACAAATACAATTTATTTCATCTAAATTTTTCCCTATTTTCTTCAGATTCTCCACCAAGGAGAGCGCCACCCACGCGATCGTGGCCGTCCACAACACTGACGTTAACGGACAGCCCGTCAAGTGCTCCTGGGGCAAGGAGTCCGGAGACCCCAACAACGCACAGGCACAGGGACAGGTACGGGTACAAAATCCTTAGAAATGTGACCATAACATTTTAATACTAGTTTTGAGGTAAGGAGTATAGTGACCTAAACAACACGCAGGCACAGGGACAGGTACGGGTACAAAGACCTTAGAGATGTGACCATAACATTTTAATACTAGGACAGTTTGTGAAGTGCTAGGAAAAAGGAGTCCAGTAGTACAACAGTAGTGTGGTATGACTGTAGACATTCTACGGGATTCCTTGTCGTTCGTTTAGTTCGCTTGTGGTTTGTGTATTTTTACGGTAAAACGCTGTCTTTACCTGTAAATAATATAATAATAAATATTTCAAAATACGTAGCTAACATAAAGATATTAACTATAGTCGAAGGATGGGGACTTTGTTGTAAATTATATTATACTATTTCGCCCCTTTAGGGGATGAATTTAGAAAAACGCAGAATCACATATTTCTTTATTTGTAACCAAAAGCGTCCCAATTTTCATCTTTCTCACTAAAAAAATTAAGGGACTCCCATACAAACTTTCAACCCCTTTTCCCCCCTTTAGGGGCTGAATTTTCCAAAATCCCTTCTTATTGCTTGCCTACAATACAAAAGGGACCTACTCTCCAAATTTCGTGACTCTAGCTTCAGTAGTTTCGGCTGTGCGTTGATGATAAGTCAGTCAGTCAGTCAGTCAATCAGGACTTCTCTCTTTATAATATTACTATGATTACTAACATCATTCTTAAGTACCTACCTACTTTATGTAAATGCATATAGTCCGAAATAAAATATATTTTGAATTGAAAAAAATTGAATAAAAATACTGTCAATTAAGCGTGAAATAATTTTTATATTAGTCTTTTTATTACATTATTATTCCATATTTAATTAATAAAACATCCAACGACAAATTTTTGGCTGATAATTGTCCATTCCCTTTAATTAAAATCAAATAAAATGTCTACTTTCATCGTTGTGATTTGCATTTGAAAGAATCTCAATTAACGTTAATGATTCATGAGTTTTCGACGAAGATTTACCTATGTTATCATTGGGCCGAGCACGAATGTTTTGACGTATGGTAACGTAAACGTAACCAAATTTAGAACCAAAAATACACGTTTAATCTATGTTTTTTTTTTTTTTAAATACATGCAATATTTTTACATTTTCAAGAAACAAGTGTGTTCGTTGCATAAAATTGAACAAAAATGGGATAGATTTATTGTATTTTATATTAAAAGTTTGCTTCGTTAACATACGTCAAAACATTCGTACTCGGCCTACTCGTAGTAATTAAATAATAGGTATCTATACTAATTAATAATAGTAATATAATTAATGATTGTGTTATGTTATTTTGATAGATATCATTTGTTAGTGTAGAATGTTATTCACTGCAATCGGGACAAACCTCCGTGGTTTTTAGATTGTAAGTTAGATGTATATTTTGAAAGAAAGTTGTTATAATAAAAAATAAATAAAAAAAATACGCTTTATTTTGGAGGGAAAAGGCTTCTCTGTCAGGCAAAGACAATGCTAATATTATTTATGTGTATGTTACCGTTACAATACGGAATACGTTAAGATGCTCATTAGGTAATCATTGCTTTTATTTCATCTTTTATTTTATTTTTATTGTATTTGTTTTTTTTTTATCTTTTGTTTTGGATAATATAAATTTTACAAACAACAAAAAGAAAAAATACATATAATAAGGAACACTTAAGTACAAAGGTACTGCTTATTTCTAAAGAAATTTCTGCCAGCAGACCTGCGACAGGAAAGAGTGAAAAGAAGACACAGTGTGTAACTATATTGTCGTTTGTATGAAGCGCGCTAAGAAGAAACTTCTCCTAACTCATTCCCCATTTGTTCCCAGCTCCCGACCGCCTACAGTCCATTCGGGGCCGCTTACACCGCGGGCGGGGTGCCCCCTACCTCGTACTGGTACAACACTTACCCTCAGCAGCTCGGAGGCTTCCTCCAGGGAGTGCAAGGAGTTCAAGGATACACTTACGCTGGGCAAGCCTTCGCTGGTTACCAGCAACAGTATATGGGGTGAGTGATCCTTATATTTTGATGAAATTATGTATTTACTAGCTTTTTTTTTTTTTTTTTTTCCTTTATTTGCCAACCAACTATAGTGGTTATATATTTCAGTAGTGATAACCTAGCGGTTGAACGCTTGCCTTCCATGCAGGAGGGTCTGAGTTCGAACCAGAGGCCCAATTCTCGTAATTAAAAATGTTCAAAATATAGTTCGGATCTCATTCCGATCTACTACCAATGTCATAAATGTCACAAATGGTATTCTCCTACCCTAACAAACAACGTCAAACGTGACATTATATTGTAATGAGATCGAAAGTTGAATAAAAGGCAAATCGGTATTCTGCTAACATTTTGAACTGACACAGATAATAAAATTGACACTTTCGTCTATACTCAAACGTCAAAAATGAGATTGAAATGAGTTTGTAAGAAGATTGAATTCAAATCATACTGGAATCGGACTGAACTTTAAGAGGAGTAGAATACCTGACTTTTTGTCAATTCATAATATAATCTCAGTTCGGTCAACTTTCAGTCATATTATAAATTAATTACGAGAATTGGGCTTCTGGTCCGCACCTCTGACTTTTCGGATTCATGTGCGTTTTAGAATTTGATTATCACTTGTGATAACGGTTAAGGAACACATCGTGAGGAAACCTGCACACCTGAGAGCCTCATAAAGTTGTCGATGGTGTCTGTAGTCCGCCCGCACCAGGCCAGCGTGCTGGACAAAGGCCTAACCCTTCTCATTCTGTGAAGAGGCCCGTGCCCAGCAGTGGGACAGTAATGGGCTGGGTTTATTTATTATAGCTTGTATCACTCAAGTAATAGTGCAGCTTTCTATTAGAGAAAGAATTTTTAGATTTGCTTCAGTAGAACAGATTCTAAAAATTCTTGTATGTAGGGGGTAAAACTCCCTACAAAAAGCTTGTAAATTTTAAACATTGATTAAACATATACTTGTCCTTGTCATTTGTATGCCAAAAAATAGAGATGGCAATAGACTTAAAAGCTAGTTTAATTAAAGTGCAGCCTAATTTTCGCCTAGCTTTTAGCCTTTTCTTCCTATTTTTATTACTGACAAAACATACAGGTAATTTTTTTTATGTAGTGCGCATAATTTAGACATAGAGTGATTCAGTCTCTGTTCCTAAATGCAACCGCAGTATTGGGATACACTTTAAAACAAAACGAAAATTCGACTTAGTATGGGGGACACGCATAATTTACTAGCGCAAGCCATATAAACTCAATTTTCTAATTTGTTTTGGAGTGAATTTTAATACTGCGGTTGCATTTGGGAACGGACACTGAATCACACTGCAAATTTTGCGCACTACATAAAAAATTATCTTGTATTTATTGAGAAAAAAGAACATTTTATTTCAAATACTGATGCTTGTTACTTTAACCTAAAGCCCAAACAATAGCAAAATCCTTTGTTCTCTAGCAGCAAGGATTACGGACAGTGGGCTAACGCCACTGCGTGCTCCAGCATGGGCGGGGTGGGCGGCGTGCAGCTGCCGTGGGCGCTGGGCGCGGGCGTGGGGGGCGTGGGCGGGGTCGGCGGGGTGGCCGCCATGTCGCAGCCTCCTCAGGTGCTGCATTACCCGGTGCAGCACTTCCAAGTGCAGCCTGTAAGTACTTTAACGCTTCGAGATCTAGATAGGGGGGTACATAGGGTAGGTATGGTAGGTAGGTAGGTAGGTAGGGTAGGTAGGTAGGTGGGTATTTAATACGTGAAGAGAAAACTTTGTACCCCTTTTTAAGGATACGCGCACGAATTAGTGTGAGATTCGGTATAGTTAAAGGTTAGGTATATGGAGAAGGAGTGCAGAAAGCTAAAATTTAGAATTAAGTAAACAGTTCTACGGTAAAACGGCGCCGGCATTTTGGATAACCACTCATAGCTTATAATCTGACGACACGGTTGGCAGTGGCTAAGAGATTAGCTTTCTGCGCTACGTGCCGCGGGTTCAATCCCCGCATGGAGCAATTATTTGTATGATCTATTATCTATAGATAGTTGTTCCGGGTCTGGGTGTGTGTGCATGTGACATGTATTTTTGTAAACTCTACCCTCGATACAGGAGAAATCCTAGAATAGAATAGAATAGATCTTTATTTCATGTAAACCAGATACAGGCACTTATGAAATGTCGAGACTCTAGGTGCACGGTTCCAAATAGTAGACCCTATGGAGAAGAACCGGAAAGAAAATCCATGGAAACTCTTTTCAAAAAATAGAGAGGGGCAACGTATTAAAGAGAAAAATAAAAATGAGCACCGGCGTGGCGATCACTCAGTAAATGGAGCGCGCGCATGCGAGCGTGAGCTGCTACAGTACTTGATATTGCGAAATATCACATGGGAATCGCTCTCGTAGTGGAAATATAAGCCAGTCAGCAATGGTGGTATCGAGGCAGACTGCCCAGGATTCTGATTCTAACTTTAAAAAAATCTGGTCATGATTCTACATTTAAAAAAATTCTGGTTCTGATTCTAAATTTAAAAAAATCTGATTCTGATTCCAAATTTCCAGATCGGCGAAGATGAGTGGCTAGCCCCGAGCCTGCTTGTGTGAGGCCAGAGACCACAGCCGGACCACTGCTGCTGCGTGCACAAAGACTGGATGTAACCTATATTTTGAGTCTATCTGTCGAATTTTAAACTTATTATTTGGATATTTTTAAAAACTAATACTTTTTTATTTGGATCATTTGAAAACTTATATTTTGGGCTGTCGGATCTCATACTAATTTGGATGTAGTACTATCGGATCTTATACTCTTATTACTTGGACCTTTTGAGAGCTTAAACTTTGAGTAGTATCCGTACTTATAATTATTATTTCATTATCGTTTCGTTTATGCTTAGACTGGATCCTTGTTTTAACTCTGAGTTTAAATTAAAACTATTTTGGTGAGTTCATTTAAATCATGATTGTATAATTCCGAAGTGTATTTTATGGTTATAAATTTAAATAATATTATTTAGAATCATTTAACATACAAGACAAAAGACATTGTTGTAATAATTAATAATAAGTTTTCGTGTTCAAACCAAAAATATTTGGTAAGTAAATTGTTTCTAATTTATCTCAATTTCTTATATTTAGTTTTCGATATAAGTTTTAAAACATGAGCGTAATATTACTTCAGTGCGGGAAAGAGATGGAGTTATACGTCCTGTAGAGCTTCATTTCTTTCCCACACTGAAGTAATATTAAAATAATACTGCTTTATGAGTTGGTGGTAAGCCCGCAACAGTGTGCAGTTGCTTTTGTTGCGAATGGGTTAAAAAGGGAACATTGGTTCGCAATTTCCATCAATACGGGGTACGAAATTTAAAACTTCAAGGAGCAATGTGGCTTCTGTTCTGCCTATACTTTGGATACTCACTGCAGTTCATGTTTTAAACTATAATTTAAATTGAAAAAAAAAATGAGATTTTTTGACAGTCTGTATAATTTATTTAAATATTTTTGTTAATTTAAAATGTTTAAAAAGCGTTTTTGGGATACAAATGGTTTCTAAAAGAAACCAGATCGTTGTTACCAAGTCTAGTCATGTTTTAAGTCAGAAAGTGATTTTTTTGTTAATTTTGTTAAAGTTGGAATTTGAAATATTATCAATGTTTATTGTTTTATAAAAAAATCTTTGGCTAAGTTAAACTTATTGTGTTATAATTATAAACGAAAACGTTTTCCTAGTTTAAAATTATCTTATTAAGCGTTTTAGACGATATAATAAGATTATTTTATTTAAAAAAGAGATTCTCACCCAAATCTAGTCAATTAAAGAATTTATTTAAATTACTTTAACTAATCACAATCTCAATTATTTTTAATTCTACATACCTGCAAACATTTTATATCTATTTATTACATACTTATCCTAATTTTATATATTTTTTGCCCTTTTTATTTAATTGGATTGGGAAAATAAAAAATACAGCAGGCTAGCGTTCGCGCGCGGTAAAAACGGCTAGGAGCATACACCCACAAAAACGGGACGGAACATAAGAAAAAAAAATATTAAAAAAATGTGAGTCAAAAATATCGAAAGATTTACTCTATATCTGCTTATGAGTGCATGAAAAATGCGTATAAAACATACTTTTAGAAAATATATATAGAAATTAAATATAAGATTCAGTATAAGTTAGATATAAGAAGGTATCACCACGCGGGCCAAAACGGGGTTGCGAAAAAATTTAAAAAAAAAAACTTTTTTTTACGGTTGAACCATCTGACAGCACAAGTTGTAAAAATAAGAAAAAAATATTGAGTAAAAAAATTAGATTTTTGGAGATATGTTTAGTAGTAAAAATAGCTTGGAACATCAGAGTGAGAAGAATTTTATAAAAAAAAAACTTTTATATATGCCGAAGACGCTAGGGATGGTAGAAATATGAATAGAGAAAGGCGAACTTTTTGAGATGGGCTTGAGAAAAAGTCGGCTTTATGACTTGATTCGATTTAAAGTCGGACTTTTTAACGGAGGAGGATTTCGATTCTGAATTAGACGGCTTTTTAAGTCGGAAAAATCGACTTGTATCTACGAGTTAAGCTTGATGTGAATCGGAAGTCGATCTCGCGACTTCAAATCAATGAAGAATCGACTTTTGTGAAAGTCGAGGTTTGAAAAGTCGTTCGATACGACTAGAGACGTCTTTAGACGAAGTTGAAAGTCGGCTATTTACATATTTCAAAACATCGAGAAATCTGTTTTTTTTCTCTTATGCGCACACTACCGACATTTCGATTAGATAAGTGACAAGTACTTAAAGTCGAAAAAAGCGACTTTTAAATAATTTGAAGTCGATTTTCGAAGTCGCCCATCTCTTATTTTAGTCACAATTTTTTTCTTTCTGGAAAGCCATTGCCAAATTCAGAAATCCGTTAAATAAAAATACTGTTAAATAAATAAAAAAAGGTTGTGTCTAGATAACAGATACACTACTGATCCGAAAAAATGTAGAGAAAAAAAAATTAGATTTATTTATTAATATTAACGTATAAGTGAAAAGAAAAAAATATTTATTGCCTAGATACTAAGTATAATAATACCCATTTACTGTAGTTAGAGGAAATTATAACAAAAAAAAAATAAGTTTATTTCTCTCAAAAAAAAAAGGTTTGGACGGCGCTAAAAAAGCGTGATTTCGGCTACTTCTTTTTTTTTTTTTTTTTTTCCTAAGAGAATTTTTTCTCTGTTTCCTTTTCATATTTCCCTCGTCAGAGGCTAGTGTTTATAAAAAAAATACTAAAATGCTGTAGTTGGGAACGTCTTTTTTGAAACATTTTAGTCGGCGGTTACGCTTGTGCCGTCCGACGTGTCTTTGTATAAAAAATCGTATTTTATACATTAATTATTAAATTAAAAACTATATTATACCTGTTTGGATGTTTTTTGTTTCTTCTTGTATAATTGGGGTGGGGAGAAAAATAATTACCAGAAATACCTCCGTGGTGCAATGTCTTGCTTTGAAATTGATGTTTTTTGCAAACGGTCGATTTAAATCAAGATAATTACATTTTTAAAAGTATGATTCATTAAAATTTCTCTAAAGAATATCGTCAAAAACCATCCAAGCTCGAGTTTATAGTGAAGGAAACATTTATGAAAATAGAAATACTAAAGTCAGTTCTTGTAAAAAATTAACCTCCTACATGGTTTTACTTTTAAATATATTATATTATGTAAAATTGTTTTTTTTATATGCAGATAAAATTATAAAAAAAAGCAATAAGTGTCATACATTTTCGTAGTAATTCTTTTTATTTTTATTTTATATATGATACCATATATAGCACCATGGAGGTTGTTAATAAATGATAAAAAATAATCTTGATGTGAGGGTAATGCTGAATGTGTAAGTCTAACGATCGGATCTTGTGACGTTACTTATAAGGAGGTCCTATGTCGAGCAGTGTACTGCGACGGGCCGAGTTGGATATTGAAGAAGAAATATACAAATGTGAATAATTATAAAGCAACAAAAAACATTCAAACAATTAGGTTTGACTGTTAGATGATTTATTTCAAAATTTAGCTGTTTTTAATTTTATCTTCAGCGTAGAAAAAATATTTGGCAGACATATCGCTAGAAACTTATAAATAAGATATAATATATAACTATGTACTAAAAACTATTCTACATAATATATAGTTTATTTCAGAACTTGAAGAATTTTCACACTTATTCTGTATCGAACTTTTTTTCTTATATATATTATAGGTGTATTATGTGCAATATATACGTATACAGGGTGTAAAAATCGTGTAAATCCCATAAAGCACGCGTTTTACAGAATAACTTTTACAATGGAACCAACCCTAAAATCTTGAAAAAAAAAACAATATTACTCGACTACAGCTGTTTTTTTTTCGGTATTTAACGGTTGGTCCCATATTAAGCAGCTGAAAACGTGGTTTAAGGAATTGACACGAATTTTGTTACACCCTGTATATTGGGATTAACCTGTTAATTGTGACTTTTGTAAGCCATAATGTTTTCACCAACGAATGTATTGAGCGACGCTCTATTTATTTTGTTAAGCCTTGGCCTGAAAAGGTTATATTGTCCTTAGGTATACTTTAGAAATAGGTCACAGTTAAAAATAATAACCTTTCAAAATTAATTTAGACTACGAAAATCAGTCAAAATTAGTTTTGACTAAAGACTTCGATCAAATTTAGTTTTGACTACAATATTGGTGAATAATACTTTCAATTAAAGCCTGAAATCAAAAGAAAATAGTTTTGCCTAGAACAAACTATACCACACAACGCACGAGCCAAGTGAGCGGAGCAAGCGGTGCCGTGACAGCGGCCGGCGAGTGTCAGTGTCACTTTTTAAAATTAAATAATATTTTTTAGTCAAAACTATTTTTCACAGTCAAAATTAGTTTTGACCGGTTATAAGTTTTGACTGTAACATATTTAATCCAACACCAATATATAAAATGTCCCCTAAAATAAGATCTAATGTGTGTATTGTGTATAAGGAATATTGGTTACATACGACTTCAGCTTGGCACTTCCTTGGTTTACAAAATATAAATATGGTATATCATAAAATGTTAGTATATAAATTGTGTTTAAAAAAGTAGTTTTAGAAATTATAGTAATGCAACATATATAATAAAAAAAATATACTTACTCAGGACTTTTATCGGCAATGAGGACTGAAGCCAGTAAGTTTCAGATTTTGTGATCTGAAGTTTTAGAATACACAGTGCAATGCAACAGAATAATTATTTTATCAACTTTACATGTACATAGATTGTGACCTACATTCATGTGTTGAATTCTGACAAAATCATTGCAAATATTCTTAATTTTATGAATACAATATTGTATTCGTGAATTTACATCTATTTTCACTATAGATATCAAGGACTTTTTCAACATTAAATATCTGTAATTTTGAACACATATCTTGAATGAAAAACAAGATATTTTGACAGGATTTTTAAATGAATGAATATTTAGACGAGTTTAAATATTAACATATTTATAACTTACGATACAAGCAGGATCAAAATCTCTGGACAGCAAAAATTACCAAATATTTAAATATCTATAGTATAGAGAGGCAGAAATATTCATAATAATTATAATTGAATATTTAGTTAGTGAGTTACCGAGTTAGCATAGAATGACTGACAGCAGTCAGTCAAAAATGTATTTAGATTAAGTGTGAAAAATCTTTGGGATGGAAAATAAAAATGTTGCGTCAATTTGGGCATTCAGTCAATCAAGGAAGGCGGCGGCGTGTTGGGGTTATACAAAAATTACTTATTTGTATAAAAAAAAATATTTCTTTGTTTTGGAAAAACTCTGAACAATCTCAAATTGCATGTCGAGCGATGGAATACAATAATAACATATTTGTTTAAAAAAAAAAATGTTTTTCAAAGCTCTGAAAAATATCAAGTTGCATGTTTAAAAAAAATCATGTTTTTGTTTTACGAACACTGCAAGAACTCAAGTTGCATGTCGAGCAGTGGATTAGAACAAACAGAATCATATGTATGGAAAATTATATTTATTATTTCATAAGAACTGCAAAATATAAGTAACCGAATGGTTGATTCTGTACATAAAATTATAGATTGCAATAACTATATATGCTTATGATTATAAATTATGATGACGTACAATGTTTTTGTATGTAGGGGATAATCTCTGGTAATACAGAACCGATTTAAAAAATCTTTTACTAAAAGAAAGATACACTATCACCGAGTAATAATAGGCTATATTTTATTTTGATAAAAATAAAACGCCCTTGTGAAAACGCGAGCAACAACTAGTATCATGTAAAATATTATATTTATCTGGTATAATATTTTTATTCTTTATTTTAACATTTGCGTACAAACATAATATCATTATCTGTTTAAAATAAAAAACCTATATAAAATATACACAACGATATATAAATAATTATGTGTTGTTTTTAACCCAAAGGTTGACTGCCAGAAAATGCCTCATGGCATTAAGTCCACCTTTTGTGCCATTTCTGTACAAGATATATGAATAAATATGTACCATTTTTGTATACCCACTCCACGCCACCGGAGGTACAACCTCTAATATCACAAATATAATGATAGCTAGTCAAATTTAGATTATAGAATACATATATGCTAGAAAATTCGTTTATGCCTAAGTGCTTGTAGTCATATATAACCATATATAAATGAATGCCGACTGGACAAACGGTCGCTGCCTTTCAAAACTACTTCCTTCTACATAAATATATAATCATATAATAACGTATAATTAAGGCTTCGCTCTATTAAGGTACTTAGATAGGTGAAAAATGCAAAATATATAAATTAATGAAACAAAAAATAATTTAGATAGGATATTACAATTTTTTTTTGTTAAAATATTTAAATGGATTTTTTTATTTAATTTTTTATTCCTCGTATAAGTATCATAAGCTCCCGAGAACACCAAATATTGTAATCCTTATTATATAAAGTAGAAATTGGCTATATATGTATATGTACTGTAAAATATATAGTATTTGGACTCTAATATCTAACTAGGATGCCTTACTGTTTTTTTTTAGTCACAATTGGATAAGAATGGTGTGTTTGTTAAAATAATGTGCTTTTTTTATACAGACAAATATAAAAAAGGTATAAAAATTACATAATCATCAAAATTTTCGTAATGCGCAAAAAGATGTAAGTAATTATAATACTTCAGATTTTAATTTTGAGTTAATTTCCAATCCTAACTTATATTTTTATTATATTATCTGATGATTTTATTAGTGTTTTGTATATTTCATGTGTAATAAACACACCGTTCTTAGCGAGGCGAGTGCCAAAAAATGTTTTTTATACTTTTTTTTTTGTTTTATTTTTTATATTTCGCATTTTGACATCCGTCTATTCCAGATAAATTGTAACACCAAGTTTTCAGACTAAAATGTAATCCTCTAAGGACATTTCTAAAAAATATTTTCTTACTATTTTCATATGTATTTCCTATTTTTTATCACAAATATTTATTGTGGGGTAATTCGGAACCACATATCCTAAAGCGTTTTTAAATTATATTTTTAGTATTTTTTTTGTTATGTCAATCTAGAAATTGTATTCTTTTATCTCAATTTTATTAAAGTATTTTTTTTTCCTTAATTTAATCGAGTACGGTTATAAGATACAAAGTATTTGATACAATACAATTATACCCAAAAATATTTGTGTATAAAATGGAAATATACATAAAAATGTAAGAAAAGTCATAGTATAGACATGAATAAGTGTTACTCAGTGTTTTTCTGTTCTTATGTCCTGTAGCATGCGTCCAAATGATTGCAAAAATGTAAAAAAATACAAATTACTACACAAAAAAGTTAAAACCTGAGTGAAAATATACAAAAGGCACATAAATTATGTTTGAGCGAAGGGTAGATTTATCAAACTTGTGTTAGACCTAATAAAGTGAGAAATGCGAGTTGTATTTAGAAATAAGACATTATTTAAGAATATTTGATCGTCTACCCATCGTTTATTACATGATTGAGCGCACGGCGTTGGATTTAAAGATATAATTATCATTAGAGCTGAAATATCATTCTCTGAGGCTTCAATGGAAAAAATATTACAAGAATTGCAAAAATCCTCTCTATAGCGGATTGTTTTTCTCTAAGCATTTTTTGAGAAATGTACAAAATACAGCTAAAAACGAAACTGACTTTGCTATAGATCTTAAAAACTGTACATTTTTACATTTTTTTGCAACATCTGAACGCATGTAAGTAGTGTTTTTAATTTTATTTTTTAGAATGAGCTAGATTTTTGATGTTTTATAGTTAAAAGTCCCCAAGAAGGCTAAGCACTTGTGTTGGTACACAAAAAGCTATGGAAACATTAAAAATATAATGATATACATATTTTTTGAAATGTATAAATAAATAAAAATCTATTAACTGTCCCTTTAATTGTCTTTTCGGTTTCGGGCCAGCAAAAAGTTTTTTGTGAAAATCGTAAAGTGGTTTTAAAGTAGTATATCTGTGGATAGATATTTGACTAGATAATGAAGTTTTTGAAAATACCAGCACACTATAACTGGAAGCTTACTATGAACTGTTATAGCAGGGCTGCAATTGAACTGCCCAGATAGTTCCAGTATGAGCTAACCTCGCACTGTATAGGCTTTTCGTACAGTGAAAGGGCAGGTTATGCTGGAATTTCTGGGCAGTAAGCCCCAGGAAATTTACTAGCCACGCTGCTTCCAAACTAGGCTAAAACCGTTTGATTGGCTAAAGTATAACTTTGCAGCCAAACTGTTCGCTCATTGCTTTTAGAGGTACTTGATAAGTAAAGCAACTCTGCACAAAAATGCTCAAGTAAGGGAGAAAAAAAACTAGAAAGGAATTTCAGAAAAAAATTCTGTGTTAAGTCCTGACAATTCAACTTGATCCTAGTTAGCTAATGTGAGAGATATTTAAAAGTAAAGTTGATGATAATGGGAATCGAGAAAATGAGAGTTTCGTTGGACCTTGGACCTAGCAGCCCCAATTACAGAACAAACAGCTTCTTAGGAAGGCTTAGGAATATCATCAGGTCATCAAAACTGTTCTTGGCACCAGTTTTTTCAGAGGCCGAAACTCAGCAGTGAACAGTCTATCGGCTGATATTGTGGAAATAGGTGATGATGATAAATAAATAAATAAATCCAGCCCATTACTGTCCCACTGCTGCGCACAGGCCTCTTCTTAGAATGAGAAGGGTTAGACTTTAGTCCACCACGCTGGCCTAGTGCGAGTTGGTGGACTACACACACCATCGAGAACTTTATGAGGCCCTCTCAGATGTGCAGGTTTCCTCACGATGTTTTCCTTCACCAACGCAAGTGATAATCAAATTGCTATCAGTACATAAATTGGAAAAGTCAGGTGTGGGCCGGGTGTACTCAGACCCTCCTGTATGGAAGGCAAGCGTATAACCGCTAGGCTATCACTGCTGTAATGATGATGATGATAGAGTAATTTTGCTGGCTCGAACCAAGTTCTGTAGACTTTGGTGTACGTATATCTACGTGATTGATGTTGTAGAGATTTCGTTTTAAATCCTGATTAGCAATATCTTATTATACTAGTCTTTGTGATAAAAATCGAAGCGACGACGAATGGAGTAATTGGCGTAATAATTCTATAAGAATAGTTACTGATAATTATGCTTATATTTTAAAAAATCTTTCTTAATCAAGTTTGTTTTATGTAAAACGCTGTGAAATTAGAAATTATATTTTTGTAATCTATATTTTAAAGGAATAAGTTTTTTTTTTCAGCGTTTAATGTCAGTAGAAACGTCATTTTATAAATGTGCGGACTCTTTTGCTGATGAACATGTTTCTTTGGTACTCAAAGAGTAAACTTTTTGATTAGACTTAGAAATGTATCAGCATTCTATGTTGATGATGTAATATCGGTCGTAAGTAATGCAGGAAAGTTATCGAAGCTTCGATTTTTATCAACAAATAAATAAAAATAAATAAAAACAGCAATAATGACGCAATAGGTGTTGAAAGTAGATTTTTTATTTTTCGTACCGCTAGTAACGACTTCTTAAATATTTTATTTCTATCTCTTCAAAATTCAGTTCGATAAATTAAAAAGTAATTAATCTTTAAAAAGTTGCACATTTTTTTATTTTACCCCCTTGTTTCTACCGTCCATGGGTGTTGTAGTAGAAATAGGTTTATTTTTTTCAGAGCTCAAATAAAGTTTGTTTATTCAACGAAAAAAAAATTCAAACGCACACTTGAACTTTGGGTAGTGACAAAGATTGAGCTTTTTTTTTCTTTTTTTTTCTAAAAAAATGTGATGTTTCGAACTTAAAATGACCAGAAACGAGTTAGTGATTTTAATCTTCCCTTACATTCTTCATCTTTATATATTTATATCATTATTGTGATGTTAAGGTCTTAACTATATATAACCATACCGTGTAAAAGACACTAAAATTGTGATTTTTGGTCGAAAGTAGTCTTAAAAAAATGATCAAAAAGAAATCAAACGTCATTTTTAATTATATGTGATTTTCTGGTCACCAGAATCAAATACTATACAAGAAACTCAAAAAAAACTCCTTTTAATTTTTGACATAATCACTAGGTATACCATAAAAAAAACTTTAAAAAAAAGCGTAAAAATCTTTAATTGAAAAAAGTACACTTTCGATCAAAAAATAGTAGTGTCACATAAGTTAGTTATTTTTTATACCCCCCCTGATATAATTTAAATAATTTCGCGTAAAAATAAACTTAGATGAGATATTGTAGCTGTAATTAGATATAAGTAATAATAAGTACTATGCTTGTTACGTTTCAAAATGACATTAAGTTTTACTATCCTTTTGTTAAAACTATTGACGTTATGAAGGATATTTCATAGAAATACTTTTACTAACCAAATCCATAATCCAAATATACAAAAAAAATATTAATTGTGATTTTCAAATACCATCATTACTGATTTTTACAGAATCCTATTCTTATTGTCTAGAGTGATAACATTCGACTGCAAAATCGTTTAAATTATCCAATTTAAAAATCAGTTTACTGGTTCTTATATTTTTCGAAGATTAAAAAGTTAAAGTCTCCCGCTAAGTATCAGGTTTTATAGGTGTAAGGATATTTTATATAAATGTCTTCATGTGGCTGTAATGTGCGTTATTCTTGTGGAGATTTGGAGAAACATATTTAAAATTCGATTATTTCTTACTATGACGATAAAGCAGTTGCTTTTTTCATAAACAATTTAACTATCAGCTTTAGAGTCCGAACTATCCCTTTCAAAGTGAGCACAATCCTTTCAAGTCACAAAATATATATCGATTTCAGTAGCAACTATCTCATTTACTTAATTAAAATGCAAACTATTCCTTTCAAGTTCTAAAATATGACGTAATGACTATTCCTTCGTCACTATCCATTTCAGAATGCCCCACAATCCTTTCCAAGCCACAAAAATTCATAGCAACTATTCTTGACTCTCCAACTATCAATTTCATAGAGAACTATCACAACAACATTAAACAGTACATGATTGTAATCTGTCTTGTTTGACGTGTCACCATTTTGACATTTGGTCAACTTGATACAAAATGTTAAAGAAAGTATTTCTATAAAATATGTATTCTAATAAAAAATGTGTTATTTTCATTGTATATCTATCAAATACGAGATGATGTAATATAATTTAAGTGAATAATATACTATGTACCTTAGAGTGACGTAAACTACATATGAAAGTAGACGTAAATAATATATGATGCGGGATATTATTAAATAACAATAAAATATTCGTGTTTTATTTTTTATCCTAACACTTACCCAGGGGCGTATTTACCATAGGGCCAAGGGGGCCATGGCCCGGGGCGGCAGGCTGTGAGGGGCGGCGAAGTCGTAAATATTTACCTTGTGAAGAAAAGGTTCATTAGGATTTTTTTATTCATTTATTATTTCTCACCACATAGGTATCTATATCACATAGGTACCTGATACATACCTATACCATTTTTTTTCTTAAAAGAAATATTTTATCTTCATTTAATGGGGCGGCAAAGCTAACTGGCCCGGGGCGCCAAATCTTTAAATACGCTTCTGCACTTACCCGTTTTTAAACGAATTTTATGTGGCCGGTAGCGATACAGTTTTTAATTAATATTTGATAATAGAATGATTTTTTGTTTTTTTGCTTGTTGTGTGATGAAAAACGAAAAGAGTATATATCTATGGAGTTTCTTGCCGGTATCTTCTCCAGGACCAACCCACTTGGAACCGTGCACCTAGAATCACGATGTTTTGTGATGATGAGACCTGTGGCTCTGATACATACTTCCTTCTCATACCTACTGAAAGGTAAGACGTAGACTAGTACCACAGTAAATATAGCTATATTATAGTGAATGTGCAGCACTTTAAAAACCAAACTCAACCAAAATATTATTTAGAATAGCGCCATCTATGGTAGAATAGACACAACAAAAACTATTTTATAGTTCTGGTAATTAAAAATAGATGGCGTTATGTTCAATCGAATGTACCCATATAATGTACCTGAGTTTCTGCCCTCCTGGTACTTTAAAATAGTGAAATAGCGACATCTGCGATGAAATAGGAAAACGAATAATTATGGTTCTATTAAATATAAATAGATGGCGTTCATTATAATGCAATCGAATACTCCCTATGAACTTCTGCCTTCCTAGTACTTTCAAATGTTTAGAGACGTGCTGGTACGAATACGATTCTTATCGACATTAAGTTCTTGATATGGACCTAATCGCCCTGAAAATGAATAGTTTGCTATTTGGAAAAAAGTAGGGCCTAACAGCGTCAAATAGCAAACGATTCATTTTCAGGGCGATATAATTCCGTATCCGGACAACGATTACAGACGTCATCAGCACCTTGAGAACTGAAATCGCGATTCGGACCGCAGGGTATGTAGTTCTGGGTTGGGTTTGTAAGGGCTTTATTTTTTCTTTTTATCACAAATAAAGTTCTACTTACTTTATTTTACTTACTTGCTTACTTAACTGGATCAAAATGAGTTTAGTCGACTTTTTTGTTAATTAAAAATAAAACAACGCCATAAATAAAACTCTATATTAATATAATATAATAATTGTGTGTATCGGTATATCCGCTGTGTTGCACACGCCCGTTGATTCTCGCCCTCGTCTCGCATTCACTACGCTTTCGCTTCGCTTCGTATTCGCCTCGCTTCGCCTCGCACTCTATGGCTTGAGGCGCTTGTAGTTCGCGAGGTGGCTGTTCAAATGCTGCGCCAACTGATCTGCCCGCGCGAATGAAGCCTGTAACGACAATTTTTTATTTTAATTTTAAAATTAAGATTAAAATTTAAAATACAATCATTATAAATTGAAAATAAAAATGTAAAAAAAGGATTTCATAATCGTATTGGTTTGCCAATGAGGGCTATCGCGTATGAATTCGCCGCTAGAGGCGCTAGTGTAGCGTAAGGTCTCCAAAATGTCAAATGTCAGTTTGTTGGTGGGCTACGCGGGTTTATTTCTAATTAGAATAATGTTGTGAATATTTTGCAATACCTGACATTAATTATTGCAAATGTGAGTTACTGGTCGCGAGTTCCTTCGATTCGAGTCCTTTCAATCTTACCTTACACACGACGCACCTATACAGCTGCTTGGCGTGGTTGTGCATGTGGCGTGTGAGCGAGTGCGCGTGGCCGAAGCGCTTGCCGCACTGCGCGCACGCGTGCGGCAGGCGCGAGCTGCCGCGAGTGTCTTACCTTACACACGACGCACCTATACAGCTGCTTGGCGTGGTTGTGCATGTGGCGTGTGAGCGAGTGCGCGTGGCCGAAGCGCTTGCCGCACTGCGCGCACGCGTGCGGCAGGCGCGAGCTGCCGCGAGTGTCTTACCTTACACACGACGCACCTATACAGCTGCTTGGCGTGGTTGTGCATGTGGCGTGTGAGCGAGTGCGCGTGGCCGAAGCGCTTGCCGCACTGCGCGCACGCGTGCGGCAGGCGCGAGCTGCCGCGAGTGTCTTACCTTACACACGACGCACCTATACAGCTGCTTGGCGTGGTTGTGCATGTGGCGTGTGAGCGAGTGCGCGTGGCCGAAGCGCTTGCCGCACTGCGCGCACGCGTGCGGCAGGCGCGAGCTGCCGCGAGTGTCTTACCTTACACACGACGCACCTATACAGCTGCTTGGCGTGGTTGTGCATGTGGCGTGTGAGCGAGTGCGCGTGGCCGAAGCGCTTGCCGCACTGCGCGCACGCGTGCGGCAGGCGCGAGCTGCCGCGAGTGTCTTACCTTACACACGACGCACCTATACAGCTGCTTGGCGTGGTTGTGCATGTGGCGTGTGAGCGAGTGCGCGTGGCCGAAGCGCTTGCCGCACTGCGCGCACGCGTGCGGCAGGCGCGAGCTGCCGCGAGTGTCTTACCTTACACACGACGCACCTATACAGCTGCTTGGCGTGGTTGTGCATGTGGCGTGTGAGCGAGTGCGCGTGGCCGAAGCGCTTGCCGCACTGCGCGCACGCGTGCGGCAGGCGCGAGCTGCCGCGAGTGTCTTACCTTACACACGACGCACCTATACAGCTGCTTGGCGTGGTTGTGCATGTGGCGTGTGAGCGAGTGCGCGTGGCCGAAGCGCTTGCCGCACTGCGCGCACGCGTGCGGCAGGCGCGAGCTGCCAGCCGGCGGCGCGGCGCCGTGTGCGCACACCGCGTGGCGCCGCAGCTGCTCGTAGCGCGGGAACGTCAGCCCGCACGTGTGGCACCGCCCTTAAGACAATATGGGCAAAATAACATAAACTAGTGGTCGCCCCGTGGTCGAAATTCAACCGTAGTTTTATGCTTAAAAAGGGGTACAAAGTTTTCTCTTCACGTATTAATTTAAAAATTATAGATTTCCGATCAAAATAGACACGAAGATTATATCGAGGGTTCACGGGCTATTTGTATTAAGAGGGCCCTTCCCGGTCCGCCTATCGTCAACGCGAGCATAATCCAAAAACTTGTTGTTTCATCCAACGTGGTGACGACGTTAAGATTGATTTTGAGTTGTAGGTATATTATTAATTTTTAAATGAAATTACACAACTGTTTTGTAGGTTAAAAGCAAATGAGAAGGCGATCATTTAATGAAAATTGGCGCGCGAAAATTTCACAAAAAAGGTTCCAAGAAATAGGCGTTTTTGAAAAAGCCTAACAAGTTTTTGGAAAAAATGTTTGTCATTTAGAATCTCCATTACATGTGCAAGGTTTCTATGATAATAGTTTCTTAATTTTTTCAATTTATGAGGACATTATGAACGGCCAAAGTTTAGATAAAATTTGTGCAAAAAAGCGGATTTTCAGATGTCTTTACTGAATTTGTTTCACAAAAAATTATTATTTGTATTACATAGAAACCTCGATAAAGACCACAAGTCCACCTGTGTATTCAAAATATCTAGAGAAAACAGTTTTATAGGGCCATAATCACCTACGAGCGTTTGTATGGGAATTATGACGGGTTGGCTGCTCTTAAGTGACATTTTTGGAACTTTACTGGATAGCAACAAATTTTCACTTTTTCTAAAATTGTATAAAATTCGTGTCGCTTCAATCAAATCAGATTTAAACTAGACCAAAATTTACTGATGTTTAAGCGACAAAAAAGTACTCAGACAGGAAACCGGGTTCAAACGACGCAGAAAAATTTGATGATTCCGAATATAATATCGCTTAATACAAAATAGCCCGTGAATTATCTATATTAATTCACTGGCAAATAGCTGATGTTATAAGAAGTAACTTAAGCTATTTTTAATTTAATTCGGACGAAGGCGCAAATTAGGGGTAATCCATAAAGTACGTCACACTAATTTCGTGATTTTGGACCCCTCCCCCGTCCTTGTCACAGTTGATCACATTTGTGAGACCCCCTCCCTAGTGTGACGTCACATATTTTGCAATTCTACATCTACAAATTATTAAATTAAAACAGCAGTTCCGAAATTAGTTTTATTTCCATTTAAATTATTTTTAATATGATTTTGAAATGTGACGTCATGAAACTTAGCACCCCTCCCACCCCTTGTCACATAATGTCACACTTCGTCGACCCCCCCTTAACGTGTGCCGTACTTTATGGGTGGTCCCTTATAGATAGGAAGGTAGGTTCTAGGCCAGTCAGTAATCATAGAAATATGATAAACCTAGACGAGTAACTATTAATTGAACTTTTCAAATGTAGTGGTATTATTTTATCAAATACTCGCGCTTATGAGATTGAAAGAGACAGCTAGCTGTAATCGACTTGTCATTCAAGTCCTAATGAAGCCGGTTTTTGAAATGTCATATATTTCCATGAAACAAGTGTGTTTGTTGCATAAAATTGAACAAAAATGATATAGATTCATCGTATTTTATAATCAAAATTTGCTTACGTTTACTTTACCATACGTCAAAACATTCGTGCTCGGCCCTCTGTTCTATTTGACGAGTGCCGAGATTATGTATATG
This sequence comes from Allophyes oxyacanthae, assembly GCA_932294325.1. Classification (NCBI taxonomy): domain Eukaryota; kingdom Metazoa; phylum Arthropoda; class Insecta; order Lepidoptera; family Noctuidae; genus Allophyes; species Allophyes oxyacanthae. The sequence goes on along the minus strand of OW028639.1, from coordinate 5,615,377 downwards.
TCTCTTTTTAACTTATTACGCTGCATACGAGGTGCATTCAATAAGTACCTAGCCTCATCGCCAGAGGGTGCTGTAGTTTCAAAAGAGTTTTACCACAGTGTAGCACATTCTTTTTAAATTCTTTTTTCAAATTTCAATCCAATCCCTTCATTTGTTTTAATTTGACAACTTATGGAAGCCAACGTGTCGATCGGTTTTACAAAAATGGAAAAAGAGCAATATCGTTCGGTGATTCGATTCCTATTTTTGGAAGGGAAAACGCGCATCGAAATCAAAGAGCGCTTGGATGCTGTGTACGGTGACTCTTCTCCATCGATGGCCACCGTCAAGAATTGGTTCAACGAGTTTGCACGTGGCCGTACGTCGGTTTTTGATGAACCACGTCCAGGTGCACCGAAAACAGCTGCTACGGAGGAAAACATTAAAAAAATCCATGATCTCGTATTGGCAGATCGCCGATTGAAGGTTCGGGAGCTAGCTGAGACTGTAGGCATTTCAGAAGGAACAGTGCATCATATTCTTCACGAGGAACTCGGCATGAGAAAGCTGTCGGCGCGATGGGTGCCGCGTTTACTCACACCAGAAAACAAGCGCAACCGTGAGACCACATCGGAGACGTGTTTGGCGCTGTTTAAGCGGAATCCAGCGGAGTTTTTGCGTCGTTTTGTGACCGTCGATGAAACCTGGATCCACTGGTACACACCAGAGACCAAGGAGCAATCAAAACAATGGATCCAGACCGGGGAACGTGCTCCAAAGAAGGCGAAAACTGTAAAATCGGCCGGAAAAGTTATGGCCACCGTTTTCTGGGATTCACAAGGTGTGATCTACATCGATTACCTCGAGAAGGGTAAAACAATTACAGGGCTTTACTATGCCGATTTATTGGGCCGATTCGACGCCGAATTAAAGAAAAAACGACCCCATCTGGCGAAGAAAAAAGTGCTGTTTCACCACGACAACGCACCGGTTCACACGTCTGCCGTTGCCATGGCCAAATTGGTCGAATTACGCTACGAATTGCTGCCCCATCCACCGTATTCTCCAGATTTGGCCCCTTGTGACTTCTTTCTGTTTCCTAATCTGAAAAAATCACTCGCCGGGAATAGATATGGATCGAATGAGGAGGTCATCGCCGCCACGGAGGCCTATTTTGCAGAGTTTGACAAAAACTATTTTTCGGACGGATTAAAAAAGTTGGAGCATCGCTGGGCTAAGTGTATCGAACTAAAAGGAGACTATGTTGAAAAATAAATTCCCACTTTTCCAAAATTTTCGTTTACTTTTTGTAGGCTAAGTATTTATTGAATGACCCTCGTATTATATGGAAAAGTTACGCTAGCGCGTTACAGTTCAATTATATGTCAAAAAATTGTTACTCTTCTAGGTTTGTTAGTTTGGCCAGCGAAAGAAGTCCACGAATTATTTTCAAAACTTTTATTATGGCAACAATTTAGGATTGTCAAAATTGTAACATTGACGTTTCGTACTTTGTCATCTTGTGTTTATTTATGCATCATGTTTTCGTTAGTTCTGTTTAAAATACTGCCGAAAACAATCAAAAGTTTGATGAGGAAGCTTCTATTTACTATGATCGACAAATATAAAGACGTGAAAAGTGATTTGAATCGGAAATATGAAGAGAAAATACGACAACTAGATTCAATCCTTTCGCTATTAGGTTAGTTTTTTGAATTTCTATTCAAACAACTTGATACTTTTCGACTATTTATAAAAAATCGCAATATTTTTCATGGTGTATCTACTTTTCAGGAAGTATCAACAACGAGGTAACAAAACATAAAATTGTGGAAATAGTAAAGAAATTGAAAGCTCTCGAAGAAAATGAAATGTCGACTTGTGAAACACATTATTTAGAAAAGATATCTTCAATGACAGGTATTCTTATCAGTTCAGACACACAAGGAAACATGGTAATAAAAATGAGAAAAATGAAAGACACTAAGAAGAATTAAAATTGAAAGGTCTAAAAATCACGGACAGTAGAATACTCCGGGGAAAACTCGACCACATTCAGCAATAGTTTCCAATTTCGGCTCTAGGAAACAAAATGAACGAGTAACCCCTACGTTTTGTGTGGATTTTATTGTTTCATCACATCAGTAGTCTCAATTCCATTATATAAACAAGTATTAACTTTTTGTTTAATTCAACCTTTTCTATGTATGGCCGTGCCAGGAAAGTTGAGCGATGAACTTTAATACGTAAAAGATAAAAAATGCCAAGCTAGTTTCGTTTAGCGCTTAAAATTTGGTACTGTGGGCCGAGCACGAATGCTTTGACGTATCGTAAATTCGTAACGTAAACGTAAGAATCAAAAGTAAACGTTTAATCCATGATATTTTTGTGAAAATACATGCAGTATTTTTACATTTTCATGAAACAAGTGTGTATGTTGCATAATATATGATTGATCAAAAATACGATAGATTCATTGTATTTTAACAAAATTTGCTTACGTTAACGTTACTATACGTCAAACCTTCGTGCTCTGATTATGACCATCCTCAATGTAAGTCAATGATCCTCAAGACGAAATATTGTAAATATTATTACATAAATAGGAAATACTGATGTAGGTAAGTATCGCATAATATTTCTTGAATAATAGATAGTATCAACTCCGTTTATGCAGTGTATAGACAGGGATAACAGCTCTTAATGTTTTATATGGAACCTCCTTTTTTTTTGGACAACATTCGTTGGCCAGGCTCTATATTTCTATGTCAGTAATGGACAGATGACAGATGATAGCAAGCCACAGACGTAGTTTACCGTAATAGACTGTCAGTATTACTCGGTGATGCCACTTAATTAATTTAATTATGTTTTGTTTAGCAGAACAATGATAATATTTAGTATTAGAAAGAAAGAAAAATCATTTATTTGCCACAAAAACAAGACACACTATAATGATAGACATAGGTAATAAGAAGAGGACAGGTGCATACACAGAGAAGACATTTTTTAGGATGGCAACAGTGTAAAATTGAGTAGAAAAATAATAATTTAAAAGAACAAAAATAAGTGGGTATATTGCTACGACCTTTACCTTGTGGGTATATTATACCGTGGGTATATTAAGGCTTACATTCAGAGACGACAGAAACGAGTCTAAGCGTGAACTTACGCTTCCATATGTCAAACTTACGAACAAATTTTGACATATGGAAGCGTAAGTTCACGCTTAGACTCATTTCTGTCGTCTCTGAATGTAAGCCTAAGTGATCTTGGTGTAAGGTTTTGAGTTTATTTAAGTATCGTGCGTCATACTGGGCGTAAAAATAAAAACTTTTTCTTTCTTAGTCCCTTACCGGCGCGCTCGTCGGCGGTGTGGCTGCGGTCGTGCGCGGCGAGCTCGGCGTCGTCCTCGAAGCAGCGCCGGCACACCGAGCAGCGCACCGTCATGGCGCCGCGGTGCGCTGACGCTCTGCGGGCCACACCAACTTATACTACCACACCACTAACAACTTACAGATTAACTATTTTATTATTATTTATTATTTATGTACACACATACACATGACAAAGAAAATAAGTAAAGATATCAAGTACAAAGGTACTGCTTATTTCTAAAGAAATTTCTGCCAGCAGACCTGCTATTTAACTATTTTTTATTAGCGCTGTGACATTTTCTATTTCTAAATGCCACAGCATTATGCTGAGACGGGAGCCATTTCTGGTCTCGTTCGTTGCTTTAATTATAGTTTTTTTTTTTACCTTTGTACTTTTATTCATTCCTGGCGAGTCCAGAATAAAAATGTTTTCTTCTTCTTCTTTAACTACGACAAGTAGTTACCCAGTGGTCGAAATTCGACCACATATTACATATATTATATTTAGTAGACCATAGTCAGAAGTCACCGATTTTCATTCCCTTATCTTTCTTAAATCATAACATATCAAAAATATAGTCGGTCTACTGAAAAGGCTATAGTCTACTCAGTAGACCATGGCCAGAAATTACCTATTTTCATTTCCTTATCTTCCTTAAGTCATGACATATTAAAAATAAGGTCAGTCTACTGAAAAGACTAGTCTACTTAGTAGACCATGGTCAGAAATCACCTATTTTCATCTCCTTATTCTCCTTAAGTCATAATATTTTAAAAATACAGTCGGTCTACTGAAAAGACTATAGTCTACTCAGAAGACCTTGGCCAGAAATCACCTATTTTCATCTCCTTATCTACCTTAAGTCATAATATATTAAAAATACGGTCGGTCTACTGAAAATACCAGTCTACTACCACTCACTTGTGTTCCCATAACTTCTCCCGTCGGTTGAACGTTTCGCTACAGCAGTCGCATTCGTATCTATCTGAAGACCGCGCGCGCGACCGCGAGTTGCCGCCACCTCGGTTCTGATGTACACGACGGTGGATCCTGTGGACGATAAAGTAACTGTAATGTAAGTACTAGAAATTTTTGAGTATTTTACAAAAAGACCCTATCGCTAACATCTGCAAAATGTCCGACCTCAGTACTTTTAAATGCTGAATAAAAAAGAAAAGAAAGAAAAAAAATTTGGTTGCAAAATTAAGGCACCACATGCAAATAAAATTAAAACAAAAACAAACGTTTTTTTTTAATTTCTTTTTATTTAGATTTTTTACAAAATTCACGTCGAGCTTATAATGTCAAAAAAAATATTAAAATACCATCATTTTAAACAGAATAGAATTTCTAATAAAAAAACAGCTTATATACCATAAGATAATATAATCTACTGAAAATAATGACGGTCTACTCGGTCTACTAAGTAGACCATGCCGAATTTCAACTTGGAACACTTTAAAGTCGCTACAAAAGACTACAACTAGAAAAAGACTTAAAAGACGCATCGGTCTACTGAGAAGACCGTTCAAAATTAAAGAAAATTTAATGTAAATTAGTATGTATACTCACTTTAAGGTAACTCTGGTAGAGTACCACTTGGAACAGATGTGACATTGGAAGCTCTTGTCGGCCGACTCGTTGTCCGACTCGCTGATGTCGTCGTGGTCGGCGCGTGCGCCGGCGGCGGCGCGCTCGGGGTCGGGCGACGAGCCGGACTCCGACGCCGCGCCGCTGTACGACCACGCGCCGAACGATCTGACCAGATTTAGATACATGGTTAATGGAAAGGGAACATAAACCTGGATGGGACTTATTTGTATGGAAAAGCTGATTTTTGGTCCCATAGTAAAAGTTGTTCATGATGATTTGACTGTGGAGGAACGAGGTATGGTGTCTATCCATTGAAAAGGGAGGATACTCCGACCAGGCGAGGTGATATTGGAACGCGATACCGTGATCCACAGTGGTATAGTACTCGCAAATCTTTATGAGCCCTGAACTGAGCTCTGAGATCTCTCTCTCTCTCCCTCTAGCACCTATAATAATAGGTGCTAGAGGGAGAGAGTTCGAGGGCTCATAAAGATTTGCCCGTACCCCGACGTGATTTGAATACGCAACCTTCTTGAATCTTTTTAGTTTGATTTACTCCAAGGTTATTGGCACTTACCTATCATCCTCATTAGTGGAGTTATTGACCACTGGAGGCGGTACTTCAGTCTTGGGTTTCTCTTCATCTTCTGACTCGCTGTCTGAACTGTCTGACGAGCTGGAGGAATCGGAGCTCGATGATGTACTAGATCCGGAGCTGGAAGTGCCTGTGGAAGATATAGTGATGACTTAGTAATTGTTTGCGTAAATCGATTCAACTGACGTATTACGATACGTGGTTGTCTTGAAAGGATTTATTTCCTTTTATTCGCCGTACATGCGTGATATCATTTCATCTGGCATAGCGGATACGGGGGATGTTTTTAGGATAATATTTGTAAAAGTGTGCGTTCATCTTTAAGGTCATATCATCATCACCCGCCACAGTCCAAATCATTGCATATGCTACTTAAGGGGATTACCTGGCCCAACGGCCTTGCAATGCCAGAAAGAGGTAGCAGCATATATTTCCTAATGAGAGCAAATGAGACAACAATAGAGGGCAGCGAGCGTAAAATCGATCAAAAATAGAGGACTTATTAGTAATTTTCAAATTTATTTGTGCCATAAAAAAATACAATACAAATCGTTAAAAAACACATTACACTATTTTATGTGTAGTATTAATGTAAGAGTTATTGATAGAATTTTAAATTTAGGTTAAAAATGGTTTTATTTTAAGATTTTGTTTACAAAAATTGGGCAAATTTACTAAAAACTTGCGGCCCGTCCCGGCTTCGCACGAGTGATTGGAGTTTATTCATTACAAACAAAAATTCAAATCTTTCCTCCTTATAATATTAATTGTAGATGTAGATTTATATTCTGTGACGTTTTTATCTTTACATATATTTTTTATATCACTAATAGACTCAAGTAGGTATTCATTGAAAAACTTTTTTAATATGCTGTATTTGAGCCATGTAACGCGCGATGTTTTTTTTAGCATATTTTACCCCCCCCCCCCCCGCTCCCCTTGGATATGTGGCGAAGTTTAAGACTAAGCCCACCCAAAATCACGTGTATTTTTTAGTACCTACAAAGAATCTTAAAATTCATATAATATTATCTTTAAATACAGGTTTCATCAAGCCACGTTTGACGGAAAAATAAATACACGTGATATCTTACTACACCCCCCTGCCCCCTTGTGATATTTCATGATTTCAGCTAAACCCACTCTTTCAAGCCTCACGTGAGTAATGAACGGCCCCTTAAGCACCAACAGAAAAAAAATACAGGTTGAAAATCCTCACCAGATCCTGAACTACTGGTATCGGAGTCCGAATTGGAACTATCTTCGAGTTTCTCTACCCTCGTCTCCATCTCCTTGACTGAGGCGCATCCTGGAACAAACGGCACATACTGACACTCAGGCGCAACTGGTTGGTAAATCTACAATAGACAGCGGGTCTGGAACAAAATTCACGAACAATGTGGCCCAGAGTCAACTTTTACAAAGTGTCTGGTCACCGGTGTCCAACCCGTTAGGCCTCTGCCTCGAATCTTGCGGGCAGCGGCGCGGGAGCGGCAGGAACTAATGCGTACAATCAAATGGACCGACCCTCGACACCAGCGGCGCGCCGGCGGGCAACGAGCGGTGCGCTCCAGTCAAGCGGTGACCGCCCGCGCGTATGCATTGCAGTGTTGTGCAATTTATTTTTGTGACGTCGAATAAATAAATCCAGCGTTGGGAATAAATTTGAATCAAAAAGATGCTGTCGCCGTTGTTCAGACATTTTGTTAGCGAATAAAAACAAATATCTCGACGACACAACCACGAACACAACACCGATCTGCCCGCTGGTTTCGAGAACGGGTCTGCGTTGCCCGCGCCGCTCCCGCGCCGCCGCCGCTCCCGCGCCGCCGCCGCTGCCGTCCCGCTGCCCGCAAAATTCCAGGCAGGGGCCTAATAGTTATTTGTTATACAAGAGTGCAAAGTTGCTTTTTAACCGCGTGTTCAATTTTGATGACCGAGCAAGCGAAGGATTCTAAAATTGAATCACGAGCGCAGCGAGTGATTCAAAATTAGAATCCTGAGCGTTAGCGAGGGAATCAAAAGAGCACGAGGTGAAAAATCTTTGCACTCGAGTGCAACACGTAACTTTTCATTCCACCTCAGCGAGGAAATGACTAAATGCAAAAAAAAAAGTTTAATTCACAAACTTAGTGCACACGATGTTCTAAATTCAATTTACTTTATCCTCTAGAGAATAAAAACGACTTTTCCACTCAGATATTGAAGATTAAAAATACTCTTTCCGAGATGGTGGGATGAAAATTTACTTTATCCTCTAGAGAATAAAAACGGCTTTTCCACTCAGATATTGAAGATTAAAAATACTCTTTCCGAGATGGTGGGATGAAAAAGTTTTTACTCGCTCGCACTATGAATGAATTTTGGCGGTAGTTTGTTGACGCTCTAGGAATTTTAATGGGGGGGTTAAACCTTGTACACTTACTTGGAACATTGAATTTAATTTACAACAATAATAATTTATTTTTTACAATGTGTCTGGTCACCGGTGTCCGACCCATTAAAGCGAAGTAATATGATCAATTTTATCGTAAGTACGACACACTAATTTCGTGAATTTTGGATCCCTCCCCCGTCCTTGTCACAGTTGATCACATTTGTGATTCCCTCCTAGTGTGACGTCACATATTTTGCAATTTTACATCTACAAATTATTGAATTAAAACAGCAGTTCCTAAATTTGTTTTAATTCCATTTAAATTATTTTTTAATGTTTTTGAAATGTGACGTCACGAAACTTAGGACCCCGCCCACCCCTTGTCACATAATGTCACATTTCGTCGACCCCCCCCCCCCCCTTAACGTGTAACGTACTTTATATTTTTTATTTCTTAATATTTTTAATGTTCGGTGTCGGTTACTTTGTGATGTCTAATAAACGTTATTTCTTTCTTTCTTTCTTTCTGTATGGATGGTCCCTACTGAATACAAACACTACTACTACACACACACACACACTACTGAATACTGAATATATGCTCACCTTCGGAGCTCCTGATGGATAGCACCTCGTCATCATCTTTCCGCTGCGAGTCCAGCGGCTTTTTGAAGTTGGCAGCCAGTAGGTGCGCTTCGTACAGATCATCCTGGAGACAAGAAAGCTTGCTTAAGACTATATCCAGTTGTGTAATTAACCTTCAGGCCTCCAAGTCTACTAATTTCTGGTATCTCAATCGTGTCAGAATGGTAGAATAGAACTTTATTTCATGTAAACCAAATACAGGCACTTATGAAATGTCGAGACTCGCCGCGCGGTTCCAAATAGTATTTCCTATGGAGAAGAACCGGCAAGAAACTCCATGGTAAATCTTTTCAAATAGTAGATTACAATCTTGATCAGTACAATGTTGTGGTAAGAGCTGCGAGATTAGTGTAATTTAATGTGAAAACAAATAAGACTAGGATAATAATGATTTGCCTCTGAATAAGATTGCCATGGCAGTTACAAGCTGACCAGGGGGCCTAAAAAGGTCACATTGAGCAATTCATCTAATGATCTGCTTAGTAACTGTCAAACAGATGATTACTGAATATGAACCTTAAGCGGATGACATTAAGAGTCGTCAATTAAGTAGATATTTTGACATTCGTAATATGAATCATATTATGATTCGCCTAAAGCGGCCTTTTTAGCCCCCCAGTTCCGACAGACGGCACCCGTTCACGAGCATGACGCATGCGTCAGCATCGCCAAGCTCTCGTAATTGTTGATTTTTGCAATGTCGTTCAACCGATTTTGACTTCTAATGCGTGGGTAATAGTAATCACAATCTATTGAATAAAACTTAACAACTGGCAAATGACCGACTTTAAGTTCTGCGATTGAACTTATGTGTCTTATTATTATGACGGCGCGGGATAAACAAGCTACGCGTCAAATTTTGTCTATGAGTGAGTCAGTATAACAGGTAAAAGAACGAGATACTATTATCCAGTTTTCGCTTAGTACAAAAGGGATAAAAAATCCTACCCATCTAATGGATTCATGTTTGGTCTGCTACTGGTATTATACGTCTGTGGTATGCATAGTATAAGTAATAAAATATTATAGTTTAAAAAAACTATAGAACACGCTTTAGTCATCCAAACTGAACGTGTATGCAAAATTTGAGCTCAATCGGAAACCGGGAAGTGGGTCAAATTTAACTTCCAAGATTTTCTTACATAGTTAGTTAGTTAGTTATAGTTCGTTCGCGTTAAGAATGCAGTGAGTCATCAGTGCAACTGCAAGATAAAGGTGTATTCACAGTGGTGTTAAATTCAAATAAATTATATTTTTAAAGATTAAGTTTAATGAATTTATAAAAATACACTTAAAAGTTTAAAATCAATATTAAATCATTTATATCATATTTTATTTATTACGACGTATTCATTTAAAAAAAAATTTAAATCAGTTATCACAAATGACAGGACACAACCGTTGCGTTTCAAGCAATGCCTTCAACTGTCATTGTGAACTTGACTTTGTAATTTGAAAAGATTTGATTGGTTAGGGGGCGGGGCTAGGCCGACGGACAATGATGACTCACTGCATTCTTAACGCGAATGTACTATAGTTAGTTAGTTACAGGTAGAGGATTCGATCCCGGGATCCCGAATCCCGGGATCCCGGGATCCCGACCCTTTTTCAGTCCCGAAAATTTCGGGATAAAATTTTCATAATCCCGGGATTTTCGGGATTGATAAAAATGTTACTATAATCGTTTCATTTGATTTTATACCTATACTCCGTTCGAAATAACATTAGAAATTTAAATAACTCCATTTACACTTTATTCAACCGATTTTGACTTCTATTACGTTGGTGACATGACAAATTACAGCTGCAGTAAACATTTGTTATCGTAAATACGTTTTTGCTTTTAATGCCATCCTTATGCGTACGGAATAGAAGTCAAAATCGGTTGAATACACTGTAAAAGGGTTTGTTAAAAGCACAGACGAGTGGTTAAAAGTGTCTAATCTTATTTCAAATGGAGTATAGTTATGAGTACCTACCTATTATATGAGAAATGTGAGCGATTACTATTATTATACATATTATATTATTAATATTACACTTGTTATGTTACTTGATAAAAGTTAATTTAATTATCTATATATTAATACGTGAAGGGAAACCTTTGTACCCCTTTTTAAGCTTATTGCGCGCACGGAGGAATGTGAGATTTGGCATAGTTAAAGTTTATATGGAGAAGAAGTACAAAAAGCTAAAATTACAGTCCAATTTAGACCAATTGGCGACCTTTAGTCTTAAGTAAAAGTTGTTTTTTTTACTTAAACAACCTAGCCACAGAACACAGAAAGGAGGTAACGACTTGTGTTTCTCTCTCTTTACTAACGAGAGAGAAACCTCTTTCTGTGTTCTGTGAACCCAACCGTCAAAAATCCCTGACTCCAACTAGAAAAAGAGATTTAACTATTGAACAGATTTTCATGAAACATAGTTAAGATGATAGCCGATTAAACTAGCTTTCAATTAGAAACTGCATTGAAATCGGTCTATCCGTTTTGGAGCTGCGATGCCACAGACAGATCCACAGATACACACTACAAACTTATAATACTCCTCTGTTTTGTCGGGGGTTAAAAAGGGTTTTTATTTGATTTTTGTAGAATTTTAACTTTACTTTTTCCGTCTGATTACATTATGGACATTAATTTACACTGTCAATAAAAATACAGATTTTTATAAACCTTACGTAATTTTTTGTTTGCAATCTAAAATCCCGGGATTATCCCGGGATCCCGGGATTGACTGTGTACAATCCCGAAATCCCGGGATTAGGAATTAGGGCCGGGATCGAATTCTCTAGTTACAGGTGAAGCTAATAAAAGCGTGTTAATAACGGGTTACAAATATTGCTCATGGATCAAGATATAACTAACCTTATCAATATTAGCATATTTCTCGTGTATGTGTCTGAGCGCGCGCAGATTCTCGTCCAAACTCAGCGAGTCCGACGCCTGGCTGGGTGATCCTGTAACATGTACATTTTACAGTTAATTGTACTAACATTATATTAAAACGGTCGATACTCTCGCAGGTGACGCGTTTTGCCACCGCTCCATACAAAAATAATTTTGATACATTCATTTCATAGTTATTAAATTTAAAAAAAGCTTTTAATAAAAGATTAACCTTGCTCGATTAAAAGGGACCATCCATATAGTACGTCACACGTCGTCCAAGTGTGACATTATGTGACAAAGGGTCATCCATAAAGTAAGTCACACTCATTTCGTGATTTTTTGACCCCTCCCCCGTCCTTGTCACAGTTGATAACATTTGTGAGACCCCCTAGTGTGACGTCACATATTTTGCAATTTTACATCTAGAAATTATTAAATTAAAACAGCAGTTCCGAAATTAGTTTTATTTCCATTAAAATTATTTTTTAATATAATTATAATAAATCAATTGCCATACAGGTAGAGTTGGACACACAAACACTTACTTACTAACACTTCTTAGGACCCCTCCCACCCCTTGTCACATAATGTCTCACTTCGTCGACCCCGTCCCCCCGTCACACGTCAAAGAGGGGCGTTATTTATTTATTTATTTAATGCTTTTCATACAAATATGTACAAAGGCGGTCTTAATGCGTAAGGTATTCTCTGCCAGACAACCTTAGGGTGATGCAGAGACAAAAACATGGTAGATGCACTAGTCACTATTAAATTTTGAAATGTGACGTCACGAAACTTAGGACCCCTCCCACCCCTTGTCACATAATGTCACACTTCGTCGACCCCCTCCCGCCCCTTAACGTGTGACGTACTTAATGGATGGTCCCCTAGCCGTGTAGATGGAGCGATAACAAAACACATCACCTCAAGACGTCGCTGTCTCGTAATTCCTATCAGAACTGTTCAACTTACTTGATAGGTGATGAGTGGGTGATCGTAATGATGGAGTCACTCACCCAAATCCGGTTCATCATCACTGTCCAACGTGATGGGTTCCGTATTGACTGGCATCAGATTATTTCGGACACGGATCTCTGAAAAAAAGAATAGGGTATGACTGTAATTATTTTTTTTATCTATAAAAATTAAGCATTTCCGAAAAAGTTAAGCAATAGTGTAAAAATAAATTAAATATGCCTAAATTTTAAGCTTTTTTTCTTTTTTTCTAATCAATACAATTTTTATAGCGGCTGCACATTGTCTATGGTGGCGCGTGGTGACTTAGGTTTCGGCGCCATTAGGGTGTTTGATTTACCTATTGTATAATTTGTTAACATGAACAAGATTGGACAGAATCAGGAATGAGTATATTAGAGGAAGTATGAAAGTGGCACCAGTTACAGAAAAGCTGCAAAGTAACCGATTGTCGTTGTATGGACATGTAATGTGGAGAGATGAAAATCATGTTATAAGAAGAGTTGTAAGTATGAATGTGGATGGTTATCAGAGTAGGGGCAGACCAAAGAAAAGATGGATGGACTGTGTGAAACATGACATGAATGTGAAGGAAGTAAATCTGGAAATGACGTCTGATAGAGATGAATGGAAGAAAAAGACATATTGAACCGACCACAAATAAAATGGGATAATGGCAGGAGGATGTTGATGATAATTTGTTAACATGATTATAGATAAAGTAGTGTATGAAAATGCACATAACTAGAACTTGAAAAATGTTATTATTCAATTAACGACTTTTTAAATGATAAACTCTAGATTTTGAAATTCTTTTGTATTTTTTTTTTTTTTTTTTTTTTTTTGAGATTTACTGACATCCTTTAAATTTTATTAATTATTGTTATGATTAATTTAATTCTGATTTCAATTAATTTATCGTAATGTTTGCATGTCTAAATTAAGGTAGAATGTACTAGGATCAGAAAAGTTTGTTAACACCTTTATTTATGTACCTACATTCTATGTAAATAAACAATAATTATTCTATTCTATTCTAGGTATTAAAGCACTTGTGTGATACTATTTATAACAAGTTTCATAAACTACTATTGTTAATCTGTGGTCATACTCACTAGGTTGCTGTGGCTGCTTATTGTTGGCGGCCAGCTGGTCCACCTTCCGAGGTCTACCTCGCTTACCCTTAACGCGCTCCGTAGAAGGCGCCTGTCGGAAATATATTTTTATTATTATTTATTATTTACTAGCAACCCGTCCCCGGCTACGCCTGCATGCAATTTCTCTATTATCCTTACATTAAATATGAAAGTATTATACATATAAACCTTCCTCTTGAATCACTCGATCTATTTAAAAAAACCGCATCAAAATCCGTTCCGTAGTTTTTAAAATCTAAGCATACAAGAAAGTCGAAAAACAAAGTCGCTTTCCACTGTCTGTCCCTAACAGACAGTGGAAAGCGACTTTGTTTTATGCTATGTAGTGATGTACACACATACACATGACAAAGAAAATAAGTACTAGCTTCTGCCAGCGGTCGCGGGACTTATCTGGTCGCGGGACTTATCTCATTACCGTGACCCCGGAACGTAAAGGGCTATTGAAGGAACACCGTGGATTTTAGTCAGTACAAGTCTGACAGTCCCTCCCGCCCTGCCCGGGGTGGGACGACTCGTTTTAGGATTTTACCAAGCAAAAAAAAAAAAAAAAAAAAAAAAAAAATGCCAGCGGCTTCGCCCGCGTGACATCTTTATAAATTATAGCCTATGTTACTTAGTGATAATGTAGCATACTGCTGGTGAAAGAATTTTTAAAATTGATCCCGTAGTTTTTGAGTTTATCAAAAATAGAAGAAGAGGTTCAACAAGCGTAGCGAGGGATTCAAAGGCACGAGACGCAAATAATTTTGCAGCCGTGCGAAACACACAACTTTTCATCTCACTAAAGCGAGGAAAATGTTAGATGCCTAATTATATTAGAATTGTTTTTCACCGCTGTACACTTGTCCAACGCGCCAACCCCTCACTCGCGGCAGAATCCTCTCGTGATTACAACAGACTTGGGGCCCGGTCTGTGCTCTACACCATAGTTCGTCACGTTCGAATTTCGAATAACTTTTCCACGCTAGCGGATAAAATAGATTTTTGCGCTCGGATTTCCAAGAATAAAGAAAGCCTCTCCGAGCTAGTGAAATGAAAATTAAATTTCTTTCTTTCTTTTCTTTTTTATAAATTTATTTAATACATAAATTATGGTTAATACTCACGGCATCTTTCTTAGCATTAGGCGTCCTTTTTGTATATTTTCTTTTGACCCTCGGAGTGGTTTCGCCTGCAGACGACGAAGCTGCCGAATCTGCAACATGGAAACAATATCTACTCTCTGTAAACTTTGGCGAGAATGTAAACAAAGTTTATTTACACTCCCATTTTGGAGCTTTTGGTTCAGATGAGAAATGTTATTCAAAATTCCGTGCGGATGAAGAATGGGATTACAAATGGCGGCTCATCTAGCCTGTACTGTCAGCATACACGGTACTTACAGCGACAACGACGCACATAACGTTATATCAGAAGAAATATCGATATTAAAACGTTATGTTAGTTTATCAACAATAACAAACCACCAAATAACTATGAATCAATAACACGGAAAGTTCTCAGAACCTCAGAATGCATTTATCTCACAGATTAGCGCACAGACTTGAGACTACTTAAGATACTACGTATGACTGAAGTTATAACTCAAAAAACTGTTATCGCAACGCGTGAATAACGTTTTTTTTGTGGGCGCTACCATCGTATGAGTATAGACAGCTTCAGTGTGCAAGCGAGAGGTGAATAGAGGCGACGCCATTTTTATTCCCATTCTTTATGTGCACGGGTAGTACAGTACGACACAACTAATAAGTTGCATCGTGAATCTTCATTCGCGAAACGAACACACGATTGCCGACAACACGCGAAGCTAAATCAATTTATAATCAACCTTATGTAATTGCCCTTATGGTGCAAAATTTACTGCCGTGCCGTCTATTTCTATTTCGCTCACTGACAGGTGACATCGATGTAGCAGCGACGATGCTTTCTGATTGGTTGATAAATTTCCCGCGTATTTAATTGTGTCAACCATAGAAATATGATAAACCTAGAAGAATAGAATATAAATATAGAATAGAATAGAAAATATTTATTCGATAAAGGACACATCGTCAGTACAGAAATAAAATAAAATAAAATTTAAACACAGAGATCAGAAAGAAACAAAAATAATAATAAGAAATAACAACAAACAAACACGGAGTAAAAGAAGGAAGGAAGGAGAAGGAGTAGAAGAGTAGCTATTAATTGAATTTTTCAAATGTAGTGGTACTATTTTATCAAATACACTCGCTTATGAGATTGAAAAAGACAGCTAGCTGTAATCGACTTGTCATTCAAGTCTAAATGAAGCCGGTTTTTGAAATTTCATAACTAAAGGACTTAGCGATTTTCCTTGGGAATTGGTGACCAGACTGGTGACCATTGATATCGTAATACGGCTTCATAATGATTATGTTCTATTTGAAGCGTGCTGAGATTATATATCTGTCTCTTTTTAACTCATTACGCTGCACATTAGATAGAAAAGTCACGCTAGCGCGTTACAGTTCAATTAAATGTCAAAAAAATTGTTACTCTTCTAGGCTTGTCATATTTCTATGGTGTCAACTGCGTAGGTACATCGGTGAGACATATAAGTTGTGTCGTACTGTAGCATATTCTTTGAGAGAGATTGAAATATTTTATATATTTATTATTATTTAGACAAACTATCTTTACAGGTGCATGCCCTTATACGATATAATTTAGATAGATGAAAGTTATTTAAATTTTTGGTTCAAACAAAATAAAGTACATTCAAACAATTCTCGTAATTAAAAATGTAGTTCCGATCTAGTTTCAATGTCATAAATGTCACAAATGGTATTCTCCTACCCTAACAGACAACGTCAAACGTGCAATTATATTGTAATGAGATCGAAAGTTGATTGAAGCCAAATCGGTGTTCTGCTAACATTGAACCGACACAGATAATAAAATTGGTATCATCGTCCATATATAAACGTCAAAAATTATACATATTCATATAAAAAATTTGTAATATTCACATAAATACCAAAAAAAATACACAATACATTTCTACCCGCCAAACTGTCAAAATATTTTAAACACATGCAGAATTTTTTTGTTTCTAAATAAATAAATTGATATCCTATAAAAATAATAATTATATTCATATAAAAATTTTGTAGTATTCACATAAATACCAAAAAAAATGCATAATTCATTCCTACCCGGTCCAACTGTCAAGATTTTTTAAATACATGCAGAAATATTATGTATCTAAATTAATTAATTTATATATATTTATTTTTTTATTTTTTATTAATTACTTTTAATAAAAAATTCAAAATTCATTTTCATGCCAAATTATAGTACCGTCAGCAACACAATTAATAATATTAAATCTGTTAAACAAATTACCCATCTGTTTTTTTTTAATATTTATTTTGTTTTGGAGTGAATTTTAGTACTGCGGTTGCATTTAGGAACAGAGACTGAATCACTCTAAAAATAATGCGCACTACATAAAAAAATATCCTGTATAGCTGTGCGTAAAATCTCATAAGTATCTTCTGTTATTAACATAATTATCAAATAATATCAAATAATTATAAATGACGAGCAATTTTTTTTTTAACTTTTCCTCTCTCTACTATTTCTCCTGTATCGCGGGTACAGTTTACAAACATACATGTCACATGCACACACAACCAGACCCGAAACAACTATCTGTAGATCATACAAATATTTGTTCCGTGCGAGGATCGAACCCGCGGCACGTAGCGCAGAAAGCTAATCGCTTAGACACTACGCCAACCGTGTCGCTACTTTGATGCCTAGGTGCTCAGTTTTATATTTGTATTTTTTTAAATGTTTTATTTATATAACAATAATTAGTGTACATATATAAGTTTATATATTATGGTTGTAGATATTTTATATAAATACTTATCAAATTATATGACGCATCGTCACATAGGAATATTTTTGACTACTTAAAAACCTTTTGTTGCAGACGGTACTCGACGACCTGTTATTTTTAGTCTTTGTTTTTTTTTTAAAAAAAAGCCTTTGTCTATGTTTTTTTAAGAAAAAATTATTACTATGGTTTTTTTTAAAAAAAAAGCCTTTGTCTTTGTATTTTAAAAAAAAAATTATTACTATGGTTTTTTTTTAAAAAAAAGCCTTTGTCTTTGTATTTAAAAAAAAAAATTATTACTATGTTTCTTCTACCCACACAAGCCTAACTATACTCATGCAAGATTCTTTTAACTTATATACACAATGACTTCATGTTGGCACTTTTTAACGCCCCACGAACTTACAATTTTAGAGTCATGGACAACGTACTGCCGCGCGAGCTCCGAGGAATCGGGGGCTGAGGAAGAGAGCACTGTGCGCTGCGCCCGACCGTCGCTCATACCTCGCACTCTCCCAGTACCAGTGGTACCCCGAGATAATAGTACTGGGAGAGCGCAGGGTATGAGCGACGGTCAGACGCAGCGCAGTGCCCGCTGCCTCAGATCGCAATTCGTCTCGTGAAAAAAACATGCATTTGATTATTCTAGTTCAAAATTACATAAAATATATAAGTTTATGATCAACTTTTACTATAGGACCAAAATCTGCTGTTCCTTACAAATAAAGAAATATTACTCGAGCAAATTAATGGAACAGCTGTAAACCCCCCCCCCCCCCCCCCACATTCGTCTAACGTAAATGAACAGCCCCTAAGTCATTGTGTACACAAGCTAAAAAAACAGTATTTCTAACTCTTCAAGCAGCGTAAACAATAGATAATTATCTATTGTCTGCGGGTCCCGGGAGCCTTAAGACGTCCCCCACTCAAGTGCGTTATATTTTATATCGATATTATCGCAATGCGTTATTGGGATATCTGTTTTTAGTACATGTTGTATTAGGACACATGCGATTTACACACTACTGCAATAGAAATAATACATGATATGCCGCATAAAACGCATTGCGATACTATCAACCGATATAACGCATTGCGATAATATCGACCGATATAACGCATTGCGATACTGTCGACCGAGAAAACGCATTGCGATACTGTCGACCGATATAACGCATTGCGATAAAATCTATCAATATAACGCATTGCGATACTGTCGACCGATATAACGCATTGCTATAATATCGACAGCAGATATAACGCATTGCGATAATATCGACAGCAGATATAACGCATTGCGATACTATCGACCGATATAACGCATTGCGATAATATTGACCGATATAACGCATCTATGTGGGGAAGCCTTTACGTAGCTTGATGAATTAATAATATTACCTTTTCTTTTTATAAACTTCCCAGCACGCCTCACTATTACTTTCCTATCTCCAACCTTTCTGACGGTGTTGCCAATTTTCTGCGGTAATTTCCTCATGGCAACACCAATTTTTTTATTATTTGCTGGCAACTGTCGTTTTTTGACGCGTGATGATAATTGCAAGGCGGTTTTCAAGATGGGTTTCGCTATAGACGAATGTTTTTGTTAGTTCAAGCTGATGATGCAAAGAAGCAGTGTTGCAAGACTAAAAATAATATTATTTGGAATAATGTAGTAGGCTGTAAATTTTAATTTATGGGTATTTTTTTTATTCTAGCAATAATGAAAACATATCGATTTTATAGCGTTCTAAAATAGCAGAATGGATAAATCCAGTGTCATGTTGCTAAAGTGAAAAAAAACCTTTATCAAGGAAAAAACCAATTTCGAGTCTAGCAACATCGCTTTCTTGTTTAGTGACTGCAAAAAAATGTAAGATGCAAGACTAAAGCAAGAAGCGAAAGCATGTTATTTTTAAGACAAGAATTCTAGCAATTTGACACTTTAAAAAATATGATCAACAAAAATTCTTGCTTCTTGCCTCAACCTTGCATTCTATGCAAGAAAATGACCAGTGTTAAGTACATGATTAGTGACACACATAAAAAAAAAACATTTGTGATTATTTTTACGATACACAAGTGTTGCCATATTAAATTGGTCTATAATCTTTAAAGTTGGTATCTATGAGAGCATTTTTCTTTTTAAAAGACTGGTTCCATCTATTTTCGAAGAGACCGCGTTGTTTTTTGTTAAACCCGAGAAAAAAAAAATTGTGTTATACGTTTGTTGTATCTGTCTGTGGCATCGTAGCTCTATAACGGATGGACCGATTTCAATGCAGTTTTTTTAATTGAAAGCTAGTTGAATCGGGTATCATCTTAGCTATGTTTCATGAAAATCTGTTCAGCCGTCCCAAAGTTACAGCTCTTTTTCTAGTTGGAGTCGGGGGTTTCTAACTGTTGGGTTACTTTAAGTGGGTTCGTCTGTTTGGTTTCTTCTGTATCTGTGTACAGTTTACAAACATACTTCACACACAACCAGACCCGAAATAACTATCCACACGATCTAATTCACGATCACGATTTAAGTCTGTCGGAACTGGCCAGCTTGTAACTGCCATGGCAATCTTATTCAGAGGCAAATCATTATTATCCTATTCTTATTTTTATTCACATTAAATTACATTATTCTCGCAGCTCTTACCACAACATTGTACTGATAAAAATTGTAATCTATTATTTTAAAGAGTTTCCATGGAGTTTCTTGCCGGTTCTTCTCCATAGGATCTAATATTTGGAACCGCGCACCTAGAGTCTCGACATTTCATAAGTGCCTGTATCTGGTTTACATGAAATAAAGATCTATTCTATTCTATTCTAATTGAATAAATCAAAACCTGAATACAGTTTGTTTATAATTGACTACTAAATGGAAATAAAATGCACTCATTGATACCAATCCTTTGTTACCAAATCTACCAAAGAGAAAATAAAATCATGTCAGCATGATTCGTAAGTTCCATATTCAACCATAAATTAACACTATTGACCAGTGGCGAAGAGTCCATACAACCCGATTCCCATCGGCTTCCCTTTAGGAATTGGTTAGTGCATACACCAACGTAATATTATATTATTTACTCATCCAACTGACAAAAAAAGGCTTGTTATTCAGTTAGGTCGAGCTCTTCCAGATATGACTTATATAGATTACAAGAGACGGTATGGATTTTTGTCTTGTAGCATTAATTGCAGCAATTTTTAGAGGGCATTTTTGGACGGCTTCCCCTTTTAAAACTGTCACCCTTCGCCACTGATATGGACTATATTGCCAGTTTTTTATTTTTATATATTGCTTAATGTGGCCATCACAGTGGTGGATATACCAGCAGGCTGGGTAGGCTGGAGCCTAGGGCGGCAAATTTGGGACCAAAATTTAGGCATACCGTACCCCGCCTTATTAGTAGTACATGATTGAGCTTTGATTAGCTCAGAAATATACCCAAAAACTATTTCCTGTGCAATTTTAACTAAATCGTTGGGTTGTAAAAATTATCTTAACTAAAAATTTATTTTATACTGGTTGTGCCTGCGACTTTGTCCACAATATTTTTTGTTTTTAGCGCGTACCACTTATTTTTATGTAGTCAAAGTTACTTCTTATAACATCAGCTATCTACCAGTGAAAGTCCCGTCAAAATCTGTCAAGCCGTTTCGGATATTAAGCGGGACAAACAGACAGAAAGAAAGATTTTTTTTTTTTAAGTTATATAAGCTTTCATATGCATTTACGAAAAAGCTTTTATTTTGACATTACAAACAGACACTTCAATAAAAAAAATATATAGTTTTTTTTTTGTGCTTATAAGGTTTTTCCCGTTCTTTTTCTTTTTTCAGATTTTACTTCTCTTTAGTAGAATGTCACTTTAGATTATAGACACAATTTTAAACCAACAATCCATTGTGCGAATGTGATACACGATTTGTAACAAAAATGAATTATAACTTTATTTTTATCATTCAGCCAAAATTTAAATCGATAGTTCCCTTGCAATTTTATTCATCCTTTGTTTATATTTTTGGCTATACAGGGTGCCTTGTAGAACTCTGAACATATTGAAGCAGGGTTTTGTACTCATCATTATGAACAACGTTTACTATAGGAAGAAACCTGATATCACAACAAAAAATCTGCTGTTCCATACAGCTGCGACGTACAATCCATTTTATTTAAGACAGCTTCCGCCATTGGCTTTGTTCGCATGATATCTTTATAAATTATAGCCTATGTTACTCACTGATAATGTAGCATTCTGCTGGTGAAATAATTTTTAAAATCGGTCCTGTAGTTTTTGAGTTTATCCATTACAAACAAACAAACATACAAAAAATTAAATCTTTCCTCTTTATAATATTAGGTTAGATTTATTTTAATTTATTGTAATTTTATTATGTTAAAAGTGTGATTAATTGTAATATCGGTTTTACCTGAAATAAATGAATTTAATTTAATTTATAATATTAGGTTAGATTTATTTTTAATTTTGTTTAATAAATTTTTAATTTTTTGTTATATTTTTAAAATCGTTTTTGTGTTGAGTCAAATAAAAACCTTTTTCTTTCTTTCTTTCTTCCATAATTTAGTCGAATAATATTGAATTTATGGAAGTGGTGATTTTTTTCACGATTTCAGGTTTGTTATTTAGTAAAAGTTGTTCATAATTATGAGTTCAATATGTCCATCGTTGAATCAGACACCCTGTATATTTTTTTATTTTTTTTTACTTTATAATCTCTGGTAAAAAAAAAAAAAAAAAAAAATATAATTCATATTTGTCACGATACTTTTTTTTTTGTGCATGTGTGTATCATCTCCTATCGTGAAGTGAGTGTGGGCCAGTGTATTTGCTTATAATGTACAGTATGGTACAGATATACCGCTCTAACAACCACATACGTGTATCAGACATGTGTGGTCATATTTAAGGGTGTGGATCAGACCATCAAACTGAACAACTTTCTCTATGGGACCAACATCGTAATCGCGAACATAATCAGCTGTCCTTTACGTTTGGGTCGAGTAAGTATTAAAGTTTTGTATGGGACAGCTGATCATTATACGCGATTACAATGTTGGTTCCATATTTGTTTTTAACACGCTTTTATTAGCTTCACCTGTAACTATGTAAGAAAATCTTGGAAGTTAAATTTGACCCACTTCCCGGTTTCCGATTGAGCTGAAATTTTGCATACACGTTCAGTTTGGATGACTAAAGCGTGTTCTATAGGTTTTTTTAAACTGTTCTTTTATAGGCGGTACGAAGTTCAGTCAGCTAGTAAATAAATAAAGTTGTTCAGTTTGATGGTCTGATCCACACCTTTAAATATGACGACGCATTTCTGATACATCCTGTATAATCAATATTGATGTCTGCTTACCTCCCGTAGCTCGTCGTTTATATTCCCTCTTCGCTTTCCTTTCCAATGCTTCTGTAGATCAAAATAAACGGTATTAGCTCGATACATAGCCCCCAATCGATATCCTAGGTTAAGGCTGCGCTATAGACCTGAGAGAGAATGTTTTAAAAAAAAAAAAAAAAAAAAAAAAAAGACCGCACGGATCTAGTTATGCAACAGTTTAATAAACTACTATTATCTATCCTCATATCTATATTATTTATCTTGTAGAGTGCGGGGCAGCTCCAACTCCATCCTGAAAACCATAGCAAGGAGGTACGACTCTCTTATTTTAAAAGTGATTGTCTGTAGGTGCATCACAGACACACACCTTGTGGCTAATAGGTATTAAGTTTTACTAACATAGTTTTCATAAGTTTGTTTTCTTTATTGTTACTAACCCACTATGGATGTCACTTATCCGAAATAAAGTTTTTTTTTTTTTTTTTATATATCGTAAAGTTCTAATTATGAATTCAAAAATAATACTATAATGATAGACTTTATGCATATGCAACTATAATAAAATTAATAAGTTTTATTATGATACAGTTTTCCTAACAAAACAGTGCTATAAAATAACTTTTTTTCTATTATAGTACACCACAGACATAATATAATATGTTTAATAAATCTATGCAGTAAACTTAGGTTCCACCAAGGAGATTACAATAAAAAATTTATAGCAGCCGCACATTGTCTATGGTGGCGCGGCTAGGACGCATGCGCGCCGAGTTCCGGGGCCATTTTGTTTATTTACAATTTACATTATTAATATGTTAACTACCTATTGCATGAGTATAGATAAAGTAGTGTATGAAACTGCACATAACTAGGTATTAAAACACGAGTGTTTATTATGAAACAGTTTCATAAACTACTATTACAGGGTCGGCAACGCGCGAGTGATGCCCCTGGTGTTGTAAGCGTTCATAGGTTACAATAACCGCTTACCAGCAGGCGAGCAGTATGCTTATTTGGTACCTTAGTGATATAACAAAGAGGCTAGGCAGATGTTTGGTTCACTCACCCAGCTCCCTGGCTCTCTTTCTGGCTAGATACTCCGGACTAGTTTTGTCCACGCGTGGACGCCCACGCTTGCGTTTTTCCCCACTCTCTGGGGCCCTGTTATTCATCATTGCCGCTGAAATAAATAATATAATTTATTTAATTTATATTTTATCCCTACATATTATAAAATAAAGTCGCTTTCTGCGTCTGTCTGTATATCCGCTAACTCCCCCTTAACCACGCAACGGATTTTGATGCAGTTTTCACTATCATTTTGAGAATTTCTTGATGAGTACTTTCAGCCCTTAAGAGGGCCCTTCCCGAGCGGCCAACCCGTCATAATTCCCGTACAAACGCTCGTACGTGATTATGGCGCTATAACAATTTTTACTCTAGATATTTTGAATACACAGGTATCTTGTGGTCTATATCTAGGTTTCTATGTAAAGCAAATAATAATTTTTTGAGAAACAAATTCAGTAAAGACATCTGAAAATCAGCTTTTTTGCACAAATTTTATCTAAACTTTGGCCGTTCATAATGTACTCATAAATTGAAAAACTTAAGAAAACATTTTCATAGATACCTCGCACATGTAATGGAGATTCTAAATGGCAAACATTTATTTCAAAAACTTGTAAGATTTTTTCAAAAACACCTATTTCTTGGAACCTGTTTTCAAAGTCAAAGTCAAAGTCAAAGATTTTTATTTCAACTGGGCCTTTGCAGGCACTTTCAAAACGTCGTGATTCTAGGCGCACGGTTCCAAGTGGGTTGGTCCTGGAGAAGATACCGGCAAGAAACTCCATGGATACTCTTTTCATAAATCAAGCTTAGGTACTACACAACAAATGTGGGGCCGCAGGAGCGGCCCCGGCTAAAATTCGACCTCAATTTACACAATATTACAATAAAAAAAAATAAAAAAAGAACAGCAAAGATCATAAGTACCACTATAATATTATAATTATACAATACTAGTAGGTGCGTACTTAACATTCAAGTCAGACACCCAATTTTGAGAATCTTTGCGCGTCAATTTTTGTTCGATGATCGCCTCCTCACTTGCTTTTAGTCAACGGGCGGTATGAAGTACGCGGGAGGAGAGTCGTGCAGGGTAGGCATGAGACGGCCGTTTCAAACATTGCGTTGAATGAAACAACAAGCTTTTCGATCATGCTCGCGTTGACGATAGATAGACCGGGAAGGGTCCTCTTAAGCGTAAAAATGAATATGAAAATGGAAATGTACGCTCACCCATCTCCTTGGCCTGCTTCCTGGCTGCCAGGTTGGCCAAGTACTCGGGGCTGGTCTTGTCAACTCTAGGCCTCCCGCGCTTTCGCTTTACCGGAGTTGGTGGGCTACTCGTTTCCGCTGACAAACAAAATTATAGTTACATAACTACACATTAATACGTGAATAGAATAGAATAGATCTTTATTTTATGTAAACCAGATACAGGCACTTATGAAATGTCGAGACTCTAGGTGCGCGGTTCCAAATAGTAGGTCCTATGGAGAAGAACCGGCAAGAAACTCCATGGAAACTCTTTTAAAATAATAGATTACAATCTTGATCAGTACAATGTTGTGGTAAGAGCTGCGAGAATAATGTAATTTAATGTAAATAAAAATAAGACTAGGATAATAATGATTTGCCTCTGAATAAGATTGCCATGGCAGTTACAAGCTGACCAGCGGGTCTACCACGTAACTAAAATTGTAAAGAACATCGACACTGGTATTAAACTTCAATACGATCGTGAGAGCCTAAACTTTGAGCTAACTTGTATTTTTTTTACCGATCATGAAGATAGGAGTCCCAACTTCATGATAGTTATTTTTTTTACAAGTTAGCTCAAAGTTTAGGCTCTCACGATCGTATTCAAGTTTAATACCAATGTCGATGTTCATTACAATTTTAGTTACGCGGTAGACCCGCAGTTCCGACAGACGGCACCCGTTCACGAGCATGACGCATGCGTCAGCATCGCTAAGCTTGACCACAATGAAGGAAACTTTGTACCTCTTTTTAAGCATATTGCGCGCACGGAGGAGTGTGAGATTTGGCATAGTTAAAGTTTATATGGAGAAATGCAGAAAGCTAAAATTTATGTATAATATTACGGTTGAATTTCGACTATAGGCGACCATTAGTTAATTTTTACCTCTGCAACGTATCGGGACGGTACCTGTGCTGACCGGCTCAGTTTTATGTCTCGCGGCGTATAACTCCGGCGGTACGAAGTGGGACACTGGCGAACGGTAATCCACGCCCAGTGGCAATGCACCAGGAACTGTAAAAATAATAATAATTAAGATTTGGTTATTAAATATTATTTTTTAAACACACATAATAAAATTTATATTCTCGTCCATACATAACCGTCAAAAATGAGATTGTAATGAGTCTGATCTAAGAAGATTGAATTATAATAATAATAATTTGAATAAAGGTCATAATAATTTATTTCACAAAAAACTTTAACTTAAATAACAAATTTGGAACACAAAAATGTAGATAACAAGTTATTTGTTACAGTGCAATGTATACAAAGTTGGAACACAGTCATAATAAGTTCACAGATTTATTGAAACCCTGTCTCCTAAACTAGGATAATATCCTGTTTCTTATTTTTTGAGGCAGAATTCAAATCATACTGAAATCGGACTGAACTTTAAGAGGAGTAGAATACAGATTTATTGTCAATTCATAATAATATGTAATCTCAGTTCGGTCAACTTTCAGTCATAGTGTAAATTAATTACGAGAATTGGGCTTCTGGTTAAAACCAATGACATTTTACAAATAGACGGGCCATATACCAACATTAATGCACTACAAAACGGCGTAAACTTTACTAAAGCTACATAGCAGTACATATAATTATACAGAGCGCGAAGAATGGGAAAGAAAATGAAAGCCACCATACGCCATGTCGGTTGTTAGAAAAAGACGAATATAGACGTTTAGTTACGTGGCATTAGCTGCTGCATGCTCATTCTCTCAGTCGGTGCAGGGCATTTACCTTGCATTTATCTTGCCAATATAGAGCGCGGGCAACGCGTCTATTTGTAAAATGTCATTGGTTAAAACTAAATAATAATAACGACACTGGAAAAGCAAAATGGCTAAAGTGCAAATATGTAAATTTTACAGGAGCATATTTTTTAACACGCTTTTATTAGTAACTAACTAACTATGTAAGAAAATCTTGGAAGTTAAATTTGACCCACTTACCGGTGTCCGATTGAGCTGAAATTTTGCATACACGTTTAGTTTGGATGACTAAAGCGTTTTCTTTCGTTTTTTTTTTTTAAATATAATATTTATTCTTTCTTTCTTTCTTTAGCCATTTTGCTTTTCCAGTGTCGATAAGCAGATCAAGTAGTCCACAAACCTTGGTTCAGCCCATAGATCTCCCCATTGTGTTCGATCTTCGGTTTCTTCTCCGGCGTATCTTTCTGACTACACTCACTGCTTGGTGACTCCTCCCGCTTCAGTTGCGGCAGAACCGAGTCCAACTGGCCTTCGCACAACGCCATATTCGATTTTATTATTAGCTGAAAAACGAATTGATCATAGATTAGTAAAAAACATCTTTTTAACCCCCAACTCAAAAACAGGAGTTATAAATTTGACGCCTATGTCTGTTTATGGCATTGTAGCTCGCAAACGGATGGACCGATTCTAATACGGTTTTTTTTAATTGACAGGTAGTTTAATCAGGATGGTTTTTGGCTATGTTTCATAAAAATCTGTTTACCCGTTCAAAAGTTACAGCTCTTTTTATAGTTGGGAGTCTGATGTTATTGACGGTTAGGTTATTACATTATACATAACATTACATTTCTATTCTCCTAAAAGTTAGGCAAAGGTATAGTGTTATATAACCACATTTCACTGATGTCTCGATTATAGGTAAGCCGTAAGCTCGGCCCTACTGATGGTTCGCGGGACGCGGGGCGGGTGATGCGCTCGACTATACATGATACGACGTAATGACTCGATATCTTTAGATTTGGTAACCTTAAGATTAAATCTACCTATGATTTTGTCTTGGATAAAAATAGATTTTAATTAATTAATATTTTTTAAATAGTTTACTTT
Source organism: Allophyes oxyacanthae (assembly GCA_932294325.1). Lineage (NCBI taxonomy): Eukaryota > Metazoa > Arthropoda > Insecta > Lepidoptera > Noctuidae > Allophyes > Allophyes oxyacanthae. The sequence continues at coordinate 5,587,398 of OW028639.1, read as the reverse complement.
TAATGTTTTATAATTTCAACGGGAACTACGCCCCTCTTTTTACCTGCAAATTTGTCTATCCTAAGGTATCGCCAAATGCAATGTGATCTCTTTTTCTATGTATATATATGTATCTTTTCTTTACTTCATGGCGTGCAATAAAGTGTATAGTATTTTATAATTTTAGTTTTTTAAGTAAAATGCTAATAGTTATGAAATTTAATAAGAATTGTATTACATTGCCATGTTTTATATTCTGGTACAGTAATTTTTTTGTGAAGCAGAGCCTATAGAATCCGCGTTGTAAAATATCACCATATGTAGCACTCGCTAGAAAAAAACAAGCGCGGTCTAGTCTTTACGTCAATCACTGTCGGCAGACAGCGGCATACTAGCTGAATGGTTGAGCGCACTCCCGCCCCGCGTCCCGCCAACCATCAGGAGGGCCAAGCTTACGGCGGTTTACCTAAAAGTTCCATGTGATGCTGCCATCACACACTATTGCCATCTATCAAGCAAAATTCCAAACAAGAGTTTGGTATTGAGCCCGGTAGATGGCGTTAAGCTAAAAAATCATGTTGCGATGTTTGAGTTGGTTTCTTAATAAAAGTTGTGAAGAATAGTACATTTTATGGATTTATTGTTATTAGTAAACTCTATGGTAAATTATCTGCTAATATTTACCATTGATTGCAGATCAAAGCAGCAAAAAAAAGATAAAATACGTTTAGCAACATTTTTAACCCCCAACAAAAAAGAGGGGTTTATAAGTTTGTATTAAATCATTGGGTTGTAAAAAGAATCGAGGAAGTGACATATTGATCCGTTAGTTCACGATCTGACTAAATAAGGGAAAAAGGTGGTGTAATTAGGACGATAGTGTACACAGCATAAAGTTACAATTTCCTTTACAAAAAATTTGTAATTATTACTATGATGAATTATGATGAACTCAGGTATCAAATTGTAGCTAGATCGGTAAGGGTGGCAAAATTTGTGTAAATCCGCTACTGGTAGTACTAAGAAAGCAGGATAATACCATGACATGTCTAATTTGAGATTTGACAGGGGTGGACCCAGGTGCTCAAATTCAAATTTATTTATTTGTGAAACATAGGTGTTATGTACACTGTACAGGCATGCATGCATGTGTGCTGTTGGCATTGCTTGAGCCCCTTCTTTCTTTCTTTCATTCTTATATATTACCATGATATAATCCCTTACTCACTTTAGGGACAAATCATACAACATACTAACAGTCATGCAATAGTCATACATACAGTCATACAACTTACCCATACAAAACTTTCGTTTTGATTGGAGTCATGTACATGGGATTTGTATGTATCGTATCAAGCTTCATACAAAAAATTGTTTTTATTAAGCGCCCCTTGCCTTTGCTCATAATAACATGTTTGGTCGGAGTCAGGGGGGGCAATTGCACCTGTTGTCCCCCTCTGTATCCACGCCTGGTTCTCATTTCATATTTGTACAAAAATGTACTGTAGGATTTTGAGATATAATCCAAGGTTAAAAAAAACAAAAAAAACTATTAACTAAACACTACCTACCTACCAGTGGCAAAGAGTCCATACAACCCGATTCCCATCGGCTTCCCTTTAGGTATTGGTTAGTGCATAGACCAACGTAATATGGCAGGTTATTCAGTTAGGTCGAGCTCTTCCAGACATGACTATATTTTGATGATTTCATGATTTTTGTCATGCAGCAATAATTGCAGCTATTTTTAGAGGGCATTTTTGGGACGGCTTCCCCTTTTAAAACTGTCACCCTTTGCCACTGCTACCTACACACTAAAAAGGTGGGTTTCTAGTCCCAATCCCTATAAGGGATTACTGTACTCATCATTTTGAACAACTTTTACTAAGGACAAGTATAAAATCGCAAAAAAAATACAAATAATTCATTAATACTCTCAGATTTGACGACACGGTTGGCGCAGTGGCTAAGCGATTAGGATTCTGCGCTACGTGCCGCGGGTTCGATCCCCGCACGGAACAAATATTTGTGTGATCTACAGATAGTTGTTTCGGGTCTGGTTGTGTGTGCATGTGACTTGTATGTTTGTAAACAGTACCCTCGATACAGGAGAAATCCTAGTGAGGGGCAACGTTGTAATAAAAAAAAAAAAAAAAAAAAAAAAAGATACTAAATGTATGGACCAGCTGATTTTAATTTTGGAATTTCAGAGTTGGTCCTATAACAAAAGTTGTTCATAATGATGAGAACAATAACCCGTTAAAGTGATCTGGACGTTTGGACCTTTTATAATATAGCATTGTATACTAAAATCAAGAACAGAAAGTAAAATAGAAGCCTATTTTGAGCATCAGAGACAAAATTTCATGATTAAATGGAAAATCTGACAGATTGACAGTATAGATCGGCTGAGTGATGATTTTTCAATATCAATGACTACATAACAATGACAAACAAACATCGATGACGGGAAACATGACAAAATCATCAATGATTTTTCTCTAACTGTCACCACATTCACGCATTGCATGTTGTCATCTTGTCACTGTCATGCCACAGCTGATGCCGAAGTTCAAGTTCATTCGGTCATGGTCAGTGATTATTTTAGGCATTGGTGATTTTGTTGTTGTCACTGCATGACAAAATGATTTTTAAATATCGATGAGACATGATATCAGACTCAATTCTAGTTGACAGGGCATAACAGCCTGTTGACAACAGCTGTTAGTGAAGAACAGGTTTATATTTATTGATGTCAGAAATGAAACCAGCTTCTAAAGATATTTGAAGAATAGTAAACAAAATTTTAGTAACAAATTTTGTTAGTAAAGAGATTAGTAATATGATTGGTTTTGTGTTGTAAAACGTTGGATAGTTATGCAGTTTCATCACTCACTATTAATTATGAATACGTAAGAATGGTCTAACAAGATGATAAATATTGATAAAATTTGCTATAACAAAAATATAATTATAGATAATGAGTAATAATAGAAATTAGTTAACATAATTGCAATCTAAACACATTTGCATACGTTTATATCGCTAGACACCATGGAAATGGTAATTAAAAGCTTATCATTACTTCTAAAATTACTAAAGTCAAAAAATGTCTTACCTTACAAGACCAGGAGTAACACCATTATGGACACAAAAACACTTAAATTAACCACTTCTTTACACTTAAAACTTACAATAAAACAATAATAATTATACTTCCACACAATATAAACTTAATATATCAACAAAAAAGACGTATAGTATAAAATAAAGTTCTGAAACTATAAAGTATAATCAATTCTGTTCTGCCCAACTACTCATGACGAGGCGAGCGGAAATATACAAGAAATTAACGTTTTCAACTATTGATTTTTAACGTTACTACATCTTTGTTGTATTAGAATGCTTTTAAAAGTGATTACAAAAGTTTTCAACGTAGATTATCGAAGATATAAACAAAATTCACGGCGTATTTTAATAGCGCTAGACGTCCATTTCAGTACAGCCAGTAACGCTACTGCCTACAGGAAGAATTGAGATAGCAAATCTTTTTTTTTGTGGCAACATTCTTTGTAACATGGCCATGTACGCGCTGACGTTGAGGCTTAGTCCGATTCGTAGTTTAAGTTTTATTAGCACAAATGGAAAAATGGAAAATAACGTTGTTTTTATTAGTTGTGCATCGTTTATTTGCCATTCGTTTGGAATCTGAACCACACTGCATATTTTGAAATGGTAAAAACCCTCACATAACATTATTAATATGAAATCTAAGAATTTCGTATGGATCTGATATTATGTTATATATTTTTTTTAACGTACATGTCAAGACAAAAATATTAAAATCTCGACATATTCTGATTATAAAAACAATAATCACATAAAATAAACCAAATATTTCAATACTTTTTGTGTTTGTAACATAATTCTATGCGCTTACAGTGTAATATCATTTAGACTTCGGAACAAATTCTAAAGATAAGTGTTTCTATCCATTATGTCAACAACTTCCCAATTTATCCGTATAATATTCAAAATGAACTAAATCTAAACTAAAACTTTAAAAATCACGAAATAGACATCAAAATGTATGTAAAAAAAATTACAACAACATAAAATAAAGATCTAAAAGACAGTCAACAAAAATATTTTTCATTTTTGTTACAAAACGAGCAACATTTATGGGTGTGGGGCGAAAAGAGAGACAGTACGAAATAGCGATAGTTATAGGTAGGTCGAGCGTCGAGTTGGCATTGTAATAAACTACTTGACGTGTTTATCGTTGGCCGCGTTATCGCAGGCTCTTTGTGCGGTTCCACCTTGTTACGGTCGCCTTTCAAATAAGTAGTTATACTCTGACGTATTTTGTCGTTTATTTTCTTATTTTTTATTATTTTACTTTATCCTTGTATAATGTATTTTTTGTACGTAAACACACGCCCGTGTGTTTTTAATTTGCAAGTTGAAAGTATAAAAATACATTTAAAAAATACGCAACTTCGTTTACCTAATGGTAATTGTTTTTTTACGTAAAAACAATTTTTATGTGTTTTTATTTCAAGTAGGTATGTATTTTCTAGAAGTCATATTTTTAAATCGTACCCAAGTTATCGTAAATAAAAGATGATTATGGTCGATTTGTTTCGTCAGAAATAGATACTTAGTGAATTAAACAATAATACCTAAGTAGTAGGTACCTATCTGCCAATGTAAAAATCGACATCAAATTGTAATGCCTACTTTTGATAATCTTATTTTTAAGCTATAAATACCTGTAGTTATTTTTTATAGTTTAGTTTTACTTAAGTATTTTACCAATCTGTCGTAACTAGCCAAGGAAATAAAGCGTAATTATCCCATGATTACTACGCTTTGTTTTCATAAAATACTTGAGTAAAACTAATCAATAAAAAATAATGGGTTATAATTCTAAAAACTATAATATATTATTAGTTAATAGGTACCATTAGAAACATTACCGTTTTTAGAACTATAACTCATTTACAAAGACCGCATAGAGGTCAAAATCAATACTTATCTATATTTACTATCAGTATTTTTTATTACTCCGAAAGAAACAATGCACAATTACATATTATTTTTTGTAATTCGTATTTTGAAAGCGTTTATCTATAGCTATTTACACTGATAACAAACATTAGATACGTCAACCATAATATTGATTTGTTTGTTTGACCCAGAGAATGAAAGAAAATCAATAGTTTTGCCTTTTGCGAACAAAGTAGGGGCGGGGTCAGGCATTAGAAAGAGACAACAAGGTGTTCTACATTCAAAAAGTATAGTGATAGTACCTAGTAGGTAGTACTAATGAGTTAGCTTTTGGAGTATAACAGAGAGAGAGAGAGAGCATAACAGTATAGTAAAATAAAATGACGTTTATGGAAAGATATTTCACGCTAATGTTCACCAAATACCTATTGTACAAATAATTACCTATGTAACTACTGTATATATCTAATGAATTAATGATAGGCCTAACTAAATAGATTCATCAGTTCATATAGGTACCTATTAATATCTTATTTTTTAGACAATTCTAACTGTTGCCAGCTTAGGAAACATTATTGACATTAGTCGTTTAAGATGTGTCATTTAAATCATTAGCGAAATGAATAATAAGGATTACCAATAGATGTAATACGAAATATATCTGTTATTTTACTAACTACAATATACTTTACCAAGTAATGTGTAGAAATGAATATCCTAATTATTAAAGTAGGTAATTATGGGGTTTAATAATTAATTAGGTACCTTGGTAATTACTTCAGTAATACGCACGACACGTATTTAATTAAAACCAAATCCATACAAGTTATAGAATTGGAAATAGTAGGACCATTGGCTACAGTTAATAAAAAAATCATTGCAGATAAGACGTTCACAAGTTTGCTAATGTCAAAAGTTCGACGAACTCAAGTAGAGATATCGCCTAGCATCCATTCTTGATAAAAGCATTCATTATGCTTACATATTATGTACATTAATCATCACATAGCGCTTGGGGAATACCCGAAGGGTTAGGCAGTGGCGTAGGTACTGATATTGGTTGATGTTGGTTTTAACAACAAAGAAGAGCGTTGTAAGTTTGTAGTTTGTATCTGTGTCTGTTTGTAGCATCGTAGCTCCAAAACGGATGGACCGATTTCAATGCAGTATTTTTTAATCGAAAGCTAGTTTAATCGGGTATTATCTTAGCTATGTTTTATGAAAATCTGTCCAGCCGTTCAAAAGATACAGGTATTTTTCTAGTTGAAGTCGGAGGTTTTTGACGGTTAAGCAGATCTCGATTCGATTCCCATTCTTACTATCGTCTATCGGTTGATATTTGATGAATTAACACACAATAATAAATGCGTAACTTAAATGACTAGAGCATGTTCACAGCTGACGAATAGACATACGATAACTTAATAATATATATATTGATAGTTTCGAGCGTATGGCACTCGTGGGTTGCAGCCTGCAGCTGAAAACCAGCGTCAGGTGGCCAGTATCACTGCCTCCTGACATTATGCTGAGCTGTGGCCTTTTGGCACAATAACTCATTTTATGTTTTCTTTGATATTTGTTTTTGTTTTTTTATTGTGCTAATAAACTCTTTTTCTTTCTTTCTTTCTAATAGTTATCGTATGTCAATTCGTCAAATAGCAACCGACAGTAAGAGTGAAATTCGAATCAAGATACTAGATGTTCTTACAGAATGGCTATGCAGGTCCTATATACACTTCTTAACGTCTTAGAACTTTGCTTATGGTATGAAATGAAGGTCCAATAGCCAATCCAATAACCAATGAATACAAATCAAATCATTTTATTATTAGATAGACACAGTTCCCATCGCTTATCAGAAACAATGTACAAAGCTATAGGTAGTAGTAATATCAAATATAACCAATAAGTATGCACCCTTCGTTTACTGCAAGCCTTGTCTGAGGATACAGGGTAATTGAGCGCTTCTATTTTTGCAGCTGAAGGTGCAATATGTCTTTTTCTTCCATTCATCTCTATCAGACGTCATTTCCATATTTACTTCCTTCACATTCATGAGTGTCCTACTTGATACTCGTAGGTATACGTAAATAACCTATGAAACAGTTGACATGGTTTCCCTTTTCAAGTTCTTGAGGGGACATGCCAAGGTGGTCATATAAAATCAGTTTTTTCATGTAAACTTTTCCCCTCGCTAGGATTTCTCCTGTATCGAGATTCGAGGGTACAGTTTACAAAACATATACGTCACATGCACTCACACCCAGACCAGGAACCACTATCTGTAGATCATACAAATATTTGTTCCGTGCGGGGATCGAACGCGTGGTATGTAGCGCTGAAAGCTACTCGCTTAGCCACTGCACCAACCGTGCAACGAATGGAGTAACCCAAAGCTAAAATACAAACTATACTTAATATGAAGTTTGCGTAATTCAACATGAAGCACTCGCTCCGCCCACTTGCCGTTTCCTCTTGTGTTTTATATTCCGTGGGAGAGTTTGTTTAACCAAAGCTGAGAATATTTAGCCCACGACATTAAAAAAACAATAGGTACTAGACTACGTTACGTACGTACGAGATACGTTAGACCAGTGGTCTTAACCGGTGGTCCGCGGAACATTCGTGGTCCCTAGAAGCACCCGAAGGTGTCCGCAAAGTCATCGTAATTCAATTCAAATTTTAGGATTATGGTTCCATCGTTTTGACGACGATTCTGCCAATGTCAAGGTTGAATAGAACAGGTGATACGTTGAGTGGAGATTGGCCGGAGAAATGGTTGCCGGTTAATTACTTAAATATTATATAAGTGACAACGAGTCGACATAACGATGCGCGGCAGCTTCAGAAGTTAGTAAAGAGTAACTATGCACTCACAAAAATTCCATTAACTTAATATTTCTACCTATATATCTATACCTCTGTAATATAAAACTTTCTGGATGGCTTTGAAAAATTTAATGCGTATTTTATTCACAGATAGATAGAACAACCGTTTATTTATACCTTTGAGTATCACTCAAAGATTTATACATATAAATTTAGTGTACGTATATTACCTCCATACAGTTCGTGGTCCGTGGCAAGATAGAAAGTTAAATGCCTGATCACTAAAAGGTTAAAAATCACTGCGTTAGACCAATGATACAGCTTTACCTAGCTTTACAAATAGAACTAATATGCAAATTATCAAGTTGATGATTAGCGCCCTGCTATCCAAATGTTAAGCCGATTTTCTGGCTAGAAACATCATTACAAGCATTACACTAATCCATAAAGCGGGTCATGCCCGAGATACTACGATCTCCAATTTATTTGCCAATCGTGGTCATAATGGCTATATTCCTACTGAGTGTTCATTGGACGTAATTGCATTTGATCTTAGCGAACATAGTGGAAAACAGCAAACAACAATATTCCAATTAAAACAATATTAATAGTTCCTGACAAACGCTTGTCAATTTGGTAGATTTTACCACAGGTTTTTACAAAATCGTAAGTAATATTGGACTGCTTAATATCGTTTTAAACATGACCTCCAGATTCCCTGAAAGTAAGCAGAACTTCTTCCGTACTGGCAACATTTAACACTGCTACTGCAGCGTTCCGCCATTATAATTATCATCTGTCATCTGCTTCCATAACCCACCGAACCCACCATATCCGCTATGCATATCCGTTTCCGGTTCCATTCTTCCATTCATCGATACGCGGGTTCTTCTTCATCTTAGGTGATCGGAGTATTCGCAGCTTGGAGGTTCTTTATCTACGATTTGGAGGAGTATGCCTGTGCTACTGCTGAAGACGACTCTCTTCGACAATGAAATACCTTGATGAAAAAGCCATTAAATTAAAATGCCTGCAAAAAGTTGAAATAAAAAACTTTGATAGATTCTGTATCTACATAAATGCCTAAGGCTGACATTCAGAGACGACAGAAACGAGTCTAAGCGTGAACAGCGTGAACTTACGCTTCCATCTGTCATTATTTGTTCGTAAGTTTGACAGATGGAAGCGTAAGTTCACGCCATGTACGGGAAATCGTTATTTGTAGATATTTTTCTCGAATTAGGTAAGTACGATTTCGTTGGGTGTTAGGAGGAAACATTCTAGTTGGGAAATTGAGCCCCGTTAAGTTTTTTGACAATAGCTCATATTTTCGCAAATTGTACCGGTTTTAAAAATCAAATAATGCTATCTAATATTCTTGGTTCACGCTTAGACTCGTTTCTGTTGTCTCTGAATGTCAGCCTAAGGGCCATAGCACTCTCTAGCTACTTTCTGCAGCAGAACTGCGCGTTTTCGCGTTCGTTATCCACTCTTTAACCCCCGACAAAAAAGAGGAGTGTAATGATAAAAGTTTGTACTGTCTATCAGTGCCTGTCTTAGACATTGTAGCTCCAAAATGTATAGACCGATTGCAATGCAGTTTTTTTAATTGAAAGCTAGTTCAATCCATCGATGTCTATAGATACGCTCTGTCATACAAAGGGAAGCTAAAAAAATGAGACGTGTTTTTTGAAGACGTCAAGTTCTAAATTCAACAATGTTCGAATTATATTTAAATAACTTGAGAAACGAGTCTAAGCGTGAACTTACGCTTCCATCTGTCAAAATTTGTTCGTAACTTTGACAGATGGAAGCGTAAGATCACGCTTAGACTCGTTTCTGTCGTCTCTGAATGTAAGCCTAGGTGCGCGGTTCCAAATAGTAGATCAAGAGTAGATCCTATGGAGAAGAACCGGCAAGAAACTCCATGGTAACTCTTTCCAAATAATAGATTACAATCTTTATCAGTACAATGTTGTAGAAGTACCTATTTATGTAATATACAATAGTGGTGCAATTATTTCTAAATGATTCCTTATTTTTTCAGGCTTGCAATAATTTTCTATGATTTTCTTATTCGCTCGTTCGCTCGGCTATAATAATTTGTAAGTTTCCTAACGAAACACAAAACGTCATAAATATCTAAACGTCAAATTAGGGCGATTGTCAATCTGTCAAACTTGATTACTTTGTGAAAAATATTTATTTACAAACGTAGAAGTTCATTGTAAATGATAGCGATAGAAGTGCTTTGTTAAAAAATACCTACATTCTTTTAATTAAGTTTAAATTATTTATTAATAAGCCAATGCTTAGTTTTAAACAGAATAACTTATCAAGCCTCTAATAAAGTATACGGAAATACTACGAATCATTTAAGAATATTCTTGTGATCAGTGAAAAAAAATTGTGTGATTTTCTTTAAAAAAAATGAGTAGATGTGATTTTAAAATTGTGTTATTAGGCAGCGAACATGTGGGGAAAACCAGTTTAGTTCTCAGATTTGTGAATTGCAGATTCAATTCGGATATTCCCTATCAAAACGTAAGTTATCATTGTACCTATTATTTGTTTACCAGACTAGGTAGGTACATAGGTACTTGAGCCGCGCCTGGAATTTGCGAAGCTGTGAGGCAAAAGTAGACTGATGTACAGCCACTGCCAGGACCAGAGATGATAAAAAAAATACTTAATTTTTTTTTTCTTTTTTTTTTTGTTTTATTTTAAATCAGATTTTTCTGATTTTGATAATAATTATATGCTTTTAATTTGGTAATAAGTATTTAGATGTACAGCTAAAATATCATTTTTTTAAATTATTTATTAATGTTATGTAATAATTAACAGAAAATCAATTAATACTAACCCTTTGAGCTCCAATTCTGAGAAATCTATTATGTTCGCAATTTAATCGGACCTTAATCGAGTGTCCCCGCTCGATTATGGTCCAATTATTTAGACTGGTTATACAGTACAGTAAGGCATGAAAAGAAAGCTTTTTTTTAAATTTATTTAATTGATACAAATCCTTAAAGCCTAACTTAAATAATAATACAACTTAGCTAAGTACATATTTACAATTATTTTTAACCATTTGGGTTACTAACAAATAATTTAAATATCCCCCACTATCTGATTTCTAATGTATTGTGAGTACAGTTTACAAACGCACATCTTTCATGAACACACAAACAAATCCGGAACTTCTGTGGGTCATACAAATATTCGTTCTGTGAGGAAATCGAACCAATGGTACCTACGACAGAAAGAAAGCCAAAGAAGCCTCTCAGAATGATGATATTTTTATTTTTATTTTTTTAGTATTAATTAAGCTTAGATATTTTTATGTTTTGTGCGTCATACTGGGCGTAGAAATAAAAACTTTTTCTTTCTTTCTTTCTTTCTTTTCTACGACAGAAAGCCAATGCTGAGTTACTGCGTCAGACATCATTGTTAAAACATTCTCTATGTTTGGTTTTGAATCTGGTACGTCAAGGTAATATTTATTGCATGCGTCTATTGGCTTCTAGAAGAACAATGAATGTTACTATATTAATAATTATAGATTCAAGGTCTTAGGAGAAATATGTTAATCTATAGGTATTGTTTGTGTAACGAGTAAAATACCTCTAAAGCCGGGCTTCCACTGCGAGAAGGTATTGAGCAAGTAAATCGATGGACAGGTTTTTTTTTTATGTAATGCACAAAATTGGTAAAGTAATTCAGAGTCCAATTCCCAGATGCAACCGCAGTAAAAAAAAACACCCAAAAAAGTAAAGTAAAGTTTTATTCTATTTTGTATGGCTTACGCTAGTAAATTATATGTGTCCCCCATACTAAACTATACGAATTTTCGTTTTTTTTAAGTGTATCCCAATACTGCAGTTACATTTAGGAACAGAGACTGAATCACTCCACAAATTATGCATACTACATAAAAAATTATCCTGTATCTAATTTAAAATTAATAAAGGAGATAATAATTCTAGCCCATTACCATCCCACTGCTGGGCGCAGGTCTCTTCTCAGAATCAGACAGGTTAGGCCTTAGTCCACCGCGCTGACCTGGTGCAGGTTGGCTTACTACACACACCATCAAGAAATTTATGAGGCCTTCTCAGGTGTGCAGGCCTCGTTAAACTTTTCCTTCACTTCACACAAGTGATAATCAAATTCTGATCCGCACATGAACTTGAAAAGTCAGGGGTGCGGGCCGGTTTCGAACCCAGACTCTCCTGCATGGAAGGCAAGCGTTCAACCGCTAGGCTATGACTGCTAATCTGCTGTATGCTGAACACAGCTGAATAAGAATTCTTGCTGATTCTAATTACCATACACCAGTAAACCAAAAAAGCCCCCCAAAAAAGCACACTCACTAATTAATGCTGCAAGACAAAAATCCATACTGTCTCTTGTAATTTATATAGTCATTAATCATGTGCGGAAGAGCTCGACCGAACTGAATAACATGCCTTTTTTATCTGTTTTTTACCAACGATTTAGTTCACATTGCACAGGAAATAGTTTTTGGGTATATTTCTGAGCTAATCAAAGCTCAATCATGTTCTACTAATAAGGCGGGGTAAGGTATGCCTAAATTTGGACCCCAAATTTGCCGCCCTAGGCTCCAGCCTACTTAGCCTGCTGGTATATCCACCACTGTGATGGCCACATTAAGCAATATTTATAAAAAATAAAAAAAACTGGCAATATAGTCCATATCAGTGGCGAAGGGTGACAGTTTTAAAAGGGGAAGCCGTCCCAAAAAAGCCCTCTAAAAATTGCTGCAATTAATGCTGCAAGACAAAAATCCACACCGTCTCTTGTAATCCATATACAGTCATGTCTGGAAGAGCTCGACCGAACTGAATAACATGCCTTTTTTATCAGTTGAATGAGTGAATAAAATAATATTACGTTGGTCTATGCACTAACCAATTCCTAAAGGGAAGCCGATGGGAATCGGGTTGTATGGACTCTTCGCCACTGCCATACGCCAAAACAAGAGAAAATGTACTGTATGTTCAATTATCATTTATAAGCCCGTGCCCTTCACAGCTCAAGATAATGTAAGAAATGTCAACGATCACTTGGTTCTATATATATATAGGTTATTAATAGTTTATCGATTATTGTGTACAAAATATTGACTGGCAAAAATAAGTTATTATTTTGTACATAATATAACATGTTGACTGTTGTTGTTTGTATAGTATTTATTATTATTATTTATTTATCAGGCAGGCAGTTGAGACAACTGGTAAGTGCCTGTATCCTGCTGTTCCCCACTTGGTTTCATTCTTGCAGTTGAGAATATTTGTCAAGTCAATTCTTGAACTGATTTATATTTTGAGCTGAGACTACGTCTTCTGGGAGCTTATTCCACGCCCTGATTATTTGATTGCTCAGAAAGTGTTTGAGGGTTATTATTTGAGAAGCTGGTACATAAATTAAGGTGGTGGCCTCATACATGGACGTTATCATTACGTGTTAACAGCTTATCAAAATCCTTGAGGTCGTAATGTCCTTTTAAGATCTTATTAGTTTATGCAAAACATAGTGCACTAATCTTATCTTGTAGGCCAATCAGTGGAGGATTTACGCATTTGCAGCCAGTAGGCTATTCAAATTTTGCCGCCCCTACCGACCTCTACAATTCGATGCCGTAGCATCGATGTCTATAGATACGCTCTGTCATACAAAGGGAAGCTAAAAAAATGAGACGTATTTTTTGTAGACGTCAAATTCTAAATTCAACAATGTTCGAATTACATTTAAATAGAACAGCGATACATGCACTAATGGAATAGCTACTGTTATTATATATTTTTTATTCAATACACAAATCAATAATTATTTTTGTAAACGGCATTCGACTGGTGGTCAACCACTCCATTTTTCTGAAAATGGAGTACCTGACACATCTCACTTTTTGAGTTCACTAAGCATATCTATAGACATTGATGTTTTTATGCAAAACATAATGCACTAATCTTATCTTGTAGGCCAATCAGTGGTGGATTTACACATTTGCCGCCAGTAGGCTATTCAAATTTTGCCACCCCTACCGATCTCTACAATTCGATACCCTAGTTTAAAATCATAATATTTAAAAAGAAAAATTGTCAATGAAATTGTAACTTTATGATTCGTGCACTATCGTCTTAATTAAACCACTTATTTCCCGTAATTAGTATGATTGTGAACTAGGGGATCGATGTGTCAGTTCCTAGATTATTTTTAGCAATGATTTAGTTAACATTGCACAAGAAATAGTTTTTGGGTGTATTTCTGAGCTAATAATAGCTCAATCATGTACTACTAATAAGGCGGAGTAAGGTATGCCTAAATTTTGGCCCCAAATTTGCCGCCCTAGGCTCCCCTGCTGGTAAATCCACCACTAAGTGTACTTTTTTTGTTTTTTTTTTTTTTGTTTAACGTGGTGAGAACCCATCATAGGGCTGTCCTCCGCCTGGGGGGGCGAAGGGGTCCACTTCGGCAACCCACAGGTGGGCTTCGGGTACTCTTAAAAGACCGCGCCGAAGCCCACCTCGGTGCCACGCCTATTAGGGCACTTCTCGGGGAGGGAGACTGTAAAGAGGTCCCCCTCCCAGGCACATCCCGGGGGAGACTGTAAAGAGGTCCCCCCGGTACCCTCGCTGTGCGGTGCACGGCGCGCAGGACCGACCAGTGCGCGCCGTCTTCTCGGAGGTCGCTTCGGTGAGAGCGTTACAGAGTCCCCACTCTGTGCGCTTGCGACCCCAGAGGACCCCCGCCAGGTGATGTCTGACGGGGGGCACTAAGTGTACCTAATATATGTTTAATAAAATAAAATAAAATTCTATGTTTAATAAGGTCGCTTATTTTAATGAGAAAATACATCATTATGATTTTTATGTGTTAATAATGTTAATGAATTAGTTAATTAATCACTTGTGAAATATTACGTAAGTTGTAAATAATGTAATGACTAATGATTGAGCAATATTATGATTAAGGGCCCGTTCACACGAGCTACTTTTAGCAGGTGACTAGCGATTTTGCGATAGCATCCATGCTGCATCGCGTTTTAGCGAATCGCTGCGACTTCTCTCGCGTCTTTGCCCCTCACTAGGATTTCTCCTGTATCGAGGGTACAGTTTACAAACATACATGTCACATGCACACACACCCAGACCCGAAACAACTACCTATGAATACCTCGTGAACGGGTGCCGTCTGTCGGAACTGGTCAGCTCGTAACTGCCATGGCAATCTTATTCAGAGGCAATTCATTATTATCCTAGTTTTATTTATATTCGCATTGAATTGCATTATTCTCGCAGATCTTACCACAACATTGTACTGATAAAGATTGTCAAGATCTATTATTTATTTGAAAAGAGTTTCCATGGAGTTTCTTGCCGGTTCTTCTCCATAGGATCTACTATCTGGAACCGTGCACCTAGAGTCTCGACATTTCATAAGTGCCTGTATCTGGTTTACATGAAATAAAGATCTATTCTATTCTATTCTATTCTACCTATAGATCATACAAATAATTGCTCCGTGCGGGATCAAACCCGCGGCACGTAGCGTAGAAATCTAATCGCTTAGCCACTGCGCCAACCGTGTCGCCACTTTGATATTTAATGTAAGGATAGTAGAAATAGAAATAGAAATAGAAATTTATTCGCAGGAACATGTGTTACAAAGTTCTTATAATAGTATGCAGTACAATGTATTCCGCCTTTTCAAAGGCATGCAAATATTCGTTTCCACAATAATTATGGTAAACGTAGGCAAGTGAGTCCACAACAGAAACAATTAAACTCAAATCAAATACAGTAATAATCAGAATAATTATGAGTCAAAATTATAAACTTAATACCATTATGAAAATACAATATTATACAAATCAAAATCAAATGTCAAGAGGTAGGTAAAGGAGCAAAGTAAAATTATTCTATGTAATGTCAGTGAATTAAGATTAGATTAAAGATTAAATTTCCCTATAATTTTATGGTTTAGGAATTCATTAATATTATAAAAACACTTTTCAATCAACCACAGTTTTAGTTTGACTCTGAATTGCCGTAGAGGTAGTTCGCGAATGGTTTGAGGTATCATGTTATAGACTCTTATTGTCATGATTGAACAATTTTTACTAATAAAAGCACTTCGGCAACTATTCATCTTCAGCTTCGTTGGATCTCTATGTAAAAACCTATTATCTTCACTCGCTTTGGGAAACATGTTATTATGGTTTTTTACAAATATACCAATTTCAAAGATATATAGAGATACCAAAGTCATTACGTTTAGTTTCTTAAAAAGTGGTTTACATGTTTCTAGAGGTCCTACTCCGCATATAGCTCTTAAGCACTTTTTTTGAGCTATAAACGCTTTGTCCATGTTCGTCGAATTACCCCATAACAGTAGGCCATATCTCAAGACAGAGTTCACGTAACCGTGATACGCTGCAAGGGCTGCTCTTTCATTTGCTGTTTTACGTAATTGTCTCAATGCATTTATTTATTTATTTTATTTATTTATTTTATTTTACTTTACATAGAACGGCCAATACCAATTAAACTATATAAAGACAACTATTAAAAACATTAAACATTAAATATCACAAGAAACACATTCATGCATTCTTCTCACAATACTTCATACATTCCGACAGAATCGTCTTCCATGCATCCGCAAACAAATCAAAGTCTGGGTTTGAGTCCAGGAGAGCATTGAGCGCAGTCATCGTCCGGGGTATGGGTGACTGAGAGTGCGCAACAGTTCGACATGAAGGGACCGCTAATAATTTATGTCTTCTGCTGCGACAGTAATTATTAGGGACAAATAGCTGGCAGACTTGGTTATGAAGATCGGGGGCATCGATCATCCCTTTTAAAATTTTGCAGATGACGATCATCTGGTCATACGCCCGTCTTACCTCTAGAGAATTAAATCCCAAACTACCCAAAAGGAATTTCGTGGGATACAAGTATGGGTAATAGCCATTTAATTGTTTATAGAGGTTTCTAAGAAATGCTTTTTGAACTTTTTCGATTATCAATATATACTTTTCCTCAAATGGATTCCACACGCACATACTCGACTCAAGTTTACTGCGGACTATTGCAGTGAATACAAGCCTAATTGCATGAGTACTACGAAAATCCCGACAATTTCTAAGCACGAAACCCAAGCGTCTGAATGAATCTTTAGCTACTGATGTTATGTGATTGTGAAAAGTTAGCTTATGATCAAATTTGACACCCAAGTCCTTCATAGATTCTGTTCTAGAAACAATATTATTATTGAGGTTATAGGTGAATTTTATAGGGTGCCGAATTCGACCGTAAGTCATCACATAGCATTTCGAGGTGTTGAACATCATCTTGTTGTCCAAACTCCACTGATACACTGAATTCACATCAGATTGCAACGCCAAACAATCGGCTTCAGACTTAATTTCGTAGTAAATCTTTAGGTCATCAGCGTATAAGAGACATTTTGCATTTCTGACTACAGAAGGGAGATCATTGATCATCAATATAAAAAGAAGCGGTCCCAGCACTGAGCCTTGACTGACACCTGAGAGGGTGTGATAGGTTTGTGACTCGTACAGTCCTAGTCTAACAAACTGCTGGCGATTTCGCAAGTAATCAGCAAGAAGCCTTAGGAGACTCGGGGCAACACCGATTGTACTAAGCTTAGACAGCAGAATGTCATTATTAACTTTATCAAACGCCTTCTGAAAGTCGAAATACAAAACATCTACCTGACCTCCTCGATCAAGACACGTGGACATGAAATCCACAAGGGTTAGCAGATTAGTATTTACCGATCTTTTGGTTCTGAAGCCGTGCTGCTCGTTGCACAGATATTGTTCAACTTGTTTATATATGCTCTCGTGTAAGACATTCTCAAAAATCTTTGCCGGAGCTGATAATATTGCTATAGGGCGATATTCCTCGACGGCAGATTTGTTAGCTGTTTTGGGAATAGGAGTAACTCGCGAGATTTTCCACTGGGGAGGGTATACTCCAGTTTTTAGCGCTAAGTTAAGTATATGACAAAGAGGCTGGGCAACAGACAGTTTGCCCAGTTTGAGAAACCAAGGTGGAATATTATCAGGGCCAGTGGAGCTGTTGGGTTTTAGCTTGTTAATGCCGATCCGAATATCGCGTAGAGTTAGCTCAGATATATTAACATAGTTATTATTATTGCTAATGTTTACATCAACTACCTTTTCATAATTTAGTGCTGGCACATCCGATAGAAAAACGCTTGCAAAGAATTCAGCAAAAGACTCAGCAGCTGCCACACCACTGTAGGTTTTGCCATTGTACATTACGTTGGGCTCAAACCCACCTTTTGAGCGGAGGTTAGTGATATGTTGCCAGAATTTGTTGGGATTCTTCTTAATATTATCTTCAACGGATCTGATATACAAGTTATGAGCAGACGAAATACGAGTTTTCAGGTTTGATCTGATATCCGAGAATGAATTATATGTTACTTGACATTTATTTCGTTTCCAAGCGGAGTGTAATTTAACCTTTTTTCGGATGTCCCGAATAATATCATAAGTAAACCACGTAGGATACCTTCTGGTTGTTTTATTATTACGGCATTTCTTCGGAATACACATGTCAAATAGGCTGTAAACAATATCATAAAAATTGCTGCATATACAAACCTATTTATTTTTTTACATACCATGTCTACATGTAGTTTCCAGTTACAATGTTCATCTAATAGTATACCTAGAAACTTGATACTGCTATCTCTTTTAACGAGTTCTCCCGAGTGGGTTATATTTAAATTAGGTGGTTTAAGTTTATAATTGGCAAATTGGACATATTTAGTCTTAGATATGTTTATTTCTAGATTGTTATCTCTAAACCAATCCAGTACAGTCCCCAGGGTAGAGTTAACTACTTCTTCGTATTGTCTTTTTTTGTCTTCATC
The DNA here is from genome assembly GCA_932294325.1 of Allophyes oxyacanthae. Taxonomy (NCBI): domain Eukaryota; kingdom Metazoa; phylum Arthropoda; class Insecta; order Lepidoptera; family Noctuidae; genus Allophyes; species Allophyes oxyacanthae. The sequence continues at coordinate 5,568,621 of OW028639.1, read as the reverse complement.
TGGTATTACAATAGATACATCATCAGCGAATAGTACACACTTCTGGTTGGTAACGTTTGGCAAGTCATTTATATATAATAGGAACAAGAGTGGTCCCAAGACACTGCCTTGCGGCACTCCTGCTCCATTCATTTCAAATGAGGATCTATAAGATGTAGACACTAATTATTCATTAACACGGGATATTTCTACACACTGGGTTCTATAGCTAAGATAGCTACGCAACCAATCCTGAGCTGGGCCCCGAATTCCATACCGATCACATTTGTCAAGCAGTTTATCATGGTTTACCAGATCAAATGCTTTGCTCATGTCTAAAAAGAGAACAGTTACAGGCAGTTTTGTATCTACTTTTTGTGTTATGCTGCTAATGAGAGAAAATGAAGCTAGTGTGGTAGACTTGCCCTTTTGAAAACCGTTTTGCTCTTTTTTTATAATATTAGGTTAGAGAAATTGCACCCGAGCGAAACCAGGGACGGATCGCTAGTAATTATTATTTATTTAATTCAGACAACGAATGATCCAGCGTGTTAGTAAACCATAACTTATTTGGTGTTAGTAGTTGAAAAACAATAGAGAAGAAGACAGTATAAATAGCAGTGGCGAAGAGTCCATCCGTATGTCATAACCGGGATCCAGCAGAATATCAGCGTCAGGTGTCATAGCCTGGCACATGCTGAGCTGGACACCCATTTGCTACAGCTCGGGACACACACTGATTAGGTGATGCGCAGTCGCAGATACCCACACATTTTTTATTATTTTAAATTATTATTTTTTCTACTCAATTTTACATTGTTGCCATCCTAAAATAATGTCTTCTCTGTCTATGCACCTGTCCTCTTCTTATTACCTGTATTTGTCATTCTAGTGTGTCTTGTTTTTGTGGCAAATAAATGATTTTTCTTTCTTTCTTTTCTTTCATACAACCCGATTCCCATCGGCTTCCCTTTAGGAATTGGTTAGTGCATAGACCAACGTAATATTATATTATTTACTCATCCAACTGACAAAAAAGGCTTGTTATTCAGTTAGGTCGAGCTCTTCCAGACATTACTATATATAGATTACAAGAGACGGTATGGATTTTTGTCTTGCAGCATTAATTGCAGCAATTTTTAGAGGGCTTTTTTGGGACGGCTTCCCCTTTTAAAACTGTCACCCTTCGCCACTGATAAATAGTATTGTGAAAAGGACATCCCCAAGCTTAAGCATTAAGCTTGGGGATGTCCTTTTCACAAATTTTTAATAATCGGAGAGTTGATATTCTCCGCCACAGTTTTTAGAATGCTGCTGCCACTCGCCCGCAATCTTGACAACAGCAAAGCGGTTTTCTTACGAATGACTGCGTGGAAGCCGTCAGTTCGGTTCTGCACAAACATTGTCGACGCGCTGCACCATCGTGGCAGTCCCAACAGCATCCTAAAAATAGTTATATAGAATAGAATAGATCTTTATTTCATGTAAACCAGATACAGGCACTTATGAAATGTCGAGACTCTAGGTGCACGGTTCCAAATAGTAGACCCTATGGAGAAGAACCGGCAAGAAACTCCATGGTAACTCTTTTCAAAAAATAGATTATAATCTTTATCAGTACAATGTTGTGGTAAGAGCTGCGAGAATAATGTAATTTAATGTGAATAAAAATAAGACTAGGATAATAATGAATTGCCTGTGAATAAGATTGCCATGGCAGTTACAAGCTGACCAGTTCCTATATATATTGTACTCGTAGGTCATCCAGCGTTCTTTTGGTATAGTTGACCCAAAGATTCCCCGTGTAAAGGCACTGGCAATACGCCTGCGTAATATGCAAAAATTTTATATTGCATGAATTTCATTTTACAGACAGTTGGAGCAGCTTTCTGTGCGAAAACGATGCAGTCGAACGGCAGAGACTTTAACATTGGTATCTGGGATACAGCAGGCAGTGAAAGGTACATAAAGCATTCAAAATTTGTTTACAACCCCCAACAAAAAAGAGGAGTTTGTAGTGTGTGTTTGTGGCATCGTAGCTCCAAAACGGATGGACCAATTTTGATACAGTCTTTTTTAAACGAAAGCTAGTTTAATCGGGTATCATGTCAGCTATGTTTCATGAAAATCTGTTCAGCCGTTCAAAAGTTACAGCTCTTTTTCTAGTTGGAGTCGGGGTTTTTGACGGTTAGGTTATGTAAACCATTTTTATGCCATTAAACATGACTGTAGCTTTTTTCAAAAAACTAATAATAGGGTATTTAATATCTTCAAAATTCATCTAATGTTTCCTAAGACCAGGGGGGCTAAAAAGGCCGCTTTAGTTGAATCACAATATGATTCGTATTACAAATGTCAAAATATCTACTTAATTGACGACTCCTAATGTCATCCGCATAAGGTTCATAATCAGTAATCATCTGTTTGACAGTTGCTATGCAGATCAGTAGATGAATTGCTCAATATGGCCTTTTTAGGCCCCCAGAACTCTCTAACTGTAACAAGAAGGGTAGCTACCCATAATGCCCAAAAATTTTTGCGCCACCCTGTAAAAAAAAAAACCTATTATTTACTGCTTTACTGTTCCAGATACGAAGCGATGACAAAGATTTACTACAGAGGCGCGCACGCAGCTATCATATGTTATGAACCTTCTTCAGTAGCATCCTGGAACAGACTAAGGCATTGGCTGCTAGAGCTACGAAGTGTTGAAGAAGTAAGTAGCAGTGGCGAAGGGTGACAGTTTTAAAAGGGGAAGCCGTCCCAAAAATGCCCTCTAAAAATTGCTGCAATTAATGCTGCAAAGCAAAAAATCCATACCGTCTCTTGTAATCTATATAGAGTCATGTCTGGAAGAGCTCGACCTAACTGAATAACAAGCCATATTACGTTGGTCTATGCACTAACCAATTCCTAAAGGGAAGCCGATGGGAATCGGGTTGTATGGACTCTTAGCAACTGGTAAGTAGTATATTTATATAAGATGGTGACGACATAAAATGAAACGACACGGTTGGCGCAGTGGCTAAGCGATTAGCCTTCTACGCTACGTGCTGCGGGTTCGATCCCCGCACGGAACAAGTATTTGTATGATCTACAGATAGTTGTTTCGGGTCTGGGTGTGTGTGCATGTGACATGTATGTTTGTAAACTGTACCCTCGATACAGGAGAAATCCTAGAGAGGGGCAACGGCTTAAAAAAAAAAAAAAAAAAAAAAACACGTATTTGGTATCACATTCTGAAGCCATTCACAATTTAAAAAACGACTTCAAAAAACTAAAAAGAATAAAATAATTTTCTAAAACTTATCAGCATCTGAAGTCGGGGCCTTTCATTCTTCAATGCACCTAGCTTGGCACTGGCACTGACTTTAAAAACTGTTAAATTTCCTAAGAAATTCATTTTATACTTTTTATATTTATGAAGTCGGTTTTTTCTTTTTTTTAAAGTTTATTTTAAAATAATAGATTACAGTCTTGATTAGTACCTACAATGTTGTGGTAAGAGCTGCGAGAATAATGTAATTTAATGCGAATAAAAAAATAAGACTAGGATAATAATTATTTGCCTCTGAATAAGATTGCCATGGCAGTTACAAGCTGACCAGTTCCGACAGACGGCACCCGTTCACGAGCATGACGCATGTGTCAGCATCGCCAAGCTCGACCACAATGAAGGGAATTCATATTTTCACTTTTAATTTTCAGAACTGCAAAGTGTACCTCTGCGGGACCAAGAAGGATCTGCTAGACGGTGGATACGTGATCAGAGAAGTATCAGAAGATATTATAGCGACGTACTCGCAAGGGCTGCGGGGACATTACCTCACGTCGAGCAAGACTGGCGAGAATGTGGGTAGGTTGAAAATTATCGTTACCAAACTTTCCGCTCGATTAAAGTCCGATTAAATTGAAAACATAATAGATTTCTCAGAATTGGTGTTCAAAGAACACTTGCATCTAAATTATTATGAGATATAATGATTTTTTTTAAATAAAAAAAAAAAAAAAAAAAAAATCTTTAATATAAATAACGTAAAACGGAACGTTATTTCGAACACCATTTTTGTTAGAAAGGATACTCTATCAAACAAAAATGGTATTAAAAAAAAATTGGTAAAGTCGGGGCCTTTAATTATTCAATGCACCTAGCTTGGCAATGGCACCGACTTCAGAAGCTGATAAGATTTTAAGAAAATGATTGTATACTTTTTAGATTTTTGATGTCTGATTTTACTTTTTTTTATTCTTATAATGACGTTACAAAGTGACAGCTATATTTAAAACCTGGATTTTACTAGACTTGCTTTATATCTTTGTATTAAGGGGGTATAAATAAAATACATATAATATCTCTTTACAGATGAACTATTCCAGCAAATAGTTGATGACTGCGCTGCCGACGTTCTACTCATGAAGAATGTTGAAGATATGAGAGTCCAGCTCTTGAAAGACGAAGCAGCTTATAAATCCAAGAGCAAAGAATATTGTTTCTGCTGAGAAGACCAAAAAGACCGAGAAGACCGGAAAGACCAAAAAGACCGGAAAGACCAGTATACCGTAAATCTAAAAAAATACAGATAATTCACTCAGTATTGAGATAAGTCTAACCTCCTACCACGGATTGATCTTCTGTCGTTTTAGCGTGAGTTTTCATAATAGCTCATCGGTGAAGGGAATGGCCATTCAAAAATAACATATGGGGAAAATAGTTGATTTTTTGTGTACGACTTCAGAACGTGAAACTAAATAAAACTAAATATTTGGTTTTTTTTAATGCCGTAACGTAGTTAGCATCCTGTATACAGCGTTTATTATTAGTGGTGAAAGATTTTTTTTAAATACCTATTTATAATACAGGATGTTTTTGTTTAGTGCGCATAATTTGTAGAGTGATTCAGTCTCTGTTCCTAAATGCAACCGCAGTATTGGGATACACTTTAAAACAAAACGAAAATTCGACTTAGTATGGGGGACACGCATAATTTACTAGCGCAAACCATACAAAATCAAATTTTTATTTTGTTTTGGAGTGAATTTTTGTACTGCGGTTGCATTTGGGAACGGACACTGAATCACTCTGCAAATTTTGCGCACTACATAAAAAAATATCCTGGTTAATTAAGTTTTGAAGTCCAAAGATTCAGTTCCTTGTGTAAACGTTAAAAGACAAAAGAAAAATGCAAAAATACTGAAATTTGAAAGTGAAATAAAATGCAGCTTAAATAATAAATAAAATATGGATTAACGAGAACAATTAAAGACAAATACAATAGTAGATTATATTATACTAAAGGTCAGACTGCACTGAGCGGAACTGTAGGCTAATTCACGTAACTAAAGAAGTGCAGTTGCCGCGCAGTTGCAATAAAATATTGATCAAAACAACACATTTGGTAATCTTCTTCTTCTTCTTTCGTTATGGCAATTGCGCCGATGTCGACTATTCTGCCATTTGGTATCCTCTGAGCTTCAGTGAGATACGCTCGCGTCAAGTTTGAGTATCACTGCAATACGATCGGCGCGTCTTAAAATTACGTGAATTAGCTCTCTGAACTGCAGCGACGACGCGACGCGTGCTTATATAACCTAACCGTCAAAAACCCCGACTCCAACTAGAAAAAGAGCTGTAACTTTTGAACGGCTGAACAGATTTTCATGAAACATAGCTAAGATGATTCCCGGTTAAACTAGCTTTCAATTAAAAAAACCGTATTGAAATCGGTCCATCCGTTTTGGAACTACGCTGCCACAGACAGACACACAGATACACACTACAAACTTATAGACCTAAAACCGAAAACCCTTCTTTTTTGTCGGGGGTTAAAAAATCGTGTCGCGTATGCTTTCTATCTTAAGCCCACGCGACACGATTTTGTAACCCCCCACAAAAAAGAGGGGTTTTCGGTTATAATATATATTAATATACTGTGCTATATATTACATTATAGCAAGCCCCCATACGTGGTAGCTATACTATAACATATTTTGATGACGTAATAGAAATATATATTATAGCTACGTCTGAGGTCGCTCGAAGATTACTATGGAAAATATATCGTAATATGTCTTGCTATAATATATATTATAGCTACGTGTGTGATGGGCTTTATACGTTTTCAAGTAAATAATATTTGACCGCATCGCTCACACAAATGTTTTTGACGTATCGTAACGAATTCAAAATTTACTTACAGTGCCACAAACTTATCTGACCCGCTGACCAAAATTGGAACTAACGTCGCTACGGAACAAAAATGACTTCAAAATGTCATTTTTGTACGGAGATGACATTGGTAAAAGCGACGGCAGCGACGCCATGACCGGCACCCCTACCGCGTAACTAAAATTGTATGAACATCGACATCGGTATTTAACTTGAATACGATCGTGAGAGCTTAAACTTTGAGCTAACTTGTATTTTTTTTACCGATCACGAAGATAGGAGTCCCAACTATATGATAGGTAATTTTTTTACAAGTTAGCTCAAAGTTTAGACTCTCACGTTCGTATTGAAGTTTAATACCAGTGTCGATGTTCATTACAATTTTAGTTACGCAGTAGACCCGCTGGTCAGATAAGTTTGTGGCACTATATGTCAAACGTGAGTAAATTTTGAATTAAAACAAAAACAATTCTATCGCATTTTTGTTTATTTTACGCAACAAGACACACTTGTTGCCTGTAAATGTAAAAACCGGCCAAGTACGAGTCGGACTCGCGCACGAAGGGTTCCGTACCATTATCTATAAAACGGCATAAAAATCATGTTTGTTGTATGGGAGCCCCCTTAAATATTTATTTTATTCGGTTTTTTAGTATTTGTTGTTATAGCGGCAACAGAAATACATCATCTTTGAAAATCAACTGTCTAACTATCACGGTTCATGAGATACAGCTTGGTGACAGACGGACAGACGGACAGCGGAGTCTTAGTAATAGGGTCCCGTTTTACCCTTTGGGTAGGAAACCTAAAAAAGAACGTATTTTCAAGAAATATTTTTTGTTAATTTTTGATTCAGAATCTTCTTATTAATATATGATACGGTACGATACGTTTGAAATATTCGCGCTCAATCCTCTATACCCCTTAGTGCATTTTGACCTTATAACTAAGAAATTAAATAAAAGCAGCTAATAATAAAAAATATACTCTTTTAATACGTAATATACCGCCGCAAAAATATTCAAGTCTATTTTTATAAGACAGAAATAAATACCTAACAAGCCAAAATAAATGAATATTTTTTTAATTAAAAACTTAGTGCATTCTGACCTTAAAAATAAGAAATTAAATAAAAGCAGCTAATAATAAAAAATATACTCTTTTAATACGTAATCGCCGAAAAAATATTCAAGTCTATTTTTATAAGACAGAAATAAATACCTAACAAGTTAAAATAAATGAATATTTTTTTATTAAAAATACATAGTGTAAGAAGATCCTTAACGAAGCCGTTGTCTATGTATACTAGATGTGTGCGCCGATGCCCGCGGCGGCGTCATCGGCGTCATCGGCGTGGATGGTAAAAATCTTATTAAAAACAAAATATTGCAGACTTATTCGCCAAACGACTGTGACGGACGAAGTTATCGGCAAAACGCGCTATTTAAATTATGGTCATATAAAAATGGTATTTTATTGAATTTGCGTAAACAAATACGTCGAAATAAACTAATAAGCATATATTTAGACATTTCTAGTGTTCAGTTTACTAGTATATGTCTGCATTGTATCTAAAACAACCGTATCCGTCCGACCATCCACGGCGATGACGCCGAAGCCGGCATCGGCGCACACGTCTTGTATACAATTCATCAAACCAAGTAACATTTTCTCAAAAATAATTTCCTAGGAAACACCTTTTATTGTTAAGTATAAAAAATTTGCTATTTTCTATACTAAGCAAAGAAATATGACAAGCCTCGAAAAGTAGCTATTAATTGATCTTTTCAAATGTAGTGGTACTATTTTATCAAATACACGCGCTTATGAGATTGAAAGAGCTGTAATCGACCTGTCATTCAAGTCCAAATGAAGCCGGTTTTCGAAATTTCATAACTAAAGGACTTAGTGAGTCCTTGGGAATTGGTGACCAGACTGGTGACCATTGATATCGTAATAGGGCTACATAATGATTCTGTTCTATTTGACGAGTGCCGAGATTATATATCTGTCTCTATTTAACTCATTACGCTGCATATTAGCTGCATATTAGTTACGTGTTGGTTGAAAACTGTAAGTGTAGAGAGTAATTGAATAAAAATAAATAAATAAATAAATTAGATGGAAAAGTCACGCTAGCGCGTTACAGTTCAATTATATGTCACAAAATTGTTACTCTTCTAGGCTTGTCATATTTATATGGTACTAAGGCTGACATTCAGAGACGACAGAAACGAGTCTAAGCGTGAACTTACGCTTCCATCTGGCAAAATCAATAGCTTGCGCTCATATTTGTATTCAGAGACGTTCGGAACACGACTTAAACTTAACGTAAACTAAGATAAGCCAAGTAGTGAATATTGACTACTTAAGACGACACTAGCGCCGCCAAGCGGGCTAAGGTCACAGTTTAAATATATAGTAAACAGTTGGTAAGCTACGTACTTACGTTCCGAATTCAAACACACACAGAGACGTGTGCTCTACAGGGATTTCTCGGTTAGGTTCGGTTAGGTAACAGCGAAATATTCAAAGGTTGTCAGTCGGTGTTACTTCGAGACAAAGTCGGTCACGATTTGTGTTGCTCCCATATTTTCCTATATTAATAATTATATTGACAGGACTATATTGTAGTGTTTACGGCTGCTTGAACTCCTCAATATAAAATCAGCAGGTGGTTTTTTATAAATTTCCCGCTAATATCGAAAGGTATAATGAATGTTCAACTATTTCTCTACGAATTTGTTGTCAATATTGACCGATTGCTTTGAAAATACGTGTCTTCTCTGAAATCGTAATTATGGTCAGAAATAAAAATAAATGGCGGCCATTTTGATATTTTTTATTACTGGACCGATTATATACAAAATCGATATCTGAGAGTTCGTATAGTCTCTAAATCCATATGTATATAAAGTCGGAATTTAAAAAATGGCCGCCAATTTGGACCTTCTTAGTTACTGGACCAATTGCTTTCAAAATCGATATCTGAGAGTCCCTATGGCCTCTGAATACTTACTTATAGTCAGAATTTTAAAAAGTTGCCGCCTTTTTATCTTTTTAGTTACTGGACCAATTGCTTTCAAATTCGATATCTGAGAGTCCCTATGACCTCTGAATACTTATTTATAGTCAGAATTTTAAAAAGTTGCCGCCTTTTTGATCTTTTTAGTTACTGGACCAATTGCTTTCAAAATCGATATCTCAGAGTCCATATGGCCTCTAAATCCTTATTTAAAGTCAGAATTTAAAAAAAATGCCGCGTTTTTTATCTTTTTAGTTACTGGACCAATTGCTTTCAAAATCAATATCTGAGGGTCCGCGTAAAGTGGGATAGTTGATAGTGATGACATTATCTTTTTCAGCCGGTCCAAATTGCTTCGTTTGATTTTCCGAGATGATTCAGTAAAGAAACCGGCACTGAATTATCGTGTTTCTGAAGAATACTTTAACGCTTAGGATATTTTACCAGGAACAAATCGCAATTATTAAAAAAATATCCATTCCCATCTTTTTTTTAAGAATCATCCCATGTTTTTAATTCCTGTTTAAATATCGTCATATAGCTTACATACTACTTACATACTTACGAGCGAAGCCCTGGGCCAATACTAGTATTAATTTATGTTTGCAGTAGGTAAATGTAACTAAATAAAATAAAAACCATTTTCCAAAAATATTAGTGACATCCCTAGCGCTCCGCTTGTCGATGTCACAAAAACGTCTTAGCTGAGTTACTGTATGTAGTATATATATACTGTGCTAAGGTGGAGTTAATATCGACAATTTGAGATTTTCATGTCTGACTAACCTCTTAACTTAAATAAATAGGTTTATGTCTCAGATATTTTGTTTCGCTCACTCCAATTGCATTTTTTATATATTGCTATCCTGTTTTAATCTCTAATATATAAAGCTCGATTACCACTGATTTTTATATACATCTGCTTACACATTTTCATAAAAACCGTAACCTACCGATAAACATTTTGCTATTAAAAATGGCCATAGAGAAGAGAGTCTTAGCTAAGCTTACACTGCGTCTCTGAACGAATTTTAAAGATGCGCTTAGCGACGTCTTTGCTTAGAGCGGTCTTCGCCCGTCTTAAGGTCATGTCTCTGAATGTCAGCCTTAGTGTCTATCATAAACTTATTATTACTAGCGTTTATGGTGTCTATAGAACGGGACGGTCACAAAGCAATATACAGAATATACAACAACGCTACGTAGATTTACGTCTCAACATGCTATGCTTCATGTTGCAGTTTATAAGGTCTCATTTGGGTATAAGCGTACATAGAACTGACATAGATATATGATCAAATATTAATTTAAATACTTACACATTAAAAAAAATAAGCTTCATAAATAAATACCAAAAAAACCGCCTCGAGAAACTATTTATCAAAATAATGCTATAAGAAAATAATTAACTATAGGCTGCTTTGAAGAAGTTGCGCGGTGCGGGAGGGGTGTGACGCGAGATGTCAGTCACAGGACCATGATAGGCACCATACAGCTTAGCCAATAAAGATAAAGATAAAATTTATTCAAAATTACTTATGGTAAAAAGCACAATAATATAAATCATAATAATAACATAAGTATGATACTGATAGGTGCCTGTACTATACTTCATTTGAAATAACATTAGACACGTTTAACAAACCCGTTTACAGTGTATTCAACCGATTTTGACTTCTATTCCGTACGCATAAGGATGGCATTAAAAGCGAAAACGTATTTACGATAACAAATGTTTACTGCAGCTGTAATTTGTCATGTTACTAACGTAATAGAAGTCAAAATCGGTTGAATAAAGTGTAAATGGAGTTATTTAAATTTCTAATGTTATTTCGAACGGAGTATAAGATAAACCTGTGCCACAGGCGGCAGAAGTGCCAACAATAATGTACTTAAGAGGAACAAAGTTTTTAACAATATTTAACATTGGCAGTCTTAAAATGTAATACAAAAATAAATTAATTTCTTATAATAGACCTAATTTACTTATTTGACAATGGTTATCAGATCTTTCGTTTGATCATAGGTCAAAGTTTGTAAATACAATAGTAGCCAATAGGCGTGAGTCACCCCCCCCCCCCCCCGCATCGCGCAACTACCTCAATTTCAGACATTAAACGTTGGCCTATAGCTATTTTGTATAATGTTCAGCCCTTATAATAAATTATAATGTTTATTTTCAGCTTGACGGCTTTAAATAATAATTAAAAAAATTGGGAATTTATAGTTCAGTTGTTTTACTAAATCACTAGGGATTTAGCTAAACAACTGACTTTCATTGGAAAGGTAGCTGCCAAGTATTTTATATTTAATAAGTGTGGTTATAAGATATGAATTTAATATGATATACAGCTCAAAATTTTGGCTATTAAGGGTAGCTACCCTATCTGTTATAGTTAGAGAGTTCTGGGGGCCTAAAAAGGCCACATTGAGCAATTCATCTAATGATCTGCTTAGTAACTGTCAAACAGATGATTACTGAATATGAACCTTATGCGGATTACATTAAGAGTTGTCAATTAAGTAGATATTTTGACATTCATAATATGAATCATATTATGATTCATCTAAAGCGGCCTTTTTAGCCCCCCTGGTCTTAGGAAACTTGAGATAAATTTTGATAATATTGAAAACGCTATTAATGTCTTCAGTCTTTTGAAAAAAAGGTAGTCTGCGAAAATAAATACATTTCTCAAAAAGCTTAAGTGGTGCTCAATCGACTCTATTTCCCATCAGGAATGTTTCCTCGAAACAGCCGATGAAGTCGTACTTACCGAAATTGAGAAAAATATAAAAATCTATTTCCCATACAATTTCTATGAAAACATACCTTCGTATGCAAGTAATCTAAAACCATTGTACCTTACACTAATCCGTTAAGTTTATTGTTCTCAAAATTCACGTATTTCCGAAGGCCAAAACTCTATCTATAATGGAAAGGGTAGCTACCCTTAATGCCCCAAAAGTTCTTCTTCTCTGTTCTTCTTTCTGTTTCAGTAGAAAAAGAAAGGGACAGAGTATTTAGTCTAGTTTAGAAGCTATGGCCAAAAAACAAATCGTTTCATTTATTTTATCTTCAATTTTAAAAAAATACATTCTATGTTCTTTTATTCTTTCAAACTGCGCAACAGAATTGACACAATTATCCGTTTTTCTTTTAAATATCTAAGGATTGCGTGCGTGCATTTTTAAACGCTTTTATTAGCTTCACTTGTAACTATGTAAAAAAATCTTGGAAGTTAAATTTGACCCCACTTCCCGGTTTCCGATTGAGCTGAAATTTTGCATACACGTTCAGTTTGGATGACAAAAGCGTTTTCTTTAGTTTTTTTTTAAGCTATAATTTTTTTTTTCTATCTTGGTTCTTAATTATATTTTATAACCACACAAGTATTTAAGTTCCAATAAGTTAATGTTGTACCAATATTGTAAATACCTAATATAGTTTTATAAGTGAAATAAAAAGCTTTATATTTACGATAAATTGCTGGTTTTATTATATTTCCATTAATGATATTAGTGGCCTGCACACGTTGACTTTGCAGCGCGAACCGTGAAGTGTTGTTTTGAACCATAATATTTTTAAAGTCACTTTCGTGTTGGACTAAAAGCGCCATCTATTATAATAAATTGCAATCACTTATAAAGTACACCAAGTAACATTTGACGTCGATGTTAATTTCATGGATACATGACAGATGGCGTTGTATTAAAAATAAGAAATTATCGGCTACCGCTGTAAATTTTATTTTAATATAATTATAGCGGTATTATACGGATGTTTATTATGTACTTCCTTGTATGAAATTCTTATTATATCCATGCGATATTATAGATGCTTGTATATATCAATCTGCAATTAACTGTTAGTATTAAAATATTCAAAGTACATACCTACTTACGTTAAGTGTCTAGCAGACACGTAAGCTTTACCATACTGCGGATTTTAAAGAATAGAAAACATTTATTCGACACTGGACATAGTCAACAGCAGATAAAAATAAAAATAGAAACAGAGTTCACAAAGAAACAAAAATAAAAAACACGAACAAAACATAAACACGAGATTTGACTGCACTGACGAGCACGCCCATATCGAAAAGGTTACCAGTTCAGCATTTGCTGGATGCGGAACACCCAGCGCTGGTTTCCAGTTGGGACCCTGCAGTGTGTCACGGACGGAGGTAAATAAAAGCATGGAAGTGACTCAGTTGCCGTCGCCGTGTTCAGAATTAGCTATCAGAGCAGGCACGCCCCGCGCCGGTTGCTAAATTAGTGCGTTGCGTTGCGTCGTCGCAGCGTCAACGCTGCGTCGTTTTAGGTACACAATATATATATTTTTTTAGTGACATGCCACATTATGTCATGCGTCGTCGCACGCGACACGTTTCAACGGATCGACGGACGAGAGACGAAGCGGGGGGAAGGTGATGCGCTGCGCTGTCGGAGCTCCGGTGCGACGACGGACAGTGCACAGAGTACATTATACGAGTATATATGGACAGTGTTCCACCACTGCGAGAGGGGCAAACTGGACGTGCGTACACGACATTATTTAACACAATCAATTTTAGAACACATTTGTTCCGGTTCATTGTCGAATGAAGACTGAAATCCGCACTGAGACGCTGCGCTGCGAAGGCGTGCGTCGTCGCAACGTGTGGCATACAATAAGTTGATCCGTTGCGATGACGCAACGCAACGCACTAATGACGCCTCAGCCTTAGCTATGCTATGCTAAATCTCACATAAAAAGGGGTACAAAGTTTTCTCTTCACGTATTATTATAGAGTTATAATTATGTGTTCTGTTTTTAATTACTATTACAACAGAAACTTGTCAACATTCCACGGAGTCTTTGTTGATATTTTTTATATGCCACTCATTGCTACCTTTGAGAGACGTCTATATAATTAATAAGTATACATAGCTATTGCGTATGGTACAAGTATTAACTTCGTAGCTGTTTAAATAGGCAGTAATCAATCAATCAATCAATCATTTATTTTGTAAAACACAGGTACAGAATTGTTATAAGATAAAAGATAAGACCACCATGTTTCGCCGATAGGCATACAAAATGTTAAACCATTATGTATGTGTTTGAAGAGGTAGGGTACTAAGCCCCTTCGTCACTGCGACCTGCGAAGATCTATTGTGACACCTCTTGTATTATTACAGCACTCCCTCTAGCCGTAAGTCAATAATAAAATTGACTATATTCTTGGGGTGGAGGGATTTAATCTCATCTGGTGAGATTAGGTGGCCCCCCAGGTGCTGGCTTCTAGTGTGGTGTACTACGTCACACTCGCATAGGATATGTATGGGCGTCTCATACTTCTCGCGACAGAATCTGCAAATCGTGGTGTCACTAAGGCCCATTTTTTGTAGATATGTTAAACCATGCTATTACAATTATTATTATTTAGAAATGTCAAATAATAATAAAATTACCATAAAAAATACGCACGCCAATACAATAATGTCAATGTCTAAGTGTTAGGTAATGCTGGTATAAGCGGGGACCGAAAACCGCTATAAATTAGGGTACAGGCATAGAATACTAACTATCAGTGGCGAAGAGTCCATACAACCCGATTCCCATCGGCTACCCTTTAGGAATTGGTTAGTGCATAGACCAATGTAATATTAGAAAGAAAGAAAGAAAGAAAAAGTTTTTATTTCTACGCCCAGTATGACGCACAAAACATAAAAATATCTAAGCTTAATTAATACTAAAAAAAAAAACATCGTTCTGAGAGGCTTCTTTGGTCATTGGCTTATATTATATTGTATTATTTACTCATCCATCTGACAAAAAAAGGCTTTTTATTCAGTTAGGTCGAGCTCTTCCAGACATGACTATATATAGATTACAAGAGACAGTATGGATTTTTGTCTTGCAGCATTAATTGCACCAATTTTTAGAGGGCTTTTTTTGGGCGGCTTCCCCTTTTAAAACTGTCACCACTGCTAACTATTACTACGTACTACTAGGTATCCAAGAATTATTGTTACTTCTAAGAATACGGTTATCGCTATCTGGGTCATCATCTGCCTGGCCTTTATCCCAACTACGTTGTGGTCGGCTCCCAGTCTAACCAGATGCGGTTGAGTAACAGTACTTTATACGGAGCGACAGCCATCTGACCTCCGACTGGGAGACACTGATACCCTAAGGTTACACCGGTTGTCAGACTTTTTGGGTTGCTGACTCCCATAACGACTGTCAAAGGTATTCGTATGACAACCGGGACCAACTGCTTAACGTGCTATCTGAGACATGGAGGGGTCTCGATGTATGATATTATGGCTATCTGGGTAACCAAGATAATTAATAATCATGTTAGGTACCTCTAAATTTGGGTATCCCTATCCATTTAAATACCGGTAACTTAAAAATCGACACCAACAATGAACACTACGCTAATTTCTCATTTTTTCTAATTCTAGTGTGTCTTGTATTTGTGGCAAATAAATGATTTTTCTTTCATACTATCTTAAGTTTTGTTTTATTTTTTTAATTTTTGTTCTTGTTGTTATCTTTTTTTTTTCTGTATGTGGTGACTTAATTTTGCATCCAAATAAATTGTTTTTCTTTCTTTCTTTTGGTGTATATTCTTTCTCTATTCTCTTCTATTCCACGTACATACGTGACACACCATATTATTTTCCAGCCGGTCAAAAAGGTCACCCAGTACAAAGTTTGTGTTTATAATTCTTTCTTTTCTTTCTTTTTAAAAACGTTGCCCCTCACTAGGATTTCTCCTGTATCGAGGGTACAGTTTACAAACATACATGTCACATGCACACACCACCCAGACCCGAAACAACTATCTGTAGATCATACAAATACTTGTTCCGTGCGGGGATCGAACCCGCGGCACGTAGCGTAGAAGGCTAATCGCTTAGCCACTGCGCCAAACGTGTCGTCAATTAGAATTTTCGTTCTTTTAAATACCTAACCGTTATCTATTCTTAGTAACCAGGGAAATACGGATTCCCTGTGGGTTAGCAATGAATGACGTGTCATACTTTATATCAAGGAAGGCGCTGAGTCATTGAAATAAATGATTAATTTAGTTTATTTTTGTATTTCCTCATCGATTTAGCGGTTATAAGTGCGGTTGCTCGGTTTTAGGTCACCGATTGATTTCCAGCTATTGAATATGTGTGTATACCATATTCAAAAACATTCCTTAGTCCTTATTCATAATAGTCGGAAAGTCGGAACAGGTTAACAGAACAAAATCGGAAAGGGTATAATTATAAAGTCATAAGGGGTTCATAATCATAAGAACTGATGATTATGAACAACTTTTACTATGGGACCAACTAGCCTGCGGATTACCGCGTAACTAAGATGGTAATGAACATCGACACTGGTAATGAACTTCAATACGATCGTGAGAAACTAAACTTCGAGCTGGCTTGTAAAAAAATTACCGATCATTAAAATAGGACTCCCAACTTCATTATTGGTCATTTTTTTACAAGTTACCTCGAAGTTTAATCTCTCATGATCGTATTGAAGTTCATTTTTAAAAGAGTATCCATGGAGTTTCTTGCCGGTATCTTCTCCTGAACAACCCACTTGGAACCGTGCACCTAGAATCACGACGTTTTGAAAGTGTCTGCAAAGGCCCAGTTGAAATAAAAACCTTTGACTTTGACTGCCAGTGTCGATGTTCATTACCATTTTAGTTAAGCGGTAGACCCGCTGATGATAAATTTCATTACGATCGTGAGACTTGGCTACAAAGACAGTACTGACAGCCGGAAGTACGCGCCGCCACTTGTTATATTTATTTGTTTATTTTCTTTTTATTAACATTTTTATCCTATTTTACGAGTATGTTTATATTTGAACACATATTTTATTGTATGATGTATATATAATTATTTTGTTTTTCTGTTTCCCCTTTTTTGTTTCTATTTCTTTGCCTTCGTCCGTGCGTCACTGCAGGGGTGCCAACTGAAAATCAGCGTTGGGCTCTACGTGGGTTTTACGTGTTTAGTATTTTCTTTTTACTTATTTTTTTGTATATTTGTGGTTTTGTGCTGTCTAATAAACGTATTTCTTTCTTTATTTGCGACAGCGGCCCCACATTTGTTGTGTAGTACCTAAGCTTGATTTATGAAAAGAGTATCCATGGAGTTTCTTTCCGGTATCTTCTCCAGGACCAACCCACTTGGAACCGTGCACCTAGAATCACGATGTTTTGAAAGTGCCTGCAAAGGCCCAGTTGAAATAAAAATCTTTGACTTTGACTTTGATCAACTGTCTTATTTATCATACGTAATCGGCGGCGGAAGCCTTTTTGACACAGCTGCGAGTCTGCGACGTATAATCCATTTTATTTAAGATTTTTTTTTGTTTCACAAGTTTTTATTTATTATTTTTCTGTTAAATTAATTTTTCAATCAACTTTCGACCTCATTACAATATAATTTCACGTTTGACGTTGTTTGTTAGTGTAGGAGAATACCATTTGTGACATTTATGACATTGGTAGTAGATCGGAACGAGATCGGAACTATATTTTGAATATTTTTAGCGACACGGTTGCAGTGTTCCCAACTTAGGGGTTTTCCCCCCAAATTTAGGGGGTAAATAAGTGGGCTGGGATTTTTTTAGGGGTATTTTTAGGGATTTTTTTACTCTTGACTTTTACTGTGAAGTTTATAATGATTGTGACGCAGTTGGCTGTAAACGTTTTGAAAATGTTTAAATTATTTTATATTATTACAATTTATTTATTATTTTAACGGAGTTTATTTTTTAGGGGGATTTTAGGGGTTTTAACTTTAGCTTTGGGGATCAATATTATTGAGAGTTGGTAAGTGGTAACACTGTCTCTTAGGTCCCTTTAGCAATGTGCCCGTGGACCACCGTGGACACTTATAATTGACAGAATGATATTTTATTTCTTCTGTCGCCCGCTGCACCTCATACCTTGGGCGGTCAATAATCTCTGACGTATGCGCCCGCGCATGCCGCGGCCGCAAACTTGTCATTAATGACACCCAGTTTCTTAGGGTTGGCTCTGCTAAGTTATAAAACACAGATTTATTAAGAAACACAGAATTTCACGGTAAGGGAGTACGTAAGTATGTGTTCAAGCCTTGAGTGACTTTTTTGTTTAACAAACGCGAGACGGTACGCTATTATCGTGACCTTGAACGCGTTTAAAAAAAGAAAGAAAGAAGGAAAAATAATTTATTTGGATGCAAAATTAAGGCACCACATGCAAAAGAAAAAAGAAGAAAAAACTTGAAAAAAATAATTAAGGTTATCACATAGATATTATATAAGTATATTGTACCTATGTAGGATATACCACAATCATTCATCGTTTGGCGCGAGAGTTTTAGTAATTTCTGAGGTCCTTTCTAGTTCCGATTCCTTTTAAGGGTTCGTATTCATCTTTATGAACAACTTCTTGAAATAAAAAAACTTCAATTTGGACTTTGACATTGGTAGTTCACGGGGTAACAATAATAATAGGAAAATATTTCGGTCAAACAGTCCGAAGTTTTAGCCTAAGTGCCAACCCTAATGACTTGCCCCGAGCGTGTGCGTTTCAAGCAAAGTTTCTACATTCAGACGTAGTTTAACATTTGCGACGAGATATTGTGTTTTAAAAATAATATTAACTATTTATTAATAAAACAAAAACATTATTTCTATAAAAAATTACCGAAATAAACAGTGGATTATAATTTGAATGAACATAATAATATCGAAAGTAATTCCAAATTCGAATTTTGAATGACAACAAACAGTGTTCGATTTATAAAATTCTCGAATAACGTGTTGAGTGTTCTTTTTTTTTCTAATTTAAGTTTTTTTTTATTCAATCATTAGTGTATTCGTTATAAGGTTGAATATTTTTTTAAAGTGTGTTGTTATTATGGTCTGATAGCCATTTAATTGAGTCTATTAAATCTGTTTGCGTGAGGCATCGTAAGGTAAGTAATTGTGGGAATTTTACCAACTTTTTTTATTAAATGTTCGCTCAAATGAGTGTTTTTAAGTTTTACTACCCAAGTTGTTAGAAGGACAATTATGGTGATGTACCATGAACCATTATAGTGTATCTACCATGGTAGTTTTACGTTTTTTGTGAATATTAATAAATGGTACTTAGTTACTTAGGTTTTTTTATATATCTAAAATATTTTAAAACGCCACCGGTTGCGAATGTGGCATGTGTAACTTACCTATAACTTTTTCCGCTGTATTTACGACAGTAAATGCAGAACTTATACTAACACATTAGGTACACTACAGTCTACAGTATTTCAAATTTAAAAAATATCTTTTGACAGCTGTCAAATGATACCTATTTTATTAATTTGAAGAACTTTAACCCTTAGAGGCCAATTATCCTATTCTTATTTTTTATTCACATAAAATTACATTATTCTCGCAGCTCTTACCACAACAATGTACTAATCAAGATTGTAATCTATAATTTTAAAAGAGTTTCCATGGAGTTTCTTGCCGGTTCTTCTCCGTAAGACCTACTATTTGGAACCGCGCACCTACTTTCTCGCCATTTCATATAAGTGCCTGTATTTGCGGGGCGGGCAGTATAAACATAATTATTTTAGTCATTTTCTAATCGGAAAAATAAGAATGAGACTTCCGACGAGAAATTCCCTTCAGACATTTGTCTGTTAGAAAAAAAAAAATATGTATCGTATTTTCTTCCAATATAAGATCCTATCTTCTAATCCCGATCTCTTTGACCGTGATTTTGCGTTAAATGGCCAACTTTGGTCGCGGGACTTATCTCATTACCGTGACCCCGGAACGTAAAGGGCTATCGAAGGAACACCGTGGATTTTAGTCAGTACAAGCCTGACAGTCCCTCCCACCCTGCCCGGGGTGGGAGGACTCATTTGATGATATTACCGCGCTAAAAAAAAAAAATAAAAAAAAAATGGCCAACTTTGACGTTCTTATTCTGAGAAACTGAAAGACTTTGATAACTTTAACTTATTGAGTGGTGGAGAATAGTTATTAGTATAGTTTATAGCGGCCTCGCTTATTGCAATTTTTCCTTATCTATTTATATAAATCCAAAATTCCGAAGCGAGTTTTTTATTAAATGCGCGACGGCACTTTTTCGAGCACGTGGATTGAACTATTTTACATAAGAAAATTAAATGAAAAATATATAATAATATCTCTTAAATTGTCGTTTAGTTCATAGCGTCCTCAAAATTTTTAAATATGTATGGAATATGGAATATCTATACAAAAAATCCCATTCAAAACCATAAAACTACTAAAAACGCTCAGAATTAACTGTAAATTCCTCCTTACTACATTAATATTGTTACGTAAAATTTATACTAGAATAAACGTTAGTTCATAAGAAATTCAAATTTAATACTTTTTTTACCAATAAATAAATTATAAAACTTAAAATTAACGTAATTACAACTGCCAAATTGCTACATAGTGCGATGCGTCGCCGTGCTTTTTGTGATAGGCCTCTTAAGGGGTTATTGTAGGTACTCATCATTATGAACAACTTTTACTACAGGACCAACCCTGAAATCACAAAAAAATACCATCTGTTCCATACTTTTTAGTCGAGTAAAGTTGAAATATGATTTCTTTATTTCTGCTTTTTATTTAAAAACCTTGCCCCTCACTAAAATTTCTCCTATATCGAGGGTACAGTTTACAAACATACATGTCACATGCACACACCCAGAACCGGAACAACTATCTGTAGATCATACAAATATTTGTTCCGTGCGGGGATCGAAACCGCGGCACGTAGCGCAGAAAGCTAATCGCTTAGCCACTGCGCCAATCGTGTCGCTATATTTGTATGGAACAGCTGATTTTTATTACTAAATAGGTACCTACGTGGTTTCATTTAATATTACATTTATTTATTTATGCAAATAGTATCAATGAGGCGGTAGGAAGTAAATAGGAAGCTGGGATTTCCTATGACATCATACTAAGAAGAATATAATATTACTAGTTTAACTTATGACTTGTAAGTTAAGCCGTTTAACCACAAAAACTTGTGGTCGACTTGCATCTAGAGATCGAAACAGAAAAAAAATATACAAAATTATTTATATTAAAATAAAGTAAAAACCGAATTCAAAAAAAAATCAAAAAAAAAAAATCTTAAAAAACGTAACAGCTTCTGAAGTCCATTTAATTCTTCAATGCACCTAGTTTGGCAGTGGCACCGACTTTAGAAGATGTTAAGGATTATAAGAAAAATATTTAAACTTTTTAGTATTTTGAAGTCGGATTTTACTTTTTTATGTTTATTATTGTCGTAAAAATAATAAAAAAAATCTTAGTTTTTTCTTTCATATCCAGAAATATATTAGCTTTTTTTCATGATGTTAACCATTGACATTTTTTTTTCATCTCAAAACATATTATATCTGTTTCATTTTATGTTTTTCAACTAATTTTTTTATCTCAAAAAAACATTGTTTTTATAAAGCTCTACTTACACCTATAATACCTAATTATTGAAGTTGCAAACTGACCGCACGAATTGAAATGACACGGTTGGCGCAGTGGCTAAGCGATTAGCTTTCTGCGCGACGTGCCGCGGGTTCGATCCCCGCACGGAACAAATATTTGTATGATCTACAGATAGTTTGTTCCGGGTCGGGTTGTATGTGCATGTGACATGTATGTTTGTAAACTGTACCTTCGATACAGGAGAAATACAAGGGCAGGGCAAAGTTTTTTTAAAAATAAAAACTTGCATGGCTCGACACCGGAAATAATTATGAATTCCGTGGCGAAGGTCGCGAGTTCGATTCTGCTGAACTATTTCGTAGTGAACTTTAGAACAAGCTCAGGAAAACAGTGGATAGGTACTGTAAGGTTTTATGGTATAAGCATAGACATAATAATTATACTTCGTAGTATAGATATTATGTCTATGGGTTATAAGCCAACCTTCTTCTGTGAATGCTTAAGCATATAAGCTTCTGCTGTGGACATTTATATTATATATATACAGGATATTTTTTTATGTAGTGCCCAAAATTTGCAGAGTGATTCAGTGTCCGTTCCCAAATGCAACCGCAGCACTAAAATTCACTCCAAAACAAAATAAAAATTTGATTTTGTATGGCTTGCGCTAGTAAATTATGCGTATCCGCCTTATGAAAGAAAATCAATTTATTTACACAAATGACGACACAAACAAAAGTAAAAAATTAAAACACAATATTCCAAAAAAAGAAAACAACAAGAAAATTTAATATAAAATAACAATGAGTTAAATGAATAGGATTCCATACTATGACGAATTTCGTTTTAAAGTGTATCCCAATACTGCGGTTGCATTTAGGAACAGAGACTGAATCACTAGAAATTATGCGTACTACATAAAAAAAATATTCTGTATAGCATTCTGCTGGTGAAAGAATTTATAAAACCAGTCCCGTAGTTTTTGAATTTATTCATTAGATACAAACTAAAATACATAATAATATTTCTCTTTATATCTAACAGTGGCGAAGGGTGGCAGATTTAAAAGGGGAAGCCGTCCCAAAAATGCCCTCTAAAAATTTCTGCAGTAAATGCTGCAAGACAAAAATCCATCCCGTTTCTTGTAATCTATATAATATAGTCATGTCTGGAAGAGCTCGACCTAACTGAATAACAAGCCTTTTTTTTTGTCAGTTCGATGAGTAAATAATATAATATTACGTTGGTCTATGCACTAACCAATTCCTAAAGGGAAGCCGATGGGAATCGGGTTGTACGGACTCTTCGTCACTGATATCTAATATTAGTTAGTGTAGATGTAAATTTAGTTCGATTGGCCACAGTTGCCGAGTTATGCGACAAACAAACATGCAAACTTGTTTGTTACTCGTTTCGTATGGACCAGTTTTGACATTATTAGGTAGATACTTTTTTTTTAAAGTCATTGGCTTGTTTTTTTTCTACCGATTTGACACTGCTAAGATTTTAGCAATTATTTTTACCAATATTTCCGTGAGTATATTATTATGAGTCTGAAACTTAATGTAAATCACTCATATTATGTGATATACATGAATTTTTCGAAAAAACAATTATAAAAAAAAATCGCTTAGATCAATATATTATTATTATTGTTTCATACAAACTAATTCAATTGGATTTATGCGTTTACTTGTGATAACCTTGACGTAACAAATTAGAGTTAATACACCCCAGAACGAACTATGGTTATAATAAAACTAACTAATAATTATATACAATCATAAAATATAAACTTAAATATGTACACTAATAATTATTGTTAAATAAATAAATCATAAAATAAAATAAATATAAAACTGAGTACCTAGGCGTCAAAGTACTCCTCCTCCTCGCTGTCAATTGGCAGCGTGCCCCATAGATTTATTATCTATAGGGGGGAGCCCTACTTATTATTTCTATGGCGTGCCCAGAAGACTGGCAGCATTGCCACGTTGAATGTTTGACCAAAGAATAGGCCAGCCCTCGGATATAAAAGATAGAAAAAAAAGGATAAAATAAAACTAAAACTATGGTAAGAAAAACATATTATATGAGGGGGCAAAAAGACATAACAAATATTCAATGTCTATGTGTATTCAAATAAAGAAATATTATTATAATTATTAATATATTGTTTATCAGGAAATCACACTAGTCTACTTATTAAATAACCTACTATTAATTTTTAAATTTTATAAAATCATCATACCTACATCATATTATACCGATCTTCTTTCTTTTTGTTTAAAAAAACATTGCCCCTCACTAGGATTTCTCCTGTATCGAGGGTACAGTTTACAGACCCGAAACAACTATCTGTAGATCATACAAATATTTGTTCCGTGCGGGGATCGAACCCGCGGCACGTAGCGCAGAAAGCTAATCGCTTAGCCACTGCGCCAACCGTGTCGAAAAACCTTGACCGTGTTGAAAACTTGTCAAAGTCACCTCCATATTGTCATCGAAAATTGCAAGACCCTATTGTTTGTTGTACCCATAGTAAATTATTTAATGAACTCACATATTTTAATGCATGCTTTATATACCTATCTTTATTTATACTTTTTCTCAATGTAAGTGAACTTATTGTGTTCTTTTCTGAGAAATAAATATCTTTAAACCGAACCTTACCGGGTACCATAATATTTCGGACTTTTGTTACACGATGTATAAATTAAATACACACAAGTTATTAATTACTTAATGATTGTTTACAACCGGACTTGAGACATTCTTTCCACTGTTCACTGTGGTCAGAACCATTGTGTTTTGTCCTTTCTCACATTAATTTCAACCTTCACATTCAAACCCCAATTAATTATCTTTCTTTATTTTTATTTTATTTTATTTACTATGCATTATAATATAAGCTAACCGTCAAAAACCCCCGACTCCAACTAGAAAAAGAGCTGTAACTTTTGAACGGCCGAACAGATTTTTATGAAACATGGCTAAGAACACTCGGGATAAAATTATCTATGACACAAAAAAAACTATACGAAAATCGGTTCTTCCGTTTGAGAGCTACGATACCACAGACAGATACACAGACAGACATGTTAAACTTATAACACCCCTCTTTTTTTGTCAGGGGTTAAAAATAGGTACGTTTAAACACTCGCCTTTATTATTTTTATTAGTTATATTATAACATCTTTACTTTTATTTATGTATTTTCGTAACTGCCCGTCGCTAACAAAACAACGACATTATTATCCTATATTTAATACTTGGAAGTTATTTTTGGTGTAGTTGTAATGTAGCAAACTATATATAAAAGGATACATTATTCATATTAAGGAAAACACAACACTTTAATTATAATCAAGGAATTTTACCAAATACTATATATACGGTTTACATATGATATCTTAATAACTGAGTTAATTGTTACTAAAGCAATGTTATCTTTTGTCATCGTGACTTTGAACTATTTGTCTAATAATTATATTGAATGTTGTCATAAGAAGACTGTATAGTATATAAACCACCCTCATCCCTGCTGAACAAGACCTCCACGTATAATATACCATAGGATATAAATGTAAGTATAATTATACTTTTTTTTTTTTTTTTTTTTTTTTAGCTTGTTAAAATCATGAACTGAGTCCTCCCACCCCGGGCAGGGCGGGAGGGACTGTCAGACTTGTACTGACTAAAATCCACGGTGTTCCTTCAATAGCCCTATTACGTTCCGGGGTCACGGTAATGAGATAAGTCCCGCGACCATAATTATACTATTAGCACTTTTTTTGTTGATTTCTTTTTGTTGGTTTTTTATCTAATTTTAGTATTGTTATTCCAAATGTAGACATTTCAAATGTACCTACCTTATAGAAGGCTAGTCTGAACTGACTTTCCTGTGGGAAGTGGCGCCATGTGCTGAAATACAGGTTTTTAACCTAGTTCGGCAGTGGATGCTGTTTGAAATTTAATGTGTATAATTTCTAGCCCCTTTTTTTGCACAACACATTGTGAACTAATTTATATTATGGCAATAGACAATCTTTAATCTTTATTTGCTGATAAATATCCTGCTGTTCATTAATTCTGAGGACCCTTCCGACCACCCGTACATTACATAGGTACCAAAACGTTTGTTTCGCCTAATTATAGAAAACTAGTGGTCGCCTATAGTGGTCGAAATTCGACCAAATTATATATAAATTTTAGCTTTCTGCACTCCTGCATATAAACTTTAACTATGCCAAATCTCACACTCCTCTGTGCGCGCAATATGCTTAAAAAGGGGTACAAAGTTTTCTCTTCACTTATATATACTATATATATTATATAGATTTTAAAGTCTGAATGCGTACCAAATCAGTATATGCAGAGATGAGAGAATGTAAAGTTGGTCTAATAAGACCAACTTTACATTCTCTACAAATTTCTCTCTAAAAGGCCGCAGCTCGTAATAACGAGCTGCGGCCTTTTGGCATAATAATTAATTAACCGACTTCAAAAAAACTAAAAATCACTTATAAAATAATTTTCTTACAAAACTTAACAGCTTCTGAAGTCGGGGCCACTGCCAAGCCAGGTGCATTGAAGAATTATAGGTCCCGACTTCAGAAGCTGTTAAGTTTTTTAAGAAAATTATTTTATCAAATCAAATCATTTATTTTCAGATAATAAAATCCAATTTGTTAGTAATTACATATACTTCTTAAACACTAGTGTTAGTACATACATTTTGCCAATTATTTTAACATTACAACCTACTTACCTTTACCTTTACCTTTTATAACCTACCTACTTTTAGTTTTTTTGAAGTCGGTTTTTACTTTTTTTTTAAAGTTTATTAATTTTATTTTATATGATTTCTTTGTTTCTTTTTATTCTTCTTTTCTTTTGTTGTGCCAATAAACTCTTGTTGTTGTTTCTTACCATGAGTATAATCATTCGTTATAGTATCAGAAACAAATATAACATAACGTTTCACCATTTTAACATGAACCGCAAATAGGGCTGCCAGATCGGAAGACCAAAATATCTCTGACAAATTTTCAAAATGTCGGTATTTTGTGGTTGTTGTTGGGAGAAATAAATATTATGAATAAAAATGTAGAATAGAAAGTTTATTTTTAAAATTAATAGACTACAAAAAACACAATATTGATCCAAAAATCAGTATACACTCACAATCCTCACAATCATACACTCACTAACAATTACATTACCTATTTACTCACACTCATACACACTCGCACTAACGATTATGTCCAAAACTTCTAAATGTGTTTTATACTTATCTATTTAGCTTCTTTGTTTTGTCATTTTAGCTCTTATTTTTATTATTATGATCTTTATTCAATTTTTAATACTTACATTCTTTCAGATTTTTAAATAATTTTACAAAAAAAAAAAAAAAACTATACTTAAGGATAATTGAAACATCGAGAATCTCAGTAGGTGCAATAAATTAGTCTCTTCAGAGGGTAGCCTGGTGATCTGTAACACAGGTTCTACCTATCACAGACACCAGTCTCTATTTAAATGTTAATTACTGTGACTGTATCTATAATGTGATGATGAGAAAATAAACATTTACTTAATTTTTGGGTTGCCACTTTCCGTTCCGTTCGAGTGTAGAGTGAACCTGAAATCGCGCGGCAGTTTCAAATTACTATTTTGTTAGACTTTCCAAAAAGTTATTTGTCTGGAGATTTGGAGTTTTGTCGGGATTCATATGAAATGTCGGGAGAATCCAGACGAATCCCGACCATCTGGCAACCCTAACCGCAAGTGATAAATTTTATATAAAATAGTAATAATTTATGTACCTATCTGAATCGGATTTCCTCTCCGATAATAGTAGAAAAAACGTCGTGCAGTGTATCATTTGTGGTTAATTCTAATCTACTCCTGAAACTACGGAGTACTTCCCGCGGTTTCACAGTTTCACACACATCCTAGGGAAACTGCTCCATGTGCCCGGATTAAAAACAATCCTATATGTTATCCAGGGCATGGTCTACATGTGTGCCTAATATCGTCCAAATCCGTCCATCCGCAACACTAAGTTACTAACATTTAAAAAACTAAAAACCGACTTCAAATATAACTAAAAAGTAATAATTTTCTTAAAAAACTTAACTGCTGATGGCTTGCGCTAGTAACATATGCGTGTCCCCCATACTAAGTCGAATGTTCGTTTTGTTTTAAAGTGTATCCCAATACTGCGGTTGCATTTAGGAACAGAGACTGAATCACTACAAATTATGTGCACTACATAAAAAATAGGTGTACATGAAATAATGATGTTTTCTATTCTAATGTAATGGATAATTATTAACATATCGATTCTTAAAAACAAGTCATTAAGATGTTTATTTTCTTTAATTGTCATATTTTTGTGTTTGGTCGGAGTCAGGGGCACCCAATTGCACCCATTGCCCCCCTGAATCCCCCCCTGAATCCGTGCCTGCGCTAGCGCCAATGCTGAATTAAAAGTATTGAGTGTGCCATGAACCTTATTGCAGAGTAATGACCTACCCGATTTAAAAGAAGAGGGTCATGTTTTCAATCTGGCTGGTGTGTGACGTCAATGAGAATTTTTCCTTGTAACATTCACTGCAACGGGTTTTTTTTGTTTTTTGTGTTAAAAGAATTTCTTTTGCATTTTGATTGATCAAGTGGAAAGTTTTTAGGGTTCCACAAACGAATCCTTTGAGGCGCAAACCATAGATTTATTCAAACAGACTTAGGGTTACCATCCGTGCGGATTTGTCCGGACATGGACTTTCGGTATTCCGTGGCGTCCGGACTACGTCCAACTTTTTAATTTGTCCGGATTTATTGGCTTACATGGATTTTTTTAATGAATGTTTAATTTTGACGACGCGGTTGGCTTTCTGTGCTACGTGCTGCACAGTGGTGTGCACTCCATAAAGACACGTCCGCCTACCTTAATAAATTATGTAATACAAACGTTAATATGTCTGTAAAACCAGTTAATTTAAGTCTTAGGGTGAGGTGGACAATCACAAACATCAATTGTTTTTTAAAATTTTACTATTGCCTGTTTTTTTCTTGTGTATTATAATTTTGTAATGTTATTTTAATTAAATAAACATTAATATTAATATTTGCACACCTTATTAGGTAATAATACAGAGTACTTTATATTTCTGTTTATACCCGTATTAAGCGAATAAATAATTTGATTTAATTTGACAATAGGTACAACACTAAGGCTTACATTCAGAGACGACAGAAACGAGTCTAAGCGTGAACTTACGCTTCCATCTGTCAAAATTTGTTCGTAAAATTGACATATGGAAGCGTAAGTTCACGCTTAGACTCGTTTCTGTCGTCTCTGAATGTAAGCCTAAGTCAACTAAGTTGTGTTTGCCTGCCCTGTAAGAAATATTTGACGACACGGTTGGCGCAGTGGCTAAGCAATTAGCTTTCTGCGCTACGTGCCGCGGGTTCGATCCCCGCACGGAACAAATATTTGTATGATCTACAAATAGTTGTTTCGGGTCTGGTTGTGTGTGCATGTGACATGTATGTTTGTAAACTGTACCCTCGATACAGGAGAAATCCTAGAGAGGGGCAATGTTTAAAAAAAAAAAAACAAAAAAACTGCATCCCCGTCCGATGATGACGATGTTTTTTAGCAACGGAACCCAAGACAAGACACAAAAACCGGCATTTTTGATTTAATTTGCATAATAAGTAAAATATAAACTGGTTATCCTTTAATGACGTCGCATTATTATGCAAAATTTCGATTAAATTTGTGCGCATAATCTCCCTGATACCATTTTTGATTAAAAAGATTGGTAATAAGTACTGGTTTTCAGCCCATTCGCTTTAAATCTAAATACAGATTTTTTTTTTGTAGTGCGCATAATTTGTAATGATTCAGTCTCTGTTCCTAAATGCAACCGCAGTATTGGGATACCTACACTTTAAAACAAAACGAAAATTCGACTTAGTATGAGGGACACGCATAATTTACTAATGCAAGCCATACAAAATCAATATTTTATTTTGTTTTGGAGTGAATTTTAGTATTGCGGTTGCATTTGGGAACGGACACTGAATCACTCTGAAAATTATGCGCACTACATAAAAAATATTCTGTATAATGAAGTCTATTCTGTTGCACTGAGTTGCATATTCTGACAGTACTAAAGTAGACTGAAAGCATCTGTCATCTATCACTTTCTTTTTCTATTGAACCAGAAAGAGACGAACTTCCTTAGTTTAGTTTTTAGTCCCCTAATGCCATGGCGCGCGGGTTCCTTGCACCCTTTGCACCCCCAGGTAGAGACGGCCCTGGTTTTTATACATTTCTTTACTAATATAGGCCTTGTCTATTAAAAGAAAGAAAGAAACATAATTTATTCCTGCAAAAACACAACACTATTGTAAAAGATAAACTACGATAACATGGCGCGCCCCTCCTAAATTCAAAACGTTTGAAAGTATTTACAAAGCGCCACCAAGACTCACAACGCATGTGTGCGTACTGAGACAGCCATCATCATTCTCCTGCCCTTATCCCATTTTATTTGTGGTCGGCGCAATATGCTCAGAATAATGACATTCATGCTTTAGTCATTATTCTGAGGCAATATGTCTTTTTCTTCCATTCATCTCTATCCGACGTCACTTCTAGATTAAGATTTACTTCCTTCACATTCATGCTTTGCCATTCATGTCATGTTTCACCATAGAAATAGTACAAGTACGGTATGGTACTATGTATTATCTCTATGTGTTTCACACAGTCCATCCATTACTGAGACAGACTGAGACAGCTGTCAGACAAAAATATTTGTTGTTATTGTCGTTGTTGTAAGGAGATGTGACTAGAATCCTATATATTATCTCCATAAAGTTATTAAGTAATAATAACTTTATGATTATCTCTATGCTAGAATCATTGAAAGAGTAATTTGGAGGGGCGCGCCATTTTATCGTAGTTTATCTGTACCTATATGACACAGTATAGAAGCTATAAGCTATACCTATAATTTGTCAACCAGTCTGTGATGTTTATACTTGAAGATGTTTAGTTAATTTCCATAATCGGTCATTAAACGGTCGTTTACCTACTATTAAACTTTATTAGATCACGTTCACGAACGATAGCGGCAGTGTTAACGATTAACGCTCTCTAATTTTGAAACGAAAGGAGATGTTTCAAAATACATTTAGGGAAGCGAAAATATTCTAAGTTTATGGGTCCGAGCACGAATGTTTTGACGTATGGTAACGTAAACGTAAGCGACGACACGGTTGGCGCAGTGGCTAAGCGATTAGCCTTCTGCGCTACGTGCCGCGGGTTCGATCCCACGGAACAAATATTTGTATGATCTACAGATAGTTGTTCGGGTCTGGTTGTATGTGCATGTGACATGTATGTTTGTAAACTGTACCCTCGATACAGGAGAAATCCTAGTGAGGGGTAATGTTTCAAATCAAAAAAAAAATATTTAGCTTTCTACACTCCTTCTCCATATAAACTTTAACTATGCCAAATCTCACACTCCTCCGTGCGCGCAATATGCTTAAAAAGGGGTACAAAGTTTTAACATAGGTATAGGTATTCAAAGGTTGTATTTTTCCTTAAATCTACAGATTATCACCAATCCTCCATTAAGCCCTATTGCAAATTGATTTTTGTGGTGACAACAATGGAATTTTTGTCAATAAAGTTGGTATTTCTGATAATCAATTAAATGCAAGCAATTATACCTTTTATTTCCACAAAATGACCCTTTTGGAAACCGCAAAAGCATTTAATAGGTATTTTACAAAACATACAAAAATCATTTCAACACATACAAGTTGTTTTATAATTATTATTTATTTAATTCATATTTAATTAATATATTTTCTGTACACGTAGGCACACATACCGTCACTCGATGTGGCTCCCGCTGAAAACCAGCGCGGTCGGGCTGCTCGCAGCGCGACAGCTTAAGCTGAGCGGAAGCCTTTTTGACACAGCTGCGACGTACAATCCATTTTTTATTTAGATAAATATTTTTCTTTTTTTTGTTTTACATGTTTTATTCTTTTATTTTTGTTATATTATCTTTAAAATCGTTTTTGTGCTGTGTCAAATAAATACGTTTTCTTTCTTTCTTTCTTTTAAGTTGCAAGACCAGCATAGCTAATCTTTAATAATATCTCCCATCTCGATTCGAATCTGCATTATTGTCGGTTCATATTTGTTTGCAGCAGCTCCTGTTATTACATCAAACGTTTATTTTTTTTTGTTGTATTTCTAACACCCTTCAGAAAAGAGTGGTGTAATAAGTTTGTAGTGAGTATCTGTGTATCTATCTGTGGCATCGTAGCTCCAAAACGGATGGGCCAATTTCAGTGCAGTTCTTTTTAATTGAAAGCTAGTTTAATCGGGTATCTTATCTATGTTTCATGAAAATATGTTTAGCCGTTCAAAAGTTACAGATCTTTTTAACACGCTTTTATTAGCTTCACCTGTAACTAACTATGTAAGAAAATCTTGGAAGTTAAATTTGACCCACTTCCCGGTTTCCGATTGAGCTGAAATTTTGCATACACGTTCAGTTTGGATGACTAAAGCGTGTTCTATAGTTTTTTTTAACTATAAAACTAAAACAAAAAAAAAAATTGTGTGTCATACTGGGTGTAAAAATAAAAACTTTTTCTTTCTTTCTCTTTATTCTAGTTGTAGTCGGGGGTTGTTGACGGTTAGGTTAAATTGTTTTCTGTAATGGAAAGAACGATGGCGAAAATCTTTCTCTTTTATTTCAAGACAAACAAAAATAAAACATTTAAAAAGTAATATTGGATTCAATAATTCAATGAATTAATTGTCATCGTCGCTATTATTTTGTACTTTGATCTTTAAACTATACGAATTACGGTACATAATCGCTCAGCAATTATACATATATAAGTATCTGAGGTTTTTCTTACACGTATATATGTTTTGTTCTAAAAATAACTCACTTCTTGCGGTTTTAAACAATAAGATAATTTTGTAATTTATATTCTGATCGAGGAATGATACTAACTTAATGTGGAATAAAAACAAAGATTAGAACACGATATGCGATCTGCAATTGCTTGTAGTCTCGATATTTCATAAGTACCTAAATCTACTTTACATGAACAGAATAGAATAGATCTTTATTTCATGTAAACCAGATACAGGCACTTATGAAATGTCGAGACTCTAGGTGCGCGGTTCCAAATAGTAGGTCCTATGGAGAAGAACCGGCAAGAAACTCCATGGAAACTCTTTTAAAATAATCGATTACAATCTTGATCAGTACAGTTGTGGTAAAAGCTGCGAGAATAATGTAATTTAATGTGATTAAAAAATAAGAATAGGATAATAATGATTTGCCTCTGAATAAGATGGCCATTGGATTATAAGATACTAGTGCCAGCGCTGTCGGGCTGCTCGCAGCGCGACAGCTTAAGCTGAGCGGAAGCCTTTTTGACACAGCTGCGACGAACAACCCATTTGTTATTTTAGATAAAAAAAAAACTTTTTTTTCTTTTACATGTTTTATTCTTTTATTTTTTGTTACCTACTTTATCTTTAAAATTGTTTTTGTGCTGTGTCAAATAAATACTTTTTTCTTTCTTTCTTTCTTTCTTTCTAAGTGTAGTGTAGTATTTTTCTACTTAATTTTACACTGTTGCCATCCTAAGAAAAATGTCTTCTCTGTCTATGCACCTGTCCTCTTCTTATTACCTATGTCTGTCATTCTGTGTCTTGTATTTGTGGCAAATAAATGATTTTTCTTTTTCTCTATCTTGCTTTCTAGTGGTTCTATATACATATAAATTTTAGCTTTCTACACTCCTTCTCTATATAAACTTTAACTACTTACCTATATCAAATCTCACACTCCTCCGTGCGCGCAATATGCTTAAAAAGGGATACAAAGTTTTCTCTTCACGTATTAATATATAGATATAGATAGATATTCTCAATGTCGTAGGTAGCTAAAGTCATGATGCCGGGCAAGATTTTAATTTTGCACCCATATTATTAGAATTTTATACAAATTAAAAGCTATTACTAATATTTGTAAATGCCGCTGGAGTTATCGCACCGTCATGAAGAAATTCATAGTAATTTATAGGAAGCGTGTACACTGACCTCTTTTGTGATGTCCTTTTAAAAGGTCATCGCAGGTTGTAGACACTCGCCGCCGACTCTGGTGCATAGGTACCTACATAAATATGAAAATATTCCATGAAATAAATTGCCAATTTTGCTTTGCTCTCATGCACATACATACATAGTAAAATTATGTATTTACATTAATTAGGTATTAAACGCAGTACAAAATACTGATAGATCACTAAATATCATACATTCTCCTGCCCTTATTCCATTTTATTTGGGGTCGGCGCAATTATGTCTTCTCGCAACGGATTTTGATGTGGTTTTTTTTAATAGATAGAGTGATTCAAGAGGACAGTTTATATGTATAATACTTTCATATTTAATGTAAGGATAGTAGAGAAACTGCATCCGTGCGATGTCAGGGACGGGGTCGCTAGTACCTAATAAAATTCTAAGTTATAAATGGTAATACTTATTGGTTTCTATTATTTTACTTCTATTATTAACACATCTAAACAATTTAAGAAAGAAAGAAAGAAAATCAATTTATTTTTTGCACACAGGACACCGAGCATGCACACATAACAAACATTAAAAATAAAAAAACCAGAAAATTACATAAAATAAAAACAATGAAAAATAAAGCATGGAAGTGCATTAAACATTTAAGAGTACTTTGACGCCTGAACTCTTTTTGTTTACTTTTATACAGGGTGGCGATTTAGTCACCTGCATACATCATCATTATGAACAACTTTTAGTATGGGACAAACAAGGAAAACGCGAAAAAAAATCTAATTTTCCATACATATAAGTTCATATAATTTGACAAAATATATGGAACAGCTTTTTATATTACCTATGTTATCTTTTTTGCCTTTTTTTGTGCTAATAAACTCTTTTTCTTTCTTTCTTTCTTTCTTTAAACATAGTTGCAACTTCTAACCGCCATCAGCCTCCAAAAATTTATAACACGTAAAACCATCGATTTAAAATATCGATCGAAAATATTCTAAGTTTATGCGTAAAACCAATAACGCTTTGGCTATAAAATCTTTAAAATTTGAGTCCAGAAGCCCAATTCTTGTAATTAATTTACGTCTGACTGAAAGTTGACCGAACTGAGATTATATTACATAATTAATAAATAAATAATTGACAAAAACTCGGTATTCTACTCCTCTTAAAGTTCAATCCGATGTCAGTATAATTTGAATTCAATCTTCTTACAGACTCATTTCAATCTCATTTTTGACGTTGTATGGACGAGAATATCATAGATATCTCTATGATCATAGACTAATATTCTGAGGAGAATATCAATTTTATTATCTGTGTCGGTTCAAAAAAAACATCAAGTCCAAATTACCATATTGATTTGATTTGATTTGGCTTCAATCAACTTTCGTTTTCATTACAATATAATTTCACGTTTGACGTTGTTTGTTAGTGTAGGAGAATACCATTTGTGGCATATAAGACATTGTTCGGAACTATATTTTGAACATTTATATAACGAACGGGCTCCAAAATAAAAAATAACCTACAATTAGGTACCTACTTGGTGCAACATTGCTCTGATTCATAGATTCTAATTGTACTAGTTCTACTTTCCTGCGCCCGCGCGCCCCAAATACCACCACATACGGTACAAATACAACACTCTTGTTATTACTTTTTATTAACAGAAAAGCAATAAGATCTCATTATTGTCTATGATTGGCTGATGACAGACAACTGGGCCGTATTACCGTAATGACCTTTGTATTGCCTATTATATTTATAACTGTATGGTATACAAATAGAAATGAAATCGTAAAATACATTCAACCGTGTTTCTTTCTTTCTTTTTATGTGAAAGTATAGTCTAGCTCACAATGCGACCTAATTAAATACCGTTTTCAAAGAATGTAGGGTACGTTTATAATAAGGTACTAGTGTCTTTTGTCTGTGCTAGTGGTAGCCCAGAGGCCCAATTCTCGTAATTAAAAATGTTCAAAATATAGTTCGGATCTCATTCCGATCTACTACCAATGTCATAAATGTCACAAATGGTATTCTCCTACCCTAACAAACAACGTCAAACGTGACATTATATTTTAATGAGATTGAAAGTTGAATAAAAGGCAAATCGGTATTCTGCTAACATTTTGAACTGACACAGATAATAAAATTGACACTCTCGTCTATACACAAACGTCAAAAATGAGATTGAAATGAGTTTGTAAGAAGATTGAATTCAAATCATACTGGAATCGGACTGAACTTTAAGAGGAGTAGAATACATGACTTTTTGTCAATTCATAATATAATCTCAGTTCGGTCAACTTTCAGTCATATTATAAATTAATTACGAGAATTGGGCTTCAGTAGTCGAAATTCGACTACATACCTATTATGTGCAAAATTAAAGTAATCACGAGTGCATTCTGCCGCGAGTGAGGGGTTGGCGCGTTGGGCAAGTGTAGAGTTGTGTAGTAGAACAATTCAAATATACCTAATTAGGCATCTAACATTTTCCTCGCATAAGTGAGATGAAAAGTTGTGTGTTTCGCACGGCTGCAAAATTATTTGCGTCTCGTGCCTTTGAATCCCTCGCTACGCTCAGATTCTGTTTTTGAACCACTCGCTTCGCTCGTGGTTCACTCTTAGATTCTTCACAAGCATTCGCACCAAATAACAACTTTGTAGCCTTGCATAACAAATAATTAGGTATTCTTTCTTTGTTACCTAATGAGTCAAATGTTTGTTTGTTCCAGTTAATAATGCAATCATGTGCAAGAGTGGGCCACTCACAGCACTGCTGCTGCTTACCGTGATCACCGTCACCAGGAGTCAATACTTTGGTAAGAACATCTATTTCTACTAGTGGCATTAGACTTGTGCGCCGATGCCGGCTTCGGCGTCATCGGCGCGCAGGCGTCGTCGGCGTGGATGGCCGGACAGATACGGTTGTTTTAGATACAATGCAGACATATACTAGTAAACTTAAACACTAGAAATGTCTAAACATATGCTTATTGGTTTATTTCGACGTATTTGTTTACGCAAATTCAATAAAATACTATTTTATATGTCCAAAATTTAAATAGCGCTTGCCGTTATCTTCGTCCGTCACAGTCATTTGGCGGATATGTCTACAATATTTTGTTTTTAATAAGATTTTCAACGTCCGCGCCGATGACGCGCGCATCTAATGGGCGTTGCTTAGGAGCCGGTGCGGCGCACGCGCCCCGCCTCTACATCTACTAATTTGTGAATTAGGTGGTGCGCGGACGATTATTAAAGTCAAATAAATTCCACTTTTGAAAAAAAAAACCATAATAGCAATTTACCAAACTAATAGATAGTATTACTGATATGGAGCCGCTATACTGCGGTTTGAAAGCGATATAGCAGGATATTTTTTTATATAGTGCGCAAAATTTGCAGTTTGATTCAGTGTCCGTTCCCAAATGCAGCACACAGACAGACAGAGTTACTTTCGCATTTATAATATTAGTATAGAAAGTCAATTTAAAAAAAAAAAAAAAAATGCTAAAAAATCAACATCACGTGTTTTATGGACGGCCCCTTACGTATTCATAAAAATATGAACCAGTAGATTTGTTTTTCGATTCCATATTTGGAGAGACAACAAAATGCGTGATAAAAAATTCTTATAAAATTATTACATAAGTGATTCGATATTAATATCATTTTGCATTAATATTCCATTAATAATTATGCGATATCTCTTCCATTTCCGAGGCATACAGGTATATAATATTTTTGTCTTTTTTGTGAAAGATTTTTATATTTTATTTGTAATGGATTTAATTAAAAAACTACTGAACCGATTTTAGAAATTCTTTCACCAGTAGAATGCTATATTATCACTGAAAAACATAGGCTATATATTATTTTCAAAAACATTAAAGCTCCCTACGAAAACTCCAATAATGTAACCATCGATGTCCATAGATATGCTTAGTGAACTCAAAAAGTGAGACGTGTCAGGTACTCCATTTTCAGAAAAATGGAGTAGTTGATCACTAGTCAAATGCCGTTTACAAACATAATTATTAATTTGTGTATTGAATAAAAAATATATATTAACAGTAGCTATTCCATTAGTGCATGTATCGCTGTTCTATTTAAATATAATTCGAACATTGTTGAATTTAGAATTTGACGTCTTCAAAAAATACGTCTCATTTTTTTAGCTACCCTTTGTATGACAGAGCGTATCTATAGACATCGATGAATGTAACATAAGGTGTAAAAAAAGTAACCTTAAAATTCATCGCGTGTGCTGCGAAAACTATTGATGATAGAACAAAATAATGTACTACAGGTTTTAAAGAATACATTAATAAGTATAATCTATTCATTAACACGTGAAGAGAAAACTTTGTACCCCTTTTTAAGCATATTGCGCGCACGGAGGAGTGTGAGATTTGGCATAGTTAAAGTTTATATGGAAAAGGAATGCAGAGAGCTAAAATTACGGTCGAATTTCGACCACAGGGCGACCAGTAGCATAAATAAATATCCATCCGTACGAAGCCAGAACGGGCCGCTAGTCACTACATAGTATTTATACTTCCCGCTATCTGTCCCTATGTATGCTTAGATCTTTAAAACTACGCAACGGATTTTGATGCGGTTTTTTTTAATAGATAGATTGATTCAACAGGAAGGTTTATATGTATAATACTTTCATATTTAATGTAAGGATAGCAGAGAAACTGCATCCGTACGAAGCCAGAACGGGCCGCTAATATTACATAAATTACTTACAATGTCACGGATTTTGCGAAGTCGTATCAAATACAAGAAAAACCTGTTATACTTATAATATAACATTAGTTTGACATCGGATCGTTGAGTAAAGGTTATGTATCAAGTTTTAACGTCATAAATAATACGATGATATGATACGCAGTACTTCTTTGGTTGATCTAGAACAATCTAGAAGCAGATCAATCCAAACAATTTCACGGAAATTGATGCCAGATTGATAGTTTAATGAGCGCTTTAATTAATTTACATCTCATTCTCTTACTTCCGAAGAAATTACAATAAACTTTATTGTACACCAGAAATACAAAATGATACAACACTTATAAATTTAAACATGTACAATGGGCGGTCTTATCGCTAAAAGCGATGTCTTTCAGACAACCTTTGGATGCAATACACTACACAATATTTTATGAAAGAAAGAAAGAAAGAAAAGAAAGAAGAAAGTATTTATTTGACACAACACAAAAACAATTTTAAAGATAATATAACAAAAATAAAAGAATAAAACATGTAAAACAAAAAAAAAAAACAAAAATATTTATCTAAAATAAAAAATGGATTGTACGTCGCAGCTGTGTCAAAAAGGCTTCCGCTCAGCTTAAGCTATCGCGCTGCGAGCAGCCCGACAGCGCTGGTTTTCAGCGGGAGCCACATCGAGTGACGTTATGTGTGCCTATTCATTTTTATCCATAAAAATCTTTTATTTCCAGACATACTCCAAGGGCTTCAGCAGCTGCTGCAGCCCTACCAACAGGGCAACGACTTCTTGACACAATACAATGGCGTCACACGCATCCCCGGGCCCAACAGACAAACAAACAAGAAGAAAAACAATAGACATCAAAGCGATGATAGAAACACAAAAAAACCACCCGTAAATCAATACGATTACGTGTTTGCCACAACTGAAAAATCAAGTAGAAAGTCTACTAAATCTAATTCTAGTCACTCTAACACTAATGCTAGAAAAAATTCTAGTAAGAATCAATACAGTAATATACTTGGAGGGGAATATTTTACTCCAGCTCAAGAAAGAACGACTAAAGTTAATAAACTAAATAGGGTAAAAACAATAACGACAGAAGCGTATTATTTTAACAATGTTTACAATGATATCAACAGAGCTACTACTGAGAATATTATCACTAATACAAATAATCCTCCTAATAATAATTTTAATATAGACAGACCAGTCACAGAAACTTTATTCGAAAATAAGAATTATCCACAGAACTACGCTGTTAATAACTATGAAACAAGAGGTAATATTTATAACAATCAAAACAACAGACGACCAACAAATTCTGACAGTAATGGAGCAACCAGCGTTGATTATAACAATAATAACTTCCAAAATAATAATAATAGAGGAATACTTGATACTGATTACGTTAATGACTTCCCAAGTTTAAATCCGAGCGACAGAGACCCCAATGTTTACGGTAATAGCAATAATCAACAGAATAATAATAGGGGAATTGGCAATAATAATAGGAATACCAACAATTTTGGATCAGCCACCACTGGATTCATTAACTCAGATCAACAATTCCCAAGCAATTTTGGCAGCAATACAGGAAGCGGTAGCAACAATCAACAAAGCTACAATAATAGAGGAATTGCCAATGATAATAGAAACGTGAATAATTTTGGTTCAAGCACTACTGGATTTATTAATACAGATAATAATCCACGATTGCCAAACAATTTTGGGAGCAACACTGGAAGCGGTAGCAACAATCAACAAAGCATTAATAATAATAGAGATATTGCCAATAATAATAGAAATAATAATTTTGGTTCAACAACTACTGGATTCGGCAATACTGATAATAATCGTGGATTCCCAAATAATTTTGGTAGCAATACCGCAATTAATGATTATTACAAAGGAAACCCTATCAGTGGAATAAATTCATATGAATCTGACAGTAATCCAAACAACAATTTTGGTAATACAAATTATAACAGCAATAATAGACCTAGTAACAGCTTCAGTGCCAATAGCAGGCCTTCGAACAACTTGAATATTAATAACAGAGGCAACTCCAACAACAATAATAATAGGGGTAATACCAACACTTTTCAAAATCCGCCATACATTTACCCTTCAGATAAGCCTCTAATCAACCATCCAGGGGTAAAACCAGCGCCTGTAGAGTTTGGTCAACCCCCAATCACCAATAAGCCAGTGACTGGTAGTAATAATGTCTTGGTCTTCCCAAGACCAACTGACTCTGGTTATATAACTGAGGGGCCGGAGACAGGACCAAAGATTTTAATCGGTCCTGATGAAGATGACATGACTGAGAGGCAGAAGCGGAGATACGTGGATTTGGCTGAGAAGAGTGAGTACAATCTTTTATACAATATTTATAATAATTAATAAAAATAAAATAAATTGAGGGATCCCTTTCTATGCATCGATGTCTATAGATATGCTTAGTGAACTCAAAAAATGAGACGTGTCAGGTACTCCATTTTCAAAAAATGGAGTGGTTGATCACCAGTCAAATGCCGTTTACAAACATAATTATTAATTTGTGTATTGAATAAAAAATATATAATAACAGTAGCTATTACATTAGTGCATGTATCGCTGTTCTATTTAAATATAATTCGAAAATTGTCGAATTTAGAATTTGACGTCTTCAAAAAATACGTCTCATTTTTTGAGCTTCCCTTTGTATGACAGAGCGTATCTATAGACATCGATGTTTCTATGTGGTATAGTCGTGCGATGACGCTATGGTTTACCGCGGACATGGTTAAATTGGTAGGTTTCAATTTATTTGTAGGTTACCTTTGAACTACTACTAGTTGCTACAATGGTGATTAGGTCCGCGCTCAAAAGTGTCCGAGCCAAAAGAGTTCCAAAAAGAAAAAAATAGTTCTAATCGCGCGCCAGTCTTTGTTGTGTCAACCGACAGAATACACGTCAAAAATGCCGCACTGTGTTGTGAAAAAGTTGAATAGGCTGATAAATTGTCTTTTCTAGTATCTTTTTTAGGTATTTCTGAAATGATAGAATTTAAGATAGGTACTTATAATTCTTTAACATAGATGGTCCTATATTTCAACAAATAAACTGAAATTTCTTTCTTTTATTTCCAGTGTGTGACAGTTACAAAGACCTCAGCATCAGGACCGTGGTAGCCCTTCCACTGGTTCCCTCTCCCGATCCGGTGAAAGTCAACGTGTCATCATGCGTTCCCATCAACGTCCCGCTGGTAATAGGGGGGAAGGTGGTTACAATTAGAGACTTCCCACACATGGCACTGGTCGGCTGGATGAAGAATCGAGTGAGTACATTAATTCTACAGGATATTTTTTATGTAGTGCACAAAATTTGCACAGTGATTCAGTGTCCGTTCCCAAATGCAACCGCAGTACTAACATTCGCTGCAAAACAAAATAAAAATTTGACTCTGTATGGCTTGCGCTAGTAAATTATGCGTGTCCCCCATACTAAGTCGAATTTTCGTTTTGTTTTAAAGTGTATCCCAATACTGCGGTTGCATTTAGGAACAGAGACTGAATCACTCTACAAATTATGCGGACTACATAAAAAAATATCATGTATATTGAATAGGCGTGCCTTAGGCTATTATCTCTGATGTTAATCGATGATGCAGTCAAAGATAGTGCACGGATGTCTTTAATGTAAAAACAAGCATTTTCTCTGACCGTACATAGATTCCGTCACTCAAGGAGTTTTCCGTGTCATTTACGAGTTGTCTCTTAATATCAATTGGTATTCCGGTTCTTCTCCATAGGACCTACTATTTGGAACCGCGCACCTAGGCTGACATTCAGAGACGACAGAAACGAGTCTAAGCGTGAACTTACGCTTCCATCTGTCAAACTTACGAACAAATTTTGACAGATGGAAGCGTAAGTTCACGCTTAGACTCGTTTCTGTCGTCTCTGAATGTCAGCCCTAGAGTCTCGATATTTCATAAGTGCCTATATCTGGTTTACATGAAATAAAGATCTATTCTATTCTATTCTATTTCCAGATCGCCGGCTACTCATGGAAGTGTGGCGGCTCTCTGATCAGCAACCAGTACGTGCTGACGGCGGGGCACTGCACTTACCAGGATAAGGACTACGATGTAGTAAGGTATGTATTAAGTAATACATTTTATTGCACACCAGTAATAGAAGAAAAGATACAGTAATTAGAAAAAGAA
The DNA here is from genome assembly GCA_932294325.1 of Allophyes oxyacanthae. Taxonomy (NCBI): domain Eukaryota; kingdom Metazoa; phylum Arthropoda; class Insecta; order Lepidoptera; family Noctuidae; genus Allophyes; species Allophyes oxyacanthae. The sequence goes on along the minus strand of OW028639.1, from coordinate 5,525,856 downwards.
ATGTACAAAGGGCGGTCTTATCGCACGTGGCGATTTCTACCAGACAACCTTAGGATGGACAGATTTGCAGGTTAAAAGAGAGGGGTAGTTCACGGTGTAACAATAATAATAAAATAATTTGGTTCATAATACTATACAAAACATTACGACACAACTAAGAAGTAACATCGATGTACCTGATCGAACAACCAATGGTAGTCGCTCGCTTAGACTTATTGGGTCAGCTTCCAGCGTAAGAGCATTTTTACTGCAGTACTAATAAATATTCGTGGTCTTGAAGTCGCACTCTGTTCGGAAGTGATCGGTTTTATGAAGTTTGCCGATTCGACTTAGTTGTGTCGGGAACTCGGGATGTACTAGCGTCTGTCCGCGGCCATAGAGTACTTATAATTATGAACAACTTTTAAAATGGAACCATTTTCAAATTGGAACCATCCTCAAAATGGAACCATCCTCAAAATGGAACCATTCTCAAAATGGAACCATCCTCAAAATGGAACCATCCTCAAAATGGAACCATCCTTAAAATCGCGAAAAATAATCAGCTGGTCCATACATTTAGTTGATTTAATTATTTGTATGAACGTTGGAATAAAAAACCAAGTGTGATGAATACAAATAAGTAATTTCAAATCATATTTAACGATAAAAACCTTATTAATATCTCCTTTATTCATTAAATATACCATACTTTTTACATTTTTAAATACATATAAAATAAAGTAAAATATACATTTAAAAACATAGAAAATAGGAATCAACCGGCATCGGGAGCAGGGTCCAAGCTACCGGTGGTTAGGGCTCCAGAGAGAGGAACGTCCTCACAATTTGACGACGCGGTTGGCGCAGTGGCTAACCGTGACAGTGGCCTTCTGCGCTACGTGCCGCGGGTTCGATCCCCGCACGGAACAAATATTTGTATGATCTACACGGTGGATCTACAGATAGTTGTTTCGGGTCTGGATGTGTGTGCATGTGACATGTATGTTTGTAAACTGTACCCTCGATACAGGAGAAATCCTAGTGAGGGGCAATGAGAATTATTATTATTATGAGCCTGTAATGTCCCACTGCAGGGCAAAGGCCTCCCTCCCTTCTTTCCATTTCTCACGGCCAGTTGCGATCTGGGGGCCAATCCTTTACATAAAAACCTTATAACATTTTTAAATTCATGCACTTGAAAAAAGAAACTTAGGTATTCCAAAAAAAACGGTTTCTTTAACTTTTTTTTTCAACTTAGAAAATACCGTTTTTTTGCAACTCTATGTCTAAATATTTTACTAATTAGATTTTATTATTACTGACAGTAACGATGTTTCTAGCGGTCCCCCGCAAGCGGTGCAGCTCGGTTCCTCGTACCTGGACGACGCCGGCGCGCTGGTGGTGAAGGTCTCCTCAGTCATCAGACATCCCAAGTACAAGGAAAGGCGGTCGTACCACGATATCGCGCTGATCAAGATGGTTTCCAAAGTCTCGTAAGTATTATCTATCAATATTATTTACTTAAAATAAAATCGTAAATCACTTGGAGTGTGTAGTTGTGTACCATAGAGATTTTTTATTTTTGGTTCTTTTGTCCCTCTTTGGGACAGGCAAGGGGAGCTGAGCCCATACAGCCATTGTACCATAGAGATAATATTATATATAAATGGCGTGTACATATACATATATATATTATTATTTTTTATTAAAAACGTTGCCCCTTACTAGGCAATAATCCTTTTTTTTTTAATATAACCTACCTAAAACGAATTAGTTTCCCAGAAATTGTTTTTGCACGATGTTACTTGGTTTCATGTACTCTATGCGTATATTTCGGCTTTATTAAAAGACTTTGTACAGCCTGTATATTAAAAAAAATAATCTTGATAATTTCAGGTTCTCGGAGGTGATCCGCCCGGCGTGTTTAGGAGTACCGCCACCAGAGGGCGACAGCATCATCGCTACTGGATGGGGCAGGACTGAGTTTGGTATGTTTGTAGGCCATTTCAAACGCCGCGCAGTTCTGTTTATGCCTTCAAATTGGACTGTTTTTCGTGAACGGGGGTTCTGTTGGAACTGGTCAGCTTGTACCTGCCATTATTATTAATAGGCAAACCATTATTATCGTTTTCTCGTAGTTTGAATTTTGTATACAATTTACCGCACAGCAGCAAAAATAAAGCAAATTTTTTCCCCGTCAAAAAAGAGGAGTGTTATAAGTTTTAAGTGTCTGTCTATGGCATTGTAGCTCCAAGACGGATTGACCTATTTCAATGCAGTTTTTTAAATTGAAAGCTAGTTTAATCGGGAATCGTCTTAGCTATGTTTCATGAAAATCTGTTCAGCGGTTCAAAAGTTACAGCTCTTTTTCTAGTTGGAGTCGGGGGTTTTTGACGGTTAGGTGATTTATCTTTTCACGCTGCTAATAATTTCCCTCTTTATAATTCAGGTGGTGACCACTCAGTACAGCTCCGTAGCGTCTCCCTCCCAGTTTGGGACATGGAGGAATGTCGGGAGATCTGGGGCACCTCGCTGAAGCTGCCCCAAGGAGTCACTCCTGACAGCCACGTGTGTGCAGGAGAGAAGAGAGGTGGCAAGGATACTTGTCAGGTAAGGCCACAAACCAGATTACTTGCAAGAGGGATAGTAGAATAGAATAGATCTTTATTTCATGTAAACCAGATACAGGCACTTATGAAGTGTCGAGACTCTAGGTGCACGGTTCCAAATAGTAGATCTTATGGAGAAGAACTGGCAGGAAAATTTATGGAAACTGTTTTAAAATAATACATAGATTCCAATCTTGATCAGTATAATATACCTAATAATATTGTGGTAAGAGCTGCGAGAATAATGTAATTTAATGTGAATAAAAATAAGAATGATAATAATGATTTGCCTATGAATAAGATTGCCATAGTGAACGATGGCTATAGTTGACAACACAAAAATAAAAATAAAATTATTAGGGAACACAATAAAGATGGAACACGAACAGAAAATAAAAAAGGAATTTGACCATGGAATGCTAATACCCTTCGACATATCAAAATTAATGATGAAACATTGCCAGTTTCTGAATTTAAAGATTTTTAGCGAGTTTTTATAGCTTTATATGAACCGGATTCTATTAACCCTTTAAATTTACTTAAAAGACTATTATCAAAATCTTTCTGGACCTCTCATGAGCCTTTGATACAGTCTCTATGTGTAGCAAGTAGGGAATAACTGGGGGAATAACTGTTTCCTTATCTTCTTAATTCAAAAGATTGCCTAAATTGGCTTCAGTATATGTACTTCAATAGAAAAAATAGTAGAAAGTAGGCTAGTATAAAGTATAATTTTGATAATTCCCCAGGGTAGTGTACTGGGGCCATTCCTTTCTTTGTGATAATTAGTTTCGTTTTGCAGAAAGTATCATTTTAGGAATGCCACAGGGCAGTGTACTTGGACCAATATTTTTTATTAATAAATTATTTGTCAACAGGGTGATTCCGGTGGTCCAGCACAGCTCCAGGATGGTTGCACGTGGCGAGTTGTTGCTGTAACATCGTTCGGTCGCTCGTGCGGCGCTCCTCATACGCCTGCGCTGTACGCCGTTATCCCACGCGCGTTTATTGCCGCTCAAGTGTTCACAGAACAGAGCTGATGAAATAAATGGACTTTTGATATATTGTAATGCGTTTTATTTTTTAAATGTCATGGCAACTACAGTTTACCAAATACCAACATGGCGGCAGTAGTCCAATTGGAAAGGTGGACTGCCGATCATGAAGCTGTGATTTATAAGTTCGATTCCCGTCTCTATCTACTATAATAAAGTACGATAATCTTATTAATACTTATACTATACATATTATGTACTACACAAGTCCATTGAAAAAATATAAATACTTATATTTTTATAGCCATACATACAACGAGGTAACGGTGCCAGCCTCCTAGGCACTATGCCCCGCAGTGGTGCGCTAGAAGAGGTTTTTTTATTTATAGATTATATCTAATATTTAATTATATATTATTATATATTTTTTTAGTAATAGATTTAAGTTTCTATAGTTTTAATATTTTGATACCTCTCATTATTAGTGTACATATTTAAGTTTATATTTTATGGTTATATATAGTTTGTTTTAGATTAAAAGGTAAATTATAAAGTCAGTTAATAATAAATATATAATTTAAAATACTTATAAAATTTGCTGGTTTTTATTCATAAAAACACAAAAGGCCAAGCACAAAATTCTTTTTGACTTATCGTAAGGTTAACGTAAGCAAATTTTGAATCAAAAATAATAATATTATCGCAACATTATTTAATTTTACGTAACACACACTTGTTTCATGAAAATGTTAAAAAACCTGCTTGTATTTTCAAGAAATATCATGGAATAAACGTTTACTTTTTATTAAAAACTTACAAACACTCGTGTTAAAAACATTCGTGCTTGGCCCTCTGATCATTGTTAATAGTTTGCTTATCACCGACTTTACTTTTAGAGTGTAAACTTTACACGTCCCACGCCATTAAAAATTAATAAAAACATTTAAAAATAATAAAACCATTTAAAAATTATTATTGTGTTCTATTCAACGCATGACTGGCTTGGACAGAATATCAGCAGTTGAGCATGCCTCGCGCTGCCAGCTATTATGCTGAGTCCAAGACCTTTTTGTCTTTTACCTTCTTGTATGATGTATCTCCTTGCTACCTATGTAATTTGAAAGACAAATAAAAATCTTCTATTCTATTCTATCATTTATTTACAACACAATTATATACTGTGCCTTTAGGTAAGCTGTTTATTTATTACGTTTGGTATTTGTAGATATTATAATGACCACATATTTACCTGGCAACTGCCTATATTTGGTAATTAATGTAGGCATCGATGTCTATAGATATGCTTAGTGAACTCAAAAAGTGAGACGTGTCAGGTACTCCATTTTCAGAAAAATGGAGTGGTTGATCACTAGTCAAATGCCGTTTACAAACATAATTATTAATTTGTGTATTGAATAAAAAATATATAATAACAGTAGCTATTCCATTAGTGCATGTATCGCTGTTCTATTTAAATATAATTCGAACATTGTTGAATTAAAAATTTGACGTCTTCAAAAAATACGTCTCATTTTTTAGCTTCCCTTTGTATGACAGAGCGTATCTATAGACATCGATGAATGTAGGTACATAATACTACAGATGTAGGTAGTACAGTGTACATGGCTGTTTATACATATAAATTATGATTGTTTTTGCCGTCACGGCTAAATTTACGTTCAATGTATCCAATACAATGTTTTGTGAGACAATATAGTTTGACAGACATTACAAAACGGTTGGTCGACGCTACGCGTGACCCAAGGGCTGGCCTGTGGGCCGAGCACGAATGTTTTGACGTATAGTAACGTAAACGTAAGCAAATTTTGATTATAAAATACGATGAATCTATCGCATTTTTGTTCAATTTTATGCAAAAAACGCACTTATTTCATGAAAATGTAAAATTATTGCATGTATTTCCAAAAATATATCATAGATTAAACGTGTATTTGGTTTAAAATTTGGTTACGTTTACGTTACTATACGTCAAAACATTCGTGCTCGGCCCACTGTTCTTTGGTCAAAGATTAAGCATTGCCATTCAACGTGGCAATATATATATATATATTATAGTTTAAAAAAACTATAGAACACGCTTTAGTCATCCAAACTGAACGTGTATGCAAAATTTCAGCTCAATCGGAAACCGGGAAGTGGGTCAAATTTAACTTCCAAGATTTTCTTACATAGTTAGTTACAGGTGAAGCTAATAAAAGCGTATTAATAAGAACAGCGGGTCTACCGCGTAACTAAAATTGTAATGAACATCGACATCGGTATTAAACTTCAATACGATCGTGAGAGCCTAAACTTTGAGCTAACTTGTATTTTTTTTTACCGATCATGAAGATAGGAGTCCCAACTATATGATAGGTAATTTTTTTTCAAGTTAGCTCAAAGTTTAGGCTCTCACGATCGTATTGAAGGTTAATACCGATGTCGATGTTCATTACAATTTTAGTTACGCGGTAGACCCGCAGCAAAGATCATAATAAGTACCTACCATTATGTAGGTACATAGGTACTTGACACAATTCAATGCGTTACACGTTTAGTAACTCACAGAGTACGTCAAAACATTGTATTATTATAATTCTAATAACTGTGTCCCATAATACGTCAAATATCTGTAAAATTTGTTACAACGAAGTTTTGTTAAATTGGTTAATTTGATATAAATATGCGGCCCCGAAATTCGCGAGTGGCGAGTGACGATAAGAGAGATACAACGATAAGTTTGAGAGTTGTTATTATGAATTATCAAATCAAATCAAAATGTCTTTATTTAGGACAACAAAAGATCCATTGTGTTAGTAAGAAAAATAACTTATAATTAGTGTTAGTAATACACGCCATGTACAAAAATAAAATAAAATAAAAGTTTGAAGTACTCCGCGCAGAAGATGGCCAAGCAAGAAATGCATTTCCTACCCGACCATCAACCCCACAAAATGCCTCAAAAAAGGAGAAAAAGTATTCTCCGCCACTGTTTTCAGGATGATATTGTCACTGACCCTCATTCTACTAACCAATGATGATGCTTTTTTTCGGAATATCGCATGAAACCCGTCTGTTCGATTCTGCGCAAACATCTCAGATGCACTACAGGAACGAGGCAGCATTATGATAGATTAAAAAAAAGTAAAAACCGACTTCAAAATACTAAAAAGTATAAAATTATTTCCTTAAAAAACTTCAGCTTCTGAAGTCGGTGCCACTACCAAGCTAGGTGCATTGAAGAATTAAAGGCCCCGACTTCAGAAGCTAAATATTCAACTAGAAATAGAGCTGTAACTTGTGAACGGCTAAACAGATTTTCATGATACATAGCTAAGATGAATCCCGATTAAACTAGTTTTCAAGTTTAGTATTGTTGTTTTGGAGTTACGATGCCACAGACAGATACACACTACAAATTTATATAATAGCCCTCTTTTTTGTCGGCGTTTAAAAATAATAATTACCAGTGATTTAATATGGCGGAAAAGTATTTCGGAGCTCCAATGTGTTACCTTTGAATAATAATCTATTTTAAACGAAATACACTTGTTCAAACAAAAGCAAGACAGAATGTTAACAATTTGAATCATTTATTTGATCAATAACACGTATATAAGTGTTATTAGTTAATATTTCACAAAAGATTATTAAATCTTAGTCGGGAAAGTGCTTAAAATGGGGAAGCTAGTGCTTTTAATGCTTTTGGTAAGCATATATTTGATTTTTAATAGATGTGACGTCATTATATTGTTTTCTTGTGTCTAGGGTGCCAACTGAAAACCAGCGCTGTGTGTTCCACACCCAGCAAATGCTGAGCTGGTAACCCTTTCGATATGGGCGTGCTCGTCAGTGCAGTAAAATCTCGTGTCTATTTTTATTAATGTTTGTTATTTTTGTTTCTTTGTGATCTCTTTGTTTCAATTTTAATTTTTTATGTGCTGATAATGTATGTTCTGTATCGAATAAATGTTTTTTATTCTATTCTTAGAATATAATTATATTTGAGGAGCTACATTCAAACCGTTTTGTCACACACACAGGCGAAAATGTTTTGTTTTAATATTTCTTAATTCTATTTTCCCATGAATGGTTTAAAAGACAATATTGTTAGTTTTTATCATGAGAGAATTGCCTGTAAATAAATTTAAGACTAAACTTTTTAAGTGGCTGGTAAAGCATTGTTTTTATGACATGAATGAATTTTTTAGATAATATTTTAATGCAAATTTAATTCATTCATTGTAATTTAATAATATTATATAATAATGATAATATATAATAATAATTTAGTTCATTATTGATTATAATCCTTTATAATTACTTAAACGTCAAGTGATTTTTTTATAATCTGTTCAGATTATTTATTTAATAGTTATTAAACTAACTATAATAATAAGAATATGAATATAATAATAAGAATAGGAGATTGGCCTCTGAATAAGATTGCCATGGCAGTTACAAGCTGACCAGCGCGGGGTCTACCGCGTAACTAAAATTGTAATGAACATCGACATCGGTATTAAACTTCAATACGATCGTGAGAGCCTAAACTTGGAGCTAACTTGTATTTTTTTTACCGATCATGAAGATAGGAGTCCCAACTATATGATAGGTATTTTTTTTACAAGTTAGCTCAAAGTTTATTCCAACAGACGGCACCCGTTCACGAGTATGACGCCGATAGCATAGCAGAGATTAGTCGCGTAGTGTAATTACTCCTAACTTCTTTAATATTTCTTGTTGCAGATAAGCTTCTGTCACGCCGGCTTTACAGGAACATTCGGTAAGACAGTAAATTATTATTTTAATATACTAGCAGCTGTGGTAGGTCTCACTCGCATCTTTGGCGATAGATTGTACCATTTTAACAATTATAATATACTGGCGACCCGTCCGCGTCTTCACACTTTCTCAATTTCTCTACTATCCTTACATTAAATATCAAAGTATTATCTATATGGGTCAATATCAACAAATGCAAATGTGTTTGTCATAATTGTAAGGAGAAAGTAGGTATGGTAGATAAAGGTACGTAGGGTAGGTAGGTAGGGTAGGTATAGTAGTAGATAGGGTAGGTATAGAAGATAGGATAGGTAGGTAGGGTAGGTATGGTAGGTAGGTAGGGTAGGTATGGTAGGTAGGTAGGGTAGGTATGGTAGATAGGGTAGGTGGGTAGGGTAGGTATAGAAGATAGGGTAGGTATAGTAGATAGGGTAGGTAAGTAGGTGGGTGGGCAGGTAGGTAAGCAGGTGGGTAGGTAGGTAAGTGCACAGTTCGTTTACTGGCGGTGCGAAGTTCGCCGGGTCAGCTAGTACATAGTAAACCTTCCGTGAAAAATTATCTAAATGATGGTGAAAACCGTATCAAAATCCGTTGCATAGTTAAGGAGGAGTTAGCGGATATAGAGACAGATAGACGCGGAAAGCGACTTTATTTTATACTATGTAAAAAAGATTATGAATAAGACTCTACAAAACTACTGTACAATAATAGTACATTACTGTCCAGGCCTGAAATGAAACAATTGACGATTGAGTAATATTGGAAGAATGAGACGAAGCTGAGTAGGTACTGCCGATATGCTTAGTGAACTCAAAAAGTGAGACGTGTCAGGTACTCTATTTTCAGAAAAATGGAGTGGTTGATCACCAGTCAAATGCCGTTTACAAACATAATTATTGATTTGTGTATTGAATAAAAAATATAGAATAACAGTAGCTATTCCATTAGTGCATGTATCGCTGTTCTATTTAAATATAATTCGAACATTGTTGAATTTAGAATTTGACGTCTTCAAAAAATACGTCTCATTTCTTTAGCTTCCCTTTGTATGACAGAGCGTATCTATAGACATCGATGGAATTTAAAAGGACGAGACGCCAGCCGAGTTCTTTGTAACTATACGAAGCCGTTAGTTGCTATTTCGGCCGAGACTTTTAAAATAAAAAAAATATCATATAAAAAACCTCGCTAGCACTAAGTATAAGAATAATTTAAAAAAATAAAACTGTCCAACTATATCTATTATTGTTAGGTTGGCAAAAGAGCCGATTGATGTATTGTTTTTTTATGGAAACTCTTTTAAAATAATAGTTTACAATCTTGATTAGTACAATGTTGTGGTAAGAGTTGCGAGAATAATGTAATTTAATGTGATAAAAAATAAGAATAGGATAAAAGAGTTTCTTGCCGATTCTTCTCCATAGGACCAACCTATTATTAGAACCGTGCACCTAGAGTCTTTAACGATTCAAAAGTGCATAATATTTGATTCATTTGAAATTAAAACTTTTCTATCCTATTCTACGACTATCGCTGCCTGTACTAGCAAAATGTCACAACGGTTGATACTTTTTAACCACCGACAAAAAAGAGGAGTGTTATAAGTTTGTAGTGTGTATGTCTATAACATCATAGCTCCAAAATGAATGGACCGAATTCAATATACTTTTTTAAATAGAAAACTATTTCATGAAAATCTGTTCAGCCGTTCAAAAGTTACAGCCTTTTTTCTAGTTACGAGTCGGGGGTTTTTGACGGTTAGGTTATCTATTAATAGTCAATAGTCAATAGTCAATAGTCATTTATTAGTAATTGTTGATTACATGTCAATAGGTACATACATCGCGTTCGAAATAAAATCTAATAATATACCGGTCAATGAAAAATAATAATAAACATGTCAAAAAATATGTCATATAAAACAAAGTAAATAACCAATCGTTAAAAATTAAATAATTCAATGTCAATACAAATAATGTCAATAAAATAATAAAATTAAATCAAATGTAAATAATAATAATAAAAATAATACAGATCAATAATACAGTATTCTACCTAAAAAAATAGAACTACACAAGTAGTGAGTTATTCACAATTTAAATTTCATGAATTCGTCGTAAGTGTAAAACGCTTGCTCGACTAGCCAGCGCCTTAACTGAGTCTTAAAACTCGAAAGAGTTGAGGCACTCAGTATGCTCTCCGGCAGCTTGTTGTACACCGTCGGGCCCATAACATGAGTCGACTTTGTAGATTTTGTAAGTGTCCTGGGCACCACCGATAATTTATCTTTGTGCCGAGTACAGTACGAGTGCGCATCGCCACGCTTTGTGTATAGCTTTAGGTTCATTCTTACGTAGAGTGCGACCTGATATATTAATATACAGGGTAAGGTAAGGATTCCTAATTCCGAAAAGTGCGGTCTTGCGGATACATTCCGCGGTATTTGGACGATGGCACGCACGGCACGCTTCTGCATACGAAAGGCACGCTCCCAGTCGGCAGCTCGCCCCCACAGTTCTGCGCCGTATTGAAGCTGTGAATGCACCGTTGCGAAATAGCATGCTCGCACCTCACTTTCGTGCACCACTCTAGCAATTCGACGAAGAGCGAAGCACGCACTACCCAGCTTATTACAAGTTTTGTTTATGTGGCTGTCCCACTTCAAGCCCCTGTCTATTTCAAACCCAAGAAAGGTGGTTGTATCAACCTGCGCAACCCCCACGCCATTCGCAGACACTGACAAACGTCTTTGTGATCGGCTTGATAATATGAAGTGAATGAACTGTGTCTTTTGAAGATTAAGCACAAGTCCATTCACATGAAACCATTGACACAGTTGGTTCGCGACGGAATTCAGTCTTTGCTCGAGTCGATCCACCGTAGTTGCTGTAACAAGCGCGGCCACATCATCAGCGTACATAAAGGTTTCAGCGTCGGTCACAGCGCTCGGCAGGTCGTTCAGTAGCAGTGAGAATAAAATATTTGACACTGACGAACCTTGCGCCACTCCCATCTCTGACTCCAAAGGGTCTGATCTCTCACTGCCTCCGCAACCCACAACGATTTGTGACCTATCACGCATCAATTCAGTCAGTAAAGCATATGATGTGCCGTCCACGCCGTAATGCCGTAGTTTTACAGCAAGTACTGCGCGGTCCGCCACATCAAATGCTTTCGATAAGTCACAACAAATTAGCGCTACTTGCTGCTTGCTTTCCCGAGCAGCCAACACTCTGCATACGAGCTCGCGAGTTAAGGTCGTTGTCGACCTGCCCTCGCGATACGCGTGTTGTCGGTCAGAAAGAGCATGCGTAGCAGAAAAAAAGTTCAATAGTCGACAACTAAGGCCATTCTCGAATATTTTCGCTATTGCTGGAATAATCGAGACTGGCCTGTAGTTGTCAATGCATTCGCGTTTCCCTTTCCCTTTAAACAACGGGGAAATCTTGCTACATTTCATGGGAGCCGGAAAAGAACCTTCTCTTATGCAGCAATTAAAAAGACTTGAGAGTACAGGAGCGAGAGGCACGGCTATTGTTCTTAATAACTTCATCGAAATTCCGTAAGTGTCTTTTGAAGGTTTTGGTGGAATACGCTTCATGATAATATTAAACACTTCATGTGCACTGAACATGAGCAACCGTAGCGAGCGGTCAGCGGGGGGGAGCGCAGCGCGTAGCTGGGCTCGCACACGATGCGCATCAGCGCGGGGAGCACCACAAGCGGCCGCTGCATTCAGGAAGCGAACATTCATTGCATCTACTGCACACTTCTTTGTTACGAACTTTGTTCCGTCCGAATTTTTTATTATATCTGTAAAGTCAAGCTGGGGTGTGTTATTTTTTCCTCTTTCTTTGTTCACGACTGTCCACATTGCTTTTGACGCATTCTTTGCCGAACCTATAATGTTGGAATAATAACTCGATTTTTTTGTCTTTATTAACATTTCATAATATGATTTCATGTCCGCTATAATATTATTAATCATTATATTATTTGGATTCCTCATACCAATGTCAACTAAAACAAATAATAAAGATTTATAGTCTTTAACATCTGGTGTTACCCAAGATGAGTCAGTTTTTACAGTATTGCTAGATTTTTTCATGGGAAAACAAATGTCAAATTTATTAATTATTACATTTATGATTGCGGTAGACATCTCTAAAGGACTTATATTACGATTTCTAATTTCAACCCAGTCTACACACTCTATCGACGCAATGAAATTGGCTTTATTGGCCTGCGAGAAACTGCGAATGTAACGTGAGGTAGGTTGTGATGTGCATTTCGTTCTCATCACCTCGCTCCTAACAGCGAGATGGTCACTCAGATGCGTGATGACAGGCGCAGCGCTCACCGACCACTTTGGCAGGTTAGTATATACATGGTCCAAGCTCGTAGATGTGGACGAACATATCCGTGTGGGGAAATCAACCTGATTAGTCATGTTATGAGATGACAGTATGTCGAAGAGCCTTTTTACGTCAATAGATAGTCCACCTAGTGTGTTTATATTAACATCACCTACAATTACACACTCAAGTCCAAGATCACTGATCTTATCGAGCAAGCGTTCAAACTTATCCAAAAAATCGTTGACATTAATTAAATTAGTCCTATAAATACAAATTATGGTTACGTCAAACTCGAGTAAATTTATCGCCGATATTTCGCAATATTGTTCTACTGATAACGACACTAAGTCCGTATTTTCGACACAATCGATACCATCGCGAATAAAAATACAGGAACCGCCGTGTTTTATATGCTTCCGACAAAAACAAGACGCTAATTTAAAACCGCCTATGCTGACACATTTCATATTAGCTTCCGACAACCAATGTTCTGAAATGGCCAGTACATCACACTTTAGGTCACTCTGTAGTAAAACATCCAACTTCTGCGTTTTTTTATCTATAGACGCTATGTTCTGATGGCATACAATTACATTACTTCTTGTGGGTACACTTTTGTAATCTGGCACTGCCGTGTTAGCACCGCTGCGTCGTCGTACCGTTGTGAGGGCTGGTTTGGCTAGTATCGGCGCCCGCGCCGCTGCCCCGCTCTCCGCGGGGGCGCACGAGAAACCAGTCTGACACCTTTACTCGCGGTGGCCACGAAGTCGGCGATGAAAATTGCGAGTACAGACTTTCGGGCAATCCAATCACGAACGCTGAGTGTTTGTCCGTCCTTATTTCTCGTTTTTCAACAAAGTATCCATCACACTGATGAATTTTATTTAAATAATTTAAAACATTCTGGGTTGTAGTTTCCGGTTTAAATGACCACGCTTGAATGTATTTTATTCGATCCACTGTTTTGAGTTGATCATCATCTTTTCCTGCCCCAACCATCACTTGCCGGGATTTGCGTTTTCGGCTGGCTTTCTGCCAACCTTCGTTGCTCTCAATTTTAGAATGGTCAGTAGTAGTTTTATCGTTCTTGGCTGCCGTCAAACAGCCTGTTGGTTTAGTGGCCACAACAGAAGCAGTGGTCATTGATGTGCTCGTGTTTTTCGAACAGTCTTGTCGGCTTACCTCGGGAGTCTTCGGTGCGTCATTTGACGATCTAGCTCTCAAAGCGCTAGTTTTTTTTGCGATGATTGCAGAGCTGCTGCCTGTCTTGGGTGCAGTAGATATACTAGCGGCGGCGGCTGCAGCGGAATTCAGCCGCGCTTGACGGACGGGGCGCTGCATCGCTGAGTTGGTTTGCGCACTCGGGGTTGTCGTCGGCTTAATCAGCTGTTGTTTACCTTCAACAGCTGATTTTAATTGCTCCATAGCTTCACTTTGACTTTTGATAACTGTGTTTTGCTCGTTTATCTTTGATTCCAGTGCACTGATTTTACACGACAGGTCTAGGACTACGTTATGTAAATCGCGGACGATAATTTCGAGTGGATTTTGCGCCATTTCGAAATTAGACGAAGTAAAATCGAGGACCGACTTCTGTGTCGTGCGGGCTACCCACACAAACTTACACATTACAATTACAAATAACTAACTAACTAAACCATAATCATGTACCGACACTTTATTTCCTTATTTCAGGAATCCAGGTCGGTAACGAGAAATTCCAGGTGCCATTCGGGAACTTCTTAATACCTCAAACATTTACCCATACCTTCAATACAGGCATTTCTTCAGTTATAAAAACTGCATCAAGGTCTGCAGCGGCCTCCAAAGCATCTACTCCTACCGTTGGCTCGCCTTTGGGACCCTTACTAACTGGTCTACTTCCTGACCTAACAAAAGGTGCTACCCCACCACCGTTATCTCTACCTTCCATTATAACTGGTTTGTTTCCAAAACCAGCTCAAGATGCAACAACAAAGAGTTGGTTACCACCTCTGCTTTCTGATATATTCTCCTCCCCATCAACACCTAAGCCTGTAGACACCTGGTCTGCTGCTACGCAAGCCGTGCCTGTACCAAAAGCTGATTCTGTGACTACGCCAAAATTACCGACATTACCAGGAGGAGCTCCTGCTGTGCCAACATTACCAGCAGGAGCACCTGCTGTACCAACATTACCAGGTTTTCCAACAACTCCGGCAGTGCCTACCTTACCAGGTAGTGCTCCAACTTTGCCTACAACACCCGGCGGTGCTCCAACTTTGCCTACAACACCCAGCGGTGCCCCTACTGTGCCAACCATACCCGGGTCTAGTTCTTCGACTACGCCAATCACCCCTACAATACCCGGCGGTGCCCCTACCGTGCCAACATTACCAGACGGAGCGCCTGCTGTGCCAACATTACCAGCAGGAGCACCTGCTGTACCAACATTACCAGGTTTCCCAACAACTCCGGCAGTGCCTACCTTACCAGGAAGTGCTCCAACTTTGCCTATAACACCCGGCGGTGCTCCAACTTTGCCTACAACACCCGGCGGTGCTCCTGCTATGCCAGCAATACCCGGGTCTGGATCTTGGACTACGCCATCCATCCCTACAATACCCGGCGGTGCCCCTACTGTGCCAGCAATACCCGGGACTGGATCTTGGACTACGCCATCCATCCCTACAATACCCGGCGGTGCCCCTACTGTGCCAGCAATACCCGGGACTGGATCTTGGACTACGCCATCCATCCCTACAATACCCGGCGGTGCCCCTACTGTGCCAACATTACCAGCAGGAGCACCTGCTGTACCAACATTACCAGGTTTTCCAACAACTCCGGCAGTGCCTACCTTACCAGGAAGTGCTCCAACTTTGCCTACAACACCCGGCGGTGCTCCAACTTTGCCTACAACACCCGCCGGTGCTCCTACAGTGCCAATAATACCCGGGTCTGAGTCTTGGACTACGCCATCCATCCCTATAGTGTCCGGAAGTACTCCTTCTGTTCCAAAATTACCCGACGGTAGTCCAAGTGCTCCAAACATGCCCGGATGGCCAGCAGGCGGTAATCCAGCACTACCAACATTAACTACGCCATCTGGTTTGACACCAGACGTTCGAGGAGCTGATATAACAAAGTCAGGCCTTCCAACAGGTAATTTTTTTTTTTTTACTTCTCTTTATTTAATTTCTTGGGTATCACAGGGTCTACAACAACATCGACACTGGTAATAAACTTTAATCCGATCGTGAGAGACTAAACTTTGAGCTACCTTGTAATAAAATTACTGAAATAGAAATAGAAATATTTTTATTCACAGGAAACATGATGAATGATGATCATGAAGATAGGACCCCAATTTCATAAATTAGCCTACTTTTTAGAATAGAATAGATCTTTATTTCATGTAAAACAGATACAGGCACTTATGAAATGTCGAGACTCTAGGTGCGCGGTTCCAAATAGTAGATCCTATGGAGAAGAACCGGCAAGAAACTCCATGGTAACTCTTTTAAAATAATATGTAGATTACAATCTCGATCAGTACAATGTTGTGGTAAGAGTTGTGAGAATAATGTAATTTAATGTGAATAAAGAACAGAATAGGGTAATAAAGATTTTCTTCTGAGTAAGATTGCCATGGCAGTTACAAGCTGACCAGTCCCGACAGACGGCACCCGTTCACGAGCATGACGCTTGCGTCAGCATCGCCAAGCTCAACTATAATGAAGGGAACTTTAAAGTTGTTGAACTTTACAAGGCTGGTTGAAGTTTAGTCTCTCACGATCGTATTAAAGTTTATTACCATTTTAATTACGCCGTAGACACCCAGGTCTCGCCCAGAGATCATCATCATTGATATTTCAACCAATATTGTAACCAATCATAGTATTAATTTTTTGTCATTTGGACCAATTTCATCCACTGTCCGAAAAGAGCCTAGCTCTATTTCTGTTTTATTATACTAGATATAAACTACGATAACATGGCGTGCCCCTCCAAATAACTGTTTTAATGTTTCTAGTCACATCTCCTTACCGAGTAACAAATCCTTGGATGTATTTTTGTTTGACGGCCGTCTCAGTACGCACACATGCGTTGTGAATCTTGGTGGCGCTTTGTAAATACTTCCAAACGTTTTGAATTTTGGAGGGGCGCGCCATGTTATCGTAGTTTATTACATCTCTACTTATGGCCGCTTAACTTAAGACGGTTGGTGTCTAAATTTGAGGTAGTTGCGCGGTGCGGGGGGAGGTGTGACACACGCCTACTATTGGCTAAGCTAAGCTTTATGGTGCGTATCATGAGCCCGTGACTGACATCTCGCGTCACACCCCTCCCGCACCGCGCAACTTCTTCTGCTCCGGCACCAACAAGATATCTTATTTTCAATTCTGCGTTTTATTTTATTCTAATGTCATTTCAAAACCGAAAATATAAAGATAAGGTGATTGCGAGGATTTTCCACTTAAAATTGTTTCTGCCCGACTGGGGAAGTACCTCCACCTTGCAGAATATCGTAGACAAATAACATTGCTCTTTTGCAGTGTTGTGTTCCTAATGGTAAGTGTTCCTTGAAACACTAGTTGCCTACGCGCGAGTGATGCCCCTGGTGTTGCAAGCGTCCATAAGTTACGGTAACCGCTTACCATCAGGCGGGCCGAATACTTTTTTGCCATCATAATAGGATAAAAACAAAATATGTTTTAACATAACCAACAGGAGTATCAGCGGTACCCGGATTACCATCTGCACCAGGATTACCAACGGCACCAGGATTACCAGCCACATCAGGATTCCCAGCCGTACCAGGATTACCATCTACAGGATTACCCACGGCACCAGGATTACCAGCCACATTAGGATTCCCAGCCGTACCAGGATTACCATCTACAGGATTACCAACGGCACCAGGATTACCATCTGCACCAGGATTACCAACGGCACCAGGATTACCAGCCACATCAGAATTCCCAGCCGTACCAGGATTACCAACTGGGCCAGGTTTCCAACCAGGCGCCCCCACTGGCGTTGTACCTCCAGCCTTGACACCTAACCTGGCAAATCTTCCAGGAACACAGTGTAAGTCTTGTATTTATCATATCAGTTCATAAATTACCAGTGCTAACCTTACGAGCGTAGGTAATTTAGGTGTGTGTCCGCAGCGGCGTCATCGGCGTGGATGGTGTAAATCTAATTAAAAACAAAATATGGCAGACTTATTCGCCAAATGACTGTGACGGACGAAGATATCGGCAAAACGCGCTTTTTAAATTAAGGTCTTATAAAAATGGTATTTTATTGAATTTGCGTTAACAAGTACGTCGAAATAAACTAATCAGCATATATTTAGACATTTCTAGTGTTCAGTTTACTAGTATATGTCTGCATTGTATCTAAAACAACCGTATCCGTCCGACCATCCACGCCGATGACGCCGAAGCCGGCATCGGCGCACACGTCTATGGATATGGATCGCGCAAAACTTTATGAGCCCTTAAACTGGAAAAATAAGGGTAAGGGTGTAGCTAGGGGAGGCACGGCGGAACTGCCCAAAACTCCTACCCACCCTAAAAAAAAGTAAAAATTGAAGAAATATACTGCTTTCATTGATTTTATCTTGAGGATATAAAAAGTATAAATATTCTTCTGAAGTCGGGGCCGTTAATTCTGCAATGCACCTAGCTTGGTAATGGCACCGACGTTGCCCAACAGTGAACCCCGTTAAGAAGTCCTCCGCCTCCCACGATAATGTACTTCCTTCTGTCCCACAGTAGCTCAGGATCCCGGGACAATACCATCATTGGCATCCTCGGTGCCGCTGGGAAGCCCATCCGTGGTTACGGCTCCAATAGCTACAGGAGGTAAGCATATTATCTTCTAACAATCAGAGTTAGATAGACTGGTATGTATAATGGAGTTTATATAGTTGTTTTTAAGTAGGTATAATAAGAATAATTTATTTGCATGAAAGATATGGTTACATCGGTGTTACATTTATGTTGTAATTTGTACAGCATATCTCGCCTAGGGATTGCAAATATTCGATGTTTTTCGGTATTCGAATATTCGAATGATTTTTCAGCCCTATTCGAATATATTCGAATAATATTCGAATATTTCAGAAAAAATAAATATTTATATAATTTGTCACATTTTTATAGCCTTACAAACTGGTATCATATTTTTATGTAAGTTCGCCTAATATCCCTAATCATTACCAATATTTAAACATCAAACTTGTAATCAAATGAAATAATTTTAACAAATTCTTAATACAAATGTTCGTCTAGTGAAGTTTTCTCTTCACGTATTAATATATAAATAGTTATTTCACAAATAAAATCAAATAAACATATTTGTTTTCAAATTGTCCTCCAAAACTCATAGTGGACGTAATCAAAACAATGCCACCAGTATTCCAGTATCATTCAATTACCTTCCATTGAAAGTTGTTGAAACCAAATACTACAACTAATTAATTCATGAAATAAAAAATTCTAAATTCTTAAAAAATGATAGGAAACCTACTTGGTAGGAAAAACAATTAGAATCTCACTAGCAAAGTAACTATATGTACATGTGTGTAAATGTGTGTATATGTAGTAATATGTTAATAAACTTTATACAACATACAAAGTAAAAGTAGCAAAAAGGTATTATAAAGATTATTTGTATTATCAATTTCTTAAGGATAACTAGAATACGATCAAAATTACAATAAGAATGCACTGATAACTAGCACCTAAGGAGATATTTAAATTGCAAGTGCACGCAATCACTTAAATTGAAAGTTATGAGATCCAAGTGATCCAACGCGGTAAGTACCAATTATAATTAAATAAATGTGCGGTGATCGGATAGGCACATAATAAAATTATTCTTATTTACGAATCCTTTGAAAGTGTGACGTAAGAAAACTTAAAGAGTTAACGGAATTATCATTTAATTTACATCTGAGATGATTGCATTACATTTGGTAGAAGAAAATACCCTTTCGCACTCTACGCTTTAGGTGGTGGAATGCATATTAGCACGTCATACATAGGAATGACTTAGGTGTCTTGGCGTACCTGTGTCACTTATGTTCCATGCAAGTAAAATCCTCCTGCGCATAATTAACGCTAGACTATCAGCACATGTAGACCACCAGATATCGAGGGAACAATATGGTTTTGTTGCCGGAAAGGGAACTCGTGAGCAAATATTGAATGTCTGCATTCTCATCGAGAAATGTCGTGAATTTAACGTACTACTGGTCCTGTGCTTTATAAATTACGCAAAGGCATTTGACTTCGTAAGTACAATGGCAAACTATGTTCGCTGTGCTTATTGAGATGGGCGTCCCCACGCACCTTAATTTTACTGATTCAGTATTTCTACCTTGATGACACCAGCGTTGTGAAACTGGAAAACCAAGAATCTAAGTCTTTCCACACGGAACGAGGCGTGCGTCAAGGATGTATACTGTCGCCAAAGTTATTTAACCTATATGGGGAACATGTTATGCGAAAAGCAAATAGAATAGAAAATAAATTAGTATAGGCAGTGAAAGACTCACGAAACTATGGTACGCGGATAATGCCACTGTAATTGTGTCTAGTGTAGAAGAGATGGCGAACCTGCTAAAGCATATACGGGAACAGTTCCATGTTCTAATCTACTTGACGGGTACGAGAAAGTCAGCGAGTTCGTGTATCTTGGGTCACTGATAACTAGTGAGGGCAGCTCCCGTAGATCCGGTATGACTAAGAGTGCAATGGCAAAACTCGACAAAATTTGGAATTCACCGTATGACCAAAGTGCGATTGATGCGTCCTCTGGTCTTCTCAATATATTTATATGGCGCGAAAACGTAGTGCATAGAAAGTCGTGATAGCAGTAAGATCGATGCTTTTGAGATGTGGTGTTGGGGCAGATTGCTTCATATACCCTGGACTGCTATGAGAACTAATGAATCCATTCTGTAGGAGCTAAACATCGACAAGCGACTTTCCACAGTTTGCCGGGAGCGTGCCCTCGGTTTTTTCGGACATAATTATCATGCGGTCTTCTAAGCATTGTTTGGAAAAACCTTATAATAGTGGGACGGCTAGAAGGGAAACCCACTCAAGGCAGAGCGCCGGTAAGATGGTCGGATGCAATAAGGAGGGCTGGTGGAGGCAGCATGCAGAAAGCGGTCCACACAACGAAACACCGCATGGTTTGGAGGCGCGTTGTATGTGGTCGCGATTCTCATCAATCAGGAACGATGAAGAAGAGGGGGACCTATGTCATATAGAGCCATCCGCATTATTATTGATGTTTCTAGATCATGATGCTCGCAAGTGACCGTTGATTGGTCGAATGGCCGTCAATCTGAGCAGTGCTGATCTATTCGAAGATTTGACGACCACGCGTTAGACGTCGCGTTAATAATCAACAAATAATGCTGTAAACTTATTTTTTGTGGTAATATTCGAATGTTCGAATATTTTATAATTTACTATTCGAATATGAATTTCAAATTGATATTCGAATAATTCGAATATTCGAATATTGAATTGCAATCCCTAATCTCGCCGTATATACGGCATGCAAAACTAATTTACATGGTTACTAATTAGGTACCTGCTAATTATAATCTTTACAAAAATAAAAAATAATAAAGTTTACTCACAAAAAAGAAAATTAAAAAGTGTAGTTAAGTATATAAAATTACTTTGGCAAAAATTTTAATAAAGAAAATTTAAATTACACAGTTTACTTACAAAAATAGAATATTAATAGTTATACCTCTCATTTAAAAAAAAAAAAAATTATAATAATAATTTAAAAAAAAAAAAAAAAAAAATGTTAAATTAGCTGTAAGTTTTCCATGATCTAAATAAATTTAAGTTTGTTTTTTGGTGCATCTATCTACCTTCATTGTCTCTGCATCACCCTAAGGTTGTCTGGTAGAGAATGCCTTAGGCATTAAGACCGCCTTTGTACATTGTACATGAAGCATTTTAAATAAATTAAATAAATAAATGTCTGGAATATCTAAGTTTTCTAGATAAACCATAACTTAACCGTCAACAACCCCCGACGCCAACTAGAAAAAGAACTATAACTTTTGAACGCCTGAACAGATTTTCATGAAACATACCTAAGATGATACCCGATTATACTAGCTTTCAATTAAAAAAACTGCATTGAAATCGGTCCATCCGTTTTGGAGCTACGATGCTACAGACAGATACATAGACACACAGATACACACTACCTATAAACTTATTACACCCCTTTTTTTGTAGAGGTTTAAAAACCTCTTTTTATTTATATCACGCTTTAGAAAGGCTATCACGCCCACTAAGTACTTACCTGAAATACCCTACCCACTTCTGTAACGTTTCCATCCATTTCGGCGACAAATGTTATTATTAAAGCGATCAATGTTTTATTTATAATTCTTCTTCCAGGAGGCGATTTATTGAAACAAGCCGTCGACATCGGAAAATCAGCACCAGGCATAGTACCAGGTTACTTTGGGTAACGCCACATAGAGATGTACCTAGCTTCTTACTTATTATCTTACAACAACCAATAAATAACTTAAAAACTAGGTATATTTTTTATTTCCTCATTCCTAAAATCATTTCTACCTCATTGATTACCTGCAGAGAAGTTTCTTCCTATAGCGCTACATACCGGGTTGTTGCGAACATCAGCATCCGCGGAACTTCAGCATTATTTTCAACATCAGCATCAGCATCCCTATTGATCGATGCTGATGTTCAAGTCGCGACATAACCGCAGAGAGGGCGGGGCTTATAGCACGTGTTGTTTTCGCTTGCATGTTTTGACCAACTACGACAAATTATTACTAAACTATTTAGTATGATTAATTTTTTTATTTAAAGTCATAAAATTTATTTATTTTATTTCAATACTAAGGAAAATTGCAACTTTTAGATATAAATTCATAATGGTCACTACTTTTCCCTGCTTTTTTAACACGCTTTTAATAGCTTCACCTGTAACTAACTAATTAACTTTGTAAGAAAGACTTGGACTTTGACCCACTTCCCGGTTTCCGATTGAGCTGAAATTTTGCATACACGTTCAGTTTGGATGACTAAAGCGTGTTCTATAGTTTTTTTTAACCTATAATATTTTATTAAGCAAAAATAATTAAAATCAGCATCAGCATATATGCTGAACGATGACCTATTTTTTGCACAAATGCGACGCATAATGAGTTTAAAGAATCCTATTCATTGATTCCATATTTACCACGGATATTTACTTATTATTAGTAACTGTTATTTTATACATATCTCTTTTTTTTGGAACGTGTTTTAAATTTTTTACTTTTGTTTTTGCCTTAATATTTTACATTTTTTGTTTTTGTTTTTATTGTTTACTTTTTTATTTGTGTCGTAATTTGTGTAGAAATAAATTGTTTTTCTTTCTTTCTTTCATCCGCTGATGTGAAAAAAATATGCATCAACAACAACCCTGCTATATACCTACCTACTAGGGGATTTTTTCACAGAACGTGATACTAAATACGTGAACATCTGCGGCACGCTGTATAAACCAATTTGGTGAAGAGGTTGCGAATGCGGGGGGAGACAGAAGTGTTCACACTAAAGAATAATAAAGCAAGCCAGGGGCACATGCACCAATGCCGGCCAACTCGTCCTCCTTCTGATATGCGCAGCAGCTAGCCCCGATAGAAAGAAGGTGCAGCTCACAACAACTCACAAGCATGGGAACAGCGTGTTACGCAAAAGCGGCTAGATTGTTCGAAGATCACTTCGGAGCGGATACAGTACCTTACACAAAGCCGTCTTAGGCGGTTCACACTGCACCGCATCACGCTGCATGTTGCGTGTCAACGCACCTACGCGCGTACTTGCGGGAGTGCAGATCTGCATCATCGACTCTTCGTGCGGGTTTTTTACGCACTCACGCGCGTAGTTGCGTTTTGTGGATTCACAGCGGCGGTTCTGACCATCGATGTCTATAGATACGCTCTGTCATACAAAGGGAAGCTAAAAAAATGAGACGTATTTTTTGAAGACGTCAAATTCTAAATTACACAATTTTCAAATTATATTTGAATAGAACAGCGATACATGCACTAATGGAATAGCTACTGGTATTATATATATTTTTATTCAATACACAAATTAATAATTGTTTGTAAACGGCATTTGACTGGTGATCAACCACTCCATTTTACTGAAAATGGAGTACCTGACACGTCTCTCTTTTTGAGTTCACTAAGCATATCTATAGACATCGATGGCTCTGACTCATTTCATTCAAAGCCGTTCGCTGTGGTGTCAAATCACGTACGGCACTGCGTGACTCGGTGTGCCATACCGTGCGTCTCGCCCCGCACCCACGCGCGTGTGCGCATGTTTCTCCGCTTGTAAGCGCGTGATCTGCATGAACGCGCGTGGGTGCATTTTCAGTGTGTTGGACTGTGCGCAGAGGCGTATTTAGAGATTTGGCGCCCCGGACCAATTAGCTTTGCCGTCCCATTAAATGAAGATAAAATATTTCATTTAAGAAAAAAAAATGGTATAGGTATGCAACAGGTACCTATGTCCAATAGGTACGTATGAAACCTATGGTACCTATGGTGTGAAATAATAAATTTAAAAAAAAATCCTATTAATGAACCTTTTGTTCACAAGGTAAATATTTACGGCCTCGCCGCCCCTCGCTACCTGCCGCCCCGGGCCATGGCCCCCTTGGCCCTATGGTAAATACGCCCCTGACTGTGCGTGTTTGATGAGAAGCAACAGCGGGTTATAATCTAGTAACAGTGCATCAACCAGACCACGAGCGAGTGGAGATACGATCACTCGGGAGATTTTTACGCCAAACTAATTTTCTTCGAGCGGCGGTAGCGCGCGGCCACCTTATTAGTGTTTTTTGAAGTGAAACTTCTATATAGACGGGGGTATTAGGATTTTTCCGTCACGAAGAAGCGTTACGGCCGCGTGGAGGTAGACGATATATCCGTTGAAGTTTCACTTCTACTATGTGTCCCAGCACACATTTATTTCTTTTTTTTCACTTAGTTGAGCAAATTATTATTATTATTATTGTTGTTATTTAAGTTAAATTAGCTGTAAGTTCTAAATAAATAAATAAATATCTCAGGAATATTGCTCCATTAACAACGCGGGTGCTGCGCAATCGTACACTTCACGACAATACTATTATTAAGCGCGGGCGCAGTCTTAGAAGTGTCGGTCGCGATCGACCGTACACTACCGTAGCTTCGACTTACTAACGGCAGCGGCGCTGCTTCGCTCGAAAGAAAGAAAAGAAAGAAAGAAAATCAATTTATTTTTTGCACACAGGACACCGAGCATGCACACATAACAAACATAAAAAATAAAAAAACCAGAAAATTACATAAAATAAAAACAATGAAAAATAAAGCATGGAAGTGTGTGTCCCTCATGTGCAAGAAAATGGGCATCGATCAGCTTGTTGTCATTGGCAACACCAATGACGCTGGTTTTCATCGATGACCGACGTCCGCGGGTGGTATGACGTAATCACGTAATGTCGTGTCCACCTTCTGGCGATATTAAAAAAACAAAAACATAGACAAAATGCATCATTAAATAAAAAACATTACCCACTTATATAAATAAATACATCATGTCATGTCATGTCTCGACTGTCAGAAATATCAAAGTATGCGGGTAGATTTGGTGGTAGGTACTTTAACCATATATACCTACACAAACCCTCATTATTAGGTATCTATTCCGAACACAAATAGTAGGTTAGGAGAAGAACCGGCAAGAAACTCCATGGAAACTCTTTTGAAATAATAGATTAAGAAAGAAAGAAGAAAGAAAGAAAAATACTTTATTAGCACAACAAAAAATAAATAAAACCAATAACAAAGAAAACATATAAAATAAAAAGTTGTTGTTCCAAAAGGCCGCAGCTCAGCATAATATCAGGAGGCAGTGATACTGGCCACCTGACGCTGGTTTTCAGCTGCAACCCACGAGTGCCATACGCTCGAAACTATCAATATTATATTATAATAGGCATACTTACTAATATATATAAATTCTAATTACATACATAAGAGCATTATAATAATCAATAAAGTCCCCATATACTTAATTTTAGATTAAGTACAATCTCGATTAGTAATAGTTGTGAAAGGTAAGAGCTGCGAGAATAATGTAATTTAATGCCATCGATTTCTATAGATATGCTTAGTGAACTCAAAAAGTGAGAAGTGTCAGGTACTCCATTTTCAGAGAAATGGAGTGGTTGATCACCCGTCAAATGCCGTTTACAAACATAATTATTAATTTGTGTATTGAATAAAAAATATATAATAACAGTAGCTATTCCATTAGTGCATGTATCGCTGTTCTATTTAAATATAATTCGAACATTGTTGAATTTAGAATTTGACGTCTTCAAAAAATACATCTCATTTTTTTAGCTTCCCTTTGTATGACAGAGCGTATCTATAGACATCGATGTTTAATGTGAATAAAAAATAAGAATACCATAGTAAAGAATAAAGAATAATTATTATGAAGATAGGACAAAAATATGTTCAAATAAAAACACAAAACTATTTGCTAGAAATGCTTATATTTTACTCAATGGCTAAAGATACTTAAATTAAATGTACAAAATGATTAAATTAAATATAGGTATTTTTATTTACTAAAACTTTATTTTAAATGTTCACTGGCCAACTTACAAACCAGGGCCTCAAGTCTGCTAATTTCTGTTATCTCTATCCTGTCAGAATAGTCTCATAATTATTGCTTTTTACAATGTCGTACAACCTATTTTGACTTCTATTGCGTAGATAATAGTATTCAAAATCTAAAGAGCGACACTCTAAGGCAGTTTATGAAGTATATTTTTAATACTAAATGTAATCAGTGGCGAAAGGTGACAGTTTTAAAAGGGGAAGCCGTCCCAAAATGCCCTCTAAAAATTACTGCAATTAAGGCCTATTCAGACCTAAGCGGTATTCGCTACCGTCTGCGGCAGAGAAAACCCAGTGGGTATGCGGTAATATTACTGTTCACACCTAAACGGATTTCGCTATCCTTGTGGGTAGAATAACGCGCGGTAGTCGAGTTTCGCTCAGAGGTAAGAAATTTTCGCCAGTTAGTCATTTCTGAGTCGCCAAAGAATATACATACTAAATACCTGAGCGAAACCCGCGCGGTATGTACCTCTACCCACAGCGGCAGCGAATATCGCTCAGGTCGCTCTAGCCGCGGTACTTGATACTAAATACCTGAGCGAAACCCGCGCGGTATGTACCTCTACCCACAGCGGCAGCGAATATCGCTCAGGTCGCTCTAGCCGCGGTACTTGATACTAAATACCTGAGCAAAACCCGCGCGGTATGTACCTCTACCCACAGCGGCAGCGAATATCGCTCAGGTTTGAATAGACCTTTAATGCTGCAAGACAAAAATCCATACCGTCTCTTGTAATCTATATAGTCATGTCTGGAAGAGCTCGACCTAACTGAATAACAAGCCATATTACGTTGGTCTACGCACTAACCAATTCCTAAAGGGAAGCCGATGGGAATCGGGTTGTATGGACTCTTCCGCCACTGAATGTATACTTATAATCTCGATTCATCTCGATTTTTGTCGAGAACAGAATCGAGTTGTGAGTGACTTAAGTGATAGTGGTACCGGACCCGAGCGCACAAAACGTAACAGAAGGAGGGTAGACCGTTTTGTCTGCCAATAAACATCCACCCGCAAATACTTTTAGTTTATCCGTGACCATGGCGCTTGCAACAGTGCCGAAATATCGGGAGCTCAACACAAGATATAAACATGGTAAATACCCCGTTTCGAACTCTAATACAAATGTTAGTGACCATGACAGTTTAAAAACTTATACTTATAATCTATTGAGGCACATAATATTTATGTTAAAGAGTTCTCAGGATTAAACTGAAGCTTTAGCTAAATAATGCATTATTATTGCCATATTTAACCGACTTCAAAAAAGGAGTTATTTGTTTGTTTGTTTATCGCTTGGGCCTAATTCTGCAATGCACCTTAGCTTGACAGTGGCACTGAGTTCAAAAGCTGTTAAGTTTTTATGTAAATAATTTTATACATTTTAGTTTTTTGAAGTCGGTTTTTACTTATGTATTAGGGTTTATATAATTTTTTATTTAAAATTGTCTAGGCGCAAATTGTATGGGACAGCATTTTTTTTTTTTTGGAAATTAATTATAATTTTTTTGTACTAATATTACACCAGCCTGGTTCAAACGCATTTACCTGACAACTCCTCAAAATAAATTACTTACACGGTTTTAGAAAAATCCGGTAGAATGGGATTCGAAATGACAGCGCCACTATTCGCCTTTCTCTCTCGAAGCATGTGTGCGAGCGAGAGGCAGATAATGAAGACAATAGACGAGCTGTTATTTATAATACCATTCTTTATTTGATTGCGTTGTAAATATTAGACAGTTATTTTGCACTCTATTATATTATTATTGTACGACCATATCCCGGCAAAAAGTTTAGAAAACGGAATAATAACTATTTATTTATATTATATTATTGCTATTAATGATATATTTCCGCCATATTTGTTGTTTACTAGCCTTTTCATATTTCTAGCCACTAAAGGCGTGTGTTCTTAACCCCCGACAAAGACGGTTTTTTCACACCCTGTATAATAAAAACATACCATGAAAGTAAAACTAAAAAGACGTACAAATCACGCGACTACTGTGTTACGCGAATTTGGTAACTATTACAATAAACATAAGGTTTAATTTGGACTGGATTCTAACAGTTAGGTTATTATACAGGGTTATTTGTAATTCATCGGCAATGCTTTAATTTTTGACTACATCACACCACGAAGGTGGAGGAGATCGTGCAGTATGTTCGTGTGAAGACCAATTTGACTTTGAGAGTCGTGAAGTTGGAGTCGCGCCACAACACAAATTTCAAGTCGTTCGTGGTGCGGGTTCCGAATCTTCACCTCGAGACCTGCCTCAAAGAAGAGTTTTGGCCGAAGGGTGTCGTCTATCGTCGATTTCGCGGCCGGCTGCGCGACACCAGTCAGCGAAACATGACGCCACACTTACTGCAGCACTACTGCACTGCTGCTACTGTGCAGCAGTAGTTTATTTAAAATTTATTGTTATTATGTAATATGTATTAGTTTGTTAATGTATTGTTATTGTTTTATATTTGTGTATATTTTTGTATTTTATTGTATGGGCCAAGTTGCCTGAAATAAATGGAATATTATATTATTATATTATTTAATGGGTGAAAATACTCATCAATAAAAACAACTTTTACTATGCGACCAACCCTGAAATTACGAAATAAAAAAACCGGCCAAGTGCGAGTCGGACTCGCGTACGAATAGTTCCGTACCATTATCTATAAAAACGAGCAAAAAATCACGTTTGTTGTATGGGAGCCCCCTTAAATATTTATTTTATTGTTTTTTAGTATTTGTTGTTATAGCGGCAACAGAAATACATCATCTGTGAAAATTTCAACTATCTTACTATCACGGTTCATGAGATACAGCCTGGTGACAGACGGACAGCGGAGTCTTTTTAATACTATAGGGTCCCGTTTTACCCTTTGGGTACCGAACCTTAAAAAAAAGAACAAACTTTTCATACATTTTTATCGAGCAATCGGTTGATCGTTTGTATGAAAAGATTGTTCTTTTTTTTTTCACCCCACAAAGCATTGCCAGTGAGTTGCAAATAACCTTGTATAAACAGTAGAGTGTGCAGTTTATGGGATTAACATAATTTGTTTTACATCCAGTTTTGCATTCAGAAGCAGCGGGTCTACCGCGTAACTAAAATTGTAATGAACATCGACATCGGTATTAAACTTCGATACGATCGTGCAAGCCTAAGCTTTGAGCTAACTTGTAAAAAAATTACCTATCATATAGTTGGGACTCCTATCTTCATGATCGGTAAAAAAAATACAAGTTAGCTCAAAGTTTAGGCTCTCACGATCGTATTGAAGTTTAATACCGATGTCGATGTTCATTACAATTTTAGTTACGCGGTAGACCCGCAGGCTAAGCACAGACCCTAGGAATGCTAAGTAAAGTATAACATTAGCTAACTTTCCTCCATGTGTTCAAAGTCATTGATTATATTTACACTTGCCACTGGGAGGCCACTTGGTTCTGAGAGGACGGCACTTTCTTCAAAACAGGGGGCACTTAGTTCTGAGACTGGGGCACTTTGTTCTGACAGTGAGGCACTTTGTTCTGAGAGTGGGGCACTTTGTTCTGAGAGTGGGGCACTTTGTTCTGAGAGTGGGGCACTTTGTTCTGAGAGTGGGGCACTTTGTTCTGAGAGTGGGGCACTTAGTACCGAGACGATGGCACCTCCATCACAAACTGAAGGGGTGGCGACCGAAAGGGGGTCATTCTCTTCAATAGGGACCGTTCCTAGTTGAGTTATTATTATCTCGTTAACACCCATTGACACAGCATCACCTGGAAAAAATTAATAAACAATTATTTCGATGACCACATTGGCTACGTTCAGTAATTCATTTTTGGGTGTGAAAGTCACTCGTGCGAATGTCACTCGCTCATCGAGATTAATTGAACGGCTTCGGGCAACCCACAGCTGCGTTACGAGAGTGACCAATCGAACGACCTCAAAATATCTGCTGGATCCTATGCCAACAGTCATTGGTCGGTTGACAGCAGTGCGACCGAGTGCGACTTTCACCCTACAATGTTACGGAATGACCGGAGCGGTCGTCCGACGACGCTCGCTCAAATAACTGAACGGTTTAGTGTGATCACCCGGACGATAATGCGTCGTCGAGCGTCGTCTGCCGTAATAACTGAACACACCCATTGACCTCACATACTGAAAAAAAATATTATTCATTCGTTTTTTTTTCTGAATAGTCCTAAATGGAAATCAAGGTGGAGGCCCTTGCCCAGCAGTGGGATGATACAGGCTAACAGTAACAGTAGTCATAAATTGACGTGTCTCCCCGTTCCCAGCTTGCCATTTTTTTTGGGACATTCTGTATGTATGTATACAATTTGTATTAAATACGAAACACTCACTTATTTCAAAGATTTGATATACTCCTGTTTCAGTTTCCACTGCAGCAGTTACTCCATCTGAAATGCAAACAGATGAATTGAATAAAAATATAAATTATACAAAACCAAAAAAAAAGAGAAACCTGTCTATGTGATATTCTGTTAAGCTGGCAGAATCATCGAATAACGATGGAGCCGTTATTATAAATTGGAATTGGAATTGGACATTCCCTTGTGGTATCTGGGGGGCTAAAAAGGCCGCTTTAGATGAATCATAATATGATTCATATTACGAATGTCAAAATATCTACTTAATTGACGACTCTTAATGTCATCCGCATAAGGTTCATATTCAGCATATATTCAGTAATCATCTGTTTGACAGCTACTAAGCAGATCATTAGATGAATTGCTCAATGTGGCCTTTTTAGGCGCCCTGTAGGCTAATTCACGTAACTAAAGAAGTGCAGTTGCCGCGGAGTTGCAATAAAATATTGATCAAAACAACACATTTGGTAATATTCTTCTTCTTCTTTCGTTATGGCAATTGAGCCGATGTCGACTATTCTACCATTTGGTATCCTCTGAGCTTCAGTGAGATACGCTCGCGTCAAGTTGGAGCGTCACTGCAATACGATCGGCGCGTCTTAAAATTACGTAAATTAGCCCTCTGATCAGCATAATAAGGTTTACTTTAGATTAGCACCGAGCACTGTTAATGAAACGTATATATTAGCGTTAATGGTTTATTTTGAACTAAACATCCTAATGATGACACGCTCGAGTTAAACGATTCACTCATAATACATGTCGGAGAAATGGATTTTATCCCACTGATACCGCGGAATTGGATGGAAACATTACAGAAGTGGGTAGTTTAGGGGCCGTCCATTACTCACGTGATGTTTTTAAAGCATTTTTCATAAAAAAAAAATTGACGCAGTAAATTCCTATTGGATATCCTCCGCCAAGGGGAAGGGCGGAGGGGTCTGTCGGACTCTTACCGACTATACCTCCGGTGTCCCTTCTCATACCATTCACCGCTCTCCCGGCAGGTATTGGCCCACCAATAAGCCCCGGCGGGCCCCATCTCGATGTGCGGCTATGGTTTAGCCGCACATCCTTCTTGAGAGGCGCGCGTGGAACACGTACTCGCCGCCTTCTCGCGTCAGGCGACGGGCTCAGGGGTCAGCCCTATAGTATAAATGTTCAACTCACCCCATACCCGATGATCTCCTTGCATCCTAAAGATATGATGTTTTAAAAGCACATTGTTAAAGAACGCCTCCCCGCAAGAACACATGTACGTTTTACTCTTTATCTCCTCTTCAGGCCTATGATCTCCCAGTATATGCTGTCTCATTTCTTCCTCGGTCTCACACAATGCTCGACAAAGAATACAGATACTAATATAGTTACATAAAGGAATGCCTTTAAAAATATTATTCATCCTTCGCTTCACTGAGCATGTCATATGTTTTCTCGGCAAAAAAAATCTTGTGACATCTTCTCCAGCTTCCAAATTAACATTCTTCTTATGTCTTTTATAATGATTGGTAAAGTGCATCTCTTTATTCGATTCGTACCTACAAATATTGCAGAAGAAATACCCTGGATGTATTTTCAAATGGTCAACCATTTCAGCACGGTCCGCACAGATTTCCAAGCATATAGGACAAGTGCTTATGCTAAGAACACCGTGGTATAAGAAATGGAACCATAGCGATCTATTTCGTACAAGTTTCCAACAAAGTGGACACGTTATTGGTGGTGGTTCTTTGACTTCCTTCTCGGTATGCCAGTAGGCTATGTGAGCTATTAAAAGTTGCTTGTTAAAGAACAGTCGGTCACAGAGATCACAGAAGTATATTTCTCGGTTTATTTGTTTTGCGTCTGGAGGACAACAAAGATGTACTTGTTTTATATGTTGGATAAGAGATGGCGTATCTTTCTGCATTCGAATACATATCTGAAAAGAGAGTGGACATACTAAAATTAACATTGATTGAAATACATGACGGTGTCATTTGTTTAGATCTGGATTTCTGAAATTGAGGTACGCAAAACCCTAGGGTCCGCCAGTGGATATATTGTATTGTATTCAAGTTTATTACCAGAGTCGATGTTCATTACCCATTTTAGTTACGCGGTATGCCCACTAGACACAAGCTCCAACTCTGGAGTTCATATATGCAAAGCAAAAACCGAGGGATAATAGTAAATGGTTTTAGTCCCTACTTTTTCTCTCCCCCTTTTTTTGCCGTGCTAACTCTGCTATAGGCGTGATAGTATGTTAGGACATGTTATGCTGCTTTATAGTATGCGAGCGACACGAATCCCGTCTATTTTAGCCCTAAAAACAAACTATAGTACCTACCACGGCGTCAGTCATTTCGACGCGCCCCGATAATTTCGTAAATAGACCGGTTAAATGGAGTTTTTATACTTACAGGACAAATACCACTGTCCCCATCCTGCAAGGATTTCATTATAACCCAGTTGTGACTACTTTTCATGTGAATTTCAACGTCCTGTTCAGTCAGCCATGGACCATGTTCACAAAAGTCACAACTATACTCTGTATTGGTGTGGGTTCTAGAGGTTCGTTTTCTTTTGCTTGTTATTTGGACATCCTTAGGAGAACGAAACATTTTACAAGGGAATAAGAATAAGTAGTAAGAAATTAAAAGGAATTTTGATAAACAATCACGGAATATGACAGTTTATTTTTTCATTAGATCGATGGATTCGTTACAGATTAAATAGAAAAATGTTCCAGATCAAATGTAATATTTAGAAACATTAGAGCAAATAAATACATTCGTAATCAATGCAAGAGAAAAAGAGATAGCAGTAACAAAATCGAACAAAATATAGTAAACGCGATCGTAGAACGCGATGCTGTCTATAAATTCCGATTCACTCAAAAAGTTTCAAACGTCACTAGGTGATTTCATAATAATTTTATCAATGGAATCTAAAGTTTCTCAGAATTTCACCCCAATCTCATCATTTACCAAATAAATATGACGATTTAGGTATGTCAAGATAATTTTTCAATCTATTCATTTGTTCAGTGCTGAACTTTGTGCTGAAACAGAGAAACTCACATTTAGTTCAATGCAATGTGACTTCAAAGAAAAATGGAACGTAATCTGGCAGCAGCTAAAATGGCCGAAAGAAAGGAATGAAGCTTCCTTTGTTTTTATAGATATTTTGTAATATAAAAGTGTTAAAGTGGATTAAAAATGAAGGAAATTAATATAAATATAGAAGGATACAATGTTAATGGGATATGTGTTGGCTGCTTGAACTATAACCGAAGAATGTTTTATCATAATGACGTGAAAGAATGTTTCCGACTCCTGGGAAATATTGATGTAAGTGATGATAATACCACTTTCTTAATATTAAAATCGGCTAATATATAGATAGAAAGCATAAATTAGTGACATAATTATGGAGTTCAATTCATATTTCATGAAAAAAATACATGTAAACATAGAACAAAAATCCTTGGATCCGCCATTGTTGACGCTTTTTTTTCTTTTTGATGCACCTTTTCTGATGTTTTTGAGATGTTATTATTGATTATTGTATATTGTAATGATCATAACTCAAATAATGATTCCCACCACGACAATTCCACTCACCAGACTAAACTTTGAACTACCTTGTAAAAAAAATACCGATCATGAAGACGGGAGTCCTAACTTTACATTCGGTAATTTTGTTAACTCGAAGTTTAGTCTCTCACGATCGTATTGAAGTGTATTACCAGAGTCTGATGTTCATTACCAGTTTGTTACGCGGTAGCCACTGCCAGTGGAAGCCCGGCGGAAGGAAAGATGGCATGATTTATGAAAGAAAAATAATTTATTTCTGCAAAACACGACACACATACATTACAAATAGCAGTATCCATACCAAATATTTGCCACACCAGCAACAATGAGCCATACCGACTACAAGCACAAAACAAAAAAAAAAAAACCTATTCCATGCCCAATCAAGCAAGACACAGATTACAAATAATTATTAAACGTAACTAAGAGCAATAATACTATAGAGGGACTCTATCGAGTGTAAACAGAAAACCTATAGATATTTCTTTTTACATAAACAAAACGTCATAAGAGTAATAGAGATAGATATATTCTATCTGTTACCGCTCAGCGAAGTAATGCGGCCATTTGTACTATAGAAACATCTATCTATATACTGAAAATGAAAAGATATTTTTTGACCGTTTTCAGGCAAAAAATCCATCCGGCTGTTGCAGCCCGTAGCTGCACACAGTATTATCATTATTGTATGTGCACAAATAGTTAAAATCACCACACACTTGATTTTTTCAAAGATAATCTCACAAAACACTTGACGCACCGAGACCTCCAGCTGGATGAAAACAGCTCGACTGATGGCACGCAGCGTTTCAAGATGACGTAGAAACTCTATCGCTATCTCACTTTGCTTATAGAGCTAATACATTAGTGAGAGTAGGGCCATTTAATTAAACGTCTCCTGCTCTTACTTGATATACTCCCTCTGTAGTATTTGCTCTTAGAAACTCTAATTAGTGAATGAAGGTTTTTTTTATTTTGTTTTCCAGGTGCCAGATGGTCTAGAAGTGCAGGTGTGCTGGGAATGCTTAGCGTACATAAGAACTGCTATAACATTCAAACAACGGATGCTCAAGTCCTATGATTTTCTTATTCAGTATTCTAAAGAGGTAAGTACTTGTAGCGACACCTATCGCCACATAGAAAAACTACTTAGCAAAGCAGCAAGCTTACTACAGTGGCGCGTAAATATGAATTCGACCAATCAGATTACGAGGCCTGCATCGCGCAAGGAAAAAGATTATCATATCTTTGATCTGGCCAGTAGAATCGTAGTATAGGTAGCGGTTTTTTAAGACCCTTAAAATAAATAAGAATAAACTTATCAAAAAAAAAAAACATCGAAAGTTGACAAATAAGAAATAAAACATTTTTAAATAGGTATATGCTGTATGTATATATAGGTATATGTGGGTAGCCAGCTCAGCATTTGCTGGGCGCAGAGAGCCCAACGCTTATTTTCAGTTGGCACCCCTGCAGTGACGCACGACCTCAAGGATTTTGATAAGCTGTTAACACGTAATGATAACGTCCATCTATGAGGCTACAAAGTCAAAGTCAAAGTCAAAGATTTTTATTTCAACTGGGCCTTTGCAGGCACTTTCAAAACGTCGTGATTCTAGGCGCACGGTTCCAAGTGGGTTGGTCCTGGAGAAGATACCGGCAAGAAACTCCATGGATACTCTTTTCAGAAATCAAGCTTACCACACAACAAATGTGGGGCCGCGGGAGCGGCCCCGGCTAACATTCCACCTCAATTTACACAATATTACAATAAAAAAAAGAACAGCAAAGATCATAAGTACCACCATAATAATAAAATTATACAATACTAGTAGGTGCGTACTTAACACTCAA
The DNA here is from genome assembly GCA_932294325.1 of Allophyes oxyacanthae. Classification (NCBI taxonomy): domain Eukaryota; kingdom Metazoa; phylum Arthropoda; class Insecta; order Lepidoptera; family Noctuidae; genus Allophyes; species Allophyes oxyacanthae. The sequence continues at coordinate 5,489,566 of OW028639.1, read as the reverse complement.
GTCAGTCACCCAATTAAGAATAGCCGCTACCACCTTAAGTTATGTACCAGCTTCTCAAATAATAACCCTCACAAACACTTTCTGAGCAATCAAATAGTCAGGACGTGGAATAAGCTCCCAGAAGACGTAGTCTCAGCCCAAAACGTAGCGGGGTCCAAGGGTTAAGACCTAATTGTACCAACATTTACTGCGTATAAATAAATTCATTCATTCATTCATTCATAAATCAGTTCAAGAATCGACTTGACAAGTATTCTCAACTACAAGAATGAAACCAAATGGGGAACAGCAGGATACAGGCACTTACCAGTTGTCTCAACTGCCTGCCTGATAAATAAATAATAATAATATTGTGATGGATAGATAGATCAGCGGGTCTACCGCGTAACTAAAATTGTAATGAACATCGACACTGGTATTAAACTTCAATACGATCGTGAGAGCCTAAACTTCGAGCTAACTTGTATTTTTTTATCGATCATGAAGATAGGAGTCCCAACTTCATGATAGTTAATTTTTTTACAAGTTAGCTCAAAGTTTAGGCTCTCACGATCGTATTGAAGTTTAATACCAGTGTTGATGTTCATTACAATTTTAGTTACGCGGTAGACCCGCAGCACGCCGCGCCGTGCAATGATTGTTGACATTACCGCCCCACATGATGAGAACCTCGTAAAAGCTGAAAAAGATAAACGAATCAAATATCTGGACTTGGCTCGCGAGGTTGTCGATATGTGGGACGTGGAGTCAGCAATCATTGTACCGGTAGTCGTAACGGCTAATGGCTTAATTGCCAAGAGTCTCGACCAACACCTCGAGAGGCTCTCGCTAGGGGCTGGATCAAGGGCCTGATTCAGAAAGCAGAACTCCTTGACACTGCGCGCATTGTCAGGAGGTTTCTCTCTCTAGAGCCCTGACCACCGGTAGCTTGGATCCTGTTCCCGATGCCAGTGGCCTACTACTCTTTTATATTCTTAAATGTTCTTATTTTTTTATTTAATTGTTAAAAATTGAATAAAGGTCATAATAATATTTCTTCCAGCACACATTCCTGGACTCTCCCAATGACTTTACTCCTCACTCCACCACTCGGGTCTCGAGGGCCAAGGTGGACACATGCAGCTGTGTGCCAGAGGAACCGAGTGGACCTGATGACTTGCAGGAGGTTGACAAAGATGAGGTTAAGGAGGAAACAGAAGACAAATATGACTTTGGTAAGTCCAGTGGGTCTACCGCGTAACTAAAATGGTAATGAACATCGACACTGGTAATAAACTTCAATACGATCGCGAGAGAGTAAATTTCGAGTTAGCTTGTAAAAAAAATATCTATCATGAAGTTGGGACTCCTATTTTTAAAACGCTTTTATTAGCTTCACCTGTAACTAACTATGTAAAAAAATCTTGGAAGTTAAATTTGACCCACTTCCCGGTTGAGCTGAAATTTTGCATACACGTTCAGTTTGGATGACAAAAGCGTTTTCTTTAGTTGTTTTTTTTAAACTATAATATTTATTATAATTAGTAAATTTTTTACAAGGTAGGTCGAAGTTTAATCTCTCACGATCGTATTGAAGTTCATTACCAGAGTCGATGTTCATTACCATTTTAGTTACGCGGTAGACCCGCAAAAGTAGATTCAAGATTAGACATGGGTAGTGGCGGATTATCCTTAAGGCCAAACTAGGCACGTGCCTAGGGGCGCGAGGCTACATAGGGGCGCGCGAGGAAGTTGCTAAACGAAAATATTAAGGATTAAGGGTAGGTACACGTGTGCTGACCTACCTAATTATTTTACAAATCAACTATATATGATACCCTACTTAGCTTTTAGCCAGAGAGGCGCCGATGAGGTGTTGTCTAGGGCAGGGGTCGGCAACCTTTTGAGTCGGAAGAGTCAAAAATTACAATTTACAAAATTCAAAGTTTTAAAGAGCCATAATTTTAATTTAATTTTTTTAATTTTTCCACAATCTTTCGTCTGTTTGGCAAAAAATGCCAGAACCACCTAGTGATATGCATATGGAACTAAAAAGCCGCAGCTTCACATCCAAAGAGCCACATGTGGCTCGCGAGCCGCAGGTTGCCGACCCCTGGTCTAGGACGCTGTCAACATTTAATCCGCCTCTGGACATGGGCGACATTGTTCACGAAAGAAGTCGCGGAGCGAACCTAGTAACAAATACAGTAATTCTCAACAGAAGTGCCTATTAAAGATGAAATCCCTGAAGACACCCACTTTGAGGACTTGCCAGACAATGACATCACATCTGACGAGGATATACAGCTCTCCAAACTGAAGGAGAAAGAGACAGGGAGAGTGAAAAGAAGGAAGAAGAAAGAGGATAGAACACTGGTAAGTCATCATTTCATTAGAAAGAAGAAGCAACACTTACCAGCGGAACCTTTGAACCTTTTTTGAGCAGTACCTTTGTACTTGATATCTTTACTTATTTTCTTTGTCATGTGTATGCAGTCTGGCGCAACTCCCTAGTAAAAAATTGATGTATGAAACGTGCGCTAGAAATAATGGCGGACTAATGGCGGATATCGCTGTCTTGCTTTAACATATTCTCGACTCTATCGCACGCAGCCGCCATTTTTGTTTTGGTTGTCAACAGAGTTGTTTGGTCCGGTTTGATTCATGTTTGATTAAAGTTATTGCTTTCATCGTTCTTAAAAATAATCACATAACTAAGTTATTTGTTACCTATTGTGTTTGTGTATGCGTGTGACGTATCTAATATTTGTAATGCATTGTAAAACGTGCGAAATATGTGGTATAACAACTGGCCGGTCAGATGGCCAAAAACGAATCTTCATGGCAAAATTTCCTTTGAATGAAGACAGGTAATTCTTTTTTTACAAATAAGTGCTTAAATTTACAATTGTTAGGCTATTACAGAAAAGGAATTACGTGATTATAACATAAATCCAGATTTTAGAAAATAACCTATCATAATCAAGTATCGATAGTGTTGTGACATTTTTTCTCGACTATCGATGTTCTCATTTTTAAATTTTATTTTACTTTTGTTTTTGATTTTCTTTTCCTTCTTTTCCTTTAAGTATAAAAGTGCTGCTTATATAATAATACAATAAATGTGTTTGCTAGATGTTAACAATGGGTTGAATACAGAGTTGTTTGCAAATGAAAATGTAATAAAAAGGAAAGACTTAGCCCAAGTAAATTTTCATGATTAGGTTTAAATTTAAATTCGCTTGTGTGTCAGTTCACATTTTTTCTATATTACAGTACCTTCATTATCAACTGCTGAACCATTGCCAGTTGCCCTTTGACCACCAATTCTGAGAAATCTATTATATTTTCAATTTAATCGAGCGGAGAGGTTGACGAAAATTTTACGAAAGGAAAAGATGTTCTATTGCGGGTAAGGCTTATGTTAATTTCAAATTATGTTTAACATTTAATTGACTGTATTAACATGCCATAATATGTTATCATTACAGATTTTTCTGTGTCTATTACAAAATCATTTGCTTAAATTGATTAATTATCTTTACTATAAAAAAATCGTAGAGGTCGAAAAGGCTGTACATTAAAAATATTTTCGCCATAATAGGCTAGCGAGACTAGAAATTATGCAATAGAACGCAAGTAGATAATTTTTAAATTTTTGTTTTTCGTCTGTCTGTTTATTACATTACATCACAGGAAAACCCGTATAATTAATTATCTTAACATTTTTTTTGTAAATTTTCCAGAACCTTCACCCAGCACTGCCATAATAGCGCATGCAAGACCTCGAGAAACAACACTAACGATGACTGCATAAATAAAAGCTATTAAAGTCTCATAGAATCAACTGTAAAGAAAGAAAAATGGAAATCAAAAGGTCGTCGGTGGTCTAAAATAAATAAATGTGTGGCTGTCGCCTTCTACAAGAAGTCTCCAAAGGCATATAGATATTATTCAAGTCAACTTCTATCAATGCCAAGTGTGCGAATGTTGCAAACAAAATTGTTTGCAACGGTCACACATTTAGCATTGATAGAAGTTGACTTAAATATCTATATATTATGCCTTTGGAGACAAAGCGAAGCGAAAGCGCAGCAGCTGAGCACAGGAAAATAAAATCCAAAGCTTTGTTTTATTTTATCATCATCACAGCAAATCATTCAAATTTCATTATGTAGTCAAAATAATTTGACTGCACAATGAAATTTGAAATTTGTCTCATCACCACTTCCGCCAATGTGAACTTAGGTTTACTGGCTTCTTTTTGTAATAAAATTGCCACGTAACTCAGTTTAAACCGAGATTCCACGTTGGCGGAAATGAGCCTTATTATAAATCTTATATGTAATAAAAAAAATAGGAACCCCTACAATTTTTGTAGCGATATATCGATAGAATTACGCATGAATAGTACATCCCTATTTGGTGATTATGTTGGCAGCTCTGCCTTTACGGCAATGGCTGCATTTCTTTTTGCTTTGTTGGTATACAGTTCTAGCGCACGTTTCATACAAGTGACGTTTTTCATCTTTTTCTATGGGACTCCCGTCTCTTAAACGTAGTGATTACATACTCTTTGTGTGTATGTGTGTACATAAATAATAATTAAATAAATAAGAAGAAATAAAGAAAAGAACATTTATTCGGCACAGACATATTAACAACATAAGAGAGAGAGAGGAAATTATAAAAATAACACACATCAAAAGTTGACAAATAACAAATAAAACGAAATAATAGTTATTTGTTATACAAGAGTGCAAAGTTGCTTTTTAACCGCGTGTTCAATTTTGATGACCGAGCAAGCGAAGGATTCTAAAATTGAATCACGAGCGCAGCGAGTGATTCAAAATTAGAATCCTGAGCGTTAGCGAGGGAATCAAAAGAGCACGAGGTGAAAAATCTTTGCACTCGAGTGCAACACGTAACTTTTCATTCCACCTCAGCGAGGAAATGACTAAATGCAAAAAAAAAACGTTTAATTCACAAACTTAGTGCACACGATGTTCTAAATTCAATTTACTTTATCCTCTAGAGAATAAAAACGGCTTTTCCACTCAGATATTTAAGATTAAAAATACTCTTTCCGAGATGGTGGGATGAAAATTTACTTTATCCTCTAGAGAATAAAAACGGCTTTTCCACTCAGATATTGAAGATTAAAAATACTCTTTCCGAGATGGTGGGATGAAAAATATTTTTAAAAATAGCATAGCATTAGGGTCCAATTCACATAACACACACACATACACATGTGTCCCCTGTTTCACATAGGGGACATTCAGGATCCAATATTGGGAAGATTTGAGACGGTCTCGATTTTTAATTAGTCCCGTCTGTTAAAGTTGCTATGTTCCGCGTTAGAATTTATTCTACTGGGCTTATTTTTTATTTAAAGTGATTTTTTATTTAAATTTCACTTTCTAAGCAGTCCTTGATTTTTTAAATTAACTGTTGTTATTTTACACTTTTTAGTTAGCATTTCTCATTCCAAATTACATATACCTAAAAATATAAGTTGTATATATTTTTCTAAGCTATTTATAAAACCCTTTATTTTGATACCCCACTCGATAGGTTAAAAGAGTTTCCATGTAGTTTCTTGCCGGTTCTTCTCCATAGGACCGACTATTTGGAACCGCGCATCTAGAGTCTCGACATTTCATAAGTGCCTGTATCTGGTTTACATGAAATAAAGATCTATTCTATTCTATTCACCCAAAATGGTTTAACTAACTTTTTGTTATAAGTTTGTAGTGTGTATTTGTTTGTGGCATCGTAGCTCCAAAACGGATAGACCGATTTCAATGTAGTATTTTTAATTGAAAGCTAATTTAACCGGCGATCATCTTAGCTATGTTTCATGAAAATCTGTTCAACCGTTCAAAAGTTACAGCTCTTTTTCTAGTTGGAGTCGGAGATTTTTGACGGTTAGGTTAGTTAAAGTTTTTTGTCTTCAGGAACACTTTCCTGGACTCGCGCTCAAAAAACAAAAAGATGGCAAGTCTAAAAACAGGAAACTTAAAAACCTCCCAGAAGACGTAGTAGAACTGTACACGATGACAAAGGAAGAAATGTGGAGCATCAGATCTGAGGACCTGAGTAGCAAGGAGTTCCAGAAACTTAAGTACAGGTAAAGCATTATCTTGATGAGAGACAAGTGTTCGCGACACGCACCTAGATGATATAATTATGATATATGATGATATTGAAGACACGGTTGGCTCAGTGGCTAAGCAATAAGCTTTCTGCGCTACGTGCCGCGGGTTCGATTCCCGCACGGAACAAATATTTGTATGATCTACAGATAGTTGTTTCGGGTCTGGTTGTGTGTGCATGTGACATGTCTGTTTGTAAACTGTACCCTCGATACAGGAGAAATCCTAGTGAGGGGCAACCTCAAAGGGGGCAATGTTTAAAAAAAAAAAAATATATATAGTTATAGTTTTTGATTGTGTAATAAAAATAGTAATACTGATAGTATAGTAAATAAAATAAACTTAAAAAAAAAGTAAAAACCGACTTCAAAAAACTAAAAAGTATAAAATAATTTTCTTTAATAATTTAACAGCTTCTGAAGTCGGTGCCACTGCTAAGCCAGGTACATTAAAAAGTATTAAAGACAGAAAATTATTTTATACTTTTTAGTTTATTGAAGTTGGTTTTTACTTTTTTTTTTAAGTTTATTTTATTTTTCTATTTTGAGTGGCATAAAAAATAAAACATGCGATTATAGCAATCGCGAGTGATATGCTGTTATTCATTCAAGAGTTCCATTGTCTGTCTCCGAAACTCATCATCAGATCTATATGAAATTTAAATGGAACCACTTAGAAATAAACCCCTTTCGAACAAAAAAAGAATTTTGCAAATCCGTCTATATGTGACGGAGTTATGTCCGAAAATACATTTTTGTTTCTTTTTTTTTTTTTCGGTTAAAGATATATTTTTTCTGTCTCAGGTGTGATGACTGTATCATAGCATTCAACACTGAGAAGTTGATGCATGATCATCTAAACGGGAAACATCAGCCGGTAAGCTTATCTACACTAATACAAAAGAAAGAAAGAAAGAAACAGAGTTTATTAGCACAACAAAAAATAAATAAAAGCTATAACAAAGAAAACATATAAAATAAAATAAATTAATATAACACTAGCTTCCGCCAGCAGCTTCGCCCGCGTGATATCTTTATAAATTATAGCCTATGTTACTCACTGATAATATAGCATTCAGCTGGTGAAAGAATTTTTAAAATCGGTCCATTAGTTTTTGAGTGTATCGATTACAAACTGGCGGAAGCTAGTTGAAAAATAAAATAAAAAGATTGCCTTGGCAAAAAAAAAAAAAACTTTTTTTTTTTTCATTACAAATATTTGAACCCGCGACACGTAACACAGAAAGCCATTCCCTTAGCTTCTGAACCAAAAGGGCTGAACGTATTTTTTTTTTTTTTATTGTTTTCAGAAAAGCGACGACTGCCATCAATGCTCCGTGTGTCGTGCATACTTCCTAACCAAAGACAACGTGGCTTGTCATAAGGCGCTACATCTGACTGGCTACAGATGCAGACAGTGCGGGTTCACTACCTCGCTTAAGAGGCGCATGTTGAAGCACGTCGTGAGCCACGCGCCCTCTGGTGAGGGACACGTGTGTCATACTTGCGGCACTAGCTTCAGGTTGGTATGGTCTGCAAGTATCAAAACTATGCTCTTAATATGCGATACGCAAAATTCCATACTTAGCAAGTTACTTGCAGAGACTTGTGCAAGTAGCTTGCACAAGTATACTTGTGTGTGATAATGTTTGAACAAGTTCGGTAATTCTGTTAATTTTAAATACTTGCACAAGTCATGCAATGGAAATAATCTTGTGCAAGTTAATTAATTTAATGAGATGTACATTTTTTTATTAGACCGGTTGCTAAATTCTCTGGCTTCTGATTGGTTGACTATAGTCATGATCGGGACACATCCCTATACTGTTCCATACTAGATCTGTGCGCCGATGTCGGCGTCGGCGTCATCGGCGTGGATGGTGAAAATCTTATTAAAAACAAAATATTGCAAACTTATTCGCCAAATGACTGTGACGGACGAAGTTATCGGCAAAACGCACTATTTAAATTAGGGTCATATAAAAATGGTATTTTATTGAATTTGCGTAAACAAATACGTCGAAATAAACCAATAAGCATATATTTAAACATTTCTAGTGTTCAGTTTACTAGTATATGTCTGCATTGTATCTAAAACAACCTTATCCGTCCGACCACGCCGATGACGCCGAAGCCGGCATCGGCGCACACGTCTATTCCAGACCCAGATTAATAATAAGGAATTATTTGTTTTCAGTCGGCGCAGTATACCCACATATTTTAATATATTTTTTCTACTCAATTTTACACTGTTGCCATCCTAAAAAAATGTCTTCTGTCTATGCACCTGTCCTCTTCTTATTACCTATGTCTATCATTCCCTTGTTTTGAAAACTGGGTGGCTTGAGTGTTAAGTATGCAACTACTTGTACTGTTTAAATTGTAGTAGTACTTAAAAAGATCTTTGCTGTTCCTTTTTTATTTATTTGTAATATTGTGTAAATTCTGATCGAATTTTAGCTAAGGCCGCTCCCGCGGCTCCATATGTTATTGTTAACTTGATTTATGAAAAGAGTATCCATGGAGTTTCTTGCTGGTATCTTGTCCAGGACCAACCCACTTGGAACCGTGCACCTAGAATCACGACGTTTTGAAAGTGCCTGCAAAGGCCCAGTTGAAATAAAAACTTTTGACTTTGACTTTGATTCCGGTGTGTCTTGTTTTTGTGGCAAATAAATGATTTCTTTCTTTCCTGGTGGTTCCAGCACGAAGTCCAAGCTGTCGTACCACCGCGGAGTGTGTCGACAGGAGCGGCCGCAGTGCGACTGCTGCGGGAAAGTGTTCGCTAACAAGATGACGCTCAAATACCACCTCAAGTAAATAGATACATACTTTACACATTTATTTATATATATTTAATATTTATTTATATACGAGGTTAAAAATGCTAAAAAAAATATCACGTGATTAATGGACGGCCCCTAATGTTATAGATATTTACTAAAATACTTACCTGTTGCCTGGTACTATGAGTCTGTCATGCTCACTAAAATGTCTCGCTGATGGTGGCGTTGTGTGTCGGGTCGTTGAGTTCCCTTCATTGTGGTCGAGCTTGGCGAGGCTGATTATTATTATTATTATTATTAATTTATCAGGCAGGCAGTTGAGACAACTGGTAAGTGCCTGTATCCTGGTGTTCCCCACTTGGTTTTATTCTTGCAGTTGAGAATAGTTGTCAAGTCGATTCTTGAACTGATTTATATTTTAGATTTATTTTTTTGGATGATTTTCATGAAACATAGCTAAGATATTACCCGATTACACCAGAGGCCCAATTCTCGTAATTAAAAATGTTCAACATATAGTTCGGATCTCATTCCGATCTACTACCAATGTCTTAAATGTCACAAATGGTATTCTCCTACCCTAACAAACAACGTCAAACGTGACATTATATTGTAATGAGATCGAAAGTTGAATAAAAGGCAAATCGGTATTCTGCTAACATTTTGAACTGACACAGATAATAAAATTGACACTCTCGTCTATACACAAACGTCAAAAATGAGATTGAAATGAGTTTGTAAGAAGATTGAATCCAAATCATACTGGAATCGGACTGAACTTTAAGAGGAGTAGAATACATGACTTTTTGTCAATTCATAATATAATCTCAGTTCGGTCAACTTTCAGTCATATTATAAATTAATTACGAGAATTGGGCTTCTGCTTTCAATTAACGATATGGTTGGCGCAGTGGCTAAGCGATTAGCTTTCTGCGCTACGTGCCGCGGGTTCGATCCCCGCACGGGACAAATATTTGTATGATCTACAGATAGTTGTTTCGGGTCTGGTTGTGTGTGCATGTGACATGTATGTTTGTAAACTGTACCCTCGATACAGGAGAAAACCTAGTGACGGACAAAGTATAAAAAAAAATGTAACTGCATTGAAATCGGTCCATCCATTTTGGAGCTACGATGCCACATACACTACAAAATAACACCCTTTATTTTATGTTGGTTAAAAAATATATGTTGTTCACAGAATCCTGCCACAGAATAAAGATGACAAGCCAAGAGAGAAGCTGTACATTCCATGCAAAGGCTGCGACAAGGTGTTCCATACCAAGAAGAGCTACAGGGCGCATGTGTGAGTTAATTCGGTCAACTTTCAGTCATAGTGTAAATTAATTACGAGAATTGGGCTTCTGGTTTACATCAAATATAGATAATAAATATTAATTCTATTCATTAAACTTATTCAGAGGCAATTCATTATTATCCTAGTTTTATTTGTATTCGCATTGAATTGCATTGTTCTCGCAGATCTTACCACAACATTGTACTGATAAAGATTGTCAAGATCTATTATTTATTTGAAAAGAGTTTCCATGGAGTTTCTTGCTGGTTCTTCTCCATAGGATCTACTATTTGGAACCGCGCACCTAGAGTCTCCACATTTTATAAGTGCCTGTATCTGGTTTACATGAAATAAAGATCTATTCTATTATATTTATAGTGTCATCCACGACGGCCTGACTTACCCTTGTCCTATCTGCGGCAAGCTGTTCCAGTGGAAGCGCAACCTGGCGCGACACACGCGCAACCACCGGGAGAGGGACGCGGGCGCGCTGCACGAGTGTCGCGCGTGCGGCAAGAGCTTCGCCAGCAGGGACTGCTACAACAACCACATGCGGCTCAGCAAGCGGCATGTGGCCGAGGACTCGTATCAGTAAGTGTTAGGAAATATCCGACAATATCCGCAGAAGATATCCGAAAATGTCCGCGGATGATATCCGAAGATATCCGCAGATGATATCCGAAGATATCCGACAATATCCGCAGAATATGTCCGAAAATATCCGCAGATATCCGAAAATATCCGCAGAATGTATCCGAATATATCCGCGGAAGATATCCGAAAATATCCACAGAAGATATCAGAATATATCCGTAGATATCCGCATTTGATATCCGAAAATATTCGCAGAAGGTATTTGAAAATATCACAACATTATTTTAATAATCTGAAGGTATCCGCATATACCTATATCCGAAATTTGCTTTTTTGAAACGCACTGATATTCGAAAATTAACATACAAATACGACCACGGCTATCCTCTGAACATCACTATGAATAGGTATGTATTATGATTTTCTTGTTTCATGCCTTTTCAGTCAGTTTTCAGTAGTTTTAGTTTTTGAACTGAATTTTTTAAATATTTGTTACAGACACGAATGCAACTACTGCGGTAAAAAGTTCGCGACCAAATGGTGCCTAACTGACCATATCGACTGGGACCACCTGAAGAGGATCAAATACCAGTGCAGCGTGTGTTTTAAGGTACGTCCTAATATCAGCATTGAGAGCAGTGATTAGCAGTTGACCGCTTGTCTTCCGTGTAGGATGGTTTGAGTTCTAATTCGGGCCGCACACTCTTGTTCCCTGTGTCGTGACGGTTTTCGCTCAAATAACACGTATTCACTCTCGCCTTGCAGATTTCTAGACTATACAGAGTGGAATTTTCGAAGAGTACCTGGAGGAAAAGTACTCTAAAAATTATTTTTTTTGGTAAATTTGATATTTTACATATCCCCATAAAAAAATATGTAAAGATCTGTGAGATCTGCTAGGGACATTTGATCCTTATGATTGACCCTATCGATTGGTGCCATAAAAGTACAGAATGCAATTTTTTCGGATTTTAATCGGTTCTATTCCCGGGTGTGGCAAGCGTATTTTCAAAAATCTTTAAATGCAGTTTTGTTTCTTTTTAAAAATAAAGGAATGTTTCCTTTGAGTAAAATTTGCTTTCTTCAGTTTTAGAGTACTTTTCCTCCAGTTACGCTTCGAAAATTCTACTCTGTATATGAATCGGCAGTAGCGAGCACTCCATAAAGACGACATTTCATAAGTGCCTGTATCTGGTGTACATGAAATAAAAATCTATTCTATTCTAAATAAAATATTATAGTTTAAAAAAATCCAAACTGAACGTGTATGCAAAATTTCAGCTCAATCGGAAACCGGGAAGTGGGTCAAATTTAACTTCCAAGATTTTCTGACATAGTTAGTTAGTTAGTTACAGGTGAAGCTAATAAAAGCGTGTTAAAAGCCGCATGTGCAGAAGATCCTCAGTTCCATACGTCTCTATCGTCAACATGGTCTTTGAATTAATTAAATATTTAAATTAAGGTTCAGTTTAATTCAAAAAAATAAAAAATAGGTATATACCTTACCTTATTTTTAATATTTGTTAATAATAATAATTGTAATTTAATAATCTAATGCCCCGCTAACAATATTTGTCTACCCATGTGAGTATGTCACAGTGGTCTCTTTGATATTAACACCTTTCTTTGTAACTTATGTAAAACCTGTGAGAACAAAAAAAATTGAATTGAATTTTACAGGCGTTTAAAACAGCAAAGATAATGGTAGCCCACGTCAACAATATACACGAAGGGAAGAAGAAGGAGGCGGAGGGGGAACATCTCTGTGAAATATGTGGCAAGTCATATAAGGTCAGTACTCGCTGTTCGTGGCAGGAACATAACAATCAATCAGCCTTATTTGACACAATTTTTGTAATTTTTGTATTTAACTTATATGTATAATTATGTATCGTCAATTACCCCCAAAGGTGCCCAAGATACAGGCCTAGCCTAGTTTGGGACCAATGGAAGGTATTTTATATTGTAAATATTTATTGAAATACATTGAAATTGAATCATTTATTTGCTTTGTTTACAATGGTGTTAATGATTATAATTATGTCCTATGATGTTCTACCTCAGAGGCATGCAAATAATACTATATAAAATTATTAATTAATACAATAATATATTAAATCAAAAAAATAAAATTAATACCACCTCAAAAATCAAATCAATAGCGTTCATTTTATAAAGATTATCATCTGTACTCACCTACTTTACCTATGTTCCACAAATAAAAATATTTGTATTTGTATTCAAATGTCAAATCATTAAATGCTAAAATAAATCAAATTATAAAAAAAAAAAACAGAAAAAATAATAACATTACATTCATAAGAATTAAATCTTTCCTCGCTTTAGTGAGAGATTAAAAGTTGTATGTTTCGCACGGCTGCAAAATTATTTGCGTCTCGTGCCTTTGAATCCTTCGCTTGCTCGGTAGCACTCGCACCAAATACCAACTTTGCAGCCTTGCATAACAAATAAGTATTTCTGTTCTGTCTCAGACGGTAAAGCGCCTGAAAGGCCACGTGTGGGCGATGCACACCAAGCGCTCCAGCAGCAAGAGTTACAAGTGCAAGCTGTGCCCGGCCACCTTCACGTGGCAGACCAGCATCTACAAGCACATGAAGATGATGCACGACACCAACAAGAAGCCCAAGGTGAGACAGAGACAACAAACTTCTTTCTTTTATCTTTTCTATAAAATGTCTTATTGGCCGCGCGGCTTATGACGTCAATAAATAAACTTATAAAAATTCAATTTCAGAAGGATTACAATTTACAATAATTTCACTTTTTTTTTATTATATTCCCTTTATTAATTTCTTTTACATACTTTTTGACATTTTTAAATAGGTACCTAGTTTTAAAATTAAATAAAAATACTATATATAGGTATATTTATATTATATTTCTGCGCTACATGCCGCGGGTTCGATCCCCGCACGGAACAAATATTTGTATGATCTACAGATAGTTGTTCCGGGTCTGGGTGTGTGTGCATGTGACATGTATGTTTGTAAACTGTACCACCGATACAGAAGGAATCCTAGTGAGGTTGCCCTCACTTCTGTACCATATCTTTATTAATTATTGTTACGAGCACCTTCGGGATAAATTAATTGACACTAATTTCCACAGTAACAACGTACACTTTTAAGATCACAGAACAATTTCACGATATACACTGATTTTGTTTAAGTCCCGAAGAATCCAGAAACCTCTAGCGCCATCTACACGACTCTAGTAACTCTAGTTTATTCTGCATGTACATAACTCTGCTACTCGATAACAGATGGCGTTATGGTGTCGTAGTAGTTCTGTTGCTACTAGATGGCGCTATTCTAAGCAATATACATGACTGACGTAACAATATCTTTTTTAATTAATTATTATATTTACAGGCACCCCGCACATTGCCTCCTCCCGTGAAGAAAGAGGAGCCCTACCCGGGACTCGAACTCGCTAACCGCATGCAGTACTTCCAACAGAATATTGCGGGCCATCTAAATATAATTCAAATTGAACCTATGGGAGTGCCGCAAAATATTGTGTAATATACAATATTTTGAGGCAATTTGATGGCTTATTCTATACCATTGTAGAGACATCCATCGCGCGGATCACTGGAAATCAAATGTAATCAGCGGGTCTACAGCGTAACTAAAATTGTAATGAACATCGACATCGGTATTAAACTTCAATACGATCGTGAGAGCCTAAACTTTGAGCTAACTTGTACTTTTTTTACCGATCATGAAGATAGGAGTCCCAACTATATGATAGGTAATTTTTTTACAAGTTAGCTCAAAGTTTAGACTCTCACGATCGTATTGAAGTTTAATACCAGTGTCGATGTTCATTACAATTTTAGTTACGCGGTAGACCCGCAGTAATCACCAATCAAATCAGTGTAATAGACATGCGGCAAGATATATCAAAACGAATCTAAAATCCGACTACAAACGGAAGTAATAAGATCTAATTTAGATTGTTCGATCGAAACTGCCGGAGCCGCTCCAGAAACCGATTTCGAAAAACTGATTTTGAAATCGTTTTCATAATTTGAAATCGGATATTTATCGGGGTATGTAGGGATACTGTTACGCACTTAACATTCCCTGGTGTCTGTCTACCCCCATAGGATAACAGTGTGATCTTATAAAATTAAATGCCATACTATTGTACATTAATTAGCAATAAATAGGATAATCAAAATTTTATACAAAGAGATTTATAAATAAAATCAATATACAACTGATTTACTTGTGTATTTCATTCAAATATTTCGATACCAGCAATTAAGACTACGCTAACGTGAATTTTGGGCATTTTCGTTTTTTTTTTTTTTTTTTAGCTTGGTAAAATAATCAAATGTGTCCTCCCACCCCGGGCAGGGCGGGAGGGACTGTCAGACTTGTACTGACTAAAATCCACGGTGTTCCCTCGATAGCCCTTTACGTTCCGGGGTCACGGTAATGAGATAAGTCCCGCGACCCCGGTAAATTGTTTGTCGTATGGACTATAAATTAATACAAAATAAATCAAAGTCAAAAATGATTATTTTGTGAATATAGGTGAGTTATAGGTACAGTAAGGTAAAATATTGTGAGTGCCTCGATATTCTGCCACTATTGTAGTAAAACACAAAAGTTAAATACATAGTCCGTTATTTTAAATGCTTAAATTACAATAAATTTAAATTAAATTAAATTATAAATCTGTAGCGGCTGATGCTGACTCCAAATAAGTAGGTACTCCTATAATAGGTTAAGGTAAGTTTATTCCACACCTTACATACAAATATACTCACTATATTGACAAAATACAGGTAACAAGTAGTGACTAGCCTAGGTACACAACATATCAAATGCATAAATAATAAAATAGTAAACAGTAAGGTGCGCGCGCTGGGGGCGCTGTGATCGCAGTAGATTGCAAGCGCCGCGCACGCAGCGGCATATAAAATGATCGCGAGGGCGTGGGACCGCAGTGGAGCGCCCGCCGCCATCGCGGACGGATGTGTAGATGTCTTGCAGCTACAAATCATATGGAAATTCCAAAAGATAAAGAAGTTTTGAACTAAAGACAATGCTAAGTAAATGTAATGTTTGTAATCGCCCGATATGTATTACGCTTCAACTGACTGGTGTAAAATCTACTTTTTCAAGTTAGCGTAGTATTCATTGCTGGTGTCGAATTAATAGTTGACCATTCCAGCCCCTCGTGACGCTGAAGAAGAAAAAAGAAAATACTTAAAAGTATTCCTTGCACAAAGGAGCAAGTATAGCAATTTGCTGGCATTTTTGTGAAAGAGCATTCTTGATTAGTCGCGAATAGTACAATTTAGGTGAAGGAGACAATACCTAAAACGATTCCATGCACAAAGGACACACGTATAGCAATTTGGCTGGCATTTTTGTGAAAGAGCATTCTTGGTTAGACGCAGATAGTACAATTTAGGTAAAGAAGAAAATACCTAAAAGTATTCCTTACACAAAGGAACAAGTATAGCAATTTGCTGGCATTTTTGTGAAAGAGCATTCTAGTTTAGACGCGGATAGTACAATTTAGGTGAAGGAGACAATACCTAAAACGATTCCATGCACAAAGGACACACGTATAGCAATTTGGCTGGCATTTTTGTGAAAGAGCATTCTTGGTTAGACGCGGATAGTACAATTTAGGTGAAGAAGAAAATACCTAATCTATTCCATGCACAAAGAACACAAGTATAGCAATTTTTTGCATTGTAAGGTTAAGGCGCGGATACCAGAGAAAATATTATTTCATTTTGAATACACTTAGGGCTATATAAACGGATAATATAACATGTGTTTAAATGACTGATTTTGCCCTAATCATCCGTTAAGTTGTCGGTGATCTTAGTCCTTAGTAGTCAATTACCTACCTACCCTATTCTTTTTTGTTCAATAACCGATCGTTTACTTTGAAGGATGTATGATTTAATAGAGTCAAAAAGAACTAAAAATTATCTATTTCGAATAAAAATTATTGAGAATTAAAAATATTATTACATAGAGAAATGATATCACACAATATGAATTTATAACGCTTGATGTAATCAGTGTATTGATTGTAAGTTAATTTCACACTATAATTTGAATAATTCCGACATTTATAAGTTAAAACTATTACTGATAATGTTAGTTTTGTTCAGAGAATAAATTAAAATGGTGCGTTCCAGTATGTTGCTTTTAATTTGTAAGTTTTTACACTTTTATACTTATTTAGTAGCTAGCATGCAATACAATGTCCAATATAAAAAGATCATAAAAGTTTCCAAAAATAATATAGGTGTTATTTGGTGTAGCAATAATGTGGGTAGGCAAATTAACTGAGGCTAATTCAGTAACAAAACTTTTTTTATCAAAACAACACATTTCATGTTCTTAGCTCAGTGAGATACGCTCGCGTCAAGTTCGAGCGTCACTGCAATATGATCGGCGCGTCATAAAATACGAGAATTCGCCCTCAGTTCTAAAAAGGTTTAATAATGAAAAATTACTTACCTTACTGCGCTCCAAAACGCAGATAATTGATGTAGCTCAAAAAGCCGCTCAGCTTAAGTGGGACTGGGCAGGACATGTCTGCCGTATGCCCGTCGAACTGTGGGCCCACATAGCACAGAACTGGTGTCCTGAGACAGTAAGACGGGGTCGCGGCAGACCAGGAAGGAGATGGCGGGATGAATTGGACGCCTTCCTTAAAGACTGGCCCGATACAGCGCGGGATCGCGAGAAGTGGAGGAAAGGGAGGGAGGCCTTTGTCCAGTATTGGGACTTTTTATAATAGTATTCATGAAAAATCAGCACAGCTGATAGCAGTGATAACCTAGTGGTTGAAAGCGTACCTTCCATGCAGGATGGTCTGAGTTCGAAACAGGCCCGCACCTGTGACTAGAATTTATGCGCGGATCAGAATTTGATTATCACTTGCGTTAACGGTGAAGGAAAACATCGTGAGGAAACCTGCACACCTGAGAGGGCCTCATAAAGTCCTCGATGGTGTGTGTAGTCCGCCCGCACCAGTAGGCTAATTCACGTAACTAAAGAAGTGCAGTTGCCACGCAGTTGCAATAAAATATTGATCAAAACAACACACTTTGTAATCTTCTTCTTCTTCTTTTGTTATGGCAATTGAGCCGATATCGACTATTCTGCCATTTGGCAGCTCTGAGCTTCAATGAGATACGCTCTCGTCAAATTCGAGTCACTGCAATACGATCGGCGCGTCTTATAATTACGTGAATTAGCCCTCAGGCCAGCGTGCTGGACTAACGCCTAACCCTTCTCATTCTGAGACTAGACCCCCGTGAGACATTTATTAATTATTTATCTCTTTTTCCAGTATTAATAATATCTTCAATTCTGAGATCACACACACAAAATTCGAGGAAGAAGTTCACTAATTACGGCTACGTGAAAAAGTCTCAACAGCAATACTTCAGTGACGTGATAAATGTCTGGTATCCACAAAACGTGAAGCGCGTGAGACATAAAGAAAAGTTGTTTAATATTAAACTGAGGAGCAGGAGCAGCGCGAGGACTAGATCTAGATATTAGATTATATTCGTGTTTTATTTAAAATTCTCCTACTCTTTCACTTGTTAGGTCCTATAGTATTGTATGCAGTATTGATTGTATTGTGTATATTTATTTATGATATCTTTTAGTGGGTAGTCAATCAATTTGTATTTTAGGAAGTAATGCACTGATAAATCTATTTGATTTATTTGTTTATTATACTTTTAAGGTCTTATAAATTCATATGTTTAAATAAATCGTGTTAGTCGAATTTATTAGTCATTCATTAATTTGTCAATGTATTTTAGTAGATCAATTCGTTCTTTATTAGTCACTCATTTGACTACGTCCGCCCCCACTAGTGAGTGGTGGGAGAAATTGTCATTTTAATACTTTGTCCGCCATTTTTGCGCAGGCAGTGGCACGTCTCTTACTATTACATACTCTTTGGGCAGTGGTTGTTGAGCTCTCTATGAAGCAACAAGTGTATTTTGATTGTGCTGTGATTGCTGTGAAGTAATTGAAAGAATAATATAGGTGAATCTGTGATTACGTTACGAGTTTTATTCCCTGGCCAAAACACTGTAAGTAAGAATTATTGTGGTTGGTAGTTGTTGCCAGTGAGGACACTAGAGTTGTAACGACGACACGGTTGGCGCAGTGGCTAAGCGATTAGCTTTCTACGCTACGTGCCGCGGGTTCGATCCCCGCACGGAACAAGTATTTGTATGATCTACAGATAGTTATTTCGGGTCTGGTTGTGTGTGCATGTGACATGTATGTTTGTAAACTGTACCCTCGATACAGGAGAAATCCTAGTGAGGGGCAAAGTATCTATAAAAAAAAAAAAAACGACAACTACAAACAAAATAACTGTCGTCTACGTGGAGTCCATCCCGAATATTCTTGTCTGCGACAATTTTTTGTCGTAAAATTTCTTGTCCGCGGTAGTTTGCCGGACAAAAAGTCCGTCGTCTGCGGCGCGCCTAACCCTTCTCATTCTTAGAAGAGGCCCGTGCCCAGCAGTGGGACAGTAACAAGCTGGATTTCTTTTATTACCATCCACTGCCAACCACTTTGCAGAAGGGAATCGAAACCAGCGGGTCTACCGCGTAACTAAAATTGTAATGAACATCGACATCCGTATTAAACTTCAATACGATCGTGAGAGCCTAAACTTTGAGCTAACTTGTATTTTTTTTACCGATCATGAAGATAGGAGTCCCAACTATATGATAGGTAAGTTTTTTACAAGTTAGCTCAAAGTTTAGGCTCTCACGATCGTATTGAAGTTTAATACCGATGTCGATGTTCATTACAATTTTAGTTACGCGGTAGACCCCCAGGACCTCACGTTCAACAACCGGCTTTCAAAACCAGGCTAATGAGGATATGACTCCTCTTAACAATAATGATTTTAATAATAAAACAAAAGTATACTTACATAACCAACTTAATTTATTAAAATTACAAAAAGAACCTAAATGAGGAAACAGACTTATAACACGCGGCGCGTATTACGTCATGTCGCGTCGGATGTTACAAGTCTGTTACATCCGATGTCATACACGATAATTTTTCATGTAGTGCACATAATTTGTAGAGTGATTCAGTCTCTGTTCCTAAATGCAACCGCAATCTTGGGATACACTTTAAAACAAAACGAAAATTCGACTTAGTATGGGGGACACGCATAATTTACTAGCGCAAGCCATACAAAATCAAATGTTTATTCGTTTTGGAGAGAATTTTTGTACTGCGTTTGCATTTGGGAATGCACACTGAATCATGCTGCAAATTTTGCGCACTACATCAAAAAATATCCTGTATGGCTGTATGTATGTTTGTATTTATTTCTTGTTTTTATTCTGCGGGTTACGGTTTCCCTGGTTACCACCACCGCCGCGCGCTAGTGGTGCAGGTCGTCCGCGGTTACCGAAGGTGCCTCTGTTACCTCCACGGCCAGTCCTCATGTTCTGTCCGCCACCACGACCTTTAGAAACCTCACTTCGACTTCTGGATTTGACCTGAAATATTAATTTTCATGTCGTCAAAAGTTTTTTATTTCAACCGGGCCTTTGCAGGCACTTTCAAAACGTCGTGATTCTAGGTGCACGGTTCCAAGTGGGTTGAACAACATGGATACTCTTTTCATAAAACAAGTCTACAATAATATCTGGGGCTACAATTCGAACTGAATTTACACAATATTACAAACAAGAATAGAATAGGAGCAGTTATATATTTTTTTATTAGAATAGAATAGATCTTTATTTCATGTAAACCAGAGGCCCAATTCTCGTAATTAAAAATGTTCAAAATATAGTTCGGATCTCATTCCGATCTACTACCAATGTCATAAATGTCACAAATGGTATTCTCTATTCTCCTAAACAAACAACGTCAAACGTGACATTATATTGTAATGAGATCGAAAGTTGAATAAAAGGCAAATCGGTATTCTGCTAACATTTTGAACTGACACAGATAATAAAATTGACACTCTCGTCTATACACAAATGTCAAAAATGAGATTGAAATGAGTTTGTAAGAAGATTGAATCCAAATCATACTGGAATCGGACTGAACTTTAAGAGGAGTAGAATACATGACTTTTTGTCAATTCATAATATAATCTCAGTTCGGTCAACTTTCAGTCATATTATAAATTAATTACGAGAATTGGGCTTCAGATCCATGCATGTATGAAATGTTGAGACTCTAGGTGCGCGGTTCCAAATAGTAGGTCCTATGGAGAAGAACCGGCAAGAAACTCCATGGTAACTCTTTTAAAATAATAGATTACAATCTTGAGTACTACAATGTTGTGGTAAGAAATGATACTAATATGACACTATCTTCAGCAGTAAACTATTGGATCATAATTTCTATGAAGCAATGCTGAATAAACAGAGCGGTTGTACTAAATAATAGTTCATGCTCAAATGTCATGTCTGAAGGAACGGTAAAAAAGACAGATACCCCCTTAATACAAAAGATTGTTTAAACCAAGTCTAATAAAACCGAGCTTTTAAATATATCCGTCACTTTCTAACATCATATGACAAAAAGAGACAGGACTATCTTAAAACCTGAGTTTTACAAGACTTGCTTTAAACCATCTTTTGTAATAAGACGGTTGGTGTTTCGCAGTGTTCAAGCAGTGTTTCTACACCGACAGAGTTGCGAGCACAGCTAGTTCTAAGTAATCACGAATTCAGCGTCTTAAACAAGGAGTTAGTAATCGGTAAGCGTACCTGAGTTTCCTCTTTCACCATGTCAATAACTTCATCAGGAATTCGCAAGTATTTGATAGTGCTGCCTCGTATGTAACATTCAGGCATCCTCCAGAACTTATCACCGTCTCTAGACGTGCAAATTACTTCTCGAAGGTTGATATTCATCCAGTTGTCGCAACTAACAAGATGCCCGTTGTATGTCTCGCCATTTTTCAATTCTACTAACATCGGATGGTTCTGCGCCGTCCGGAGTAGTGATAAAGGCAACATAATGAGTTTTAATATTAATTTTTACTGGAAATATGAATGAAAACAGATTTCGCTTATTGTTTGTTTGACGCGTATAGGTTAAGAAATTGGGTTCTTTAAAGTGGACACATTGATCACTTTGAAACTTGGATGATTAAGTTCTGTTGCACAATGATTTCACTGAAAATGCTACGTGATAGTGTGCTAATAGTAAGTGAAGCTAATAATAAATACTACTTTACAATAAATTCCAAATATCAAAAATGTTCTAAATAATAATTTATAGAGCCGAACTAACGATCCCGCTAAAAACCTTATTTTGTTTTCGTTTGACACTATAGTTCTGTCAAAGTGTCAATGTCAAATGGAAGGCCAAAGAGTAAAAAGGTAAACTGTGGAAGGCTTATTAGTATCAGAGACAGATTTGTATCGGCCTAATGCAAAAATATTTAACAAAATAATTTTATATTCTTTGAAAAATAGGTATATCAAAATCTGTCTGTTTTTCAATTTATTTACATACATCAGTCAATCTATTATATAGTTAATTCAGGCTATAGAACTTGAGTTAACATTTATTAGATTGACTGAATAATTGGCTGGAGCTGGCTATATGGGCTGTAAATAAAACACACCCATACCGGCGACCTGTCATTAGGCGCGTTCCAATTTATTGTATAATCAAAGCACGAATATGTTGTATCTCTTTCTTTAAAATCACAAAAAGCTTATGGAAAAAGGAGAAGCAATATATTTTATAAAAAATATTACCAAAATTGACACTGGTATATTAATTTATTCTCTTGAAAAGGGCTGATTGTAGTTTTCACTTGAAAATTCTGGAAAAATTCGGATAAAACGTTGTTGTAACTTGTAAAATACTACTCCTGTTGCCTCCACGGTGTATAGGTAATTACTTCACATATATTCTATGTAATTCTCACTTTGAAACAGGTTTGTTCAAACCGCGTGTTTCAGAAATAAATAAATGAATTAGCTACATAATAATCTTCGTGTAAATAACACATTTCTCTGTTATATTATTAACATACCTATAGATTCTTTCATCATGGTAATATTTATTTATTTATTGCACAATGTACCTACACATAAGTCTTATAAACTAACCTGGTACATGACCCTGTTAGGTGCTGCATTTGCAAGGATTAGATGAGGCGGTAACATTAATATATTATTAACTAATAATCTATAATTATAATTACTATATACCTACTATATTATGTTATAATACTTTTTATGTTATGTTATTATTGTTATAATGTTTATATAATATTCTATCTATAATTATAATTATTTATACTATATTATGTTATAATTAATAGTTCCATCTTACATATTTATTATAATAATTATTTTACTTAATACAATATGTTAATTATTATTCTATTATCAATTCTATATTTATATTATTAATAAATTATTTACCACTTATCATCCATAAATTATTTTAAATTATAATAAAACTTTTTAATACACTTTTTAATATTACCTATATCTTGTACCAATTGCAATAACCAATTTTAGCTGTCAATATTATTAGGATATTTACCAACTTATTTTGTTGCAAAAAAAAAAATCGCCGCATGATCAAAACCCATATGTTCCTCTACTTGTAACAACTTAAAAAAATCACAAGTTCTTGCACTGAGTCTACTTTCAATGTTTTATCTCATATTTCTTTAGAAATGAGCAGTACTTTTGTACTTAGATATCTCTATTTATTTATTTAAACTCTATGGAAGACTTACAGCTAAACAAAACAGAGCAAAGACAGTAAGTTGGACTAACAGCCAATTATAAGTCTTCACATATAATAGCTTTTTTTTTTTTTTTTTTCTATATTTTTTCTTTGTCATGTATACATCTATAAATAAATAAAATAATTATATAAATTTATTTAAATCACACCATTTCCTAACACAATATTATTTGCCAACAGTAATTCAAGATGCCGCAAGCTCGGCGTAAAACTCCCTTCAGCGGGAAAGCGAAGAAGCAGCAGTTGCAGTCCAAGAAGACCAACAAGACACTGTTGATGTCCAGTAAGTAAACATTTAACTGTAGAATAGAATAGAATAGATCTTTATTTCATGTAAACCAGATACAGGCACTTATGAAATGTCGAGACTCTAGGTGCGCGGTTCCAAATAGTAGGTCCTATGGAGAAGAACCGGCAAGAAACTCCATGGTAACTCTTTTCAAATAATATATTACAATCTTGATCAGTACAATGTTGTGGTAAGAGCTGCGAGAATAATGTAATTTAATGTGAATAAGAATATGATAATAATGATTTGCCTCTGAATAAGATTGCCATGGCAATACAAGCTGGCCATGTTACTGTTACCTTATAGTTGTGTACGGTTCTCTTAGTTGCGCTATGGGGTACGACCCCATCAGAATCTGTATGGGTCGAGGCACTGTCGACGGAAATACTAAGCCGGGACAATCACACAGACGAACCTGTAAAAAAAACATAATACAATTTTTTTTATGTAGTGCGCATAATTTTTAGTGATTCACAGTGGCGAAGGGTGACATGTTCCAAGTAGTAAGTCCTATGGAGAAGAACCGGCAAGAATCTCCTGTAACAACTTTATACTATGTTGAAGGCAATAAAGAATTATGTTAACCCTCTCTGATAGCTTGTCAATCAAATCAAATCATTTATTTCTTTGCAAACATAGGTATAGTACATAGGTGTTGTTATAATAAAATTCTCTATTAATATAATAATAATTCATCCTTGTTTTCATCACTCATCAGGCAGGGTTTAATTAAATCATCTGTGGAGGAACGAGATCTGGTGTTCCTCCATTGAAAAGGGAGGATCCTCTGACCAGGCGAGGTGATATTGCCTGGCGGGCCGAAGCCCGACGGTTGATGTCGGACAGTTGTAGCTAGATACGAATATCTTTTTCCTTGCGCGATGCAGGCTTCGTAATCTGATAGTAGTTATTCTATGTTGCGATAGATGTCGCTACACACCATTAAAATCATATTTGTAATATGTGGGAATTAAACCTGCAACATAGGATAGAGTCAAGTACGCCAATTGGTAAAACGGGCGAGTTTCCGCAACTCCACGGCGATGCGCGTATTTTGCGTATGGGTGGGAATCATTTTATTCCAGCCAACCCAACTCCTCGAGGAAGGCCAGCAAACATTTGATGTTACTGGCGATCTCCCGGAGAGCACTCTGGTTACCGAAGTAGTCAAGTACGCCAATCGAAGAATTCTTTCTCACCTCAACCAAATTCTATTCTAACCATTCGATCTCCTTCTAGCATCATCCGGCACCACAGCATATGATGTGGTCTCAGTGAACTACCAACCTTCCCGTGGCCGAGGAGGGAGGGACTCCAACCGGTTCGCTCTCAAGTTCTACAGAGAAACTGATGAAGAGCTGATTTTGAAGAAAGAAGATGCTATGTAAGTTCGTAAGGGACTAGCACATGTGATTGGCGCAGTGGCTAAGTGATTAGCAGTCTGCGCTACGTGCCGCGGTTGCGATAGTTATTCCGGGTCGGGGTGTGAGCTTGTGACATGTATGTTTGTAAACTGCACCCACGACAAGAGAAATACTAAAGTTGGGACAATTTACAGCATAATAAATAATAAATATAAGCAGATTTTTTTGCTATTAGGATTGCGACTTTGTGAACTTCAGTCGTTCATTTGTAACAATGTCAATAAGCTAACCGTCAAAAACCCCCGACTCCCAACTAGAAAGAGCTGTAACTTTTGAACTCATGAAACATAGCTGATTCCGAATTAAACTAACTTTCAATTATGAAAAACTGCATTGAAATAGGTCCATCCGTTTTGGAGCTACGATGCCACAGACAGTCACATAGATACACACTACAAACTTAAAAAACCCCTCTTTTTTTATTGGGGTGTAAAAAATAATAACTTTTTTCACAGGAACGAACTGAAGCGCATCCCAGAAAAAGACATGGAAGTGAATCCGGCGGATTACTTCCCAGCTGACGTGTCGTTCCCGAAGCGTCCTCCATGGGACTTCAACATGTCGCACGCGCAGTTGGATGCGCAGGAGCAGAAGTATTTTAAGGTAAAAGATTTCTTCATCTTTCTTTTTTAAAAAAAATATTGCCCCTCACTAGGATTTCTCCTGTATCGAGGGTACAGTTTACAAGCATACATGTCACATGCACACACAACCAGACCCGAAACAACTATCTGTAGATCATACAAATATTTGTTCCGTGCGGGGATCGAACCCGCAGCACGTAGCGCAGAGACTCTTACTAGTTTTGGTAAGCAACTTCAGTCAGAAATATTAAACTAATCCTACTTAACAAAAAGTATTATCATCCTGCTTTTTAAGCGACTTCAAAAAAAGGAGGTACTCAAATGAGAATCTCTCTTTGAAGTCAAAAGGTTAAAAAGACTCAAAAGGTTGCCGACCCCTGGCCTAGCCTGATAGGCTGTTTATTTTGTCCACAGAACTACATCGACCAGCTCCAAGCGTCCGAACATTGGAAGCAGATGTCATACTTTGATCTAAACCTGGAAACATGGCGGCAGCTGTGGAGAGTATTGGAAATGTGTGATATATTGCTCTTGATCGTCGACGTTAGATACGCCGTGAGTATTAATTATATCATCAGTCCATTACTGTACCCACTGCTGAAATTAGGACCTCCTCTCTGAGACAGGAAAATCCAGAATAAAATATTATAGTTTAAAAAAAAACCAAAGAACACGCTTTAGTCATCCAAACTGAACGTGTATGCAAAATTTCAGCTCAATCGGAAACCGGGAAGTGGGTCAAATTTAACTTCCAAGATTTTCTTACATAGTTAGTTACAGGTGAAGCTAATAAAAGCGTGTTAAACAAACATTATTGGTATAGGTATGGTATTAAAATAGATAAATCATTATATTAGTGATGCACCGAATAGTGATTTTACCGAATAATTGAATACCGAATATTATTCGGTAATTTAGACCCAAGGGCTGCCCGGTTAAAACACCGACCACCACCAGTCACTTAATCAGCTTTAAAATTGAATCTGTTTAACCGAATATATTCGGCACCAAAACCGAATTATTCGGCCGAATACTAAACGAATATTCGGCGCATCTTTAATAATCGTTGAGTTCCCTTCATTGTGGTCGAGCTTGGCGAGGCTGACACATGCGTCATGCTCGTGAACGGGTGCCGTCTGTCGGAACTGGTCAGCTCGTAACTGCCATGGCAATCTTATTCAGAGGCAAATCATTATTATCCTAGTCTTATTTGTATTCGCATTGAATTGCATTATTCTCGCAGTTCTTACCACAACATTGTACTGATACATATTGTAATCTATATTATTGATTTGAAAAGAGTTACCATGGAGTTTCTTGCCGGTTCTTCTCCATAGGATCTACTATTTGGAACCGTGCACCTAGAGTCTCGACATTTCATAAGTGCCTGTATTTGGTTTACATGAAATAAAGATCTATTCTATTCTATTCTATTCTAATCATAATGCTTCTCTCTTCCCCAGGGTATGATGTTCCCCCCCTCCCTCTACGCCTACGTCCAGGAACAGAAGAAGGACATGATCCTAGTACTAAACAAGATAGACCTAGTGCCGCCGGCGGTGGTGGCGGGCTGGAAGCAGTACCTAACTACAGCATATCCGGCACTGAGGGTTCTGTACTTCACCTCGTGTCCCGGGTACAACCTGCGAGGAGCCACCAGCGATAAAGCAGGTAAGATATGATATGCTGAAATTAGGACACATGCCGAAAATAGGACATATGCTCAAAATAGGACGGATGCTGAAAATAGGACATTCTAAAAAGGGTTATATGCTAAAAATAAGCAACAAGCTGATAATAGGCCATATGCTGATAAAAGGTTAGGACGAAATTAGTCACATGCTGCAATTAGGATTTATATTTAAAATAGGACATGCTAAAAATAGAAAATGTGCTGAAAATAGGGCACGCTGAAAATAGGACACATACTGAAAATAGGTTACATGCTCATAATAGGCAACAAGCTGATAATATGCCATATGCTGACAATAGGTTACATGCCGAACATTCGTCACATGCTGAAATTAGGCAACGTGCTTAAAGGATTAGGGAACTTTCTTAAGTACCTTACCCGGATAAAGAGTATTGTATGTATGTTAATCCAGGACATATAGATACAGATGAGTAATATTGAATTATTTGTATGGAAAAGCAGTTTTTTTTAAATATTCGACAGTGGAAAGGCAAAATAGACTAAGCGACATATAGGAAACTTTACAGCAGAGCCAAATAAAGTTTGAATTTTTCTTAAAAAAATCATATAAAATCTACTATTCATTGTATTGGCATGAATCTTACTACATTTAAAAGCTGGTTAGACAATGAATAGTAGATTTTATAAAAAAAATAACACGCTTTTATTAGCTTCACCTGTAACTAACTATGTAAGAAAATCTTGGAAGTTAAATTTGACCCACTTCCCGGTTTCCGATTGAGCTGAAATTTTGCATACACGTTCAGTTTGGATGACTAAAGCGTGTTCTATAGTTTTTTTTAAACTATAATATGTTTTATTATTTTAAGAAAAATTCAATCTTTTATTTGGCTCTCCTGTAAAGTTGCCTATATGTCGCTTAGTCAACTTTGCCTCGTATGTGATTACTAGGTAATAGGTAAAGGTGATTATTTATATACTAGGTATATAAATATATTATATATTAGAGTACCTAACATTATAAAAAATATGACTATATTACAATTTAAAAGGGCGCTAATCGACATTTTAATTATGAAAACTTATTACACGATTGACGACTTTCTTAATGATGATTCACTGATTGACATTCTGTTACTGTGATTGACATAACTATTGTGATCCTATAAAAAAAATAGGATCACAATAGTGGCATGAAATTATGAATATGTTTTATTATTCTATGAAGATACCTACAGAAATGAGATTTCATATTAAATTCGGTGCCTACTACATCAATAAATTGCTTATCGGATGAATTTCTCGATTTTTTATTCATAGTTTTAAACGATTATATACTCTTAGAATTTTAAATCGATTTATAATAAAAATTGATATTTTTGGTTACCGATTTATACGCTTCACATCCCAAATTAACTCAAATGATATATGTCAAAAGTGGCTTTTTAGATCTCGAGGACTATAGTTCACTTACTTTTTATTTCCGTTTGACATTATTTTATTTTTATCTTATTGCTGTGATCACGCTGATTTTTTTGATAGAAATTGTAAACCTTTGCACGCCCATGTGATGGTAAAATATGGAGAACTTTATTATAAAAACACCTATGTACTATACCCATGTTTGCAAAGAAATAAATGATTTGATTTGATTATTTCAATATATATATTTTTTTTTTTTTTTTTTTTTTTTTTCTTCGCTGCTATTCATACTATATTTTACTGTTTTTATTTTCATTTTTCTCCTTGATTAATCTTTATTTTTTGTTTCGAGCGTATGGCACCCTGGGTTAGCCTTCCCTGTTCGCCTTATCCTGGGTAGCTGAAAACCACCGTTGGGTAATCAGTATTAACGTACTGACACCCAACATTATGCTGAGCTGCTGGCCCGTTTGGCACAACTACTGATTTTATTTTATTTTTATTTTCTGTGTTTTTAGCATGTATGTGCCAATAAACTTTATTTCTTTCTTTCTTTATTTTTATCTCCCTCAGGTCTCCAAGTTCGTCGGCGTAAGGGCAAGCAACGCATGTGCGCAGAAGGAGCCACGAAGATTCTAGAAGCTTGCAAGGAAATTGTGAATGGGGAAGTTGACCTGTCCTCGTGGGAGAAGAAGATTAAAGAGGAGACTGACGTGGAGTTTGATTATGATGAAGGAGCGGAAGTGGGTGAGTCTCATCATTTAAAAAAATAATTAGCCAACTGCAAAAAAAAACAGATTTACAAAATGTATAGGAAAAGATTTTTTGCTATTTCTGACAATACAAAATAATAATATATTAAATTATTATTTATTATTTTGTTAAATAATATGTTATCATATTAAGTCCCATAATTTATTATATTTAACTGACTTCAAAAAGGAGGTATTTTTATGTTTGTTACGCGATTTCTCCGCCAATTGCAGACTGATTTTGAAATATTTTTGTTTGAAATATACTCTCGAGGTGGTCCCATTTAAATTTGGTGAAGATCTGATGAAGACCTTCGGAGATAGACAATGGAACTCTTGAATGAATAACAGCATATCACTCGCGATTACTGTCATCGCATGTTTATGTATTGTTTATGCCACTCAAAATAGAAAAATAAAATAAACTCAAAAAAAAGTAAAAACTGACTTCAAGAAACTAAAAAGTATTAAATACTTTTCTTAAAAAACTTAACAGCTTCTGAAGTCAGGACGTTTAATTCTTCAATGCACCTAGCTTGGCAGTGGCACCGACTTCAGAAGCTGTTAAGTTTGTTAAGAATAATATTAATTTATGATCTCTGTCATAGATAACAAATTAATAAACAATCCTTTATTCAAAGTAAATTAATTTAGAATTTATATTAAATTTAGGTGCCGTCTGTCGGAACTGGTCAGCTCGTAACTGCCATGGCAATCTTATTCAGAGGCAAATCATTATTATCCTTGTCTTATTTGTATTCGCATTGAATTGCATTATTCTCGCAGCTCTTACCACAACATTGTACTGATCGAGATTGTAATCTATTATTTTAAAAGAGTTTCCATGGAGTTTCTTGCTGGTTCTTCTCCATAGGATCTACTATTTGGAACCGCGCACGTAGTCTCGACATTTCATAAGTGCCTGTATCTGGTTTACATGAAATAAAGATCTATTCTATTCTATTTAATTTCTTCTTTAAATAAATACAACCAACAAAAAACAATTAACATTTTCTTTTTCTTTATCAGGTGAAACAATTCTCGAGAAAGCTGACACAACCTTTTACAGCCACGAGAAGTACAAGTCAGGGGTGCTGTCAATAGGCTGCGTGGGGCAGCCTAATGTCGGCAAGTCATCTCTACTGAACGCGTTGATGGGGAGATGTGTCGTGTCAGTGTCGCGTACACCGGGACATACGAAGCATTTCCAAACTATATTTTTGACGCCACAGGTAATTTATATATTAATACGTGAAGAGAAAACTTTGTACCCCTTTTTAAGCATATTGCGCGCACGGAGGAGTGTGAGATTTGGATAGTTAAAGTTTATATGGAGACTAGAGGTCGCGGGCCGCGAGCGGCCCGCGAGGTGGTTTTAGGTGGAGGTTGTAACACGACGTAAAATAAATATGATATTTGGTTTTGTATGGCAGCCATGTTTTTTTGTATGGAAGCCATCTTTTTTTCACCGGCTCTTCAAACGGCCCAAGGTCCTTGACATTTTTAGTTCCGGCGATATAGGTTTGCGACTTGTAATTTTCGAGATCCGTAGGGCATTTCCGGTCAGCGTTCCACTTTCAGGTCATTTCGGACTTTTTCTGAACTAACTGGACTTGTAACCCCCTCTATCTCTAACGGTTTCGAAACGGTGAGCGTTTCAATTTTGTATGGTATTTTTTTTTTGCATGTTAGCAATGTTTTTTTCACCGGCTCATCAAACGGCCCAGGATCCTTGACATTTTTAGTTACGGCAGTATGGGTGTGCGACTTGCCGTTTTCGAAATCCCTATGGCTGTTCCGGTCAGGGTCCCTGTCAGGTCATTTCTCACTGGATCTCCCTCTATATGACTGTCATACATGACTTTTACCCCCGCGGCTCCTTCTGGGAGACCAATTGTTCCAAAAAAAGCGTTTGTATGGCGGCCATATTGAAAAATGGCGGAAAAGAAAAGTCTATCCCGGATTATGAATCGGTGCCCCCGAAAACCCCAGGATACCAATTTTCAGCCAGATCGGACCATTTTTTTTTTGGTGGCCATTTTTATTCCACCATCTTGGATTTTTATCACAACTACCAGAAAGCTCCACTCATCCTCTATGATATTTGGTCGAGCACCCCCCTCTATCACTAACGGTTTCGGAACGGTGAGGGTTTCGAAAAAGTAGAGGTCGCGCAGTGCGCGGCGCGCAAGCGGCCCGTGGGTGGTGGTTTTGGTGGAGCTCTTAAATTAACTTAAAAAAAATAAAAACATGCTTTTGAAAGTGGACTTGGACTTTGACTTTGACATCGAATTTGACTTTGACTTTAATTTTCGTTTTCTTCCCAGCAGACCCATTCATTTGATACCCATATCATAATTGTAGATAAGAAAAATTTTGACTACCATCTTGGTTGGAGCGTCCGCCATATTGAATTAAGTGTGACGTTATATTACTTTTCGTAGTCTTCTCAGCAAACCCTTTCATTTGATACCCATATCATGGTAGTGCATAATACATATGTAGTCCGCCATATTGGATTTAGAATGACGTCAGTTATCTAACTATGCATTGTCATCCTAACTAAACGTGTTTGCAAAAGTTCAACTCAATCGGAAACCGCGAAGTGGGTCAAATTTAACTTCCAAGATTTTCTTACATAGTTAGTTAGTTAGTTACAGGTGAAGCTAATAAAAGCGTTAAAAAAAAAGGTGGAAATAAATTTCGATCCTGGATAATGAATCCGGTGCCTTCAAAAACTCAAAGACCCCAATTTTCAGCCCGATCGGAATATATTGTTTTGGCCGCCATTTTGAATCGTCCATCTTGGATTTTTATGAACACAACCGGAAAGCCCTTTTCATCCTCTATGACATTGGTTCGAGCAACCCCCCGCCATCTCTAACATTTTCGGAGTGGAGGGCATTTCTATTTTGTATGGCGGCCATGTTTTTTGTATGGAAGCAATCTTTTTTTTACCAACTCGTCAATCGGCCCGAGATCCTACAAATTTTTAGTTCCGGCACTATGGGTCTGCGCTTTGCCGTTTTTGAGATCTGTAGGGCAGTTCTGGTCAAGGTTCCACTTTAAGGTCTTATCGGATTTTTCCTGAAATCACTGGACCCCCTTCTATACGACTTCGAATCATCACTTTTACCCCCCACGACTCCTTCTGGGAGAACAATCGCTCCAAAAGAAGCGTGTGTATGGCGGCCATATTGAAAAATGGCGGAGAAAAAAGTCGATCCCAGATTATGAATCGGTGCCCCCGAAAACCACCAGCCGCCAATTTTCAGTCGAGTACGACTTGCTGTTTTTGAGATCCGTAGGGTGGTACCGGTCAGGGTTCTACTTTCAGGTCATTTCAGGTTTTTTCTAAACTCACTGGACGCTTCCCTATACGACTCTCATACGTAACTTTTACCTCCCAAAGCTCCTTCTGGGAGAATAATTGTGTGAAAATCCAAAATGAACACTTGTATGGCGGCCATGTTTTTTTGTATGAAAGCCATATTTTTTTCACCGGATCGTCCATCGGCCCAGGGTCCTTGACATTTTTAGTTCCGGTACTATAGGAGTGCGACTTCTCATTTTTGAGATCCGTAGGTCAGTTCCGGTCAGCGTTCCACTTTCAGGTCATTTCGGACTTTTCCTAAACTCACAGAGCACCCCTCTATACGACTCTCATATATCCCTTTTACCCTCCGCGACTCCTTCCGGAAGAATAATTACTCCAAAAGATGCGTTTGTATGGCGGCCATATTGAATAATGGCGAAAAAAAAAATTCGACCCCGGATTATGAATCGGCGGGTCTACCGCGTAACTAAAATTGTATGAACATCGACATCGGTATTAAACTTCAATACGATCGTGAGAGCCTAAACTTTGAGCTAACTTGTATTTTTTTTACCGATCATGAAGATAAGTGTCCCAACTATATGATAGGTAATTTTTTTACAAGTTAGCTCAAAGTTTAGGCTCTCACGATCGTATTGAAGTTTAATACCGATGTCGATGTTCATACAATTTTAGTTACGCGGTAGGGGTGCGGTACCCTGGAAAACCCGCGGAGACCAATTTTCAGCCGGCTCGGAGCAACTTTTATTTCTGCCGCCACTTTGAATCCGCCATCTTGGATTTTTATGACCACCACCGGAAAGCCCCCTCCATTCTCTATGAAATTGGTTCGAGCACCCCCCCACTATCTCTAACGGTGTCGGAACGGTGAGCGTTTGAATTTTGTATGGCGGCCATCTTCTTTTGTATGGAAGCCATCTTTTTTTCACCAGATCGTCGATCGGCCCAGGGTCTTTGACATTTTTAGTTCCGGCACAGTGGGTGTGCGACTTATAGTTTTTGAGATCCATAGGGCTGTTCCAGTCAGCGTTCCACTTTCAGGTCATTTCGGTTTTTTTGCTGAACTCCCTGGACCTCCCTTTATACGACTCCCATACATCACTTTTACCCCCCGCGGCTCCTTCCGGGAGAACAATTGCTCCAAAAGATGCGTTTGTATGGCGGCCATATTGAAAAATGGCGGAAAAAAAAAGTCGACCCCGGATTATGAATCGGTGTCCCCGAAAACCCCCGGACGCCAATTTTCAGCCGGATCAAGACCACTTTTTTTTGGCCGCCATTTTGAGTCCCCCATCTTGGATTTTTATGACCACCACAGGAAAGCCCCCTCCATCCTCTATGAAATTGGTTCGAGCACCCCCCCGCTATCTCTAACGGTTTCGGAACGGTGAGCGTTTCTATTTTGTATGGCGGCCATGTTTTTTTGTATGGAAGCCATCTTTTTTTCACCGGCTCGTCCATCGGCCCAGGGTCCTCGACATTTTTAGTTCCGGCAGTATGGGTGTGCGACTTCTCATTTTTGAGATCCGAAGAGCAGTTCCGGTCAGCCCTCCACGTTCAGGTCATTTCGGACTTTTCCTAAACTCACAGGACCCCCCTCTATACGACTGCAATACATCACTTTTACCCCCTACGGATCCATCTGGGAGAACAATTGGGCCAAAATCCAAAATGAACACTTGTATGGCGGCCATCTTGAAAAATGGCGGAAAAAAAAAAATGATCCCAGATTATGAATCGGTGCCTCCGAAAACCCCTGGATGCCAATTTTCAGCCGGCTCGGACCAATTTTTTTTTTGGCGGCCATTTTGAATCCGCCATCTTGGATTTTTATGACCTCCACCGGAAAGCCCCCGTCGTCCTCTATGACATTTGGTCGAACACCCCCCCGCTATCCCCAACGGTTTCGGAACGGTGAGCGTTTCAATTTTGTATGGCCGCCATCTTTTTTTGTATGGAAGCCATCTTTTTTTCACCGGCTCGTCAATCGACCCAGGGTCCTCGACATTTTTAGTTCCGGCACTATGGGTGTGCGACTTGCCATTTTCGAGATCCGTAGGGCAGTTCCGGTCAGCGTTCCACTTTCAGGTCATTTCGGATTTTTCCCGGCCTCACTGGACCTCAAGGTTTATGACTTTATGTATGACTTGTACCCCCCACGGCTCTTTCTGGGAGAACAATTATGTCAATGAGTGAGTGAGTCAGTGGTAATCGAGCTTTATATATTAGTGAAGTCCAGAAAGCTAAAATTACGTTCGAATTTCGATCAACTGGCAACTATTATAATAATATAATTATTCTCGCAGCTCTTACCGCAACATTGTACTTATAATCTATTTTTTGAAAAGAGTTACCATGGAGTTTCTTGCCGGTTCTTCTCCATAGGGTCTACTATTTGGAACCGTGCACCTAGAGTCTCGACATTTCATAAGTGCCTGTATCTGGTTTACATGAAATAAAGATCTATTCTATTCTATACTATACTCCGTTCGAAATAACATTAGAAATTTAAATAACTCCATTTACACTTTATTGAACCGATTTTGACTTCTATTACGTTGGTGACATGACAAATTACAGCTGCAGTAAACATTTGTTATCGTCAATACGTTTGTGCTTTTAATGCCATCCTTATGCGTACGGAATAGAAGTCAAAATCGGATGAATACACTGTAAAATGGTTTGTTAAACGTGTCTAATGTTATTTCAAATGGAGTATAGTTGTAATAACTTTACATTACTTTACGTTCTGTCAGTCTTTTTACTCGAGCGGTCTGTGGGTGTCATATACGGGCCGAGCCTACAACGTCCTGTGCGTACAATACAATAACGCCTTCAGGATGCTGTTGCGGCTGCCGTGGCGCTGTAGTGCATCAGGCATGTTTGCTGAAGCTCGTACGGATGGCTTTCACGCCATCATGCGTAAGAAAGCGGCTTCCTTACTGCAGCGCTTGCGTGACACTCGGAACAGCATCCTGAAAATGATTGTTGATAGACCGGACTGTCCCATCCAAAGACACTGGGTGGAGACAGCCATAGGTATACGCAGGTGAATGTCCAGTAATATAAGTACTAATAACACTAACATAGCATATAAGCACAATTTGTTACTAACCCATCACTAACAACTTATGGGCTTCAATGCCTGAAATAAAGGAATTTTATTTTTTATTTTTATTATTTATTAAAAAAAATATGGTTCAAATGATTAATCTTTTTACATAAATAAGGTCTTATTTTAATTAATGTAAAATGTTTTAGGAGGTAAATCTATGTATAGGTTAAGCAAAAAAAAAAAAAAAAATTCTTTTCCAATATTTATTAATTAATGAATTGATGTTTCCGTTTGCATAAAACCTTTATTCCTCTATGATTATGAATGGCGCTAAGGTCATGCACTCAACCACATGACCTGCGCGCTCGGCTACTCTGACACACACACGCCGCGCCGCCCGATCTTAATGCCTACATAATTTATGATTCTACTCCAATTTTAATTTGGTATTTGAAATGAATTCTATACCATTCATAGAGCCTAGGCGCCTAGCTTTAAAATATTTTGCATTATTAAGAGAACACTAGGATTATTTTTGATGTAGTGCTCAAAATTTGCAAAGTGGTTCAGTGTCCGTTCCCAAATGCAACCGCAGTACTAAAATTCACTCCAAAACAAAATAAAAATTTAATTTTGTATGGCTTGCGCTAATAAATTATGCGTGTCCCCCATACTAAGTCGAATGTTCGTTTTGTTTTAAAGTGTATCCCAATACTGCGGTTGCATTTAGGAACAGAGACTGAATCGTGGCGAAGAGTCCATACAACCCGATTCCCATCGGCTTCCCTTAAGGAATTGGTTAGTGTATAGACCAACGTAATATTATATTATTTACTCATCCAACTGACAAAAAAAAAGGCTTGTTATTCAGTTAGGTCGAGCTCTTCCAAACATGACTATAATATATAGATTACAAGAAACATGGATTTTTGTCTTGCTGCAATTTTTAGAGGGCATTTTTGGGACGGCTTCCCCTTTTAAAACTGTCACCCTTCGCCACTGTGAATTACTACAAATTATGCGCACTACATAAAAAAAATTGTATTATGTTTTTTTTTACAGGTTCGTCTGTGTGATTGTCCCGGCTTAGTATTTCCGTCGACAGTGCCTCGACCCATACAGATTCTGATGGGGTCTTACCCCATAGCGCAACTTAGAGAACCGTACACAACTATAAGGTAACAATAACATTGTCAGCTTGTAACTGCCATGGCAATCTTATTCAGAGGCAAATCATTATTATCCTAGTCTTATTTTTATTCGCATTAAATTACATTATTCTCGCAGCTCTTACCACAACATTGTACTGATCAAGATTGTAATCTATTATTTTAAATCAAATCATTTATTCGCCAAAAGATATCGTACATGAAGATGTTACATTATTATTATACCCTTTATTTAATTTTTAACATACTTTTATATATTTTTAAATAATTTTACAATTAAATAAAAAAAAGATTATAAAAACATTTAAAAATATAAAAGAGTAGTAGGCCACCGGCATCGGGAACAGTTTTTTTTTTTTTTTTTTTTATTAAGTACATAATTCCGTCATATCTTGCCTTTTAATAGGCATGCGAAAATACAATACAATACAATTATACACATCCAGTTTTACTTATTATTATGTCACCATTTCATTATTATTATTAAAATTAATTACGAGATATCACATTATATATTATTCTGTTATTCAACAAAAAAAAACACTTGTTTCATGAAAATGAAATAAAACTGCATGTATTTTCAAAAAATATCGTGTATTTATGATTCAAAATTTGCTTACGTTTACGTTACTATACGTAAAAACATCCGTACTCGGCCAACAGAACTCTCTAACTATAACAGAAAGGGTAGTCACCCTTAATGCCCCAAAATTTTGCGCCACCCTGTATAGTAGTATATCTTTAATATTTTAATTGCAGGTACTTAGCAGAACGCATGGACCTCCCCAAACTCCTGAGGATCGACCACCCGGAAGGAGACAACACGTGGTCTCCGAGAGACGTGTGCGACGGATGGGCTAAGAAGAGAGGCTATCTGACAGCGAAGGCGGCTAGGTAACTAATTTTGACTTTACTTAACCTTAGGGTATCAGTGTCTCCCTGTAATTGTGTGGCGGAGGTCAGAAGCCCAATTCTCGTAATTAATTTATAATATGACTGAAAGTTGACCGAACTGAGATTATATTATGAATTGACAAAAAGTCATGTATTCTACTCCTCTTAAAGTTCAGTCCGATTCCAGTATGATTTGGATTCAATCTTCTTACAAACTCATTTCAATCTCATTTTTGACGTTTGTGTATAGACGAGAGTTGGACGAGAGTGTCAATTTTATTATCTGTGTCAGTTCAAAATGTTAGCCATAGAAATAGTACAAGTACTGGAACGCTTAATAGTGCCGTAAAGCCGGTCTGAGGGAGAATACTTTGTGGTAACCGTGTCCTTGTCTAATAGGGTAACCATACATTTTAGTTAAAAGTAGGACATGATAGAAATATTTAATTATATTATGAGAATAGTTATCAGGTAATTAATTACTGATATCGAATAGTAAGAATTGTTTTTTTCCTAGTAAATAGTGAAATATATGGTCCATACAGTGTATCTTAACGTTCTTACAAATATACATACACCCTTTTGGTTATAATTAGAGTCACAGGCAAGGCATAATATATAAATAGGTATATGCAAGGTTACTATATAATAAAAAAGAAAATTTAGAGAAAATTTCGGACATTGCGGAAAAATCCGGACATTTTCTTATACACAGATTACGTGTATAATAAAATGTCATGCGTGAATATTCCGGACATCTGGCAGCTCTAGTCATAGGAAACATTAGATTTTAACATTTTAAGATACAAATTTAATTCCTCTTCTACTTTTTCTTTCTTTTTCTCTTTTAGCTTTGCGACCATCCTACGACCTTTCTTTATGAGATCTTTCCTATTATAGCAGAAAGGGTAACCCATGCTTAGTGCTGCAGAATCGAATATCACTTATTATAATATTCTTGTTTGGCAAACTCAAGTATAATCATCATTCACAACATTAAGCAATAAAACACAATGAATGAAAGTCAAAGCAAAACTTTTTTTAATTTCAAAACGGCATAAAAAGGTCGTCGTCGTTTCGTCAAAACGTTGAGATTCTAGATTCACGGTTCCAAAGTGGGCCGGGTTCTATGGAGAAGAGACCGGCTAGAAACTTAATAGTTGATTGTAATTTTAATTGTGTTGGCATTATAGTTGTATTTTGGGTTTATGTGCTTGTTTCCTCTTGCTTTACTTTCTTATTTGGTGGTTCACTGGAAACTGCAACATCTTCCCATTTACTACAAGATCCTACATGCCCTGATTCACCAGATGTTCCTGCACGTACAATTTATTTTGCACGTACAGTTCTTTTTGTGGCTATCTGTAATGTCAAAAATGATCTTCATTATGGCACAATATCTAAGTACAATATCCAATCCAGTAAAAGTTTAATCCATCTAACTATACTAATAGTATAGGATCCCTTTAACAACGACCTTCACCGAGATGTTTATTTAATGAAACATATTTTATATTTTATTTAATATGTCAATAAATATATTGCATATGGGTTGCCTAACAAATTTCAGTCCAGGATATGATTAATTAATAATTAAAAAAAATATTTTTTTAAAACTTTTCACCGGTGTGATTATTAGACAAATTCTATACCAATCGAAAGTATGAAGCCCATAGAACATGCAAACGTTAGGTTGCCTATTCTTTTCCGGTCACAACTGTCGGGTTGCCAGGTATAAACAGGTAAGTCGACATAGCATTTTGCACCGGTCTGATTATTGAATAAAAATTAAATGAAAATAAAGATTATTTCATTATGAACACGGTGGTATAGGGTTGCCTGCGAAAAATCAGTCCAGAATACCGGTTGCCGAATTTTGAAAAGTAAAATATTGCTGCGCCATCCCATGCGATAGCGAAGACAAAAGACAGAGCTAACGTGCTAACAATAAAACACGCCATGCTAATAACAATTTAACACCAAAAATTATACATGGCAGCCAAAAGATACTTCCGGATATCGCAAAAAAATGTTGTGATTATAATAAATAATAATATAGTAAATCGTTTATTTTCAAGCATCTACAGACTCATATTTTGTTAGTAAAAACATACACTTACAATCTAAAGTTAGTATAATACATATTATAATTAATTCACAACAACGAGAGCCATACAGCAGTGGTTCACGTATGGATAGTCGACCCTGTCCGCTATCATAGTCAGGATGCTGTTGGAGCTGGCCTTAACCCTGCGCATCAGGGAGGCGCATCGTTTCCGGATGGTCGCTTAGAAACAGTCGACGCGCGCTTCTGCAAACATCCCTGATGCGCTGCAGAATCGCGGCAACCCCAGCAGCACCCTGAATGCGTTATTAAACTATATACTTATACATATAATTATAAGTTTTTATATTTCATTGCCATAGTTCAAAATTTGAAATTAATTTGGCATTTTATTTTAGCACTTTTTTAAAAAAATAGATTATTTTTGTCATTTTTTTAACAGCAAGTTAGCATATTTGGTATTAGCCTAGTTGCCAACACTGTGTATGCTGTGCTAGTGTAATTGGAAGTTGAATGTAAGTAGATCAGTCCAGAATTCCGGTTGCCGAATTTTGAAAAGTGAAATAATGATGCGAGTGAATATGTGCGACTGAGAGGTCCCAACCAACCATCCAATGCGATAGAAGAGGACACAGCATAGCAGTTGTTTGAAGTCCGTCCAGTTAAAGAAAGAGAGTGCGCATGCTATTTGTTCTTGAAAATGAAAAGTATAGCAATAGACTCGTGTATGCTGTGCATCATTTTGGAGTAGTTTATTATTAAAATAGAGGAATAGTTTTTTTTTTATGTGTGTACATATTTTA
Organism: Allophyes oxyacanthae; assembly: GCA_932294325.1. NCBI lineage: Eukaryota > Metazoa > Arthropoda > Insecta > Lepidoptera > Noctuidae > Allophyes > Allophyes oxyacanthae. The sequence goes on along the minus strand of OW028639.1, from coordinate 5,448,502 downwards.
GGTGACATTAAAGTATATATACATCTTCAGTAAAAAAGAAGGTTATAGTAATACATATTTCGTCAGTGGAAAGCCAAAACTACTAAAGCGCCAATTCGTTGCCAAACTAACTTAAACTTTACAGGGACACATTTTAAAGTTTAAGTTAGTTTGGCATACACAGTGTTGGCAACTAGGCTAATACCAAATATGCTAACTTGCTGTTAAAAAAATGACAAAAATAATCTATTTATTTAAAAAGTGCTAAAATAAAATGCCAAATTAATTTCAAATTTTGAACTATGGCAATGAAATATAAAAACTTATAATTATATGTATAAGTATATAGTTTAATAACGCATTCAGGGTGCTGCTGGGGTTGCCGCGATTCTGCAGCGCATCAGGGATGTTTGCAGAAGCGCGCGTCGACTGTTTCTAAGCGACCATCCGGAAACGATGCGCCTCCCTGGTGCGCAGGGTTAAGGCCAGCTCCAACAGCATCCTGACTATGATAGCGGACAGGGTCGACTATCCATACGTGAACCACTGCTGTATGGCTCTCGTTGTTGTGAATTAATTATAATATGTATTATACTAACTTTAGATTGTAAGTGTATGTTTTTACTAACAAAATATTAGTCTGTAGATGCTTGAAAATAAACGATTTACTATATTATTATTTATTATAATCACAACAATTTTTTGCGATATCCGGAAGTATCTTTTGGCTGCCATGTATAATTTTTGGTGTTAAATTGTTATTAGCATGGCGTGTTTTATTGTTAGCACGTTAGCTCTGTCTTTTGTCTTCGCTATCGCATGGGATGGCGCAGCAATATTTTACTTTTCAAAATTCGGCAACCGGTATTCTGGACTGATTTTTCGCAGGCAACCCTATACCACCGTGTTCATAATGAAATAATCTTTATTTTCATTTAATTTTTATTCAATAATCAGACCGGTGCAAAATGCTATGTCGACTTACCTGTTTATACCTGGCAACCCGACAGTTGTGACCGGAAAAGAATAGGCAACCTAACGTTTGCATGTTCTATGGGCTTCATACTTTCGATTGGTATAGAATTTGTCTAATAATCACACCGGTGAAAAGTTTAAAAAATATATATTTTTAAATTATTAATTAATCATATCCTGGACTGAAATTTGTTAGGCAACCCATATGCAATATATTTATTGACATATTAAATTAAATATAAAATATGTTTCATTAAATAAACATCTCGGTGAAGGTCGTTGTTAAAGGGATCTTAGACTATAATAGGAAAATATTAAACACAAATAAACAATAAGCAAAGTGTGTGAATCTTAAGTTTGTGCAATGTGTTATACTTTATATTAGTATAAACTATTACAGACCAGACAATTACACACAACAATATACAACAGACACATACAACAACTGATAATTATTAAACATATTACAATAGTACCTATGGTAATATTGAAGGAACTGCTTCAGGTTTTAATTTTATTTTTGCTGCTGTTAAATAATTCATTATCTTTAAAATTTACGCCACAAACACATGCGAACTTTTACACACTAATGTCAAGGTTCGTGGCTGTTATCCATAACACCCTCTGCTTATTATCAGCTGGAATCCTGAAAAAAACAAACATGGAATTTTAATAAAGTCTATAATTTTATAAGAGATACAAAAAAACATTATTATCTATTCGGCACAACAAACAACAAATGATTTCAACAAATTAACTTAAACTATATACAGGGTTATTTGTAAAACACCGGCAATGCTTTAAGGGGTGAAACTACTCATCAATATGAACAACTTTTACTACGGGACCAACCATGAAATCGCGAAAAAAAATTCAAACTTTTCATACATTTTGATGGAGCAAGGTTAATCTTTTATAAGAAAAGTTTGATTTTTTTTTCGCGATTTCATGGTTGTTCCCATAGTAAAAGTTGTTCATATTGATGAGTAGTTTCACCCCTTAAAGCGTTGCCGGTGTTTTACAAATAACCCTGTATGTATACTTATACTATACTTGGAATCACTCAAATTATACAAAACAATAAATGCATCGAAAATATGCTACGCATTACAGATTATGGAAAACAAATCCAAATTTATTAAAGTACGTAAATTATTTAACTTAGTGGACTGTATGTTATGTGAAACGATCTAAAATAAGTACTTGGAGCAACTATATCCCACAAAATAAAAATATATTGTCACACTACTCAATGAAACTTACCTATGGAACGATATTCCACAACCAGGATAATATTCTCGCTTGCACCCAATCATAACTCAAGTATTTACCATCTTGTCGCCAAAAAATTATTCTAGGCACAAAAATAATGTTTGATCACGTTTATTTCTGAACTATGAAAACCACGAATGTTGACAATAGGTTGACAACTAAGTTGACAATGTAAGCCATTTTGAATGATGTAGTGTTTCCCGCATGCAAACTTCTTTAACTACTGGTATCCAAATATTGTAATAATCAATCTTATTGAATAACGTATGGAAATAATAATATTTAATATAATATTTAAAGCACGTCAATTATAATTTTTATTATGTTTATTTTAATAGCCGTGGGTAGAAGTTTCATTAGTTCTAATATGTATGTAAAAACGATTCTGAAAATACCAATTTAGTAGATTACTAAGTTGATGAGTAATGGCCATGTGTGCGAGAGGGACACCGCTAAATCTCGGGTGACTTTCATGTGGGCACAAAATTTCGTACAACTAATTATAGCAGTAAGCTCTCTAGTTATAGGTACTATGTATTATCTCTATGATGTTAGCAGAATACCGATTTGCCTTTTATTCAACTTTCGATCTCATTACAACATAATGTCACGTTTGACGTTGTTTGTTAGGGTAGGAGAATACCGTTTGTGACATTTATGACATAGGTAGTAGATCGGAATGAGATCCGAACTATATTTTGAACATTTTTAATTACGAGAATTGGGCCTCTGATGGTAGCAGGGTTGCCAAACGTACGAGGTTCCTCGTACAAATACGAGATTTGTGGTCTGCTGTACGAGGTACGAGGACACAATGAGCCTCGTACAATTTTGTACGAGATTTTTGATAAACGACATTTTATGATGGGTTTTCACTCTTTTGCCTACAATGGGTGTACTAAATGAAATTTAGACACGCTTGTCCACTGCCCAGCGTGTCTTGAATATAGTCATTATCTGTTTGAGAAAACAAAGACTACGCCGGACGAGCTGTTTTTTTTTAGACGATCACTTTCTTTTCTTAGCATTTTATATGCTTGAGGGGAATATACGAGGTTGCAAAGCCAAAGTACGGGATTTTTTGGTGTACATATACGAGGAAAAAAGTTCTACAGTTGGCATCCCTGGATGGCAGTCGCTCTGTATAAAATACTGTTACTCAGCCGCATCTGGTTAGACTGGGAGCCGACCACAACGTAGTTGGGCTACAGGCCAGGCATATGATGATGACAGCACGTTTGGCGCAGTGAATGAGCGATCGAATAAAAAATGTGACAGTAAAATTTTGCGATATTTTATCGTAACAAATGTGACGGTTTTTTTTTTGCGATATTTTATCGTAAAATATGTGACAAGTATATTTTTAGCGATATTTTATCGTAAAAAATTTGACATTAAATTTTGCGATATGTTATCGTAAAATATTAACTGCTTATTTTTTTGTGATATTTTATAGTAAAAAAATTGACAATCAATTTTGCGATATTTTATCGTAAAAAATTGGCAGTACATTGTTTGCGATATTATATCGTAAAAAAATTGACATTAAATTTTGCGATATTTTATCGTAAAAGTTGTGGACTTTCTTTGAGATATTTGTATCGTAAAAAATGTGTACTTTTTGCGATATTTTATCGTCATAATTTTATCGTTGCAGGTTAGACGCGTACAGGGCAGCTAACAGCCTGTTGAGAATGGCGCTGGACGGCAGGATATGCCTGTGGCTGCGACCTCCAGGGTTCACTGAACAACGTGGTAAGTCATATTCCTCTTTTTTAAAACGCTTTTATTAACTTCACTTGTAACTATGTAAGAAAATCTTGGAAGTTAAATTTGACCCACTTCCCGGTTTCTGATTGAGCTGAAATTTTGCATATACGTTTAGTTTGGATGACAAAAGCGTTTTTTTTAAACTATAATATTTATTTATGAAATACAGTGTCTCGGGTTATGTGCCAAAAGAAAATGGAAAAAAAAATTGTTTATCTAATTCTTCTTTGTCTTCTTGACATGGTATAAAATAAAGTCACTCTCCGCGTCTGCCTGTCTTTCTGTCTGTATGTATATCTGCTACCTCTTCCTAAACCACGCAACGTATTTTGATGCGGTTTTCACTATCATTTTGAGCAGCTGACCAGGGGGCCTAAAAAGGCCACATTGAGCAATTCATCTAATGATCTGCTTAGTAACTGTGAAACAGATGATTACTGAATATGAACCTTATGCGGATGACATTAAGAGTCGTCAATTAAGTAGATATTTTGACATTTGTAATATGAATCATAATATTGTGATTCGTTTAAAGCGGCCTTTTTAGCCCCCCAGTTCATACCAGCTTGGCAGATGATAATAGATATGTATATGCGACGACTTAGTTGGCGCAGTGGCTAAGCGATTAGCTTTCTGCGCTACGTGCCGCGGGTTCGATCCCCGCACGGAACAAATATTTGTATGATCTACAGATAGTTGTTTCGGGTCTGGTTGTGTGTGAATGTGACTTGTATGTTTGTAAACTGTACCCTCGATACAGGCGAAATCCTAGTGAGGGGCAACGTTTTATTTAAACAAAAAAAAAACGTTTTTCTTGCAGAAAAATACGAGACTTGCGAAGAAATTAAATACGTGAGATGGGTGCAAGCCCTCACTGGATCCAAGCCGGAAGATCTGAACTCGTCCGAGTCAGACGACGACAGACACACGGAGAGTTCTGATGCAGACGACAGCGGCAGCGATGGAGACACGACCGCTATGGCTAACAAATTCGCTGCTTTAGCTGAAGCGGACTAACATAAGAGAAATTCATTACATTTACAACTTTGACCAGAGGGCTAATTCACGTAATTTTAAGACGCGCCGATCGTATTGCAGTGACGCTCGAACTTGACGCGAGCGTATCTCACTGAAGCTCAGAGGATACCAAATGGCAGAATAGTCGACATCGGCTCAATTGCCATAACGAAAGAAGAAGAAAAAGATTACCAAATGTGTTGTTTTGATCAATATTTTATTGCAACTGCGCGGCAACTGCACTTCTTTAGTTACGTGAATTAGCCTACAGAACCCCAATTCTCGTAATTAAAATTGATGAAATAATACTCCGAATAGAACGATTAATAATACCTAGTTTATGAAACTGTTGAAAGAAACAAAGAAAATACATTTATTCAGCACGGACATTGACAACACACGAGAGAGAAATAAAATAAAAATTAACTTAAACCTTTAAACAGTAAAAAATAAAAAAAATAAGACAGACACAGAACAAAGTAAAAATATTTTTTTTTTAGTAAAATAGTGTGTTGCATAATAGGGGGTATTAAAACACGAGTGTGTGTTTAAAAATCGAGCCGCAGTCGACATTTTTAATAGTATCACACGAGTGTTTTAATACCTAGTTATGTGCAGTCTCATACACTACTTTATCTATACTCATGCAATAGCTACCAGCTACCATAACAAACAACGTCAAACGTGAAATTATATTGTAATGAGGTCGAAATTTGACTGAAATGAAATCGGTATTCTGCTAAAATTTTGAACCGACACAGATAATAAAATTGACACTGTCGTCTATACACAAACTTAAAAAATGAGATTGAAATGAGTTTGTAAGAAGATTGAATCCAAATCATACTGGAATCGGACTGAACTTTAAGAGGATACAGATTTTTAGTCAATTCATAATATAATCTCAGTTTGGTCAACTTTCAGTCATAGTGTAAATTAATTACGAGAATTGGGCTTCTGTTATTACTTACATTAACCGTCCTAATTACCCGCGTCATTACTCTATTTTAACGTTACAAACTATTTTTTACTTTGACCAGTCATTATACACATTGCCCGGTCATTATAATCTATTACTAAATTATTATTTTTTGTACACTATTTTTTCAACTTTTTCCGTTCATTGTTAACATTGTCCGTCATTAACATACCTTAGCCAGTGGAGGCACTATTTTTACATTAGCTTACTAACTTTATCCGGTTATTATCTGGATTGTCCTCTCTATTTTGATTATTAACTTAGTGGCACTTTAATTTAAGATTATAACACGCTATTCACAATGTGAGAGCAGCTATTCATTATGTATAGGAAAGAAAAAAAGAAACGCACTAAAATAATAATATATTTATTTTTATGCAGAGAATTTACTATGACTTTTAATATATATTCTTATCACAGACATAATACCAGTAACAGACCAAACATTCGCTGAAAATTACGTAGCCATTACGCACACATAGGGACTTACTTATGAAAGGTCAATCCCGGTGTTTTGTCGTAGCTAGCACTGTCACACCGGTACGCACAGCACTTCACCATTTTATTATAATATTCTACTATCTATTACATCCCAAACAAGTAATATTTTTCATTTAAACGCGATTCAATCTATAAAATGCGATTGAACTTATGTGTCTTATTATTATGACGGCGCGGGATAAACAAGCTACGCGTCAAATTTTGTCTATGAGTGAGTCGGTGTGACAACAGGTAAAAGAACGAGATACTATTATCCAGTTGTCGCTTAGTGCAAAAGGGATAAAGAATCCTACCCATCTAATGGATTCATGTTTGGTCTGCTACTGGTATTATATGTCTGTAATTCTTATGAGGCTGTAACGAGAAATTCAAAGGAGATAATTCTTTGTTGTATGAATAATAGGCCATAATCCAACGTAAACGAACGAAGGACACGTCATTTTTGTAGGGAGATGACATTGATGTAACTAAAATTGTAATGAACATCGACACTGGTATTAAACTTCAATACGATCGTGAGAGCCTAAACTTTGAGCTAACTTGTATTTTTTTTACCGATCATGAAGATAGGAGTCCCAACTATATGATAGGTATTTTTTTTACAAGTTAGCTCAAAGTTTAGGCTCTCACGATCGTATTGAAGTTTAATACCAGTGTCGATGTTCATTACGATTTTAGTTACGCGGTAGACCCGCTGACCCGGTCGTGGCGTCGCTGCCGTCGCTTTTACCAATGTCATCTCCCTACAAAAATGACATTTTGAAGTCAATTTTGTTCTGTAGCGACGTTAGTTCCAATTTTGGTCACCGGGTCAGATAAGAATTGACTGACAATTACTGACGATAACATTGACAGTAATTTTTTTAATAACCGAATTTTTACGTTCTGAATTCTGATGATGTTTTCTTGTTGGCAATATTTAAGGCTACCTTTTTTACAGTAAATATTATATTTATAGTAGGCTAGACTCGATTTTAAGACAATAACATAGATTAAAACGCATCTAGTATTATTTTTTTATTGTATCCTAATAGCAGCTAATATAAAATAGTAATATTAATACTCGATCAACGATAACTTGTCTCTCCGCGCCCCCCACTCCCACATACGTCGCCCCTCTGTCGCCTTCAAAATTGATACAGTGTACACTCACAGCGTTGCGTACACTCCTCTCGGGAGCGAGTGAAATTGATAGTGTGCACTCACACAACATCGCATAAGCTCCTGTCGGGAGTGAGTGAAATTATATAGTGTAATAGTGTGCACTCACAAACACACTTACGGCGTCGCGTAAGCTGCTGTCGGGAGCGAGTGAAATTATATAGTGTACACTCACAAATAATTACAGCGTTGTGTACGCTCCTGTCCGAAGCGAGCGAAATTGACGCAGTGTACACTCATAAACAGATACTCACAGCATCGCGAACGCTCCTGCCCGGAGCGAGAAATTGACGCAACGTTAACTCATAAACAGATACTCACAGCTTCGCGTACGCTCCTGTCGAAAGCAAGTGAAATTGACAGTTTACACTCACAGCGTCGCGTATCCTCCTGTCCGGAGCGAGAAATTGATGCAACTTACACTCACAGCGTTGCCTACGCTCCTGTCGGGCGCGAGCGAAATTGTAATGGTGCACTCACCAACACATACTCACAGCGTCGCGTACACTCATGACGAGCGCGAGTTAGAACAAGAGTAAATGGGAGGTCAACAAGAGTTCAGTGTAGAGTTCAGTGGCGAAGGGTGATAGTTTTAAAAGGGGAAGCCGTCCCAAGAATGCCCTCTAAAAAATGCTGCAATTAATGCTGCAAGACAAAAATCCATACCGTCTCTTGTAATCTATATGTAGCCATGTCTGGAAGAGCTCGACCTAACTGAATAACAAGCCTTTTTTGTCATTTGGACGAGTAAATAATATTATAATATTACGTTGGTCTATGCACTAACCAATTCCTAAAGGGATGCCAATGGGAATCGGGTTGTATGGACTCTTCGCCAGTGGTAGAGTAGAATTTTTTCATATTGTTAGAATCTCTAATTTTGTCGCCTTTAAACTTATTATTGATGTTAAAAACTAAAGGCCAACCGCTAAACTCAGACGGTTGATGTCTGAAGTTGAGGTAGTTGCGCGGTGCGGGGGGAGTGTGACACGCGCCTACGCTAAGCTTTATGGTGCGTATCATGGGCCTGTGACTGACATCTCGCGTCACCCCCCTCCCGCACCGCGCAACTTCTTCATAAGCTCAGGCACCGACCGTCTTAGTTAAGCGGTAGGCCTGTAAATGGATGACTATTATTAAAACGTACTTTATTAAAGTTTCAAAACATGGCGGCATGACGTTGGTATTTCAATAGATGACGTCTCTCTGGTGGTAATATGCACTTACAGTACGACACAGCTATAAAGTCGCATCGGCAAAATTCGTAAAACCGATCACTATCGGACTGCGCGCGTCTTCAAGATCACGAATGTTTATTAGTACTGCAGTAAAACATGATCTTTAAGCTGACGCAATAAGTTGTACATTTATCTAAGCGAGCGAGTTGTTCGATCAGGTACATCGATGTAACTTCTTAGTTGTGTCGTACAGTGGGCAATTATCTCTTAAGACACGAAACAGATCTTACAATGTGTCTTTAGTTTGAATCCCATCCATTGCAATATTGGTACAAGCATAGTCGGTGTTAATAAAAGTAATGTCAACATTACTATTATGATCCTAAGCTTAAGACTTATATTCCATAGAATATGGAATTTAAAATGCATTTATTATTCGCTTTTAATATAATTAAGAGCTTGTATGTATGTTTTTGTAATTGATTTTACGGATATCTACACAATTTGTGTTTTCAGAGTGAAATAAAATGATCAGCCATATTTTGGGAAATAATTAGGACCATGAAACTGAACAACTTTCCCCAAGAATTATAAGTCGAAATCTGAAAATAAATATTCTATTTCTCATTATTATTCCCTTGATTTTTACAAATAATAAAAAATAAATACTAACATTGGACTAAGGCCTAACCCTTCTCATTCTGAGAAGAGGCCAGTCCCCAGCAGTGGGACAGTAATGGGCTGAATTATTATTAAATTATAGTCATAATACGACAATTAATTGTATATTGAACATAGAAATCCGTAAAATTGATTTTTAACTTATTTTCGCGTAATTCTTACAATACATTCGATTATTGTAACTATTTTATACGTCCAATAAATTTTCATGAATAAATTATTTATTTTTATGATTGTGTTTTCTTTTATAACTGTGTTTTTGCGGCGTCGTTCAACCGATTTTGACTTCTATTGCGTAAGTAATAGAAGTCAAAACGACATACGATAGAACGACACTTAATATCTGGCAAATAAGCGACTTTTACTTCTATAACCTACGCAATAGAAGTCAAAATAGGTTGAACGACTTTGGGGCCCTGATCGTTCGGCGCGTTCGATGCAGATACTTGCACGAGACCATCTGATAGTAAAACTGGTAATACAAAATACTGTAGCGACATCTATCGCCACATAGAACTACTTAGTAAGGCAGCAAAAGTTAACTACAGTGGCGCGAAAATATGAATTCGACCAATGAGATAACGAGGCTTGCATCACGCAAGGAAAAAGATAATCGTATCCGACATCAACCGTCGGGCTTCGGCCCGCCAGGCAATATCACCTCGCCTGGTCGGAGGATCCTACCTTTTCAATGGATTCCTCCATTCCACCATACCTCGTTCCTCCACAATACTATGCTTTTTATGCTGTATTGTATTCGATATTGACATGGGATTTACACAAATAAAAAGTAAGTTTATTTTCATATATTTTATTACACATAATTATAAAACATACAAATGTATTAATAAAATTTCATTATAAACATTTTCTATACAATGATATACATTTAAACCTGACAGTGACGAATTAACAATTTGTAAGCTATTAAAATTTTATAGATAACGAATTTGTGCCATTTTGTAAATATCTGCTAACTTCACTTCAGTGAAATCAAGGCATATCAGTGAAGTTCGCGGCTTTCACAATATGGCGCTTGAAGTGTTTTCTTATTTGATTCTCATATACTTATTTAAGGTCTTATTTTAACAATGCAAAATATTAAAGGAGGTAAATCTAAGGTTACAAATAAGATATTTAGCAAAAAAATATATCAACATTTATTTTAATAGTTTTCAAAATTAATTAAAATAATTGTTGTTTCCGTTTGCATAAAACCTTTATTCCTCTATGATTATGAATGGCCAGGTCATGAACTCGACCACATGAGCTGACGCGCTCGGCTACTCTGACACACACACGCAGCGCGTCGCCGCGCCGCACGATCTTAATACCTACATAATTTATAAGCCTACTGCAGCTTTAATTTAATATTTGAAATTAATTCTATTCCATTCATATAGCCAAGCTTTCAAATATTTTGCATTATTAAAATAAGACCTTATAATAGTGATGATTTAATAGCATTATTCAAAAGTATGTGGGTAAAGTTCCAAATATATTAATTCGCCACTGCACTTAGTTTTTGGCAATTTCCCGCAAATTAATATTAAAACAATTCCTTGCTTTTGCCATTTTTCCACAGTTTTATTATTATTTTCATTAAAACATAAAGTAAAATATGTATGATTTATTTAATATTTGTACATTGTTTTTGATGGCATTATTTTTAAAGTTGACAAGGTCAAACAAAAAAGAGGAGTCTTTTATGTTTCTAGTGTGTATCTGTGTATCTGTCTATGGCATCGTAGCTCCAAAACGGATGGACCGATTTCAATGCAGTTTTTTTTTATTGAAAGCTAGTTTAATCGGGTATCATCTTAGCTATGTTTTATGAAAATCTGTTCAGTCGTTCAAAAGTTACAGCTCTTTTTCTAGTTGAAGTCGGGGGTTTTTGACGATTAGGTTATTTTCCGATTAGCTCATTTTACTCTCGTAGGATTGTGAGTAGAAGTTCGTAGAATCTATCGGTTAACAGAACATTTTTATTTAAATGTATTTCGAGAACTATTTAGCTGGTAATTCCCATAAAGGATCGAAAAACAGTCTATAATATAAATACTTGTACGAAATCTGTATATTTGTGTATGTCATAGCACCCATGGAATAGTTTCACTATATATTATGTATTAACAGTATTAAATAGGGAACGGTCACACAACAGGGATCCTGCATTTATTTTAATTCATAAAGATTCGGTTAAGTTTTATTTTAAACTTATCAAAATTGGTTTTAGCACAGACCTATAATACCAGTAGCAGACCAAACATGAATCCATTAGATGGGTAGGATTCTTTATCCCTTTTGTACCAAGCGACAACTGGATAATAGTATCTCGTTCTGTTACCTGTTGTCACACTGACTCACTCATAGACAAAATTTGACGCGTAGCTTGTTTATCCCGCGCCGTCATAATAATAAGACACATAAGAAATCACGAAATTAGTGTGACGTACTTTATGGATGACCCCTTAAAAGTCCTTATAGGGGTCAAAATATATTTTGCGAAATCATAATTTCTTGTCACTTCCATCTTGGGTTAAGAAAACAGCTTTTGAGGTCATTATGAATTTATGAGTCAGAAGGGATCACAGTATACTTCACGAGTTTAAAAAAAATAATCTTATTTGAACTTGAGCTTTTATGGGGTCACTGTTAGTCCTAAAAGGGGTCACAGTATATATTGCTAAATCACTCGTCTAGTGTATATGCTTGGTCGCGGGACTGATCTCATTACCGTGACCCCGGAACGTAAAGGGCTATTGAAGGAACACCGTGGATTTTAGTCAGTACAAGTCTGACAGTCCCTCCCGCCCTGCCCGGGGTGGGAGGACTCATTTGATGATTTTACCACGATAAAAAAAAAAAAAATGTATTTGCTTAGCTTATTCGTACTTTCCATTACAACGAATATATTTTTGGTTATAAAAATCTCTTACTCCCTTACTAATAAACGCGAAATATTTCAAGCTCGTACATCAATATGAAGTAGGAGCATAAACTACAAAGGTACTGCTTATTTCTAAAGAAATCTCTTCCAGCAGACCTGCGAGAGGAGAGTTTAATAAAATATTATAGTTTAAAAAAAACTATAGAACACGCTTTAGTCATCCAAACTGGACGTGTATGCAAAATTTCAGCTCAATCGGAAACCGGGAAGTGGGTCAAATTTAACTTCCAAGATTTTCTGACATAGTTAGTTACAGGCGAAGCTAATAAAAGCGTGTTAAAAGAAATAGTCATATTGACGCTATCCCGCGTTTATTGGTAAAAGGCCTATCTATATATATAAGTAAGTGACGACAGTTACAACAGAAAAAGGTGTCAATGAACTATGCACAGTATCTATATCATGCTCGTGAACGGGTGTCCGTCAGTCAGAACTGGTCAGCTTGTAACTGCCATGGCAATCTTATTCAGAGGCAAATCATTATTATCATATTCTTAATCACATTAAATTACATTATTCCCGCATCTCTTACCACCACATTGTACTGATCAAGATTGTAATCTATTATTTTAAAAGAGTTTCCATGGAGTTTCTTGCCGGTTCTTCTCCATAGGATCTACTATTTGGAACCGTGCACCTAGAGTCTCAACATTTCATAAGTGCCTGTATCTGGTTTACATGAAATAAAGATCTATTCTATTCTATAGTGCATTTTTCATTAACACTTTTATCGGTACTAACATGTACTGGGGGCCTAAAAAGGCCACAATGAGCAATTCATCTACTGATCTGCATAGTAACTGTCAAACGGATGATTACTGAATATGAACCTTATGCGGATGACATTAAGAGTCGTCAATTAAGTAGATATTTTGACATTCGTAATATGAATCATATTGTGATTCATCTAAAGCGGCCTTTTTAGCCCCCCAGATAGAGTTTATGGCAGTTTAATAGTTTACAATTTTTATTTACAACTTAGCTTGAGGCAATAATCTATTTGCTTCCCTGAATCCAGTGTCAGTAGCTCCATGTACAGTAGAGAAGTGTGTGCTGTCTGTTGCTTCTCCCGCGAAGAGGACCCGTGGGGCTCCGCTGCTGTCTACGAGGGGCTCTGCTAGCGTGGCCCTGGCGTTAGGGTACTGCGGGGTCACTACGTTGTCGAAGGTGTAGCTGCCGCGAGTGTAGGGGTTGGAGAACCAGGATGACCTAAGAATTTAGTAAAGAAAATTTTTGTGAAGTATTTTTTTTTATATTTTTCGGTTTATGCATTTTTTTTTATTTTTTTTTTGTCCAATTGATATATATATATTAGATAGCCAGATAGGGAATTTAATCTAGATTCAGAATATATAAAGGTTACATAGTAAAATAACGAGAAATCTTCGTTAGAAGTAATACGCCACGATGAACAAATGACAAATGAAAATGACAAGAAAATGAAATGAATGGAAATGAATGACTATGTAATTTGAAAGACAAATAAAAATCTTCTATTCTATTCTATGACGCCATGCGCCGCGGGACGGCGTTGGACACTCATGATTGAAATGGGCGTTACGCTTGGTCGACAGTTGAGTAGTAGATTATTATAAGGTCTTATTTTAATCATGCAAATTATTTTAGGAGGTAAATCTATAGGTAACAAAGATTCTTTTTAGCAAATAAATTTAAATAATATAAATATATTTTTTATTTATACGTTTTCAAAATTTATTAAAATAATTGATGTTTCCGTTTGCATAAAACCTTTATTCCTCTATGATTATGAATGGCACTAAGGTCATGAACTCGCCCACATGACCTGGCGCGCTCGGCTACTCTGACACACACACGCATCACGTCGCCGCGCCGCCCGATCTTAATGCCTACATAATTATTGAATCTATTGCAGCTTTGATATTTGAAATTAATTCTATACCATTCGTAGAGCCTAGCTTTAAAACATTTTGCATTATTATAATAAGACCTTATAATAATTGTTCTGGGGGAAAAAATAGATTATTATCGATGCAAAACCATTATTTGAAGCTCGTCAGACATTCGAAAGACGTGTCCAGCCCAATCCCACTTGAGCTTGGCAGCTTTTTGGGTAACGTCTGTGACTCTGGTGTGATTGGTAAGCATTTGTAGTGGATTTTAAAAGAAGTTACTGTTACTGTTATCTCATATCATCCCACTGCTGAGCAAAGGCCTTCCCCCATGACTTCCAGGTCTTCCGGTCCAGAGCCAGTGTGGACCATTCTTTATTAATTCTATCCAGCTCGTCTCTCCATCTCCTTCGTGGTCTGCCGCGACGCCGTCTAGGTGTATCAGGGCTCCACATAGTGTCAATTTTGGCCCACAGCTCATCAGGCATACGGCAGATGTGGCCAGCCCAATCCCACTTGAGTTTCACAGCTTTCTAAGCTATGTCAATGATTCGTGTTTTGGAGCGCAGTGTGGTGTTCATCACTACATAGTATAAAATAAAGTCGCTTCCCGCTGTCTGTCTGTCCCTATGTATGCGTCCTTTAAAACTACGCAACGGATTTTGATGCGATTTTTTTTAATAGATAGAGTGATTCAAGAGGACAGTTTATATGTATAATACTTTCATATTTAATGTCAGGATAATAGAGAAATTGCACACGGGCGTAGGTGGGGACGGGTCGCTAGTTTTACACCTAAAATACTGCGCTCCATCGCACGTTGGCAAACCTTAACTTTAAAAGAAGTTAATATTATACAAACTGGACGCCTCGCCTGAATACAAAGAGAGCAAGGGGTAGGCAACGTAAGAGGTGGTCTGACTCCCTCAGAAAAGTGGCTGGTCCTCTGTGGGTAAGACTGTCTCGAGACAGGAGTAAATGGAAGACGCTGGAGGAGGCCTCTGTGTCAACAGGGACACGCTGACGCTGACAATCCGAATCCGATGTAATGTGTGGTGTAATTAATATCAAATATAATATGTGTTGTATTTCAGTAAATAAATGCTTATAAATAAACAATTAAATAAAAACAATTAAATATTATATTATTAAATAGACAATTAAATAAAAATGTCGACTTACCTTAGCATGGCCACGGGCTCTGGTATAGTTCTATTTTTTCCCATAAACCGTCTTATCAACTCCATGGATTTCCTCTTTACAACATCTTCGGGTAAAGTCTCAACCTAAAATGTTGGAAGATTATGTAGAAAACAGGTTTTATGGTCAACCTGCACTGAGCGACGCGGCCAAATGCTGTTTGCGTACGCCGCAAACAATATTTGGCCGCGTCGCTCCCTATTTACTATCACTTGTAATAATCAAATTATAAAGTTATTAAGCCCGCCATGCTCATGCTGATGATAAAAATGTTATTCCCATGACTTGTAGATTGAAAGACAATTTACACCATAACAATGTTTTTTTGAAATTATAACCAGTCAGATAGCAGTAGGTACCCAGACATATAATACCAGTAGCAGACCAAACATTCGCTGAAAATTACGTAGCCATTACGCACACATAGGGACTTACTTAAGAAAGGTCAATCCCGGTGTTTTGTCGTAGCTAGCACTGTCACACCGGTACACACAGCACTTCACCATTTTATTATAATTTTCTACTATCTATTACATCCCAAACAAGTAATATTTTTCGTTTAAACGCGATTTAATCTATAAAATGCGATTGAACTTATGTGTCTTATTATTATGACGGCGCGGGATAAACAAGCTACGCGTCAAATCTTGTCTATGAGTGAGACAGTGTGACGACAGGGAAAAGAACGAGATACTATTATCCAGATGTCGCTTAGTACAAAAGAGATAAAGAATCCTACCATCTAATGGATTCATGTTTGGTCTGCTACTGGTATTATATGTCTCTATAGGTACCCCACGATTAAAAGTAATGTGCCTCGGCAACCTTCGTTTAACTTCGGAAATACGAACATACGATGATATATTTAATTTAATTAATTGTAAATTGTTATAAAATGATATTATGATGCCAGAAGTCAGAGCAAAAGCGACTTTACGCATATTGTATTTTAACACTTGCTACAATTTTTAACTATATGCAGGATATTTTTTTATGTTGTGCGCATAATTTGTAGTTATTCAGTGTCTGTTCCTAAATGCAACCGCAGAATTAGGATAGTCTTTAAAACAAAACGAAAATCGACTTTGTTTGTTTGTTTGGGCATAATTTACTGGCGCAAGCCATACAAAATTATATTTTTATTTTGTTTTGGAGTGAATTTAATTGCTGAACGGACACTGAATTAATCTACAAATTATGCACACTACATAAAAAAATTATCATGTATTTCAAAATCATTCATGCGAGCGCCCTCTGTAAGGCGTTTTTTGCACTGACGAGCATCACATTAGAGATGTACCCACCAATTTAGCCCCATCGCCACTGGTCCATAGAGTCAAAGAACACTCCGACCCCATCGGCGTGCTAGCCGCAAAGATCTTTGTAGTCCAGCTATCCTCGTTACAAACCTTCGCCTTTTCGTGGCCTTTCCACAAAAACGCGAAAAATGTCGCATTGTTCGGCCACCATGCTTTGGCAAAATGCAGGACTATTTTATCGACAACCCCTATCGCCAAGTTGTCGATGGCTGCGATTTTCTCTTTGGGTAGACATGGCAAAAATATCGATGAATGCCTGGAAGGATTTTTAAGGTTGTGGTAAGATGGTAATTTCGCCGACATTGATAACATTGAGATGGTAAGGGACATGCTTATTCATAAGTTATTCCTTAGTTTTAATGGTTTTGGCAAAATCACCACACATACCACATTAAAACATGTATCACAAATGCGTGGTCATATTTAAGGGTGTGGATCTGACCATCAAACTGAACAACTTTCTCTACGGGACCAACATCATTATCAAGAAAGAATTAAGCTAATAATTAATTAATTAAGCAAATACCTACTCGACCCAAACAACGACACGGTTGGCGCAGTGGCTAAGCGATTAGCCTTCTGCGCTACGTGCCGCGGGTTCGATCCCCGCACGGAACAAATATTTGTATGATCTACAGATAGTTGTTTCGGGTCTGGTTGTGTGTGCATGTTACATGTATGTTTGTAAACTGTACCCTCGATACAGGAGAAATCCTAGAGAGGGGCAAAGTTTTAAAAAAAAAACAAACGTATGGGACAGATGATTATTTTTTCGCGATTACGATGTTGGTCCCATAGAAAAAGTTGTTCAGTTTGATGGTCTGATCCACACCCTTTAATATGACCACGCATTTCTGATACACATTGGATTCTTTGGTACAAGGCAAATAACCAGAAAAATACAGAAGGAAGGATTTTGTTTTAGTAAATCTAGTATAGTATGTTATATTTTCCAGACACGTAGATATTTGAGCCGCGTAAGTTCACGCTTAGACTCGTTTCTGTCGTCTCTGAATGTAAGCCTTAGTCATAGACAGGCAATGAATGTTTGTTCCCAAAATGTTAATACAGGCAGATATTTTTTGACGAAATGATATTATAACTCTTATAAAAATTATCTTTGCAATGTGACAACTATTTGGGAGTTTGACCCCACATTTAGACCCCATTCGACACCTACTTGACCCCCGTTATCTCCTACTTATATATGTACGCGCGCTCTGCATGCACTCAATATGGTGTCACAACAGATTGACTGCTTCAATTGTAGTCTGAGTGAATTCACAAAGGCCGAATTTTTTAAAATTACCATTGGTCGTTCATAACAATATATTATAATCTATACATATAAAAACACTTGTATATAATATAGGTATCTAATATTTTGTAAGCTTTATAACTATTGTATTAGGTAAACCTGTAATAATAGTTGTATGTGTTTTTTAAATAAATAAATATATACAAAAAGCAGGGCTGCTAGAAGAGATTTCTTTAGAAATAAGTAGTACCTTTGTACTTTATGCTCCTACTTGATATTTCTCATGTATTTTATGTGTGCATTAATTGTTAAATAAATAAATAAAAATAGTCTTAAAAATGTGACAATTGGCCTATTTATATTTCATGTTGTAATTTTGGTTTAATTAATATATTTTCTGTACACGTAGGCACACATAACGTCACTCGATGTGGCTCCCGCTGAAAACCAGCGCTGTCGGGCTGCTTGCAGCGCGACAGCTTAAGCTGAGCGGAAGCCTTTTTGACACAGCTGCGACGTATAATTCATTTTTTATTTAAGATAAATATTTTTCTTTTTTTTGTTTTACAAGTTTTATTCTTTTAATTTTTGTTATATTATCTTTAAAATGGTTTTTGTGCTGTGTCAAATAAATACTTTTTCTTTCTTTCTTCTGTTTAGGTTTAGTTTGTCTTATCTATACATGGTATATTTTAGTGCATTTTTGTTTAGTAAAACATCCTGTGTATAGTGTACATATTTTTAATATACTAATAAATAACCTGGCATGGTCGGGCCCAACCGTGTCAGGTAATCTATTGGTATAGATTGGTTGGTTGGTTGGTTAAATAATTCTAGATAGTGATGTTATTTTCATTAATAATACTTTGAATAGTGTGTCACACAAAGTGTCATATTTTTGCACAGGGTTGATGAAACGTGATAATTTTAAACTAGTGTCTGTAAATTATGTCGTTGGTGTACCTTAAATCTCTACATAGTATAAAATAAAGTATCTTTCCGTGTCTCTGTCTGTATATCTCCTAACTCCTTTTAAACCATGCAAAGGATTTTGATGAGGTTTTCACCATCAGTTAATTTGTCACGGAAGGTTTATATAAATTAAATTAAATTCATTCATTTCAGGTAATTAAAACCCATATTACATATTAAATTAATCAAGCAATTATTTAACAGAATAACATTACAATATATATATATATATATATATATATGCAGGTTTCATGTCACTCTATGCGGCTCCCGCTGAAAATCAGCGCTGTCGGGATGTTCGCAACGCGGCAGCTGCAGCATATGCTGAGCGGAAGCCTTTTTGACACAGCTGCGACGTACAGTCTATTTTATATATGATATATTTTTATTATTATTTTTTGGTTATGTATATATCTTTAAAATCGTTTTTGTGCTGTGTCTAATAAATACTTTTTCTTTTTTTCTATGTATAATACTTTTAACTTTCCCATAAACCCATTAGATAAAGACGGAAAAAAATCTAAATTAATTTCAGTCAGTACCTCTGAATCGGTACCATTTTATTAAACCTACCAATTTAGCTGGGTCTCCACAAGTCCAAAGTGTTAATGTATTCCTGCTACCCAGGGGGGGAGCTGCTCCACTAATATTCGCCAGCCAGGAGTCCTCTTTGCTTAACTTCCTTTTATCTTCACCCTTCCAAATGAAGGGAAACCATTCGACGTTTTGCCACCAACGCGGTTCGAACGACAGAACGATTTTGCCTACGACTCCTATGGACATTTTTTCTATAGATGCGACTTTTTCTTGAGGCAGCGTCGGAGAGAATAGAGTCTGGTGTCTATGGAAGAGATTTTTTATTTGTTTTATTAGTTCTCGCTTGCCCTACTTCTTTTCAGAGATGTTTTAGATACAAGTATTTGAAATACTTATAAGATAGAAAATACGTATTTTCATCTTAGGGGTCATCCATAAAGTACGTCACACAAATTTCGTGCCTTTTTGACCCCTCCCCTGTCCTTGTCACAGTTGATCATATTTGTGAGGCTTACTAGTGTGACGTCACATATTTTGCAATTTTACATCTAGAAATTATTAAATTAAAACAGCAGTTCCGAAATTGGTTTTATTTCGAATTAAATTATTTTTTAATATTTTTTTTTTTTTTTTTAATATATAATAAACCCACAAGTGCCTAGCACTTAAATTTTGGATGGATAGAATAAATCAATTGCCATACGGAATTTTTTTGAGATAAAATTGTATGGAAAGTCGGAAATATTTTTAAGTTTTTCGTTATTTGTTCATATTTGGCATTTTAATTGTGTTTCAGTTTTTGATTTTGAAATGTGACGTCGCAAAACTTAGGGACCCCTCCCACCCCTTGTCACATAATGTCACACTTCGTCAACGTCCCCCGCCCTTAACGTGTGACGTACTTTATGGAGAGTCCCTTGTATCTGAAATACTTTTTTTAATTTTAATTTTGTATATTATATTTAGATACGTTCTTATAATACCTTATTATTTTATAAATACCAAGTTTGCTAATGTATGCATTTTTTTATTAGTATTTTGTATCTGATATCTCAAATACTTTACATAAAAGTATCTTGTAACTTTATTCCAGACACTTTTTATTAAGTATACTATTTTGTACATCTCTTCTTTTTTTTTCTAGAGAGTGTATCAGAAATGCGTGGTCATATTTAAGGGTGTGGATCAGACCATCAAACTGAACAACTTTCTCTATGGGACCAACATCGTAATCGCGAAAAAATAATCATCTTTTCTATACAATACTTCAATACCTACTCGACCCAAACATAATTATGCACAACCAGGTGCACGGTTCCAAAAAGTAGGTCCTATGGAGAAGAACCGGCAAGAAACTCCATGGAAACTCTTTTAAAATAATAGATTACAATTTTGATCAGTACAATGTTGTGGTAAGAGCTGCGAGAATAATGTAATTTAATGTGAATAAAAAATAAGAATGGGATAATATATCAATATGTATGTTTTCTTTTATGGTTTATAATAATATAATGTATGTATCTATGTATTTATTCCTTGATCTTGAATTTAATTTTCTCTTTCCAATTATCGTTTATTTAACGTTGCACCCACCATGTTTGTCTCTGCATCACCCTAAGGCAGAATATCGACCGTATGCTGACAATACCTTCTAACTAACATTTTTATTCAAGTATGGTTTTTTTGCGCCATCTGAATATTTTTAATACGTGCTAACAGATGGCGCAAAAAGCAAAATTTGGATAAAAATGTTAGTTACAAGGTATTGTCAGCATACGGTCGATATGCCTATAGCATTAAGTCCGCCTTTGTGCAGTTTTTTTTTACCTGTGCATAAAGCATTAAATAAATAATAATGATATGCCTCTAAATAAGATTGCCATGGCAGTTACAAGCTGACCAGTCCCGACAGACGGCACCCGTTCACGAGCATGAGGCATGCTTCAGTATCGCCAAGCTCTATCAAAATGAAGGGAACTCAACGAAAAAAAATATATACAGAGATGTCTCTCAGTCGACGATAAATATGTCAGGATGGCAATTTTACCCGCGAAATGTAAGCACACAGCGTATTATAAGACCACCATAGACAAAGCGTGTGTAACTTACATTGACCTACTACTTCAATAGACAGCAGATCTAGATCAAAATTCTCTAAAAACTGTGTCCCGAGTCAACAATATAAGCGTAGGTACATTTAAAGAAATATAAAAAACTACAACATCCTAATTCAAACCGTATCGTCATTAGTAAACAGCTTAATTTTACTTGCGACAATTTATCAAGCTATTCAACTATTTTACAATACAGTACGGCATTTTTGACGTGTATTCTGTCGGTTGACAAAACAAAGATTGACGCGCGATTGGAACTCTTTTTTCTAACATAATTTGTTTTGTCCGTTTCCAGCATGTTCGACTGATTTCAACGCTCCAAACACCGGTCAATGGTCTAGCATTTCAGTTTCTTTTTTTTAAATACTTACCACAGTGTCTTTTCAACCTTGAAGTTGGCAGAATCATCGAATAACCATGGAGCCATTATCATAAATTTGAATTGGAACTCTTTTGACTTGGACCCAATGTCTATAGTAGTAATAGGTCAATGGTAACCTACAAATAAATAGAAACCTACCAATTTAACCGTGTCTCCTGTGAACCATAGAGTCATCGCACGACTGCACCCCATAGGATGGGATCCCTCAATTGATTTTGTTATCCAAACGTCGTCGTTACTAATTTCCCGCTTATTTTCACCACTCCATTGAAAAAAGAACCAACTGGCCCTCGAAAACCACATAGTGTCAAACAATAGAATGACTTTTCCTAGCACTCCAATAGACATTTTCTCTATGGAAGTAACTTTTTCTTGGGGCAGTGAAGGACAGAAAAGCGTGCGGTGTCTAAAAATAAATAAAAATTCATAGTTATAGGTTTCTGAATGGGTTTTATTTTTGTTATGGTTTTTTAATTGTTTTGTTTTATTTATTATTTTATTTCATTTTATTGTATTATTTTAATTAAGAAATGTTACTAACATAGTGTATAAAAGTGTAAATAACAACAATATGAATCATTTGTGTTCGAATTAAATAAAGATTATTATTATTATTTGGTGTGCCTGCCTGTTTGGTCATCCTGTGCAAACTTATATTCTTGATAAACTGGATGGTAATAATTATAATTATAGTTTAAAAAAACTAAAAAACACGCTACCATCTTGGGAGTCTTCCATATTGAATTTAGAGTGACGTCATTTAATTTTTCGTATTCTTCTCAGCAAACCCTTTCATTTGATACCCATATCATGATCGTATATAAGAAAATTTTGTCCGCCATGTTGGGGCGTCCGCCATATTGGATTTAGAATGACATCCCTTAGCTTACCATGCATTGTCATCCAAACTAAACGTGTATGCATAATTTCAGCCCAATCGGAAACCGGGAAGTTTAACTTCCAAGATTTTTTTTATTTAGTTACAGGTGAAACTAATAAAAGCGTGTTAAAAAAAATGCTGTGTGGTTTTTTTTTTTGTACTAACCAGTCTTCCTACGTCCCCTTTCGTCCACACTGTCATTACATTATCAGCCCCCATAGGGCAAGACACTCCAGCAATTTTAGTACTCCAATCACCTTCCATCCCTTTCTTATCTCTTTTATACCAAAGGAAAGAATATAAAACATTTTTATTCATCCCCCACCAATTCTGTGGGAATTGTAAAACTATTTTGCCTATTAACCCCATCGATATTAAGTCTATGGTCGATATTTTTTGCTGTGGCAACACTGGGGAAAATAGGGTTGCGTGTCTGAAAAATATTATTGTATAAAGATTTATTTTTTAAATTTTGTTTTGATGTCGTTCATTTGAAATCTCTTCTGTCCATTCTTTTCCAGTTTATTGACAAATGCAACTTCATTATTAGTAATCTGGAGAAACTAGGTAAGAATGACCTGTGGGCCGAGCACGAATGTTTTCTAAAGTCAGGGGGCCTAAAAAGGCCACATTGAGCAATTCATCTACTGATCTGCATAGTAACTGTCAAACAGATGATTACTGAATATGAACCTTATGCGGATGACATTAAGAGTCGTTAATTATGTAGATATTTTGACATTTGTAATATGAATCATATTGTGATTCATCTAAAGCGGCCTTTTTAGCCCCCCTGATCTATACAATCTATATATACAAATAAATAAAATTAAAGTGTCTGTTTATAATATCAAAATAACAGCTTTTTACTAAATGAATATAAAAGTATAATATATTAAGGTAACAAAAAGGAAAAAATCAAATTTTAAAATTTTCGTTTCTCTCTGTCTGTTTGTTCTGGCTAATCTCCGGAACGGCTGGACCGATTTTGACGAGACTTTCACTGGGTAATAGCCTATGTTATAGGAGTAACTTAGGCTACTTTTATATTTAAAGAAATAGAAAAGGGATCCGAGCAAAAAAAAAGGTTTAATTCCACGCGGACAAAGTCGCGGGCACAGCTACTATTAAATCTCTACATAGTATAAAATAAAGTCGCTTTCCGCGTCTGTCTGTCTGTATATCCGCTAACTCCACTTAAATCACTCAACGGATTTTGATGCGGTTTTCACCATCATTTTAAGCATTTGTTCAGGAATGTTTGTATGCATTATGGGTGATTCTCCAAAAAACCTTTATATATGTCATAAATTTTATTATTATTAGTGTAATTATCACATTTATGTTTGATTCGTGATTATTCTTATGTCATGGCAGTAACGTTGTTCGGTTTGTCATAAAAACATTATGTGATTTAAATCTGCATTGTTAACTTTGAGGTGACGGTAATGACGTACTTAATTGATTTTTTGGTGAATCACCCTAATACTTTCATATTTAATGTAAGGATCGAAAGAAATTGCACAACAGTACGAAGCCGGGGACGGGTAATAAAGATAACCAAAAAAAAAAAAAAAAAAAAGATACAAATAAAAAAAAAAAAAAAAAAAAAATTGGGTAAATAATACCCAGCCATACTCGTGAACGATTCACTTTTAACAATTTGAAATGAACATTGCGTTGTTCGAATTGTCGTTCAGAATGATTTTCAACGCATACTGCGCAATGTACATCGTTGAACTGTCAAAATTGAATCGATTTCGAGCGTGCATCGTGATTACCCTGCGGATCGCTAGTAAATATTAAAATACAGAATATTACTCACCTCTCCTTCAAAACTCCTAACGACACGGTCACTATAGCATTCTTGGCTCTATAGCTGGATCCATCCTTACAGGTCACCACTACATCCTGAGCGGGATCCTGTGGCCAGGAAATCTGGGTGACTTCCTTCTTCAATTTGATTTCGAGGTTCGGAAAACCGGGGCCTTTGTTGTACGTGTTCTGTGGAGGTTAAAATTTATTCTGTTATTTTATTATAGGATCTACTATTTGGAACCGCGCACCTAGTTTCGACATTTCATAAGTGCCTGTATCTGGTTTACATGAAATAAAGATCTATTCTATTATTTTTCCTAGCGGTCGAACGCTTGCCTTCCATGAGGGCCTGAGTTCAAAACCGGTCAGCACCTCTAACTTTTCGAATTTATGTGCGGATCAGAATTTGATTATCACTTGCGTTAACGGTGAAGGAAAACATCGTGAGGAAACCTGCACACCTGAGAGGGCCTCATAAAGTTGTCGATGATGTGTGTAGTCCGTCCGCACCAGGCCAGCGTGCTGGACTTAAGGACTAACCCTTCTCATTCCGAGAAGAGGCCCGTGCCCAGCAGTGGGACAGTAATGGGCTGAATTTATTATTATTATTTTGACTTATTTTATTAGGGAACATGCATATATTTTTATTTTTTGTTTATTGTATAGATTGAAGGCTTGGCAATAAACAAAGATTAAAGATTTGATTTCATTTACTTGTAAGCAAGCGGGTGCCATCTTCGACTGCATCATGTAAGCGATCAGGTGAGATAGCAGAAAAAGGCAACTAAATACAAAAAAATAATTGAAAATAAGGTGGTCAAATGCAAGCCTATACAAAATAATGTGGTCAAATGCAAGCCTATACAAAAATGTGGTCAAATGCAAGCATATACAAAATAATGTGGTGAAATTCAAGCCTATACAAAAAAATGTGGTCAAAAGCAAGCCTTTAACAAAATAAATGTGGTCAAATGCAAGCCTACACAGCCTTGCATTTGGCCACATTTTTTGTATAGGTATTTTTTGTATATTTACCAATAAAATTTCAAATAGCGTTTTATATCCGTGTCTATGCCAGCTCATGTGCTGGTTGCCGCCCAACTCGTCGTATCTGGACTGTGTGGAGACATCGTTCCAACTGTTGGACGACTCATAATTGTCTATGACCAGGTCCATGAACTGAAGGAATTCGTCGATAAAGTCCTTGTCTCCCAGAAGTTGGGGGTGTTTTGTTTGAATGTAAGCCATTAATCTGGAATTTAAAAAAATAAACGATAAATGAATATAAGCATAACAGCCATTGAATTACTCCTGTAGCGACATCTATCGCCACATAGAAGAACTACTTAGTAAGGCAGCAAAAGCTAACTACAGTGGCGCGAAAATATGAATTCGACCAATCAGATTACGAGGCCTGCATCGCGCAAGGGAAAAGATATTCGTATCTAACTCATATGCAACTGTCCGACATCAACCGTCGGGCTTCGGCCCGCCAGACAATATCATCTCGCCTGGTCGGAGGATCCTCCCTTTTCAATGGAGGAACACCATACCTCGTTCCTCCACACTCCTACAATGGGAATTGGGTGTCCGCGCTCAAGTGCCCGAGCCAAACGAGTTCCAAAACTAAATAAGAGTTCCATTCGCGTATCGCGTAGTAAATCAATATTACTTGACTATTTTTTTTTTTTTTTTTTTTTTTAAACATTGCCCCTCACTAGGATTTCTCCTGTATCGAGGGTACAGTTTACAAACATACATGTCACATGCACACACAACCAGACCCGAAACAACTATCTGTAGATCATACAAATATTTGTTCCGTGCGGAATCGAACCCGCGGCACGTAGCGCAGAAAGCTAATTGCTTAGCCACTGCGCCAACCGTGTCGTCAAACTAAATAACTAAATACTAAATGTAATTGCATATAGTTTAAAAAAAACTATAGAACACGCTTTAGTCATCCAAACTGAACGTGTATGCAAAATTTCAGCTCAATCGGAAACCGGGAAGTGGGTCAAATTTAACTTCCAAGATTTTCTTACATAGTTAGTTACCGGTGAAGCTAATAAAAGCGTGTTAAAAACAACAATTAAAATTAATTATAATAGTAAAACTATTTATAAACATGCATAACAAGGACAGAAACCAAAACTCGTACGTAAAGAAACACGCACTCATACTGTACCTCTTAGTAATGTACTTTCCTAGCGGCTCCGGCGTCTCAGGCGGGTCATCAACTACTCCCAGTGCAAACAAGACCAGCTCGTTAAGTAGCTCCTTATCACCTGTACTGCCATCTGACCGGTACAGGTCGAAGGTCAGGTCTTGGGGCAAAACGGTCACATTGTTCTGGATAGCCAAGTCATACACACGGGAAGGGAACTGGCCGTGGATCCTGGAGATGAAAGGAGCTTCAGATAATACAGGATAATTTTTTATGTAATGCGGCAGTGATTCAGTGTCCGTTCCCAAATGCAACCGCAGTATTAAAATTCACTCCAAAACAAAATCAAAATTTGATTTTGTATGGCTTGCGCTAGTAAATTATGCGTGTCCCCCATACTAAGTCGAATTTTCGTTTCGTTTTAAAGTGTATCCCAATACTGCGGTTGCATTTAGGAACAGAGACTGAATCACTCTCCAAATTATGCGCACTACATAAAAAAATATCCTGTATATAATATGTGGTTGCATTTCAACCACTAGGGGATCACTGGATACTAGTTAAATAAAATCCATGGCTACTCACCACTCCGCTCCCAACTCAACGACTCCGTCACCAAATGGCACAGTGTTAACTCTTCCACCGACTCTGTCCATGGCTTCCAACGCCAGCACTTTCTTGCCAGCTTTACCCAGAGTGGAGGCTGCGGTACACCCGGCAGCTCCCATACCGATGATGATCGTGTCGTAAGTAGCCGGCATTGTTGCGCTTTGAAAAGAAACCAAACTAAAAAATTAAAATATTATAGTTTAAAGAAAAAAACATAGAACACGCTTTAGTCAGTCAAACTGAACGTGTATGCAAAATTTCAGCTCTATCGGAAACCGGGAAGTGGATCAAATTTAACTTCCAAGATTTTCTTACATAGTTAAGTTAGTTAGTTACACGTGAAGCCGTGTGAAAGTCCAACAGTGTACTACGTACAACTTTTATGCGGACAAATGAATTTCTAAATTGATGACTGAATTGCCGAATACACTGGGTATCCTAATGGGACACTTCCTTTTATTATTTTGTGCCACAGTGCCGCCACAAAGAATGATTAACAAAAAGAGAATTTCCGATGTGGTTTGAAACCAACAGACCTGCATCTAGAATCACAATGTTTTGAAAGTGCCTGCAAAAGCCCAGTTAAAATAAAAACCTTTGACTTTGACTTTGAGGTATATTTATACAAACGGACTATATGCAAACCATGAACCCCTTAAGATTGGAACGAGAAAAGTAGGGCATTGTTTATATTTATATAGTTATATTAAATAATGATTTTGTACTATTCCTGCAACATTTTGAGCAAAAATAATAATAATATTTAAAAAATGTACTCTAAAAAATTTGTATAAAAATAGAATATTATCCATATATTACTTACAGCAATTTAACTGCTAATCCAGAAAAAATAATATTGATTCAGTCGATTTTTGACCTCTTTAACTTTATTTTAATATCACAATAAACAATGGTTTAACTGAACCACACTGGATAAACGATAAACACATAGGTTAAAGGCAATTCACTACATTAACTCAACGTGTAGAAAGATAGGTTAATAAATAAGGGAGATAAGGAAATAGTTATATAACTAACAACTTATCTAGCGGTTCTAATCTAATCCAAATAAAAGTAATTTTAAATTTTCGCCGATTCAAGGAAATCACAACATGACGTTTAGTCACACACACGATGATTGGGTTGCAAGCACTGGAATTTTAATTCGCCGAAAGTCGTTTGAAAAATGTATAGAAACTATTTTGGTAAAATTTATGTTGTTATGTTGTATAATACTCCCAATTTGTAAACCAATTAAGACGCTTATTAAATGACGAAACTTGTGGTTCCAAATAGAAATAGTTGGTATGGGAAAGAACCGGCAAGAAATTCTATGAAACAATGGTTACTGTAAAATTCTCTGAATAAACGCTAGTTGTCAACTTTTAATAGCATGAATAAAAATACATAATGCATAACTCAAATCCATCTGTAAGTGCTATGCATTATAAAAGTACATGTATATTATAAGGAACGGTTTAATCTCAGATTACAGAAGGAAAGGGGGTTTAATGTAATATATTATTCTAAACACGAAACTGTAAAAACGACCAGAATGGTAAATAATGAGTACAGGGGGCTTACTACGAACTCTTAGGCTTACATTCAGAGACGACAGAAACGAGTCTAAGCGTGAACTTACGCTTCCATCTGTCAAAATTTGTTCGTAAAATTGACATATGGAAGCGTAAGTTCACGCTTAGACTCGTTTCTGTCGTCTCTGAATGTAAGCCTTATAGCAGGGCAGAAATTGAACTGCCCAGAATTTCCAGTATGAGCTGACCTCGCACTGTATAGGCTTTTCGTACAATGAAAGGTCAGCTTATACTGGAAATATCTAGGCCGTCCAATTTCTGCCCTGCTATAAGAGCTCGTAGGAAGCCCCCAGAACAGCGATGACAGGTGATGGATAAGTTTCTGAGATCGGGTATTCTAAAAATTTGCAGAAATCACCAGTAGTTTAATTTTATTGTATTTTAATACGGATAGTTCCTTAGTTTACCTTCATAATTGGTTAAATTAATAGTTTGGCAACACTTGAACTGTCATCTACAATAATCGTAGACCATAGAGACGTACGTCATTTTAATTTAGTGCGTTCCGTATACGAATCTCTAATCTGGACTGTGATACGAATATTTATCTGGAATTTTTAACAAATCTACGCATAGAAATAATAAGTAGGGGCTCCCGGGCTCCCGTTACTTAGTATTAGGTGTATGAATCTACGTCAAAATCTCACCACATATCTACGTATCGAACAAAGATTATCTACGGAAAGTATTTCATTTTCGATACGATATCTTTTCAAGTAAAGGGTTCTCTACCCGCGTCTTGATTAAACCATGATTATACCATGACCGGAATACAACGATGATATAACCCGTGCTAGCCATGGTGGGTAAGTTAGGGGTCACGGTTTGACCCCAAGCTGCCCTAAGATATTCGTAATAATTACATTAGGTATAGGAAAGGAATTGATTAACTAAGCCTCAAAAAAGGTAAAAGATACGCTCTGTATTACTATCGCCAAGGAATAGGAACGACAATAAACAGATTGCTAGCTAAAACAGTGCAGCTTGATTAACATTTCAAAGACGTTTCTCTTCCTCGGCCCGTAGCTCAATAGGACATAGGAAACGTCCACTTGGTTTGCAAAGCTTCCCTTTTTCTGGTGGATATCCATAGAGATAATACATAGTACCTTGGATATCCTACTCAATATATATTGTTTTTCGTTCTAGAGTTTGACTTACGAAAGTTGAGACGAAATTGAAAGGCAATATTCAAAAACCTCAACTGGAAAACAAAATATCCAATACTTAAACCCTTTGACCACCAATTCTGGGAAATCTATGTTTTTAATTTAATCCGACCTTAATCGAGCAGAGAGGTTGACATTTCTATACATTATTTTGATATTCATTTCTTATCATTTTACAATTATATGTATAAATTAGGTACCTATACGTTCACTAGATAAAGTTTAGAGATATACCTAGTTTATTTGTTGAATTTCTGCGAGCTGAATTAATACCTAGGTACTCAACTTTCGTTATGTGTGGTATATTTATGTAAACAGTAAATAAACTATAACTATTGTATATACATTATGATCTAATTCGGCCTTGCCTCTCGATTATCTAAAGTTCGTGGGTCAAGTATACCCTTTCTGTGTAATGTTTATCGTTCGGATCACCGGCGCTATCTAGTTAAATAAAATATTAATAATTTTCTGCGATCACTGTCTTGTCGTTGTGTTATTTCTACCTACCCCTATAGAAAAAGGCGTGATGATGTATGTAAATATTTTTGTTCAGCCACAGACAATATCCGACTCCGACTCCTGCTGACTACAGTGCCCGCAAGATTGTGTATGATAAATCTGCGCGCGGCCAAGATTGGAACTAATCTTACCAGTACTGGCAGGGACACGCCATAGGTACCTTTGAGTTCTTAGCCGCAGCTACCTTTTTTTTTTTTTTAGCGTGGTAAAATCATCGAATGAGTCCTCCCACCCCGGGCAGGGCGGAGGGACTGTCAGACTTGTACTGACTAAAATCCACGGTGTTCCTTCAATAGCCCTTTACGTTCCGGGGTCACGGTAATGAGGTAAGTCCCGCGACCTAGCCGCAGCTACCTAGTAAAAATGTTTACCGATCATGAATACTGTTGGACTCCCGTCTTCATGATCGGTAATTTTTTTACAAGGTGGTCCGAAGCTTCGTCTCTCACGTTCGTATTGAAGTTTATTACCAGAGTCGATGTTCATTACCATTTTAGTTACGCGGTAGACCCGCGGAGCCCCGAACGCTATCAATGCCTTAGATCAAGATTGTTAAAAGAAATATGTAGGGCCTATGATCGCACTGTCATTCAGTTACTACCTACAATAAATATAGTAGAGTCTACTATATTGTAGGTAGTAACTTCGAGTCTGTAGGTAGTAGATTCGTGTACCTACGTCTACTAAGTAGACGTAGGTACACGAATCACTAATTATTAACTGTGATAAGATTAATAAACAATGTTACAACTTGATTTCTTATTCAGAAAGGTCAAATCTAAGAAATTAGTAGATTAGGACTGTTTATCATATTTTATATAAACAAGGCCTACTATCAATTATTATATTTAATATTTAAAAAAATCCTACACTTCGCCGGTACCCACATGGAACGGTCGAGGGGAGGAAGCGTAGGTTAGATACTTGGGAAGACTGAGCAATAACCGTCTGGTTGCGGATATCCAAGGTCCTACTGGGGTGATGAGGTCCAGAAGGAACTGGAGGGGTTACCTCATATCAACTCTTTATACTCAGCCATGTCAGTTTGCAACTGGTATCTGGCTATTAGAGTAAATAAAATAGGTATATTTTTAACCGACTTCAAAAAAAATGAGGATGTTCTCAATTCGAGGCGTAGGTATGTTTTTTTTTATGTTTTTTATGAGAAAAACAACCTGCGACCGGCAACAGGCCGACTAAATTTGATAATAACCTTGGAAAGTCTTACAGGAAGCAGATTGGCTCATAGTGGCGCTAGACAGGGACGAGTGGCAGATTTTACCTGAGATCAAGATCCTCCGGGGATCATTCGGTCAATGATCAACTTGAAATTACATAGAATAGATCTTTATTTCATGTAAACCAGATTCAGGCACTTATGAAATATCAAGACTCTAGGTGCGCGGTTCCAAATAGTAGGTCCTATGGAGACGAACCGGCAAGAAACTCCATGGAAACTCTTTTAAATTAATAGATTACGTATAACGTTAACGTAAACTACTTTGCCTCTGAATAAGATTGCTATGGCAGTTACAAGCTGACCAGTTCCGACAGACGGCACATACTTAAATAGGTACTTTAAGGATTCTGGGCATTAAAAAAATCTATAGAAAACTCTTTAGTCATCCAAACTGAACGTGTATGCAAAATTTCAGCTCAATCGGAAACCGGGAAGTGGGTCAAATTTAACTTCCAAGATTTTCTTACATAGGTGAAGCTAATAAAAGCGTGTTAAAAAATCCATGTTCTAACACAGTTACTAACTGTTTATATCATCTACTGAGAATTGAGTTCTATATAACTGCCTCAGATCATGAGACCCTCAAAATTTTATATGAGTTATGAACTTATGATACAAGGGTATTGTTACTTATTTAATGTTCACGTTTAAAACTGGAAATGGAATCAAAAATACAGGTTAACAGTGCAAGCTGAAATAATAATAAATAATGAAATAAGTCTGAAAAAAAATTGGTATACTTACGGAGTAGGGTTCCCGCGCGCGGCAACCGCGCACAACAAAACAACACTATACCACAACATGGCGGATTCTGCGACTCTACCGACTATGCGCGCTTATTTATAACTGCAGTTATCTATCATGGTTAGCGTAAACAACAAAAAAGATTTGTCAACTACATTATTCTTATCACATCAAGTTACATACTGTATGACCCCTATATATTTTCATTTTGTAGACGCATCATGTAGCCGCCACCGACCACAATATATGAGGCCTGCGCTTCAGGAAAACAATAAAATTATAAAAACGGTCGCATCAAACCCTCATTTCGCCAATACCGATATAGGTCCTGAGAATTTTCTTTTAGAAAACGCTGTAACACCTAGACCGACGTTACACTCGGAATCAAACCCAGAAAGAATAAAAATAATTTTTGTAGATGACCCCGAAAGCCACACGGAAATTGACGATTGCACATCCCTACCTAACCCTTCGGGCGCCTACGGGGGTCCAACGATCGAACCACAGTAATTATCCGATGGTATCTATTTATTTTTTTAATTAAATTTCAGTGCGTCGACTCTCGCCGTACGTCATCTGATGTACGTAGTGTAGACTGTATTTAGTAGTAGTAGTCTGGAAGGTAAATGACCACGACCGAGTAAAAATCACGCAAGCTCAAATAAGTAAATTGTGTAAATACAGAACAGCAAACTTTTATCCACTATTTCTGTTTTGGCCACATAGTAAAAGTTGTTCATAATGATGAGTACAATAATTCCTTAAGGAATAGGACTAGAAATGTGGAATCTGATTCCCAATGTACCACGTATCACGTATGAGTTCGAGTGGAATCAAGAAATGAAACGAAGAAATTCTTAAAACAATATTATTTAATTTATTTAATTAAACTATTGTGTCTCGGACATGGCGCCAAAAGTATCTGCCTATTCGCAGTTAAATCCCTGTGAAAAATTATAATTTCAGGCCATATTCGAGACATTATTATTTCAATACAATCTAAAATAAAAAAAATCACATTCATTTATCGTGCTAATTGCCTATTTATTTATATACAAGATCAGAGGTCGAGAACGGTAATCATTTTATATTTAAATACTCCCAACATTAATTACCGCAAACTAGGATGTTTGGCGACTTTTTTTTAGAGGGACCCAATTACTAAGACTCCGCTGTCCGTCCGTCCGTCGGTCACCAGGCTGTATCTCATGAAACGTGGTAGTGAGTCAGTTGAAATTTCCTTTTTTTTTAAACTATAATATTTCTACTTGGAAAAATATTTTAATATTTATTCATTTTAATTTTTTCATTTTCCCAAGTATCTAGTTCTCTCTATCACGAGTTTGTTATATTATGCTGTTGTTAGGCCCTGAATGTTAAGCAATGATTTCAGACATTAATAGAAACAAAAGACTATTGGGCCTCGAATTTAAACCTATAATCGAATCTCGCATCAAAGCTCCGAGGTCAAGGAGTAGTTGCAACTTAAAAGCTGATATCTGTCAATTAATTTCTTGTAGCAAATTCACCGGACTAGTCATGCTAGCTATCGTTAGCTTACACGGTACATCATTTACCAGAGATCCGAGACACCAAATTAATATGGTATATTAATGGAATCCAGACTTAAATGACCCCTTATAAGACTCGAATTCATGACCCCATATAAGACTCGAATTTAAGACCCCTTAAAAGACTCGAATTCAAGACCCCATATGAGACTCGAATTCAAGACCCCATATAGAATCGAATTCAAGACCCCATATAAGACTCGAATTCATGACCCCATAGACTCGAATTCATGACTCCATATAAGACTCGAATTCATGACCCCATATAAGACTCGAATTCATGACCCCATATAAGACTCGAATTCAAGACCCCATAACAAACTATTTATTTCTCTACATATCAGAGGGAGGTTGCCACGTGACGGCCGATATCTTCCTGTTAATTTCCTGCAGTATGAGACGACACCGCGCTAACTGTGGGGGTCGTAACTGTGGTGTGGGGTCCCGTGTTCGTTCGCCACTGGTGTTACCGGGCGGCGGGCGTTGCGCGCGACGAAGGGCGCGGCGACGGCGAGCGCGAGCTGAGAAAAACGTAAGTGTTATAATTTAGATAGATTTTTAGGATAGGTTAACGAAGATTGTTTGGCTGAAGGGCGGTACCTATAAGGCTCTAGACAGACGGACCGCATTTCAACTGCAATCCACCCGCAACTGCATCCGAACTGCAATTTGCGGTTGGATTTCTATTGCAATTCATTGCAGTCGTGTCAACTGCATTCAAACTGCATGGATTGCAGTTGAAATGCGGTCCGTCTGTCTAGACACTTAGGAGGTGTGCGCCGATCGGCGTGGCGCGGCGATTATTTTTTTCGGCGTGTTCGTGGTTTTAATAGCGCGATTTGCCGATAACTTCGTCAGTCACAGTCATTTGGCGAATAAGTCTGCCATATTTTGTTTTTATCCACGCCGGTGACGCCGGCATCGGCGCACACATCTAGTACCTATCATAATACTTTTCCAGATATTATGTTTACTAAAGAGATTCTAACCGGGGTCAATTTATTGGGTTACTTTAACAATCCCTTACGCTATAGTATGCGCAAATCTTTACGAGCCTTCTGAACTCCCTCTCTCCCTCTAGCACATATAATAAGCGTACTATTATAGGTGCTAGAGGGAGAGAGGGAGAGAGTAGTTCAGGGCTTAAGATTTGCGCGTACAATAGCGTAATCCCTGTGCTGTCGACCAAAACTAACTTATCTGGTTTGATATGTCGAATAATTGAAGTTGAAACTATTATAATATGGCCCTGAGTCCCGTGCAATTCTGAGATTGTAGACAAAATGATAATCTACAATCGCTGAACAATAGAAACGTCAGCAAAATGTATAGGATTAACTTTTACGAATCACGTGACCGTTGGACAGCTTATACAGGATATTTTCGCATAATTTGTAGTGATTCAGTCTCTGTTCCTAAATGCAACCGCAGTATTGGGATAAACTTTAAAACAAAACGAAAATTCGACTTAGTATGGGGGACACGCATAATTTACTAGCGCAAGCCATACAAAATCAAATGTTTATTTTGTTTTGGAGTGAATTTTAGTAATGCGGTTGCATTTGGGAACTGACACTGAATCACTATGCAAATTTTGCGCACTACTTATATAAAAAAATATCCTGTATGTAACTTTAGTACATTTTTCTGCCATTTCTGTTCTGTGAAATGAAATGAAATTTATTTGCCTGAAGTATGGTATACAAAACAGTCCGGTTAGTGTACATATTTTACTTCGTCGGAAGAAACAATATGCCTGACATGCAAATTTTTAACATAATTGGATGCCTTAGTACCAAAAGTCACTGAGTCCATTTTTATCGTTCTTTTTAGTTTATTTATTCCAAATAAAAAATAAAAAAACCTAAATAATAAAAGAAATTGAGTTAGTTAGTTCAGGTTCTGCGCTACGTAATGGATTTAGTGACTTTTAAAACTAAAGCGTCCAGTAATAGAATTTAAATTGGAATTTAATTTAATTAATTCAGATTGTCATTTTGTCTAAGGGTGGCTGAATTAATCGCCAGAAAACCCGCCTGGGCTGTAATAAATATGGTATTATTTGAGCTTACGGCAGACGTCCGGCCCGGACTTCTGTGTAGCTTCTCTGCCCGAATTCCTGGCTGGAATTTCGGATGCATTTGTCAAAAGATTAATCACACATTAATCATTATAACACCAAATACTTCTCGGCAACTATAACGAGTCACTTGACGTTCCATTTCACACTTAAACTCAACAGCATCGTTCGCAAAGCTGAAGGCTAATTCACGTAACTTTATGACGCGCCGATCATATTGCAGTGACGCTCGAACATGACGCTAGCGTATCTCACTGGAAGCTAAGAGAATACCAAATGCGTTGTTTTGATAAAATTTTACTACAACTGCGCGGCAACTACACTTCTTTAGTTACGTGAATTTGCCTACTGAATGGGTGTGTGAGTGCACACTATTATCAATTTTGCGGTAAAGTATGTGAATGCGCCAGACGCAAAGTGATTCTTTATAATTTTCGAGTAGAAGGTACAAGTATATGCATGCTAAGCATGGTGGATGCATGCAATGTCTGCCTAGGCAGACTATGTCCAGAGGAATGCGGTAGGCTGTGGTAAAATGCGAGGACAGAAACAGCTGTGTCCACACGATTGAACAGAACTCGTATCTATAGAGAAA
Source organism: Allophyes oxyacanthae (assembly GCA_932294325.1). Lineage (NCBI taxonomy): Eukaryota > Metazoa > Arthropoda > Insecta > Lepidoptera > Noctuidae > Allophyes > Allophyes oxyacanthae. The sequence continues at coordinate 5,411,396 of OW028639.1, read as the reverse complement.
TATATAAAATTGAAGGTCTGTTTGTAATAACAAATTAACAGCTTTTTAATAAATGCAATAAAAAATATACTTTAGAAAATTTTGTCTGACTGTTTGGTCTGGCTAATCACCGAAACGGTTGGACCGATTTTGACGGGACTTTCACTGGCAGATAGCTGATGTTATAAGGAGTAACTAAGGCTACATTTAATTAAAATAAAAAATAATTCCGTTAGATTCCACGCGGACGAAGTCGCAGGCACAGCTAGTTGAATTTTATTTATTTAAATATAACAAAATCATGTTACCATTTGTACATCAATATCAATGACACATGTTTAGAGATCAGTGTTTTCAATGATTTTATTAGATTCTGATTTCCTGAGGCCTTATTATAAATTTTAAATCCCATTCAAAATTAAAAGAACTGTGGGCTAACATAGCACAAAACTGGTGCCCTGAGATAATAAAACGAGGTCGCGGCAGACCACGAAAGAGATGGCGGGACGAAATGGATACATTTCTTCAAGAATGGAACGAAAAGGCACGGGATCGAGAGAAATGGAGAAAATGGAGGGAGGCCTTTGCTCAGGAGTGGGACAGCATAGGCTGATAATAATAATAATTCAAAATCCATGCATTTTAATGTCACGCGTTTTTACTAATTTACAGTTCGTTGACCCCACATTGCCCTAGTTGGGGTCTAGGGACCCCAGTGCAACCTAATGTTTGTAGTGTTAGAATAGAATAACGCCGAGATAACAGTAGGTTGAGAATACATGCGGCGAAGACAGAGATTATGAGAAAGAGTATTTTTTGCATGGGTCCTAAAATATTTAATAAATTACCAACAGAACTCAAAACATTAAATATAATTTTATTCAAGAATAGATTAAAGAACATGCTAATTAATAAATGTTATTATAATTTAAACGACTTTATGAATGACTCACTTTAGACTTATGACCATGATGTATTTTTATTCTTGACATTTTAATTATTACTCATAATTTTATTTTTCTAATATTGATTGATTTTATTATTTTGGTTTTCAATGGAGATTACTCATTTGTACACCTTCATAGGTAAACATGTTGGACTCTAATTTCTTATACTTACATCAAAAATACTTTGTAACAATGTATTATCAGCCATGTTTAACACAAATAAAATGTTTTGATTTGATTTGAAAAAATAGAATAGATCTCTATCACTACATAGTATAAAACAAAGTCGCTTCCCGCTGTCTGTCTGTCCCTATATATGCTTAGATCTTTAAAACTACGCAACGGATTTTGATGCAGTTTTTTTTAATAGATACAGTGATTCAAGAGGAGGGTTTATATGTATAATACTTTCATATTTAATGTAAGGATAGTAGAGAAACTGCATCCATGCGAATCCGGGGACGGGTCGCTAGTTTCATATAAACTAGATACAGGCACTTATGAAATGTTGAGACTCTAGGTGCCAAATAGTAGATGTTGATGTTCGTTCGTGTGGACCAGCTGTAGGTAATAGTATGTGTGACTTACTGTACTTACCGCTTTCATTCTTGTCTTTGGGCTTGATACTGTCTTCTTCCATAGATCTTGACAGGGATCTTTTCTTTGGAGACTGTAAATGGACATAAAAGAGTATATTAGTCCAAGTAAATCAAATAGTCATGGCGTGGAATAAGCTTCAAGAAGACGTAGTCTCAGCTCGAAACATTAATAAGCAAGAATGGAACATACTGGGGAACAGCAGGATACGGGCACTTACCAGAGGGCTAATTCACGTAATTTTAAGACGCGCCGATCGTATTGCAGTGACGCTCGAACTTGATGCGAGCGTATCTCACTGAAGTTCAGAGGATACCAAATGGCAGAATAGTCGACATCGGCTCAATTGCCATAACGAAAGAAGAAGATTAACAAATGTGTTGTTTTGATCAATATTTTATTGCAACTGCGCGGCAACTGCACTTCTTTAGTTACGTGAATTAGCGTAGAGTTGTCTCAACTGCCTGCCTGATAAATGAAGAATTTAAAAAAAAAATGCCTCTTTGGGTTAGAGGTGGCGCACAGTTGGTCAGCTTGTAACTGCCATGGCAATCTTATTCACAGGCAAATCATTATTATCCTAGTCTTATTTTTATTCACATTAAATTACATTATTCTCGCAGCTCTTACCGCAACATTGTACTGATAAAGATTATAATCTATTTTTTGAAAAGAGTTACCATGGAGTTTCTTGCCGGTTCTTCTCCATAGGGTCTACTATTTGGAACCGTGCACCTAGAGTCTCGACATTTCATAAGTGCCTGTATCTGGTTTACATTAAATAAAGATCTATTCTATTCTATTCTAAAAAGTTTATGGGTCTTCGTGAAACGCACATTGACAGTGCTGCAAACAGCTATTTAAAGATAAACGGGCATGTCTTTATCACATTTGAAGCGTGTATTAGTTGCATATAATATGAAGTATGAGACTAACAGATATTTAAAATGAAATCAGCCATTTACACATAAAAATTCCGGTTTAAACAGCAGATTTTGTCATTATCATCTGTATGTTATTGGTGAACTTGGGCTTGGCAAGCAACGAACAACTCACCCTCCTCTTAATCTGCTTCTGATAATGCTGAGCATCATAAAACTGTGGCTGCGACCTCCTCACTCTACCAGTCCGTCTCCTTATATCCTCTACAGCTGGTAAACAGTCCGCTCCACGACGGGCAGCGAAGAACGTGTGGCCACATTTACAGGACTTGGACGCTACGGCAACCTGCGAGGAGTATTTCTTAGGTTGCAAGAAATAATAAGAATGAGTAATGAGTTTGATGGGTAAGTAGTGATTAGCACGATTCCATGGTAGAAGAATAATTTTTTTGTCAAGAAAATAAATTGTGTCTGCAAGGATATAAGCCTGGTACTTAGCAGCTTGCACATGCAGCTGGCAGATTGATAGGATACTCAATGCATTTTATAAGACCACAAAAAAAAAAAAAAAAAAAAAATTGTTTCTTTAATTAAGTGAAGGAATGTATTCTTTTTTTGAGAAATACATGTCTTAGACCGTATATGCCTATTAGTAAAAACTAAATCACCATAAATTGTGGGTAATGGGTAGAATGAATTATCATGAATGCTTCGAAAGTAAATATGCAGGTGAAATGGGCATACAGGATCATTGTAATGTTTGATAGAACGCATACTTTGAAGTTAGAAAGTTTTGTATGGGTAGATATGTACACATTGGGCAGAATGTTACGCCCAAGAGAAATCAACTTTGAAAAAAAATCGATGCAGGTGGATGCAATGGAACCTTTTTGTCACTTACCTGAAGCTCGCATTTTGGACAGCTTTTAGCAATCATTTTGTGTTTACCCATTGTATAGTCAATATTAACGTTTAAACTTTCATATTAGCTTTTAGTAACACAATTATCGATTAGCGGTATCAGAGAAAGAAAAATATTTATTGTTTTTATCTTTCTTTTTTCTCTCAAGATCCTTTGTGATTTATCTGCAGTTTGACTGACAGTTGACACCAGTGTTACCAACTCTCAGAAATATTTATCCCCAAAGCTAAAGTTAAAAACCCCTAAAATCCCCCAAAAAAAATAATACTTTGTAAAAATAATAAATAAATTGTAATATTATACAATAATAGAAACATTTTCAAAAAGTTTACAGCCAACTGCGTCACAATCATTATAAAAATAAAAATAAACCAATAAAACCCCTAAAAAAATCCCAGCCCACTTATTTACCCCCTAAATTTGGGGGGAAAACCCCTAAGTTGGGAACACTGGTTGACAGGTTGACACTGACAGACAACATCAATAATTCATCAAACTGTCAAATTCAAAATGTAAAAATAAAAAACGTAAAGTGATGTGACTGTGACATTGAGCCAAATTACAAATTACCGAATAATTTAAGATTCGGTAGATATGTCTTACATAAACTAGGGCAATAAAGTCGTCAATACGTGATAGAATCGCGAAATATTTAGAAGGAATATTTGTTAGACTTTTTATTCCCTGGATAAAAGGAGAAAACTGAGTGCAAAAGGCCTTGTGGTCACATTCTTGTTGACAATGAAACACAATGAAAGTTGAAATTGACACCTTGACACTTGACAGGACAGCTGATAAAAATGGTAGATTCGTCAGAATTCAGATTCAAAGACTACAATATATACTTGGATGTTCAGATTATTACACAAAAAATTGTAAACAATACATAATTTATGTTATTTTGATCCGTAAAAAAACAGTATTCTCACAAAAATGTCTAAAGACGATTCAAAACAGTCTGCGGCAACACTTATCTGCGATAATTGTGGATTAACTTTCGGAAATAAACAACAACTCTCGAGTCATATATGTTTTCAAACTTGTAAAAGTGAGATAAAACCTTTTAAATGTAAAATTTGTAAAGTGGCGTTTCCAAATAAAAGAAATTTAACATCACATAATAATCGAAAGCATTCTAAACAAAAGTAAGTAATTTTATCTCCTTGTTCCTTAAACATCAATGACCATTTAGAGCACCATGTCAGTCACCCATGACGACGAGGAACAGAAAGAAAGAAATAAGATTTATCGGTCAACATGCCGAGTCAGTGTCTGCCTTTACTAGTTGTTGCCAAAGCCAACCTCTGTCCTCTTCACTGACTAGAAATTAACACTTTCATTCATACAAAAATACATCATCATCTGCCTGGCCTGTATCACAACTATGTTGGGGTCAGCTCCCGGTGTAACCAGATGCGGCTGAGTAACAGTATTTTATACAGAGTGACTGCCAGATACCCTAAGGTTAGACCGGTTGTCAGACTTTTTTTGGGTTGCTGACTCCCGTAACGACTGTCAAAGGTTCGTATGACAACCGGGACCAACTGCGTAACTTGCTATCCGAGGCATGGAGGGGTCTCGATGTTCGAAGAAATGGTCACCCATCAAGGGACTGACCGCGGCAACCGCAGCTTTACCTCGCTGATCGACTGATCTGCGCGGTATCTATGTAGCTACGTGCCCCTCACAAAAATAAACAATGTATGACAAAAATACATCATACATTTTAATAAAATAATATTATTTATCTCCCCAGTACTAACCGAAGCAACAAAAAATACAAGCATGTCTGCGATGGCTGTCACAACCGATTCTTATACAACTGCCAACTAAAATATCATATAAGAAAATGCCATTTCAACTTGGTCTCGAACTCTCCATACTCCGACACAAACATCAACCAAGTATGGTTTGAAAAGGTATTAAATACAGAAATACTAGTTGAAATAAAAAAAATTGGTAATAACCATCTTTTGATAAGGAAACTGAACGAGAACACTCCAATATCACCAAGTAAGATGCCCCGAGAAGTGATCGATTTAAGGACAATGTATCCGTTGAGAAGTGCTGGTATCCAGTGTCGCGTTTGTGGGGAAATTCGCCCTAAAACAGAACTACATAGACATATCATGGAAAATCATAGTGATCTTCTATAAAGCCGGTGTGATAAGTGTGACTTGAATGACGCAGTGCTTGGGCCATGTCTGTCCCATTGGTGTAAGTGAATGCATAATATTTGATTCTATTAAGCATGAAATATTGAATGGTAAATAATGTCTGATGAATTGGAATAACTTTTTATCCAGAACCCAGGAGCCACTTGTGACTCGATACTCAATGGAAAATTCCAATGAGCGATGCAAGAGGTTAACCGACTTAAAAAAGGAGATGAACTTTTTAACCGCCGCGCCGTTGCCTGGAAAAAATATATACACGTGGATATCTCACTAGCCCGCAGTTCGTTTTTGAAGTCGGTTTTTACTTTTATAAGTTTATTTAGTTTTTTTTAATCATACTCGCATTTACTACTAAACAAAAGTTATTTTGATTCAAAGAAATTTATTTAATTAATGAACTTTTGTGTGTCCTATTTTTATGTGAGTGCTATTGGAATTGTATGTGTATGAGCACCCATACAACCTCATAGAATTAAACACAATATCTGTACAATACAAAAATGATGTAATATGGATAGGTAGGTATATTAAAATGGATATTATATTAATAATAGTCAATTGGATGCATAGAGTCTGGCCAACGAAAGCTGTTCAAGAAAAATGGCGGCAATATTAAAAATCTGAAGCTGTCCTCACTGATTATACACTTCAAAAACGGAGTTGATACTATTTAATAATCCTTGAATATTAAATTGTATCAATGCCATTATGCAGTGTATACACTATATACTATTTGTTGGCCAGACTCTACCTAGTTTAAGAATAATTATTGTAACTGCCTGGCCAAGGCCTGGCCATAGTTATCCGGTGACGGCGATGCGAATTGTTAAGTGACGTAGTTAAATCAATCTTATAGTCGTTTGAAAATGAAATAGAAATAAATCACCATCAAAACATTTTAAAGTTCGATCAGTAGGTTAGGTAAAGCCGCATGCACAAATATGTACCTAAATCGACACTGGAAAAACCATAGACTTAGAATATTTTCGGTTCCCTCATCCTACATCTATGGAAAAAACAAAATGTCTAAAGTGCCAATATATAAACTTTTCAGGGTCACATTAAAAAGTTTTTTTTTTGTAAAAAGTATATTCTAGTACCTAAATCATAATTTATTTATTAGAATATACTTTTACAGAAAATTTTACCCGCCGTTTGCCTTTTTGCTCAGCTTTGATCGTAGCGTGATGTTGAATAGCCTATAATCTGTCTTAAGAATTGGGCTATCAAATGCAAAAATATATATAATTTTAAATACATATATAATTTTTCAAATCTGACTGGTAGTTACAGAGTTTAGCGTGTTCAAATAAACTCTTTTGTCTTCTCTTAGTATATCGCTTACTGTATGTAATTTAAAGGGGTTTTTAGAATAGAATAGATCTTTATTTCATGTAAACCAGATGCAGGCACTTATGAAATGTCGAGACTCTAGGTGCACTCTTAGAATACTCTCTTCATAAATAACTAGGTATGGTCCGAGCACGAATGTTTTGACGTATCGTAACGTAAACGTAACCAAATTTAAAACCAAAAATACCCGTTTAATCCATGATATTTTTTGGAAACACATGCAATATTAGTATTAGAGTTCAAAACGGGGTACCATGTTTATATCTTGTTCCCGATATTTCGGCACTGTTGCAAGCGCCATGGTTACGGATAAACTAAAAGTATTTGCAGGTGGATGTTTATTGGCAGACAAAACGGTCTACCCTCCTTCTGTTACGTTTTGTGCGCTCGGGTCCGGTACCACAACCCCCCCCCCCCCCCCCCAAACTCACTTTAGGGTAGGGTTATATTTAGGTGGTATTTTTAGTTTAATTCATACTCGTGCTGTTGGCTATTTATTTATTTATTTACTGTGTGACTGACTTGTTTTCAAATATGGCAAAATTTGTTCAAATATTGACATAATAATATATAGAAGGCTATAACTATTTATTGTGACTGTACTTTAAGTAGGTATTTATAAATTACTTGTTGTGTGAGTGATCATGATCACGATGTACACTATTTCCTTAACAAACTGCGAGTCTACCGCGTAACTAAAATTGTAATGGACATTGGTATTAAACTTCAATACGATCGTGAGAGCCTAAACTTTGAGCTAACTTGTAAAAAAATTACCTATCATATAGTTGGGACTCCTATCTTCATGATCGGTAAAAAAAATACAAGTTAGCTCAAAGTTTAGGCTCTCACGATCATATTGAAGTTTAATACCGATGTCGATGTTCATTACAATTTTAGTTACGCGGTAGACCCACAGTTCAGCCGTTTAGACGAAAAAGTAACAGAAAAAGAAAGAAAGTTACATTCGCATCTATAATAGTAAGGATTATTAATTTTAGTCTAATTTTTAAGAAAAAATCTTTGGGTTTATATTGATCATTTGACTTACAACTCGTCCCATTTATTTTTTTCTGTGAGCGGCATGCAAGCCCTCTTCGAACCACTTACCGCTGGCTCATGGCTGTGTCGCCGTTTTAGTATAGTACTCGCAAATCTTTATGAGCCTTGAGCTGAGCTCTGAACTCTCTCTCTCTCTCCCTCTAGCACCTATAATAAGCGTACTATTATAGGTGCTAGAGGGAGAGAGTTCAGAGGGCTCATAAAGATTTGCGCGTACTATACCGTTGACAACGTCAAAAGTTTTGGTTTACACTGTCTGCGAATTCTATTTGAATCATAAAGTTATTAAGTAATAATAACTTTATGATTTGAATGTACTTTACTTTTTTGTTGACGTTATTATGTTGTTTGAGTGACGTCACGGCGTCAGCGGAATACCTGAGTGGGACGGGTTGTATATTATTTAGTCAAAAGCTCACTAAAATAAGCCATATAAAACACAATGGTGTCGATTTTGTTGCGTACTCTGACAACTGAATAAAGGCCGTTTGTCTCTTTCTGTTTCAATAGAAAAGAAAGTGACAGATGCGTTTAGTCCAGTGTAGTACTGTCAAAATGCACATCAGAATCGACACCAATGTGTCTCAATTTTATAAACTGACTACTTTGAACTATTCATAGTCACCCAGCCCGGTACCTAGTTAATATTTACAATGGGAAATTCAATCATGTATTTAAAAACAGATTGACAAAATATTTACAATAGGAAATTCAAGTCATAATCGTGTTGTCCCAAAGATAAATTTTCATTTTCTAATGCAATGGTACCTAAATAAGTAGGTACCTAGTTAGGGCATTTACCTAATTGTGTGATATAACTACGGGCGTAAAGTTAATAAATACTATTGCGTTCCATGATTTTGCCAGATTTTATTTATATCCTTTTCACATATAGGTACCTCAGCAAACCTGAAACAGCGAGGCTATTCTTTTGTGAGCTTTTATCAGGGTTCGAATTTTCCCGCCAGTTCTAGCGTTCATATCCTAGAGTTTTATACGATCACGTCAAGAACCTTTAATATTCTTGGATCACGTTTATCCCCGCGTCGCGCATCGTCGTCACTGACACTTACGCGGTGTCCTGCGTGAGCGACGAATACGACTCGACACGATGCTACACTACACGCGACAAATTTCCTACGTGATTTTGGTCATTAGTTTTCAATCTTAATCATGGAGAAATACAGTACAATTTTGCTTGAAAAAAGTATTTCGCGTCTGGTTGCTTTCAAGACAAGTACGCGTTACGTCTTGTCTCGCCGCAGATTGCCATATATATAGGCCGCAAGCAGGGTAGGCGGTTCACTCTCTACCAAGAGAGCTTAAAGTTAGCCTCAAAAACTGGCATCACTACACACGACAGACGCCCATCTTACCGTATTCGACGGCGAGTACCTCCGCGGCATAGAGTAGCGTACCCAACCCCCCGACCCTTGACCCCGCCAGCCGGCGCTGTGCAAGTAGACCAAAACATGTCCCCTAATAATAATAACTCACCGATTCTGCAAGTCCAAGAACCAACGTCCAGTTCTATCTAAGGTTCTTGTGCAAGTCCAAGTGTGGCCTAGATAGTCTCCGATAAATGGTAGTGACCTGGTAAAGGGCAGGCTTTGAGTCATTCTAAGGTTCTTGTGCCAGTCCCTTCTTGTTCTGTAATCAATAGCGCCCTAAGCCTAGGTCCGAGCCCCACTATGGGGTGCTTTAGCTGTGCTATTTTAATATTTATACCATAAAGTTATTATTAACTACTACGTTTATGATTTATACTTTACAATGAGAGACCCCTCTGGTCCAACCAAAGTCCGGTTACGCAGATCGAGCTCCAGGAGCTATCTGCAAAAGGCCATTGTCAAAAAAAAAAAGGGTATGCCGCCGTTGAGTTGATCGGTGGTTGATCGCGTTTGCAGCGTCGCTCACGCAGGACTATCAGTATTAGTGTATAATCTATGCGCAGGACACCGCGTTACCGCTTTCGCCCGTACTCACAAACTATATAGGGATCCCGTACTACTTGCTTGAGCATAATTATCATAAAGTTATTATTAGATAATTATTATGTTTCTTGACTACTTGTACCGTCAAGATAGGATGAGGGCTGTTTCAAGATTGTAAACGAAAATCGACTAAAATGTTATCGATCACGTCTAGCTAAAAACCGTATATGTCAAAGTTTTAATAAATAAAGCCCATCACTATAATTACATTTGGCCGAATTTGGCGACGCTTGTTTTGATTGATATTTTGACTAATTAGTGAATAAAAATGACTGAATACGATACTTTTGGTGTCTCTTATAAGAAGAATATGTGTCGAGCTTGTCTCCGGACAGACAAAGAAGTTTTTCCAATGACCTCATCAGAAATAGCCGCTTATCAAAGTTTTGCCGAAAAGGTTATATTTTTATTATTGTTTTCTATCTAATAATTTACCGCACGTAAGCGAATATGCATGTTGGCTTAGTGAGCAATATGTGTGATATAACTTATTCTTTAATGTACACTTATACACAAATAAAATATATAAAAAGAAATTTAATATAATATGTACAGCAAGCATAAAGTTAACTAGTTTATAGTTTTATTTCATAACTTCTCAATCATCCGGCCCATTAGGTTGTTCTGGGCTTGGGATGGTTCCTATTATAAGCATAAAAAAGAACCTGCTACCCACCTTTTTAACCGACTTCAAAAAAAAGGAGGAGGTTCTCAATTCGACGCGTATGTTTTTTTTTTTGCTTTTTTTTTTAAAATGTTTGTTACCTCATAACTCTCGACTGCGTGAACCGATTTTGATGATTCTTTTTTTATTTGAAAGCTGGTGCTTCCCGAATGGTCCCATTTTAATTTTTAATATACTCTTTTAGCCGCCTATTAAGTAACCCATGGTCCATGGAAAAAGAAAAGCTGGGTAGGTATAAAATTTATCATAAATACAGCTAGCTATGTGGGTTGCTAGTATTCCTACCGACCCCTCCAACTAAGCGAAATATATTTGTGATACTAAACTCCTACCATGCCTATCAAGGATCTAAATTTTTCTCAGCAATTACAAAATACTCATAACAGATATTTATTGACCCCCAACTAAAAAGAGAGGTGTTATAAGTTTGTATTGTGTACCTGTCTCTGGCATTGTAGCTCTACAGCAGATAGACTGATTTCAATGCAGTTTTTTTAATTGAAAGCTAGTTTAATTGGGAATCATTAGACCACACACTCACCCCCCCATCACATCACACCATCATTAGTGGGGACATCAGAGTGGGGGTCAGATCGCTGTGCGCAATAAGACCGCCCATTGTACATTAGCTTATGTGATTCACAATCCTGTTTTTATTACTGGTGTACATTATAGAGTATAAATAAATAAATAAATAATCATCTTAAGTGTGAAACAAAACATTCCTGAAACATGATGGTTTTGGAAAATATGGAAGGACTATATCGGTTGTTTTTATTGCAGATCTCCAACATCGAGTGGGATATGTATATCTGTTTAGTATGTAAATGGATGCAGAACAAATGTATGCGGTTCACTCGGCAATGTCAGAAGGCAAATGAGATATTGAGTCATGCTATAGTGGTATGTAAAAAATATTATGAAGTTTTTAGAATAGAATAGATCCTTATTTCATGTAAACCAGATACAGGCACTTATGAAATGTCGAGACTCTAGGTGCACGGTTCCAAATAGTAGATCCTATGGAGAAGAACCGGCAAGAAACTCCATGGAAACTCTTTTATAATAATAGATTACAATGTTTTGATACAATATCTATAAACACGACGACACGGTTGGCGCAGTGGCTAAGCGATTAGCTTTCTCCGTTACGTGCTCTGGGTTCGATCCCCGCACGGAGCAAATATTTATATGATCTGCAGATAGTTGACCAATTTTCTCGAAAACGAACAATGTGTTTTTAATATCTTCAAGATTCACCTAAAGTTTGTTAAGATCAGAACAAATCATGTGTTTGTGTAGTCTTTATTTGGAGGTCTTATAAATAAATAACAGAAGAAGTAGCCCTTAATGCGCTAATTTTGCGCCACCCTGTATATAAATCTTTTTGACTTTCTTTTAATTTCAAGGCCTGAAGTTATGTAAACTAGTCTTTGCACATTATTTTCAGGACTCGAAACCACATCTATTCTCACAAACTTCCCCTTACGATCTTAAAGTGTCTCGTCTAGAAACTCACTACTTAGGTCCAGAATACAGCCTAGAATTTATTCAAGAGAAGAACAGCTTGGACTCCAATGATGAAGAGTATGTGGTCATGGATGATCATGTCGATGATGATGATGAGATACCGCTGGTGATGTTACAAGATGATTTTAACAGGAGGAAGTTAAGAAATTATGAGGTATCATAATTGATTATTTTTGGGTCATCCTGTTACTTATTTAATCTAAATTCAATAATATTAAATTGTATTAAACACTAAATTCTGTTGAATTGTATGGATGTGTTCAGTTATTACGGCGGACGACGCTCGACGACGCATTATCGTCCGGGTGATAACTTTATGGGGTGATCACACTAAACCGTTCAGTTATTTGAGCGAGCGTCGTCGGACGATCGCTCCGGTCACTCCGTGAAATAGTAGGGTGAAAGTAGCACTCGGTCGCACTGCTGTCAACCGACCAATGACTGTAGTCATAGGATACAGCAGATATTTTGAGATCGTTCGATTGGTCACTCACGTATCGTAGCTGTGGATTGCTCGAAGCCGTTCAATTATTCCTAAGATTATTCCCGATGAGCATGTGATATTTGTACGAGTGACTTTCACACCGAAAAATGAATTACTGAATATAGCCTATGTATCTAATTAATTTTAAGACCTAATTGTCCCAACATTGATGGCTATTGCAAATAAATTCATTCATGCATTCATTTATAGGCCACACTTGGAAAGGGGTTAGACATGTGCGCCGATGCCGGCTTTGGCGTCATCGGCGGGATGGTCGGACGGATACGGTTGTTTTAGATACAATGCAGACATATACTAGTAAACTAAACACTAGAAATGTCGAAATATATGCTTATTGGTTTATCTCGACGTATTTGTTTAAACAAATTCAATAAAATACCATTTTTATATGACCATAATTTATATAGCGCGTTTTGCTCATAACTTCGTCCGTTTCAGTCACAATAAGTCGGCAATATTTTGTTTTTAATAAGATTTTTGCCATCGACACCGATGACGCCGCCGGCGCCGCGGGCATCGGCACACACATCTAGTAGGGGCTTGAAACGTTACTCAAAATAACGTTAAGTAACGTAAAAATAACGTTATTTTGAGTAACGTTTCAAGTCCCTGCACTAGGGTTTCTCCTTGCTGCAATGGTGGCCTAGCGGTTGAACGCTTGCCTTCTATGCGGGAGGGTCTGAGAGAACCCGACCCACACCTCTCGTCTTTTAGAATTTATGTGCGGATCACCACTTGATTATCACTTGCGTTAACGGTGAAGGAAAACATCGTGAGGAAACCTGCACACCTGAGAGGGCCTCATAAAGTTGTCGATGGTGTGTGTAGTCCGCCCGCACCAGGCCAGCGTGCTGGACTAAGGCCTAACCCTTCTCATTCTGAGAAGAGGCCCGTGCCCAGCAGTGGGACAGTAATGGGCTGGATTTATTTATTTATTATCCTTTTAGACTATCTCTGAACCAGAAATCAAGCAAGAATCAGACATAAAAGAAGAATGCACTACAGTCTGTGACAAGTTGAGAAGCAAGAAACGAAAGAAGTCAATAAAAGAAGAATACAAAGAAGATTGTGACAGAGTGAGAAGAAGAAAGAGAAAGAAAGATGTCAGAGAAGGATTCTCTTCTAGAATGGTGCAGGAAACAGAAGAATACGTGGTCATTAAGTTGACAAGAGAACAGGTAACTGAATCTGTTCTTATAGTATTTACTTTAATAACTTTCGGTTGGATAAAACGTATCCTATACTAACCACATAATTATAGAGAAATTATAAAAATAGGAAGAAAAAAAAAAGAAAGAAAAATGCATTTATTTGACACAGAACAAAAACGATTTTAAAGATAACATAACAGAAAAATAAAAGAATAAAAACATGTAAAACAAAAATAAAAATATTTATCTTAAATAAAAAATAGATTGTACGTCGCAGCTGTGTCAAAAAGGCTTCCGCTCAGCTTAAGCTGCGCTGCGAGCAGCCCGACAGCGCTGGTTTTCAGCGGGAGCCACAAATATCACTTGCAATATCACTGCGTGGGTCCAGTGGAATTATAATGTCACTGAAATGAGTCCGTGACATTGTGAGAAATGGAGGCGGTTGACAAAGCTTCGTGCAATATCCCTGCAACATATACATATCTTACATATATTGGGGTGCCAACTGAAAATCAGCGCTGGCCTCTCCGCGCCCAGCAAATGCTGAGCTGCCTCCCCGTTCGGCATGGGCATGCTTGACAACAATATACAATAGGCTGACTATTTTACTATAATTTTTTTTTTTTTTTGTTCTCAGTGTCTGTTTTATTTTTAATTTTTTACTGTTTAAAGGTTAAGTTAATTTTTATTTTATTTTTCTCTCGTGTGTTGTCCATGTGCGTGCTGATTAAATGTATTTTCTTTCTTCTTTTTTTTTTCTATATTATAATTTTTAATACAACTTTTATTATTGATTTTTTAACAGACTTTCCCATTGTATTGCAAATACCGTATTGTTAATAAATATTTTGTGTAAAGGTGTTGTCTGAGATGGAAGAAAAAGCCAAGACAGAGTCGTACTTAAGGGCGCCATACAAATGTGAAAAGTGTATGAAAGGGTTCAATTTTGAAGATGTGCTGCAAACTCATATGGAAAAACATACTCTGGTGAGTTGGATTAAGGATCATTTTGCAGTGTTAGAGCTCAGACGACTGTATAATCACTGACACAACAGTTTAGTCGTGAAAAAGATTACACAGAAGGCTGATTCATTTAACTAAAGAAGTGCAGTTGCCGCGCAGTTGCAGTAAAATTTTAATCAAAACAACGCATTTGGTATTCTCTGAGCTTCAGTGAGATACGCTCGCGTCAAGTTCGAGCGTCACTGCAATATGATCGGCGCGTCATAAAATTAGGTGAATTTGCCGTCAGGGTGGCGACAACGGTAAGAAGAAAGAAAGAAAGAAAGATTATTTATTTATTTTTTATATATTTTTTTTAATTTTCTTTTTTGTAAGTTTTATAATTTTCTATGTTCTATTTTTGTAAAGTTTATAATTAGCAGGTACCTAATTAGTAACCAGGTAAATCAGTTTTGCATGCCGTATATACGGCGAGATATGCTGTACAAATTACAACATAAATGTAACACCGATGTAACCATATTACACTACGACTAGTCGTTATTCCTTTAAGCAAAAAGTGCGTGAACATCTTCGCACCAAATTGGCAGAATCATCTCCGCTTTCTTACTACTTATAGTATGTTTGTGTATATATAATTATATATATATTTATTTATGTATAATAGTGTATATATAATACGTAGTGTATATTATATAAAAATTTATGTATAAATAGTTATAAGTAACTATGCATAATTTACTTGTTTTAGTATAATTATCTTGTCCGTGCACCTACCATACTTTTTTCTCTGCATCACCCTTAGGTTGACTGGTAGAAAATGCCTACGGCATTAAGTCCGCCTCTGTACTTAGTGCATCAAGTATAAATAAATAAATAAATATTTCATGCAAATAAATTATTCTTATTCTTATTCTATTCTTATTCTTGGTTCCAAAATTAAAGCACCAAATAATAAAAAGTGAAATTAAAATCAAAAAATAAAACAGTCACATAGATATAATATACTTAAAGTATGTATGTAAGTGTGTGTGTGGTATCATATTAAATGTTATCATATTAAACGATACCGTTTATTTAGTATCACGTTTTGTGACCGTACACAAAAAGTCAATTAAATCCAATCTGTAGTTTAGCCACAGGAACTACATATATTTTAAAATTTTACACTAATCACTATCTTTAGGCAAAGTTTGAAGTCGACAACATATTCTAACCAAAATGATTTTTATTTACACGTGTGGAACAGATAAAGGTGACTTAAATTTTCTACTTCGATGTCCCTTCACCTAGAGTCTAGACCATATATATACGCAAATATATTAATAGGTATATATTAAATATATTTATTTAATACCATACCTACTTAAAATTTGTTATACAAATATTATTTTCCCGCCGGGCGTCTAGCTGACCCGCTACCTAATCACGATGCACGCTCGTAATCGGAATCGACTCAATTTTGACACAACAACAGTGTTCATTGCGCGGTAAGCTTTTAAAACCACTACGCCCTACAATTTGAGCCACGCAATGAACACTGTTGTAGTGTCAAAATTGAGTCGATTCCGATTACGAGCGTGCATCGTGATTTGCTAGCAGATCTAGTTTTTTGTATCAAAAAACTTTATTTATGCAAGTACAATTTATTGTTGGCAAGAAAAAATTTTGTGGATTTTATGGAACTTTGTTTGTAAATTGTAATTTTTGACGCTTCCGAAACAAAAGGTTGCCGTCCCCTGGTCTAGACAAATGATAGCAGAGTGAAATATATTATGCAAAAAGTATATTGCGTGAAAATCACAGATTTTACGGCTAAATCATGTGATCACGTTTCATTTTTCTCAGGAACATGGCACGTATCAATGTGATATTTGCACGCAGTACTGTCCCAACCCAGTGTCGTTAAGAGGACATCTCAAATCTCATACCACACGGTAAGTTGTCGAGTTTTACCTTTTTACTTTGTAACAATGTATTATCAATTTATCACCCATGTTTGACACAAATAAAATGATTTAATTTGACCACGAAGCTAAATATAATAATAATAATAAATCATTTATTTCAGAAAATAAAATTCCATAAATTATAATTATTAGTAATACTTTATGCCATGTTAGTAACATATTGAGTTTAAATATATACTAATTACTTTAATTCAATTAATATAATTCACGTGCTCAAAATTGAAATCAAAATTAAAAAACTAAAATCAAAATTAAAAACTAAAATCAAAATATCAAAAATTAAAATTAAAATCAATTAAAAATTAAATAAATTAAAAATTTAAATCAATTAAAAATAAAAGTGGAGCTATCACTCTCAATACCTTAATGAATCCCTAAAGTCAGTTTAGATGTATATGTCTCTTTCTAACTAATTACGGATAGAAAGAAACAGCTGTATCTATTTCTACATTTCTTTTTTTCAAACTCTCCTCTCGCAGGTCTGCTGGAAGAGATTTCTTGAGAAATAAGCATCACCTTTGTGTCGTCTTTCCTATTTAATTGTAACTAGTGGTCGCCTGTGGTCGAAATTCGACCATCATTTTAGCTTTCTGCACTCCTTCTCCATATAAACTTTAACTATGCCAAACCTCACACTCCTCCGTGCGCGCAATATGCTTTAAAAGGGACACAAAGTTTTCTCTTCACGTATTAATATATAGATTATTCTTTCTATAAATTGTTAAAAAAAAACCTTCTGTGCACATTTTCAGATATAAATGTAAGCTCTGCGGTCAGATCCGCCTCTCCCGACAACATCTGCTGGAACATCACGCCATCACACACACGGCCGCGCCGACCACGTACACCTGTGATAAATGTCACTTCGCTACTAAGTAAGTAACTGTACACCTGTGATAAATGTCACTTCGCTTCTAAGTAAGTACCTGTACACCTGTGATAAATGTCACTTCGCTACTGAGTAAGTACATGTACACCTGTGATAAATGTCACTTCGCTACTAAGTAAGTACCTGTACACCTGTGATAAATGTCACTTCGCTACTAAGTAAGTACCTGTACACCTGTGATAAATGTCACTTCGCTACTAAGTAAGTACCTGTACACCTGTGATAAATGTCACTTCGCTACTAAGTAAGTACCTGTACACCTGTGATAAATGTCACTTCGCTACTGAGTAAGTACCTGTACACCTGTGATAAATGTCACTTCGCTACTAAGTAAGTACCTGTACACCTGTGATAAATGTCACTTCGCTACTAAGTAAGTACCAGTACACCTGTGATAAATGTCACTTCGCTACTAAGTAAGTACCTGTACACCTGTGATAAATGTCACTTCGCTACTAAGTAAGTACCTGTACACCTGTGATAAATGTCACTTCGCTACTAAGTAAGTACCTGTACACCTGTGATAAATATCACTTCGCTACTAAGTAAGTACCTGTACACCTGTGATAAATGTCACTTCGCTACTAAGTAAGTACCCATGCCTACTAGATGTGTGCGCCGATGCCGGCTTCTGCGTCATCGGTGCCGTCTGTCGGAACTGGTCAGCTCGTAACTGCCATGGCAATCTTATTCAGAGGCAAATCATTATTATCCTAGTCTTATTTTTTTATTCACATTAAATTACATTATTCTCGCAGCTCTTACGACAACATTGTACTGATCAAGATTGCGATCTATTATTTTAAAAGAGTTTCCATGGAGTTTCTTGCCGGTTCTTCTCCATAGGATCTACTATTTGGAACCGCGCACCTAGAGTCTCGACATTTCATAAGTTTACATGAAATAAAGATCTATTATTTTCAGTAAAAGGACAGTAATACAACGCCATGTAAAAACGCACGCGACCAGTGAAAGACACGCCTGCCATCGATGTGGGAAACTATTCACCACTATAGAGTCACTGCGAGTACACACTATGTAAGTATACATACTTCTATCGTGTTTGTGAGCGGATGTCCCGTCCCGAGTTGACGTATGGCAGCTCGGGACAGTACAACTCAACGATTTGTAAACTTTTTAAGGTCTATACCAGTGGTGGGAAAACTTTTACCATCAGGAGCCAAGAATAGCCAAGGAAATCTTATGGGGGCCAGATTTTTCATAGTCGTTTTATGCCATTTTTATCTTTGTGGAGGAACGAGGTATGGTGTTCCTCCATTGAAAAGGGAGGATCTTCCGACCAGGCGATTTGATTGGTCGAATTCATATTTACGCGCCACTACTGTTGTCAGCTTGCTGCCATGCTAGTAGTTATTCTATGTGGCGATAGATGTCGCTACATCTTATTAATTATCTTGTAATTGGTATAGGTTCTACTATCGTAAAAAAAAACCTTTTCGGGCCGAAAAAATACACCTTTTAGAAAATCCTTAAATGCAGCTTTATTACGTTTCAAAAATTTTGATAGATTTCTAAGAACAAATCTTCCTATCGCGATAAAATTATCAGCTGTCCCATACAAAACTTCAATACTCGATCCAAACGTATGGGACAGCTTATAATTTTTTCGCTATTACGATGTTGGTCCCATAGAGAAAGTTGTTCAGTTTGATGGTCTGATCCACACCCTTAAATATGACCACGCATGTCTGATACACGTTGTATATTTTGTCTCTCACAGGCGCCACGACAAGACAAAACGTCTTCAATGCGAACACTGTGACAAACACTTCATCTACCCGTCTCTGCTACACAAGCACATACAAGCGGTGCACGAGAGGAAGGACTATTACTGCGTGGAGTGCGATGTTAGGTTCAAATCCCCGGTGAGTCATTTCTATCTCTACATAGTATATAAGAAAATACAAATATTTTTATTTGTGGAACATAGGTAAAGTAGGTGAGTACAGATGTTATTCTTTATAAAATGAACGCTATGTCTAGCCGTCAACGGCGTACAAAATTACTAATAATAAAAAATAAAAAACATAAAAAATCTATTATTATAAAAAGAAGAATATTCATTGACCAAATTATTACAAGATTAAAATTAACAAAACAATAAAATAGTTTTCAAATAACATCATCAATAATAAATTAAATAAAACTGTATAAATTACAATATGTCAGACAGATATTGTTGAAAAATATTATAGTTTAAAAAAAACTGTAGAACACGATTTAGTCATCCAAACTGAACGTGTATGCAAAATTTCAGCTCAATCGGAAACCGGGAAGTGGGTCAAATTTAACTTCCAAGATTTTTTTACATAGTTAGTTACATTACAGGTGAAGCTAATAAAAGCGTGTTAAAAATAAAGTCGCTTTCCGCGTGTCTGTATATCCGCTAACTCCTCCTAAACCACGCAACGAATTTGAGATTACTTACTCGTATTTACTTGTATTGGAACGATCCTTGACGGAAACAGGTGATTATTTAATAAATCTCCATTCTTACAGGAAAGTTTGAGACTACATTTCAAAAAAGCCAAAAGACATCGTGACTCGTCATCTTACAAGTTAGTATATACCAAGATCAATGTAATAAATTATTAAAATCCATCCCATTAATGTTGGACCTTGTAGATTTTCCACCAAGAAAAAAACCTGGACAAATTAAAGAGCTAGGCACATTCTGGACGGATTGTCAAATGTCCGGACAAATTCCAGACGGATGGCCAAATGTCCGGACAAATCCGGACGGATGGCCAAATGTCCGGACAAATCCGGACGGGTGGCTGAATGTCCGAACAAGTCCGGACGGGCGGCCGAATATCCGGATATATGTCTGAATGTCCGGACAAATCCAGATGAATGGCCAAGTGTCGTGCTGGACTAGGCCTAACCCTTCGCGTTCTGAGAAGAGGCCCGTGCCCAGCAGTTGGACTGTAATGGGCTGGTATTATTTTATTTTTAACCCCCGACAAAAAAGAGTGGTTTTATAAGTTAGTAATATGTATTTTTGGATGTGTATTTGTGTATCTGTGTCTGTCTATGGCATCGTCGCCCCTAAAGGGATAGACCGATTTCAATGCAGTTTTTTTTAATGGGAAGCTAGTTTAATCGGGTATCATCTTGGCTATGTGTCATGAAAATCTATTCAGCGGTTCAAAAGTTACAGTTCTTTTTCTAGTTGGAGTCGGGGTTATTATAGCTTTATTTCTTCCAGATTTGAGTGCCCACACTGTTCCCACCGCTTCGTAACATCAGCCACATTATCAGTCCACCTGACCACCACGCATGGGCTACCGAAACAACACAGCTGTCAACTTTGTCGCCGACTGTACAGTAGCAGAGAGGCGCTTAGAGCTCACGTGTGGAGGGTGCATAGCCAGAGAGAAGAGACTGCTAGCTGTGATATATGCGACAAGACATTCTCGGTAAGTTTAGCTTAATCACCACACTGGGCAACAATAAAGACCACAGTTATCACTAATCACCGATATGGGTATTATGTTAAAACGTGTACGGTAGTTAATTGGATCTTATCCATCGTTCTGGGCAAGTGTTAGCTACTGTTTTCACTAATCACCATTTTGGGTATTTATTTTAAAAATGCACAGTAATTAGTTGGATCTTATTTTATAATGCTTGGGAAGTATAAGCATCATTTATTTATTTATTAATCAATCATAACAACTATCTTTATACTTACACCTTACGCGATAGTGTGGCTCCCAGTAATACTAGGATAGATATTAGTACCTAATTGTTACTGTCAGCCTGCATCATCCCACTGCTGGGCAAAGTCCTCCCCCCATGATTTTCAGGTTTATCAGTCTAGAGCCAGTGTGAACCATTCATTATTTTATTAGTTTTATCAAGTTCGTCCTGCCATCTCTTTCGTGGTCTGCCGCGTCGCCTTCTTGTCATATCAGGGCTCCATTTAGTGGCTTGGCCCACAGCACATCAGGCATCCGGCAGACATGGCCAGACCAATCCCACTTCAATTTTGCAGCCTTATGAGCTACGTCAGCAATTTGTGTTTTGGAGCGCAGTGTAGTGTTTTGAACACGGTCTGTTAATTTAATTGTACAAGAATTTATATTAAACGCGTTACACTATAAAATTACAATACAATAAAAAATAAATAAATTCATCCTCATTTCATTTTCATTCATCAATTTTCATTAATCACCGTATCGGGCAATCACTGTCATTCACAAGTATATATTATTTCTATGATTAATACGCGTGAGGAAGCGAATTTTCACTTACACCGGGTAATTTATTAACCTCAGCTACCTTTTTCCAGCGCAAAAGTATGCTGAAAGTCCACATGCGCACGCACACGGGCGACCGACCGCACGTATGCGCGTGCGGCGCAGCATTCACGCAGAGAGCTAGCCTGAAGATACACCATGCTGCTAAACATCATCAGGTAATAATGGATATAGTACACGGGCGTAGCCAGGGGGAGGGTTTGGGGGATTCAAACCCCCCCCGAAAAGTTAAGATACCTGAGGAGACTTAAAAACTACTTGCGGAACACAGTGAGTGAAAACAGACTGAATGGCTTGGCTCTCATGAATATTATTCACTATGGGATAGAAATTGATGCGAATGAAGTACCTAGTGAATATATTTAAAAAGAAAAACAGAAGATTAGTTCTGTAATGCGTATAATAAAATGAACCTGCTGTTTTTTACATCTTTCATAAAAAAATTTTCATTATTACGGTTTATTTCATGCATTTTTAGTCGTTTTATTTTCTTTAAACCCCCCCCATCCATTTTCTCCTTTTTTTTTTAAGTGATTTTGGATGGGAGTGGACATATAATTTATAATGACGTCTGATAGAGATGAATGGAAGAAAAAGACATTGCGCCGACCACAAATAAAATGGGATAAGGGCAGGAGAATGATGATGGTGATAGTGGTCGCCCTGTGGTCGAAATCCGTAATTTTAGCTTTCGCACTACATAAAAAAAATATCCTGTATAAAATATAAAAAAAATATTTTTTATGAAATGCGTTGTAAGCATTAGTACTTGTGCCATTAATGGGTTTTTCGGACACTAAATAACAAAGATATTATTTATTTTTCCAGAAACAAGAAGTCATTCCGAGCGTCATTGACGTCGTTTCCAATATGCCCCAAGAAGCATAAGACAGACAAAATTACAAACACGTCATCAGAATCGGTACGCGCCGGATCTGATGACGTCATTCACAAATGTGTGTGTAATTAGTATACCTACAGCATTTGACTGAAATGCGGCGCGTGCGGCGCGGTTAGGTGCGCCAGATTGCTTATAATTTCATATAAATATTAGAGATGTGCCGACTATGACTTTGGCCGACTAGCCGACTAGACGATTAGTCGGTTGTAAAGAGACCGACTAGTCGGCCGAGCCGATCATGGTTTCGGGGGTATTCGGAAATTTCCGTGACGCTTCGTTTACAGCTGACTCGCGCGCAAGTCGCAACCGCCGCCTGCGAGCATGTCGGAACCATCGATGTCTATAGATACGCTCTGTCATACAAAGGGAAGCTAAAAAAATGAGACGTATTTTTTGAAGACGTCAAATTCTAAATTCAACAATGTTCGAATTATATTTAAATAGAACAGCGATACATGCACTAATGGAATAGCTACTGTTATTATATATTTTTTATTCAATACACAAATTAATAATTATGTTTGTAAACGGCATTTGACTGGTGATCAACTACTCCATTTTTCGAGTTTTTTTGAGTTCACTAAGCATATCTATAGACATCTATGGTCGGAACATGTTTTGTTTACTTCGCATTGTTTCTTGATTTTTGCTCTTGCACTGGTCAGAGCGTTTTTTTGTGTGAAAAAATAAAGACAATACTGTTATTGTACATTAAAGTGTAAGAGCTCAATTAAAATTTAATCATGACAAAAAGATTTTTTATTGAGAAATACATACAAAGTAAGAAGCCGGATAGTCGGCGCTCTTTGCCGAATAGTCGCCGACTACGAAAGTGGCTGGATAGTCGGCTTTACCGACTAGTCGGGACATCTCTAATAAATAAAGAATACTAAAATTCGATTCCTGCAGTATATGTAAAGCAGGAAATGGAAACGCGGCAGGCCCAGGAGATAGCGTGATGAGCTGGACTTGTATCTAAAGGATTGGCCCCAAATTGCTATAGACCGGGAAAAGTGGAAGGAGGGAAGGGAGGCCTTTGCCCTGCAGTGGGATACTACAGGCTTGTAATAATATTAATGTAGGGACTGTAAAAATTTGTAAATAAATAAAAAATCATTTGAATAATTTATTTCGTTTTATTAATAAAAATATACTTTAACAATATTTAAAGGTCTAATAATAGTACGATAGCTTAACTGAGACGGTTGGTGCCGGAGCTTATGAAGAAGTTGCGCGGTGCGGGAGGGGTGTGACGCGAGATGTCAGTCACAGGCCCATGATACGCACCATAAAGCTTAGCTTAGCCAATAGTAGCAATGTGCCACACTCCCCCCGCACCGCGCAACTACCTCAAATTCTGACACCAACTGTCTAAGTTAAGTAGTCGTACTATAGTAGCGATAGATAATAATCACATGAAATGAAATAGTCTTTATTATATGTATTTCTCACAGACATATAATACCAGTAGCAGACCAAACATCAATCCATTAGATGGGTAGGATTCTTCATCCCTTTTGTACTAAGCGACAACTGGATAATAATATCTCGTTCTTTTACCTGTTGTCACACCGACTCGTTCATAGACAAAATTTGACGCGTAGCTTATTTATCCCGCGCCGTCATAATAATAAGACACATAAGTTCAATCGCATTTTATAGATTAAATCGCGTTTAAATGAAAAATATTACTTGTTTGGGATATAATAGATAGTAGAATATTATAATAAAATGGTGAAGTGCTGTGCGTACCGGTGTGACAGTGCTAGCTACGACAAAACAGAGATTAACCTTTCATAAGTAAGTCCCTATGTGTGCGTAATGGCTACGCAATTGTCAGCGAATGTTTGGTCTGCTACTGGTATTATGTCTGTGATATTTGTTTACAAAGTTTAACTATTCTGTAAGAACATATCGCATATCGCTTCTAATCTTAATGTCGGTTGATATTTTGATGAATTGACACACGATAACTTGATAACGGAGCTGTGATCATGGTCTAGTTATGTTCACATCTCTTATTAAGTTACTCGTTTATTATTGTCTGTCAATTCGTCAATTAATATCAACTGACAATAAGAGTGGGTGATAACAAACATCGAATCCTCAGTTAAGCAAAAAATGAGTTGCACCATTTGACAATTGTTAGCTAACGTCATAATTTTAACTGTAACCCCAAAACGAATGGACTGATTTCAATACAGTTTTTATAATTGAAAGCTAGTTTAATCGGGTTTCATCTTAGCTATGTTTCATGAAAATCTGTTCAGTCGTTCAAAAGTTACAGCTCTTTTTCTAGTTGGAGTCGGGGGTTTTTGACGGTTAGGATATCTTATCTGTGCTAGCACCTATATCGAGAACGTGGGTTAGCACCGCTTAAGACGAAAAGTCTTGTAAAACAATTTTACATTACTACTTAATTTATATATTTTTTTTACAATGACAACACTGCCTTTTTCCACTCGCGGTTTCAATCCGGACCTGGATATTACATTTTGGAAATTTCGGAATTCATAAAATATATCGATATGTATCGCTTAGATATTTCGTAGAATAAAAAAATACAAGCGGAAAAATGCAGTTAGGTCGAAGTCTTATTCTGTGTATCCAACTACACTTCGGAATCAAAGAAATATGTCAAACATTTAGCGAAGGCATCCTAAAATAAGGATGCCATCAAGGAAGGATGCTCAAAAAAGCCTTTTCCCTTGCACTGCACTTGGGATGCTATCAGGGTGCTAATTCTACTATTTCAATCGTGTCAGAATGCTCTCGGTAATTATTGGTTTTTGCAGTATCGTTCAACCGATTTTGACTACTATTGCGTAGGTATTAGAAGTAAAATTTTGTTATTTGCCAGTTATATACCCTGCCGTCCGAATTGCGATAAAAGTGATAATATCGCGAATCCGACCAAATTTAATAGTCAAAAAATATAAAGGCTATTGATTAATAATAATAATTTTCTACTATTTAAGCCACCTTTTACCACTAAAATTTTTTACTTGTAACCTAATTGTTAAGTAACTATTGTAAACAAGGTTTATCAATAAAGTGTATCAATAAAGTTATATTATTATATATTTTGACTTTGGTCGGATTCGCGATATTATCACTTTTAGCGCAATTCGGACCGCAGGGTTAGTGTCGTTTTATAGATTTTGACTACTATTACCTACGCAATAGAAGTCAAAATCGGTTGAACGACACTGTAAAAATCAACAATTACGAGAACATAATATGTTATATTATAACAGAAATTAGCAGACTTGCGGCCCTGTCGTTTTGTATGGAAAGTCGATTTTCAATTTCGAGATTTCGACCTATATTCCTTGGCGAAAGTTGTTCAATTTCGTGGACATAATTACCCCTATTTTTGGCTGTAAATTTTATTCCACTCTGTATTGCTAATTTGCGTATTATATATTACCATTCTAACTTGATATAAATTTCAATAAACTTAATAATTATTCTTGCAGCAATGATAACATATCGGTTAAACGCTCGCCTTCCATGCAGGAAGATCTGAGTTCGAACCCCGCACCTCTGACTTTTAGAACTCATGTGCAGATCAGAATTTGATTATCACTTGCGTTAACGGTGAAGGAAAACATCGTGAGGAAACCTGCACACCTGAGAGGGCCTCATAAAGTTGTCGATGGTGTGTGTAGTCCGCCCGCACCAGGCCAGCGTGCTGGACTAAGGACTAACCCTTCTCATTCTGAGGAGAGGCCCGTGCCCAGCAGTGGTACTGTCATGGGCTGGATTTATTTATTTATTTAATTATTATTCTTATGGAATGTGACAAGATCCTAGAACGAATTAACACAAGGCGCAGTTAGCATGCGCAATATAGCATGACGATATTGGGGCGAGATTTAGCGTACGATATACTATAAAAATGTATGAGGAACATAGTGGGGTCATCTACCTGCCTTTGTCCCAACGTTGTGGTCGGCTCCCAGTCTAACCAGATGCGGCTGAATAATCAGTATTGTAAAAAGCAGAAAATAATTATTTTAATCATCATCTGCCTGGCCTGTATCCCAACTACGTTGGGGTCGGCTCCCAGTCTAACCAGATGCGGCTGAGTAACAGTATTTTATACAGAGCGACTGCCATCTGACCTCCGCCACACAATTACTGGGAGACACTGATACCCTAAAGTTAGACCGGTTGTCAGACTTGTTGAGCTGCTGACTCCCGTAACGACTGTCAAAGGTATTCGTATGACAACCGGGACCAACTGCTTAACGTGCTATCCGAGGCACGGAGGGGTCTCGATAATAATGTAATTATTTTAATATGTCTTTAAATCTTTAAAAAGTATAAATTGATTTCTACTTTTAGTCCATTGTAAAAATGCGGTAAAAATAAATAAAATAATTATTTTTGACTTTGTTTTTTCAGCACTCAATTATTCATATGCTGTTGCCGTCAATAGGTCTACAGGGCGTCTAAAAAGGCCATTCTAGATGAATTTTATTATGTTTCAAATTACAAAAAACAAAATGGCCACTTAATGAACGTCTCTTATTATGGTTCGCGTAAGGTTCATATTCAGCAATCATCCGTTCGACAGTTGCTATGGAGATTTGTAGATGAATTGCTCAATGTGGCCTTTTTAGCCCACCAGCAACACCAATTCTCCACCACCAATTCCACCAATTCACCAATTGCACCAATTCTCGTAAGTAATTTACACTATGACTGAAAGTTGACCAAACTGAGATTATATTATGAATTGACAAAAAATCGGTATTCTACTACTCTTATAGTTCAGTCCGATGTCAGTATGATTTGAATTCAATCTTCTTACAGACTCATTTCAATCATTTTTGATTTTTTATGTATGGATGAGAATATCAATTTTATTATCTGTGTCGGTTCAAAATGTTAGCAGAATACCGGTTTGCCTTTAATCAACTTTCGACCTCATTACAATCAAATTTCACGTTTGACGTTGTTTGTTAGTGTAGGAGAATACCATTTGTGACATTTATGACATTGGTAGTAGATCGGAAATATATTTTGAACATTTTTAATTACGATAATTGGGCCTCTGAGGGGCTAAAAAGGCCGCTTGAGATGAATCACAATATGATTCATATTACAAATGTCAAAATATCTACATAATTGACGACTCTTAATATCACCCGCATAAGGTTCATATTCAGTAATCATCTGTTTGACAGTTACTATGCAGATCAGTAGATGAATTCCTCAATGTGGCCTTTTTAGGCCCCCTGATCTATTTATCCACCCAAAGATTGACTAATCACAAATTTAAAGTAAATTCATCCACAAAATGTATGATAATAATTCCTCTCATACACTTCCATAGTAAATCTATACTGAACACTAAACTCACCCCCATGAAAACCGATGTCATTCCTTCCTCATACATTTTCTCCGTTCTAAAACTATCATACTCTTCAATGCGCTGGCTACGGTATACCGTAATTCATGAAACTTCTCTATGGAAAGCCTGTAGGTGTGTGTCTGTCCGTCTGTTAGCTGGAGACTCAGGATTATATGGGTGTCTCGATGTAAGATCTCCTTGCTACGTTGGGGGGTAGCGTTTTCTGATGATATTGAAGATTGGCTGCGGACAAAAGGTGATTGTTAATTTTGGAATTACATGCCTGTTTTTGGTCACTGTCGAGATTCGGGCCTTGTAGTGGTTTCTTTAACATCGAGTCCCGTAAAATCAAATTTTGAAGCGAAGTATTTCGAAAATATTGAAATCAAAAATAAACTTTAAAAATAAGTAAAAACTAGCTTCAAAATACTAAAAAGTATAAAATAATTTTCTTAACAAACTTAACAGCTTCTGAAGTCGGTGCCACTGCCAAGCTAGGTGCGTTGCCGAATTAAAGGTCCCGATTGCAAGTTTTCTGAAGACGGTTTTTACGTTTTGTTTAAGTTTATTTTATTTTTCTATTTTTAGTGGCATAGACAATACATAAACATTTGATTACAGAAATCGCGAGTGATATGCTGTTATTCGTTCAAAAGTTCCATAGTCTATCTACGAATAATAATTTAAATAGCGTACCTCAATGATATATCTATCTTCCACTGCATACTTGCTAGCCCGGGCTTGGTTCTCAGGTGTGTGGGGATATTCTCATACATTTTGTCTATACATAGAAGTGTTGTGAACTCTGATACGCAGTCTGGGGAGAACCTGATGATGAAATTGATGACATAAAGGCATATACATTAAATCGCAGAGGGTATTAAGATATTTTTTTGTATCAACAATATTGTGGCTCACAATATTGTTAAAGGTTACTGTTACTGTTAGGCTGTATAATCCCACTGCTGGGCAAAGGCCTCTCCCCTTGAGTTCCATGCTATTGATTTCTAACAAAATGGATTAAGTTATCTGATATTATAAATATTATTGATTTGTAATTAAACCAATTTTATTTTTATAAGTAAAATTATTTATATTTTATTTATCAGAAAATCAAGTATTTAAAAAAGTGAAGCTTAAGTTTTGGGATTTCGACCTATGTTCCTTGGGGAATGTTGTTCAGTTTTATGGATCTGATTACTAAATTATTTGTTATCTATGCAAGTCCAGCAAAAGACACCTTATACTTGTCCCACTGTTGGGCAAAGGTGTCCCGCATATTTTTCCACTGTACTTCTTTTCTATAAATAGTCATCATCATTCTCCTGCCATTTTATTTGTGGTCGGCGCAATATGTCTTTTTCTTCCATTCATCTCTACCAGACGTCATTTCCAGATTTACTTCCTTCACATTCATGTCATGTTTCACACAGTCCATCCATCTTTTCTTTGGTCTGCCTCTTCTCGGATAGCAATCAACATTCATACTTACAACTCTTATAACATGATTCTCATCTCTCCGCCTCACATGTCCATACCACGATAGCCGGTTATTTTGCAGCATTTCTGTAACTTTTTTCTTCATTTCTATTTTATGGTAAAATAGTTAAGTTAATAATTAATTATTCATACCTTAGTCCTTCTAGAAAGGTCTTAACATCGTCCTCCGCCCACGGCTCCTTAGTTGCAGAGCGTAGTCTTGCAAAGTGTCTCACAACTTCTCTGACAGCTGAAAACTTGTCCGTGTTCATAAGACTCGCTGTTCTGCTGTCTGGAGTACCTTCTAATTCCTTGAGCGCCACTGGAATGAGATATTACGAGGATTCATTATTAATAAACTAGTGGTAGAATTCAACTGTAATTTTAGCTTTCTGCACTTATTCTCCACATAAACTTTAACCATGCCAAATTTCACACTCCTCCTCAATATGCTTAAAAAGGGGTACAAAGTTTTCTCTTCACATATTAATGTATAGATTTAAATTGTTATGTATCGAAATTCGCATGTCTTTTAGGACACAATGGACAGAACTTAAAACTATATTAGTAGTAAAATATAAATAAGTATTTATACTTAGTAGGTGCACAGTTCAAATAATAGGTCCTATGGAGAAGAACTGGCAAAACAATGCATAGAAACTCTTTTAAAATAATAGATTACAATCTTGATTAGTACAATGTTGTGGTAAGAGATGCGAGAATAACTTATTTCAATGTGAATATAAAATAAAAAAAGGATGATAATGATTTGCCTATGAATAAGATTGCCATGGCAGTTACATGCTGACCAGTTCCGACAGACGGCACCCGAGGTATTGTGAATACTATTGTGTATGGTGTATAGTGATGGAACGTTCCTAAGGAGTGTAATTTAGTTATTGAAATTACTAAAATGCAATAGGAATGCAGTTCTAACCATAGAACTTGTGTACGAGTCATATAAGGTTAATATCATGTAAAATATACTTTAGTGCCGGTATTTGGAAAGTAATTTAATCGAGTGACGAGCTAAGTTGAGTGCCTCTTTGCTAAATTGTCATGAAACAAATACGATAGTGAACAATTAGTTGCTAAAAATTACCCACATATAACAAAAGGTTTTATCTCTTTCTTCTGTATTTCAGGCGTTAATAACGCTACAGTAGTCCATTGTGATGGACTCTCTGTTAGTAATTCTAGCTGTTGAGACATTTTATTTGAGATAAAATTAAATAAAAACTTAACGGGAAACCAAAACAATCTGATCAACTTGACGTCACTTATTTGACATTTGACGGACCATTGACAGTTGTTGACAGATTGTCAAAATGTCGTATAAGCATAATTACGGTTTTTATAACTCGATTTCATTTCACTGATATTAAAAATCGACTAAATTTGAAATTAATTAATTAATCAGTTTAATTTTTGAATAAAATACTTGTAAAATTTGTTGGTAATTTCATAGTAGATTTTTTTTATATTACTGTTCTTTTTAACATTTTTATTTATTTATAGAAAAAACCGATTATACATTAAAAATTAAAATACGTCAATCGTCATGACGTCACTAAAACTGTAATGGCTGCCGCTTGTTTGGCGTTATCGCATTGTCGTCTAGCTTTTTATGAAAATTATCGAATGTACTACTAAAATCTTACCCAAAAATACCACAAAAGTGATAAATTAACAGTTCTAGATTAATATCATAGAAAATGACCGCAGTTCAAGGCGCTCCGGGGAACAAACCTTGGCCGGTGAGGCCGGGTATACAGCATCAGAACAGCCAAGGACCCGCGCCTAGTGTAACGCTAAATAGAACAATTAACTTGTATCCGCTCACTAATTACACGTTCGGGACCAAGGAACCGCTGTTTGAGAAGGATGCGTCGGTTCCCGCCAGGTTTCAGAGGATGCGAGAAGAGTTTTCTAAGATCGGCATGAGGAGGTTAGTTTCTTGACATAATAATTACCTATAGTCTTAGATATCGGTTTGAGTACTAACATAAAAATGGGTCTAATCGTCATTGTATGATTATCTAGTCTGTAATCGACTCTTTAATTTTAGTAACAACCTAAGCATTGCTAAGTCTTGTAAGTATTATATATATAATTAATGAATGAACACTTTAAAGATGAGTGATAAGGTATTTGTTTCAAGTGACACTGAGCGATATACATATTCGGAAACAGCAAAGCAGTTTCTGCATTAAAAGAGCTTGGTAATGTTGACAAAATGTTGCTTAAAACAAATAGCCTTTCACCTGTTGATTTAAATAACTCAAACAACAGAAATTATATTGTAAATACTCTACTGAAATAATTTGCGAGTGTATGAGTGTTTCATCACTTGCTCACTCGCTACCCAAGTCTAATGTGTAGTATTATTCGAGCATCGTAACTCCTACAGGTCGGTAGAAGGAGTGCTACTGGTCCATGAGCATGGTCTCCCTCATGTGCTGTTACTGCAGCTCGGCACAGCATTCTTCAAGCTGCCAGGAGGAGAGCTGA
This sequence comes from Allophyes oxyacanthae, assembly GCA_932294325.1. Classification (NCBI taxonomy): domain Eukaryota; kingdom Metazoa; phylum Arthropoda; class Insecta; order Lepidoptera; family Noctuidae; genus Allophyes; species Allophyes oxyacanthae. The sequence goes on along the minus strand of OW028639.1, from coordinate 5,379,255 downwards.
ATCCTGGAGAGGTGAGGGATTTTTGTTGATGTATAAATTGAGGGTTATTTTTGACCGACCATATATGGTTAAAGTATGCTGTGTTAACTAGGACATGTGTGCCCAATTTTATCCAAATCCGTTCACCGTTTATGCGGGATTGTGTAATAAATATCTAACATCAGAAGCCCAATTCTTGTAATTAATTTGCACTATGACTGAAAGTTGACCAAACTGAGATTTTATTGACACCAATGGACAAAAAATCAGTATTCTACTACTCTTATAGTTCAGTCCGATACCAGTACGATTTGAATTCAATCTTCTTACAGACTCATTTCAATCTCATTTTTGATGCTTATGTATGGATAGAATATCAATTTTATTATCTGTGTCGGTTCAAAATGTTAGCAGAATACTGATTTGCTTAAAATCAACTTTCAACCTCATTACAATATAATTTCACGTTTGACGTTGTTTGTTAGTGTAGGAGAATACTATTTGTGTCATTTATGACATTGGTAGTATATTGGAACGAGATCGGAACTATATTTTGAACATTTGTTATTACGAAAATTGGGCCTCAGACAAATTTTCACATTGTGATTTAGCTAAGACTGTAGTTATCCACCTGAAAGAATGGCCATAAACTTCTCAGCTACAGAATATCAACAACATTCGTTTTTATAAATAACCGACTTCAAAAAAAAGGTGAAGGTTCGTAATCGCAAAAAAAGACTGTCTTTGTATGTTCGTTACACAAATACTGTGCCTATTGCAGATTGATTTTCAAAATTCTTTTTTTGTTTGATAGGGTAACAGATCTGGTAGATAATTTGGACTTCTTGGACTTTCACCAAAAATCTATCACGTTTCATTTCTAATTACAGGATGAGATTGAAGGTCTGAAGAGGCTATTGACAGAGACCCTCGGCAGACAGGACGGTGTGAAGCAGGAGTGGCTCATTGAGGACACTATTGGTAAGTGTATAATATTAATATGGATAGAAGAAATATTTCACTTGTTCAGCAGACTAAAATCAGACATGATTTAGAGACATCGTGGTACGAAGTGAATACAATTCATATTAAGGACTTCTAACAATCCATTTATCACTGCCAAGCTCAGGTGGATTGAAGAATTAAAGGCCCTAACTTCAGAACATGTTAAGTTCTTTAAGAAAATTATATTTTGAGTTCCATTTTTTTAAAGTTTATTTTCTTTTTCTATTTTGAATGATATAAACAATACAGTTTACAACAATCGCGAGTGATTTCCTGTTATCCATTTAAGAATTCCATTGTCTATCTCCAAAGGTCTTCATCAGATCTTCACCAAATTGGATTACCTCGGGAGAAAAATCTTACAAACAAAAATTAATCAATCATTAAAATCTGTTCTCAGTTAGCGAAGATATTGATGAACAAACATACAAACGAGAACCTCCTCTTTTTTTAAAGTCTGTTAAAAATAACCCCACTTCTTCCGCAGGTAACTGGTGGCGTCCAAACTTCGAGCCCCCCCAATACCCCTACATTCCCCCCCACATTACCAAACCAAAAGAACACAAGCGTCTCTTCCTCGTCCAATTACAAGACCGAGCACTGTTTGCTGTGCCCAAGAACTATAAACTCGTTGCAGCACCGCTGTTTGAACTGTATGATAACGCTCAAGGGTACGGACCGATCATTTCCTCGCTCTCCCAGAGCCTGTGCCGATTCAATTTTGTGTACATGTGAGGCAAAGACTCATGTACACCCGGTGTCTGTGTAACGACTGCTGCAAAAGTTTAAAGGACATGGAGAAGTAAATAAATGGAGTGTTAACTTGCGCAAGATTGCGGGCGCATACGTTAATTTTAATGGTGATTCGCTATTTGGTATATTCAATAACCTCGTTCGGGTCTAAATAGGGCATTGATCAATTCATCTACGAATCTCTATAATAAGTGTTACGTGTGATTGCGGAATATGAACATTATATCAAATAGTCCAAATTACTATGAAAACAACAGAGAAATCACGAAAAAATCAACTGTACCATACATTTAGTTGAGTAATATTTAAATATTTGTATGGGATAGCAAATTTTTTTTTTCGCGATTTCCATTTTTTTTCTATAGTTAAAGTTGTCCATAATGATGAGTACTATCCAGTGGCGTGCGCAGACATTTCTTTTAGGGTAGGCAAAAACTTTGTGTTATATTGTCAAGTTAAATTATGTATGTGATTGTCCACCTCACCCTAAGACTTAAATTAACTGATATTACAGACATATTAACGTTTGTATTATTTAATAATTAATTTATTAGGGTAGGCAATGTCTTTTTGTCTTTATGGAGTGCAAGCCACCTGCTATAATATCCGCTTCAAATGACCTCATCTTTTGACGTATATTCTTGATATAATTTAGCGTTTATTAGCACAAAGGTAAGGGGTGTGTTCAGTTATTACGGCGGACGACGCTCGACGACGCATTATCGTCCGGCTGATCACACTAAACCGTTCAGTTATTTGAGCGGACGTCGTCGGACGATCGCTCCGGTGACTCTGTGAAATAGTAGCGTGAAAGTCGCACTCGGTCGCACTGCTGTCAACCGACCAATGACTGTAGTCATAGGATCCAGCAGATAATTTGCGGTCGTTCGATTGGTCTCTCTCGTAACGCAGCTGTGGATTGCTCGAAGCCGTTCAATTATTCCCGATGAGCGAGCGACATTCGCACGAGTGACTTTCAACCGAAAAATGAATTACTGAACGTAGCCAAGTGTAGCATTCCATTTGTTTAATATTCTTTGGTGACTTTTTATGGATACTTGCAGCAGTGATAACGGATCCCGTGTGAAAAAATAGGTTTAGTGTGAGAGAGACAGCTTGTGAATGTGAAATAGATGATAGTATACTCGGAAACAAACATTTTAAGGCGACCAATTTATAAGGTTGGTGGTAAGGATTAGATGTGTGCGCCGATGCCGGCTTCGGCGTCATCGGCGTGGATGGTCGGACGGATACGGGTGTTTTAGATACAATGCAGACATATACTAGTAAACTAAACACTAGAAATGTCTAAATATATGCTTATTGGTTTATTTCGACGTATTTGTTTACGCAAATTCAATAAAATACCATTTTTATATGACCATAGTTTAAATAGCGCGTTTTGCAGATAACTTCGTCCGTCACAGTCATTTGGCGAATAAGTCTGCCATATTTTGTTTTTAATAAGATTTTCACCATCCACGCCGATGACGCCGCCGCGGGCATCGGCGTACACATCTAGTAGGGATCTCAATTTATCTGAGCAATTACAAAACTATGATATTTATGTACTTCATATATCATATCTTTGTCATCGTTTCGGTAATTGCTATTCAGGATATTTTTTTAAATAGTGCACATAATTTGTAGAGTGATTCAGTCTCTGTTCCTAAATGCAACCGCAGTATTGGGATACACTTTAAAACAAAACGAAAATTCGACTTAGTATGGGGAACACGCATAATTGACTAGCGCAAGCCATACAAAATCAAATTTTTATTTTATTTTAGAGTGAATTTTTGTACTGCAAATTTTCCGCACTACATAAAAAAACAATTTGTAGATACATGATTGGTTAATTTTTACAGTAAAGAAAAAATATCAAATTTTAATACAGCTCTTTAAAAACAGAGATTTTCTTTCTACAGGGAAACTACTTCAATATGGTAATTGGTTTTTTTTAAGGATAGTCTTTATTTTAAACGACAAATACTGTTTTGACGCAATACGCACAAGCTAGGTCGCGCGCGTTTTTGTATGCAGCCGATTAGAGATTAATGAGCAATTTTCCAGTAGTCTTTTAGCATTCTTTTCTCGCTAGATGGCGTTGACCACAGTTTTGGTAACAGTAGTGTGGTATGACCTAAGAGCAAATACTATAGAGGGAGTATATCAAGTAAGAGCAGGAGACGTATATATGGCCCTACTCTCACTAATGTATTAGCTCTATAAGCAAAGTGAGATAGCGATAGAGTTTCTACGTCATCTTGAAACGCTGCGTGCCATCAGTCGAGTTGTTTTCATCAAGCTGGAGGGCTCGGTGCGTCAAGTGTTTTGTGAGATTATCTTTGAAAAAATCAAGTGTGTGGTGATTTTAAATATTTGTGCACATACAATAATGACAATACTGTGTGCAGCTACCGGCTGCAACAGCCGGATGGGTGTTTTGACTGAAAACGGTTAAAAAATATCTTTCCATCAGTAAGTCATTTTCAGTAAATATATAGATGTTTCTATAGTACAAATGGCCGCATTACTTCGCTGAGCGGTAACAGATAGAATATATCTGTCTCTATTACTCTTATGACGTTTTGTTTATGTAAAGAGATGTCTATAGGTTTTCTGTTTACACTCGATAGAAGGACTCTATAGTATTATTGCTCTTAGGGTATGACCGTAAACATTCTGCGTTCCCTTCCTTGTTTTTCGCTTGTGGTTTGTGTATTTTTACGGTAAAACGCTGTATTTACCTGTAAATAATATAATAGTAAATATTTTTAAATTCTTAACTAACACAAAGATATAATTTTACAGGATTTTGTATTTTGTTAAACATTAGTGAACTACGTTGGCAGAACGGCATTTTCCAGTGCCATGATAAAGTTTAAAAAAGTAAATACCAAAAGCTATGCCAGCGCCATCTCTTGATGATGAAAGAACTAAGCTGACAATGCCTATTGGAAAATGGCTCATTGCTTACCACTGCGTCGCCTTAAGATAAATCTGTCAGAAAAACATTTATTTTTGATCAACTAATGCTTGTTGTCACCTAGTCATAACGCGGCCTCCATCTGACCTTTGCCTGCCTTTTGGCGAACTAATTAAACCACATACATTTTGTTGGCATTTCTATTCTCAAGAGATTGGAAATTGCCATTAACGGGGTCTAAAGTTAATGTGACACTAGCGCTCATCCAACGCATTCATTTAGAGATAAACTACGATAACATGGCGCGCCCCTCCAAAATTCAAAACGTTTGAAAGTATTTACAAAGCGCCACCAAGACTCACAACGCATGTGTGCGTACTGAGACGGCCGGCAAACAAATATAAATCCAAGGATTTGTTGCTCGGTAAGGATGTGACTATACACCAGTCGCGAAGAGTCCATACAACCCGATTCCTATCGGCTTCCCTTTAGGAATTGGTTAGTGCATAGCCAACGTAATATGGCTTGTTATTCAGTTAGGTCGAGCTCCTCCAGATATGACTATATGTATAGTATAGATTACAAGAGACGGTATGGATTTTTGTCTTGCAGCATTAATTGCAGCAATTTTTAGAGATAATTTTTGGGACGGCTTCCCCTTTTAGAACTGTCACTCTTCGCCACTGCTACACACATTGAAACAGTAATTTGGAGGGGCGCGCCATGTTATCGTAGTTTATCTCTACGTGACGTATACATAGCTAGTATGATTAAACCCTTTTTTTTTCATATTTCAACTATGAAATGATGACATGAAACAAAGCAAGCTTAAACAAAGTGATTAATCTGATTTTGTACCTAAATTGCTGATGTCTACTTGAGCAACGCTTGATTGACATTTAAAAATTAATGAAATATGTTCAAAATATAGTTCCGATCTCGTTCCGATATAAGCTAAGCATGAAAATGCGGAACAAAAATCTGCTGTTCCATAAAAATAATTCAATATTACCTACTCGACTAAAAGTATGGAAGTTGTTTTTTTTTTCGCGCATTCCACGTTTGCCCCATTCTGATGTTCATAATGATGAGTACAATAATTAAAGGGCTCGGGACTATAGTCCGCGCGCGAGCTCCGAGAAATCCGGGGGCTGAGGAAGCGGGCACTACGCTGCGCCCGACCGTCGCTCATACCCCGCACTCTCCCAGTACCAGTGGTACCCCGAGACACTGGTACTGGGAGAGTACGGGGTATGAGCGACGGTCGGGCGCAGCGCTCAGTGCCCGCTTCCTCAGCCCCCGATTCCCTCGGAGCTAGCGCGCGGTTTGTAGAAAGGTTGGTCCTTAAATATATTTTCATTAAAGGAAATACAATTGCATGTTTTTAGATTTCCTTATCTATCACAATTGCTTTATTTAAGTTTGTTTGAGTTCAACAATTACAATGTTCTGTCTCCCTTTGAACCCTTATTAAGGGTTATAATGTAATGTTAGTTTTTAAGTGAAATTTACAAAAAAAAATTACTAAACCTCCAATTTCAGATGTTTTATTTATTGTACCTCAAGAAAGAAGACTGTTATTTAGTTTTAAGTGTATTTTTTTAGTTATTATTTAACTTATTCTGCATTTCCGAAGATATTTTTTGAATGCTTAAGGCGCATCCCCGAGCTAAACGCAGCGCGTGACTAATCACTAGTCTTATGCCGCTTTTAAGCAAGTTTATCTTCCTTTTATTTTATTTATTATAAAATATAAAAATCAAATGAAAATAATTATAGTCTTAAAAGTCAAGACCTCTACTTGAAATTGCACATTTAATTTTATTTTTTTAATGTAGAAAAGACTGCATTACCGAGATAAAAAAAACCGCTTCGAAAGAAATGGATTTTTTTTCTGAATTTTACTAATAGATAGATTATTTAAATGTACAACGTATAATAATAATAAAAAAATACATTTTTTAATATTTCGTGCAATTTTTCGGCTGCAGTCTCGTGTAATTTGACAGGAGCGAAGTACTCAAAGTTGTTTGCTTAGGGGAGCGCCTTAACACTTACAAAAGCGAGTTGAGCTCAAATTTAAAATCAATGAATCTGTGATTGAAAAATGACGATCTTAACTGTGATATTAATGTACAAAAAACTGCTTGTGCAATGTACCTAGTTGCCAGATATTTATTATCTTTTATATGTACAGAAAAAAATAGTCTATACAACGTGTATTGACGATCTTAACTGTGATAATATATTACTGTACAAAAAACTGCTTAAATAATGTAGTTGCCAGATATTTATCGTCATCAGTACAGAAAAAATAAACTAATCAACGGGTATCAGAAACGCGTATACTGCGTTTGAAATAACATTAGACACGTTTAACCGGATATCTATGCGTTTAACAAACCCTTTTACAGTGTATTCAACCGATTTTGACTTCTATTCCGTACGCATAAGGATGGCATTAAAAGCAAAAACGTATTTACGATAACAAATGTTTACTGCAGCTGTAATTTGTCATGTCACCAACGTAATAGAAGTCAAAATCGGTTGAATAAAGTGTAAATGGAGTTATTTAAATTTGTAATGTTATTTCGAACGGAGTATAGTCATATTTAAGGGTGTGGATCAGACCATCAAACTGAACAACTTTCTCTATGGGACCAACATCGTAATCGCGAAAAAATAATCAGCTGTCCCATACATTTGGGTCGAGTAGGTATTATTATATTATAGTTTTGTATGGGACAGCTGGTTATTTTTTCGCTAATACGATGTTGGTCCCATAGAGAAAGTTGTTCAGTTTGATGGTCTGATCCACACCCTTAAATATGACCACATGTTTTTGATCCAAGTTGTATATTATTAAAAACAATCTGTGATAAATCGATCTGTGTGTAACTTTCTTTCTTTCTTTCTTTATATTGTTACTCGGGATCTGATGAGACCCAAAGCCAACAGCCTGATCATAATTACCTATGCTTGAAAAGGCTTGATCACCTTGATTATCTGTGATATCATTAACACTGTTAGAAGTATTTTAAAAAAGAAACTGTGAACTAAAATAATTTTAATAATTTGTAAAGCAATGATAAATACGAAAATAAAATTATTTAAAATGATTTGCGAAATCATATACTTACCTAACTATTAAAATTCCAGTAATATTGTACAATTAATTATATATTAAGGAACCGAGATCGAATCCGGCCCACACCTCTGACGTTTGGAATTTATATGCGGATCTCAATTTGATCGGTGAAGGAAAACATCGTGAAGAAACAGTACAGAGTTGTGGTAAGAGTTGCGAGAATTATGTAATTTAATGTGAATAAAAAATAAGAATGGGATAATAATGATTTGTCTCTGAATAAGATTGATATCTACTGATAAAATTCCGGTGTACGCACTGACTCGACACAGTAAACTATTCTCAGTACAAAACAAATGTTAAATGAGCTTAAAGTTCACGGTAATAACTATTATAGTTTAAAAAAGAAACTAAAGAAAACGCTTTTGTCATCCAAACTAAACGTGTATGCAAAAGGACAATGGGCAAATTGGCCCAAAGTGCCCACAGGGTTCACACATAGTACATTCGAAAGAGCACGTTTAGCTGATTATTTTTTATTATGGGAGTAAAAAAATCGGTCCTACAGGAAAAGATATTTTGAGAAATAAAGGCATTTTTAAGTTTGAACCTAAACATATAAACTTTATGAAAGTTAGCAAATAAAAGTTATATATTCTGGTAGATTACACTATTCCTAACATGTTTTATTCAGAAACTGAAGCGCTACGTGAACCATACAAAATATTTTTGATTTTGAAAAAATATGTAATTATTGTTGTGGTTGATTATTAAAGGTGTCCCTAGAGTAGACATATAGTGTATTTAAAAGAACACATTGGACACGTTATTTTTTATTATGGCAGCTCAAAAATCGGTCCTACAGGAAAAGATATTTTGAGACATAAAGACATTTTTAAGTTTGAACCTAAACATATGAACTTTATGAAAGTTAGCAAATAAAAGTTATATATTTTGGTAGATTACACTATTCCTAACATGTTTTATTAAGAAACTGAAGCGCTACGTGCACCGTACGAAATATTTTTGAGTTTCAAAAAATATGTAATTATTGTTGTGGTTGATTATTAAAGGTGTCCCTAGAGTAGACACCTAGTGCAATTAAAAGAGCACACTGAACATTTTTTTTTTATTATGGGAGTAAAATAATCGGTCCTGCAGGAAAAGATATTTTGAGACATAAAGACATTTTTAAGTTTAAACCAAAACTTATGAACTTTATGAAAGTTAGCAAATAAAAAATATATATTCTGGTAGATTAAACTATTATACCTTACATGTTTTACTAGGAAACTGAAGCGCTATGTATATTCCACAAAATATTTTGAAGTTTGAAAAAATATGTAATTATAGTTGTAGTGGATTATTAAAGGTGTCCCTAGAGTAGACTTATAGTGTATTTAAAAGAACACATTGGACACGTTATTTTTTATTATGGCAGCTCAAAAATCGGTCCTACAGGAAAAGATATTTTGAGACATAAAGACATTTTTAAGTTTGAACCTAAAATGTATGAACTTTATGAAAGTTAGCAAATAAAAGTTATATATTTTGGTAGATTACACTATTCCTAACATGTTTTTTTCAGAAACTAAAGCGCTACGTGCACCGTACAAAATATTTTTGAGTTTCAAAAAATATGTAATTATTGTTGTGGTTGATTATTAAAGGTGTCATTATAGTAGACACCTAGTGCATTCAAAAGAGCACACTGAACTTTTTTTTTTTATTATGGTAGTAAAATAATCGGTCCTGCAGGAAAAGATATTTTGAGACATAAAGACATTTTTAAGTTTGAACCTAAACATATGAACTTTATGAAAGTTAGCAAATAAAAGTTATATATTCTGGTAGATTACACTATTCCTAACATGTTTTATTAAGAAACTGATGCGCTATGTGCACCATACAAAATATTTTTGAGATTCAAAAAATATGTAATGTCCGAGAATTGAACCTGCTACCCCTATGTACGAGCAGCACCGTAGATAGACTTACGTTTAACCAGTTTGCCAATCGTGCACCAAAAAGAATCCAAAATATTAAATTATAATGTAATTAAGTTGCTGGGAAAATTCGTAATACTAATTGATTATAACTCTGGAACGGCAGGATGAAAATAAAAAAAATGAGAATATAGAGTAACACTGATGTCCTTCATCGATTAGCACCGGTGTCAACCGTAGGGGCAAGCTTTTTAATTTAGACCAGTGTCCATAGGAATTTGCCCGTCCTCCTTTCAGCTCAATCGGAAACCGGGAAGTGGGTCAAATTTAACTTCCAAGATTTTTTTACATAGTTACAAGTGAAGCTAATAAAAGCGTTTTAAAAATAGGGTAAAATTAATTGGTTTCAAAAAAGTTGATAAAATCTACCCATTTTAACGGTATTTCAAGCGGAATGCTGTACAAGTGTTCGCAAACACTTAAATAACACGACGCTGCACAATTTACCACATGGATATAGTTAATGATCATTAAATCACCATAATATCTAAATTTGCAAGTGGCCCTTATTTTGTTTTGATTAGTATAGATGCACATGCATAAAGTCTGCCATTATACCTAGTACAATTTTTTAATTCTTAGAACTTTACGATATGAGTGTCGATAAAGGTATTTTTGAGAACAAGCAGCGCAAGGTAAATTAACTAGATGCATTTTTAAATTAAATTTTCACAACGTGAAACAATAAAACCGTACATTATATCCAGTACTGAAACCCGATAACATTTTATAGTGGGTAATAAACAAATTTTGTATACAGTCATGCGGTTGTGTATTTTGACTATTTTCCTGTATTTTCATAGCGGAGAAAGCAAATTGTGGAGTAAAGGAGTTGTACATTATGCTATCAATAAGAAAGATTATGGTAAGTGTAAAAACTAATTAAAACGACAAGGTAATAAAAATATGTAGGTACAGTCACCGTCAGATATTAGGTATACTTAGAACGTGTATCAGTAATGCATCGTCATATTTAGGGGGTGGATCGGACCACCAAACTGAACAACTTTCTAAGCAGGATAATTTTTTATGCAGTGTGCATAATTTGGAGAGTGATGCAGTCTCTGTTCCTAAATGCAACCGCAGTATTGGGATACACTTTAAAACAAAACGGAAATTCGACTTAGTATGCGGGACACGCATAATTTACTAGCGCAAGCCATTCAAAATGTTTTATTTTGTTTTGGAGTGAATTTTATTACTGCGGTTGCATTTGGGAACGGACACTGAATCACTGCAAATTTTGCGCACTACATAAAATTTTATCCTGTATAGGTAGGTAGGTTCCATAACATCGTAAGCGCGAAAAAATTATCAGCTGTTCTAATGGATATCTAGTCATTACGAAACGTGTAGGTACCTACCTACCTACTACGTATATTTAATACTTAGGTACTTTAGCTAAGCCGAAGACAAGGAGTGAGGCTTACATTCAGAGACGACAGAAACGAGTCTAAGCGTGAACTTACGCTTCCATATGTCAATTTTACGAACAAATTTTGACAGATGGAAGCGTAAGTTCACGCTTAGACTCGTTTCTGTCGTCTCTGAATGTAAGCCTAAGTACCTATCCCTTAGGACTTATCATGTTATTATAATGTTTCTTTCTATTTGGACACTACGCGAGCTCCAAGGAAACGGGCACTTTGCTCTGCGCCCGATCGTCGCTCATACCCCGCAATCTCCTAGACCCGCGTCTCGGGGTAGCACTGACTGGTATAGATTTTTAGAATACGATATTTGCGTGTACTTTACTTACTTACTTACTAAGTGGGAATCAAACCAAACCCTTAGCAACAAGAAATAATTAATAAAACTTTTAGATCCTCATTCCCAAGACATAATAGTGTCGACACTAGAACACATTGAGAAGGAAATTTGCGTGAAATTCTTCAACACGCCGCTGAACTACAGCGCCACTGAAAACGAGAAGATCCTTTACGTCAGCAACCCTGATAAGCGGAAGACCTGTCCGCCGGAGACTTATGAGTATGAGGGTAGCGTAGTGGTAAGTATCATGAATAAGTGGCACATTAAACATGGGTGAAATACCTAACTCACAAGAAGCAATAAACTTTTAAAAAAAACCCCCGACTCCAAATAGAAAAAGAGCTGTAACTTTTGAACCGCTGAACAGATTTTCATGAAACATAGCTAAGATGAATGCCGATTAAACTAGCTTTCAATTAAAAAAAAAAGTATTGTAATCGGTCCATCCGTTATGGAGCTACGATGCCACAGACAGATGCACACTACAAACTTATAAAAACCCTCTTTTTTTTCGGGGGTTAAAAAAGTAAAAACCGACATCAAAAAACTAAAATATATGTAGGTAGTTATATTTTTTTAAGCTTAACAGCTTCTGAATACGTTTCCACAGCCAAGCTAAAGTGTATTGAACATAGATTTACAATTTCGGTAGATATATGGTATTGAAGAAGTAAAGGCCTTCTGAAACTATTAAGCTTTTTAAGAAAATTATTTAATTCTTTTTAGTTTTTTGAAGTTTGTTTTTAATTTATTGCTAGGATTAAGGGACCATCCATAAAGTACGTTACACGTTAAGGGGAGGGAGGGCGTCGACGAAGTGTGACAAGGGATGGGAGGGGTCCTAAGTTTTGTGACATCACATTTCAAAATCATATTAAAAAATATTTTTAATGGAAATAAAACTAATTTCGGAACTGCTGCTTAAAAAACAATGAACAGTATAACGTGAACTTTCAATACTGATAATTAGACATAATCAGTAAAGTCGTTGCTCATCTATTGTATAGTATTATTAAATATAAATAATTTACCAAAATGTAATGTAAATTTTTCCCAGGACATGGCGATTGGCTACAAGTGTTTGAACAAGCAAGACATTTCTAGAATCGTGATGGACATGCTGCGAGCCAGCGTTGAAAATCCAAGTTTGTATTCATACACCTTTCATACACTCGCAATAACATACACCTAATCATTTTAAAGGGTTGATAAGCCTATGAAGCCTAATGCACAATCTGAAATTTGGGAGGGGGGGGGGGGGGGTGGAACTTGTTGGCCGCGCCTTAGGTGGGGACGGGGGTGAGGGCGGCGGGTTGCCTTGTGTTGACGGCGCCGTACTGAGTACTAACAAAGCGCCCCGCCCCTCCGTCCCACCGCTCACATACCTAAGGCGCGGCCAACTAGTTCCGCGGGGAATATAGGGGAATCACCCACAGGAGATCCTGCTTTACAGGTAGTCAAAAAATAAATTGACGCATTGACGCAGTGGTAGCTACAAATCTATCAGCTCGCGTTCCCCTTTACTTCAAATACAAATCTTAATTAATTGTGATAAGGTCGGTTTTTGTTTGCTATATTTTGCTTATTGCACATTCCTCTTGTACGAGATGTACCTACTTATTATTTCCATGATCCTACTACATACCAAATGGATAATTCATTATCTCTGCTTACAGTTCAGCCAAACAGTAACGATTTGTTACGAAAATTCCAAGAACAGGTAAACTATGTACTTGCCTACCTATTTTATCAATATTAATCACATTATACGAGCTCGCCCACGAGCGACAGTCGGTGAGCGATTATTGTGTCGCTGAATATAAAACATCATAGTTTAAGAGCGACTTTTTGTAGCACGTGGGCGTTTCAGTATTAAAATCTGCATGATTTATATTCTGTGACAAATTAATCGCTCGTGGGCGAGCTCCCTAAAACACAAAACGCGTATTCTGACAGTACTAAACTAGACTAAACGCATCTGTCACTTTCTTTTTCTATTGAAACAGAAAGAGACAAGCGCCCTTAGTTAACCCTGCGGTCCGAATTACGATTTCAGTGCTCACAGTGCTGACGGCTATAATATAATCGTTGGTCCGAAACAAAAGTGCGCTCACAGCGCTGTCAGCGCGATAATGCTTTCACGCAGGAGCAAAGGTTCTGTAAGTCCAATATGGCGCAGGTAATGACGTCCTTCATGACGTCACGTCTTCTGTCGTTAACGCGCTCACATCGATTCGGACCGCAGGGCATGTTTAGTCCTGTCAAAGGGCGCAACAGAATTCACACCATTGTCTTCATCATTTAGTAGGGTAATTATCTGAAAGAAGAATAACATGTCATTAATGAAGACAATCCAGAGACAAGACAGTCGCAAATCTTTATGAGCCCTGAACTTAGCTCTGAAATCTCTCTCTCTCCCTCTAGCACCTATAATAAGCGTACTATTATAGGTGCTAGAGGGAGAGAGTTCAGGGGGTCATAAAGATTTGCGCGTACTATAGGCGAAGAAGTCTTTTAGTTCCTTTAAAATCTTTTTCTACTTCTTGACAGATTGCTACTTTATTTACCTTTTTCCCCCTCGCCCCTCCCCCAGAACAACGATGAAACTAGTACATCACTACTCTCCGCGTCAGACCGTAACTTTATCAACGCGTATTACCACTTCGAATGCGGAGACTTGGTCCAGAAGCCGATGGACACGCGCCGGTCCAATGGAGGCACCATGGAGGTGACAGCGGACAATGAGAAGTTCTATAAGGACAAGTTGTGGCCGCTTGGTATTGTCATGTATGGAGTGGAACCCAGAGCACGTGAGTATAGAATAATAATACTTAATATTAGAAGCTCGTAGCTACATAGCTACCGCGCAGATCAGTCGATCAGCGAGGTTAAGCTGCGGTTGCCGCGGTCAGTCCCTGGATGGGTGACCATTTCTTCAAACATCGAGACCCCTCCGTGCCTCTCCCCGCCGTGCTGACAAAATTTTTTCTGGGACTAAAATTGTTCCAGATTTCGGGACATCACTTGCAATATGCTTAAAAAGTGGTACAAAGTTTTCTCTTCACGTATTAATATATAGATTATATTCTATTCTATTCACAGTGATGGTACCAGAGCTGGGCGTCCTCCAGCACGCGATGACAGTGATAGAACTATCCAGCTGCGTTGTCTTCCAGCACATCTCCGAGCTGGACGAGCTGCAGCCCAAGAACCTGCTGTGGTTCGGCTATCAAGGGGAGGACGTGCCTCATCTTGGCTTTGTGGAGGGCAACCAGGTAAGAACTGACATCTGGGGGCTTACTACGAACTCTCAGGGCAGAAATTGAACGGCCAAGACATTTCCAGTATGAGCTGGCCTCGCACTGTATAGGATTTTCGTATAGTACGCACAAATCTTTATGAGCCCTCGAACTCTCTCCCTCTAGCACTTATTAGTACGCTTATTATAGGTGCTAGAGGGAGACAGAGAGAGTTCAGGGCTCATAAAGATTTCCGCATACTATAATCCCCATAAATAAACTTGCAGTCGGTCCTCATCGACGCGATGACGCACGGCGCGCGCGGCCATAACGGTCACGCGCTGAACATGTTGATGCGAGTGTTGGGGATACCGATGATGTCCAACCGCTATGACAGGGACAACTACGTCACTATCAACTGGAAGAATGTGGAGAAGAGTAAGTACACAGCTTTTTACTTGAAGAACAGCCCCCTTAGACAAATTGCAATTTACAATATTTCCATTCAAAATACGTCACACGAAATTATCGTGATTTTTTGACCCCTGCTCCGTTGTTGTCACAGTTGATCATATTTGTGAGACCCCCCTTCCCTAGTGTGTAAAGTTAGGATTAGGACCCCTCCCACCCCCTGTCACATAATGTCACACTTCGTAGAGGGGGGGGGGGGGGCACTTAACGTGTGACGTACCTTATGGATGGTCCCTTAGGGTAGTTGACTACTATCAAAATTGACAAATACTGTACCTTTCTAGTTGGAGAAAGAGATTTTTGACGGTTATTTATCTATTCTAACGACAGCTAAAGAGCACCTGCTAGAACGCGGCCCCGTGGAGGCCTGGCTCAAGAACACGGAGGGCGAAGGCGCCGCGTACGACTACGACAGCGTCACGCATGCGCCCGCCAACTACATGTGCGGAGACTGCGCGCTGGGCGAGCAGACTGTCACACCGACGCAGGTGAGAACATCCGGGAGACGAACTCCTAGACTAGTCTATCAGGCTTACATTCAGAGACGACAGAAACGAGTCTAAGCGTGAACTTACGCTTCCATCTGACAAACTTACGAACAAATTTTGACAGATGGAAGCGTAAGTTCACGCTTAGACTCGTTTCTGTCGTCTCTGAATGCAAGCCTTAGTACCTTACCTCTTCAAATAAATAATAATAATAACCAACGTACATACATACTTTATACAGGGTGGCGATTTCGTCACCTGCATCCCTTAAAGAGTTGATTCTACTAATCATTATGAACAACTATTATTATGGGACCAGCCCTGAAATCGCGAAAAAGTTAAGTAGTAATTTTCTATTGTCGATTAATCTGGAGAGGATGATGGCTGTTTATGTTGCAGGACCATCTCTGGCAGCGAACTCTCACGATGGGCCACAGGACGGACTTGAGCCCCGCCGACATTGAGATGCTAAACCTGCTGTACAGCAGACAGTGTCAGCACAGGTTCATGAGCAACAACTAAATAAACTGCAAATATAACTAACAAGACTTCGAGAATTACGTGTTTTTACTTATTTCCGATAATTATGTAGATACCTACCAGGGTTGTAATGATGCATATTTTTTTACATGAACTGATCATGTACTGATTTTAATAATTTTCTTAAAAAAGCAGGGAAAAAGTAGTGACCATTATGAATTTTGTAAATAAAAATAGGATAATAATGATTTGCCTCTGAATAAGAATGCCATGGCAGTTACTTTTTAAGCGTAAAAACATTCGAAATATTGAACTTAGAAAATAATTATTACTATTTTCATCAAAAAAGACAGACCACGAAAGAGATGGCGGGACGAACTTGATAACACGAACAACGAATGTTTCACACTGGCTCTAGACTGAAAAGCCTGGAAATCATGGGGGGAGGCCTTTGCCCAGCAGTGGGATGATGTAGGCTAACAGTAACAGTCATCAAAAAATCCTCCGTACTCCAAAACCGGTTTTTCGTTCCAAAAACGAAAAATAATACCGGTTTTGCATTCCCTAGTGTGCATGTTATAGACGATGCTAGATTTTTTAACACGCTTTTATTAGCTTCACTTGTAACTATGTAAGAAAATCTTAGAAGTTAAATTTGACCCACTTCCCGG
This sequence comes from Allophyes oxyacanthae, assembly GCA_932294325.1. Lineage (NCBI taxonomy): Eukaryota > Metazoa > Arthropoda > Insecta > Lepidoptera > Noctuidae > Allophyes > Allophyes oxyacanthae. The sequence continues at coordinate 5,362,376 of OW028639.1, read as the reverse complement.
TTTCCGATTGAGCTGAAATTTTGCATACACGTTCAGTTTGGATGACTAAAGCGTGTTCTATAGTTTTTTTTAAACTATAATATTTTATTTATGCCTGTAGATAAGAGTTAGGCATGGTTTCATAACATAACCAAATTCAGAGAGTGTAAGATAGAATAGAAAGGAAAATCATAGATTTTAAAATATTTTTAACATTTACTTTTATTAGTTCATGTTACATGATACACGTTACATATCACAATAGGTTGAAAATGGAGGACTATCTTACATAATAATACACACTTGCCAACATCAGCCTTATAGAGATGCAATACATTTAGTAATGATTTATTTAAACTGTTATTTAAGGTCCCGAGTTACACTACGCCAGCTCGGGACCTGATAATATGCGCTTTTCCATTAGCCAACGACACGTTGTAGGCAGTAACAAAAACAACTAAAAATTCGCTATCGGTGACAATACATTGTGAAAGCGGTTTGTGATTTTAAAGTCTGCCGATTTTCTTATATATATACCTATATCCGATATTCGTTATCGGCGGTGGTACAGTCGGCGTCAGATACACTGAAACAGCCAGTGGTCATAATTTTATTATGGTCTAGTGGGATTCAATTTAATTGGCGGCTGACTAAACCATATGAAAGATAATGTACCTAATTGTACATAAAAACATTTAATTTATCAATAATTCATTTCTGGTAATAACATTGTCAGTAGATGTTTGTTTTGCATTATGAGAGCGTTGACGCCGACTGTACCATCAACGCTAAATGTATGACGCAACTGATAAGCCGGCACTAAACTACTCGCGAAGTTGCATCAGCGAAGTACTGGTCGAAGTTGAACGAAGTACGAAGTACGCGAGTGAACACTCATGCTACCTCGAGTCCTTTGACTCGAACGCAAAACCCTAAGAGCAAATACTATAGAGTCCTTCTATCGAGTATGAACAGAAAACCTATAGACATTTCTCTTTACATAAACAAAACGTCATAAGCGTAATAGAGACAGATATATTCTATCTGTTACTGCTCAGCGAAGTAATGCGGCCATTTGTACTATAGAAACATCTATCAATGTACTGAAAATGACTTACCGATGGAAAGATATTTTTTGACCGTTTTCAGTCAAAACACCCATCCGGCTGTTGCAGCCGGTAGCTGCACACAGTATTGTTATTATTGTATGTGCACAAATAGTTAAAATCCCCACACACTTGATATTTTCGAGCCCTCCAGCTTGATGAAAACAACTCGACTGATGGCACGCAGCGTTTCAAGATGACGTAGAAACTCTATCGCTATCTCACTTTGTTTATAGAGCTAATACATTAGTGAGAGTAGGGCCATATATACGTCTCCTGCTCTTACTTGATATACTCCCTCTATAGTATTTGCTCTTACGCAAAACCCGACAACGATCGGAAGTCGCCCGAGGCGAGCCGAGATTGCACGAAGCGAACCGAAGTGCCCTTCTACACTCTCGTATGCGCTTAACTTCGCGAGTAGTGTAGAGCAGGCTATATAAGGCGCGGCGCAGACGACGGACTTCTTGTCCGGCAAACTACCGCGTACAAGAAATTTTACGACAAAAAATTGCCGCAGACAAGAATATTCGGGATGGACTCAACGTACAGTCATTTTTTTTGTAGTTGTCAAGTGTCCTCACTGGCAACAACTACCATCCACAATCATTCTAGTCCGCGGTAGTTTGCCGGACAAAAAGTCCGTCGTCTGCGCCGCGCCTAATCGGGAGGTTTACTGCGTATCAAAAGTTGGGAATCTTCATGATCGGTAATTTTTTTACAAGGTAGCGTATAGTTTAACCTTTTGAACGCCATTGTCACATATATGTGACAAACGAAATCTTACCCTGAACGCCAATGTCACAAATATATGACAAAATCATTTGACAGAAAAAGTGGCCTGGCGTCAGGGGTACGGCGATACGTTCATACTCTGGCGTTCAAAAGGCTAATCTCTCACGATCTTCTATTGAACTTTATTAACAGAGTAGATACAGGCATAAATGTAAAAACATAAAAACCGAAGTATTTACAAAAAATATTTCATTCACAACTTTTACCGGTAGCGAGAATAAACTACAATTTTAATGTCTCCCACAATTTGTCATGTATGTTGGATACACTTTACCCGTAGGTGCCGGAATAACGGACCATCAAACAGCGGGTCTACCGCGGAACTAAAATGGTAATGAACATCAAACTCTGGTAATAAACTTCAATACGATCGTGAGTCAAAAATTTGAATTGCCTTGTACATTAGGTTTTCATGCCCATTTATAAGAATAATTATAGGTACTATTTAGGACACCCTGTATATATTAGTCCTAGATACTACTGGATAATTCTAAGTCTGATTCAACACTAAATTATGACTCCAGGATATTCTCGCAACGTCTTTACAACTAGAAACATGTTTTTTATAAATCTCCTTATTATCCGCAAGAAAATTGCACAAACCACAAGTTAGAATTGGCGCCTTCACACATTTCTCACAAGAAAAATCTGTCGTTCCATTTTCGGTTTTTGCTATACAGTAATCACAACGCTTTAGTCGATTTTCGTCTAAACCGGTTTTCTTCTCACTATTTTCTTTTTCGTTATCTATGGTCTCTTCCTTGACAGCTGTCACTGGATTGGCGGGAATAGAATTTTCAGTCGTCTTCGAACGCTTATTGCTTTTGCATTGCTTGAAAAAAACGTCCAATTTACCTCTGACACTGTCTAATTTTGTTTTATTTGTACTTTCTGTGGGATTAGTATTATTTTCAGAATTTGTTCCTTTAAAATTTTCAGGCATTATTTTGTAAACAGTTATGTATTCACTCAGATCATTTATAATTTTTTTGTTAGGAAAAAAATTGCTTTTTTCCATGGTGGAATTTTCTTCCTCAATAACAAGATTTTCATTCTCTTCTTGTGGACTGCTATTTACAATTTCAGCAAAAGGATTGCAAGCTGCATCTAATATAGAATTTGAATCTTCATTACAGCTTAAACTAGAATTTGTACAACTATCTAAAATTATAATTTCATCAGTTTTCTTAACTGTATTACAGCTGACTTCTTCTAGACTAACATCACTACTGAATGGAACATTCGTGTCAGGAATACTTTCTACATCCGAAACAGAACTTTTTATCGAATTTTCATCTTGGATCTCCGATTTTATCTTCAATAGCGGTGTATTTTCTATTTCTACTTTATTGATTTTTATTGGTAATTCTTTTTTTATTATTACATCATTATTTATCTTTTCTTTTTTGATATCTTTTTCTTCTTTTATATTTAGAGGTTTTTCAATTTGTTCATTTCTAAGTTCCTCTACAGGTATATCCATGTTTTCTAGATTCTTTAATATTTCTTCTTCATTGAAACTCAAATCAGAGAAATCTCCTTCAGTACTTTCAGACTGTTTTCTGTTTCTATCAATTTCATTACTTTTCAATTCATCTGTATTTTTAACAGTTTTACTCTTGATATTGCCTAGTATATTTTCTAGTTTCAGTTTTTTCTTGTTAAATCTTTCATCTTTTTTGACTTGTGGTACTTTTGATTGTGTATTTTGTTCTATGTTTGATATATTCTTGTTCTTAGTAATTGATGGCGCATTTGTTCTTACTTTCCTCTTATTTCTCTGTGTGTTGGTTTTTATAGGAGGCGGCTCGGGAGATCTTGTGAAAATTGCTCCTGAAAATAAAATTTAGGAAATAAATATATTGCTTTCAAAACCCTTGGGAAAAATATTAATTATTTATGATACCTTGTTTAATTGAACAAATCAGGCTTATCAGATTTAATTTGGACAAATGGTCTTTTAAAACATACAAAGACTGCCCCAATAATAATTATTTATTTTGAGCTATTAGGGAGCGCATAGATTCAGCATATATCTGTTCGATTGACATAACAGTCAGGGAACTAAGCGGTCTATTTATAATTAATAGACGTCGGTAAAATCCGCGGCGTCATAATAACTAGAAAACTTTTGATAACTACCTTCCTAATTTCTTATCAACAGAGATCGATACAATAAGATTTTTTCTTTTCGACTCTCTCGACAACAATTGTAAAAATTCGTATAGAATGTTTAGTATTTATTTCTGTTTAAGTGATTTGTAATCTTTAAGAAATAAAGGAATTCAAACCGTAAAATATTATTTATATGTTAATCAATTTGATATGTCATACCTTCAATATATCTTGCATCAGGTGGATCCTCCCACCACACAGGGCTTGGACACGTGAGTATTTCCATGAAGTCCTCATCATTAAGACTCTGTGTCTCTTCCATATCCCTCACCAGATCCTGCATGCTCATTTTAGGACTGCTGCAAGGTCTAGAGTTGATTTTAGAACTTATCACTTTCAACAAGCTCCGGTCTGAATTTTGTTTTTTAGAAGGTGGTGACTTTAACTCTGTAAGGTTATTTTGGGTTTAAAGTACGTTAAGTACTGATTCTTGTGCGATAGTATTGTAAGCAGAAAGATTAAATACTAAACTAGTATTGCAATTAATCCTGATTTGTACAATTACCTTTCTGTGGTGTTGCCAGTTTCCTTTTGTTAGTTGCCGCGATAACTTTGAAATTATGCTTAGGTTTCAGCATAATTTTCTTAGTACAAATATCGCGTTTCAACTTGTTCGGATAATACTCTACTTGCTCAACTCCAATCGAATTCTTTACTGGATTTTTATGTAGAGACACTTTCGGATATATCACATTTTTGTATGATTTAGGCGATTTTATTTCTGATTTAGTAATAGTAAGTTCCGGTTTATCGGTTTTCGTGTCTTTGGGGCGAAGTTGACGTCTCTGTTGCGCTGATTTGGTTCGAGTTACGATTGGCTCTGGTTCTGGGACTTGGGGTCCTGTAGTTGTGGCCTTTTTGGAACTTTTCGATGACATTTCTTCCTGAAAAATAATAGAAGGAATAATTAAATTGGGAACCGGTTTTATGGTAGATAAAAGACATAGAAAATGAACAACAAAAAAACTTCTATATAAAAATTAGGACCTTTCTCAATTACTGACATGCATATCATTTATAATACCTACATTAATGCACAATCATACAAAATTATATTATTTTTTAATAAAAAATATTTTAACTCTCCTATTGTAGGTACTATATTTTGACAACTGATCTTTCTTTCTTTCTTATACAACTACTGCCCAAAAATACAAAGCACATTCCTATGGTACAAGTCGGTGGAAGCTCAAGATAAAATTATCAATAACAACCAGATAAAATCATTGTTATCTAAAAAAGTTATCGGTGTACACAATTGCCTCTACTCTCTCATACCCTGTGGTACACCACTGTTGGTGTTCCATCCCAATACTATTGCTTAATAATGGTTAGATATTATACTCTACCAATCCAGAACTAATTTCAAGAACAGTTCCATAAAAATAGAATATTTAATTAAATTTCTTTCAATGACACAACTTTCAAAGTCCAGTTAGTTTTGTTACAACTTAGAAATAAACATAGACAGAAAACTAAAAGTTAGTTAAAACATGCATTTGAAGTGGACTCATTAGAGTAGTTGTTTCAAGAATTAAAAAAGAAAGTAGAACCAAGGAAAATGTCCTGCAGCCCTAGAAGAGAGGAAATAGGCCGTTCTCTTTCTGTTACCTAACATAGAACAATGTTATAAACTGAGCCTTATTTCTCTGTAAATGATTCAGTTATTAGAGTTGATTAAATAGCTACTCATTGTTTAAACTGTAGCATCTACAAGCTTGAACATATTTGGGTTTTAAATGGCTTTGAAAATGTCTATGGGAAGCACCTACTTACAGTAGTGTACCTACCAAGAAAATTGTCTAGAATATTAAAAAAAAAACAGGCAATTTAATCTATTGATAACTTTAATGAAATTCCGCTAAAAACACAATTATTAGTCAGCAGTCCACAATTCTATAGAGATAGTAAAACACTGTTCAATAGTTTTAGAACTATATAGGTAAGTACCTACAGGTATATGTATAGTTGGCTCAATGATTAGCACAGATTAGGTCAATTTGGACACTTGAAAGTAGTTCAAGGCGATATATTACACTTAATTTATGCCTCAAACTTGATAAAAAACTTCTAATAGACAAGATTATTTTCTTAGAAGCTACATTGAACTTTTTTATTTAGGTCATAGATGGCGACACTTGTACTAACAATCTACACTTCTCACAATCACTAATTTCGGCCAATTTTTATCAATTTATTGTTGGATTTATAACAATAATAGGCATAAATTAAAGTTCTAGTCAACAATCTAAGATCCCACGTGTGACCATAACCGTGGGATACTAGGATAGCTAATTTTTTTGTTATCTATCTTCCATCCTTCTCGAAACAACTATGTGCACATAAGTTAGACAGAGTAAGAAATGTCAGCGTATACTGAAATTAAAACAGTCCGAATTACACCTCATGTGTACATAAATACATAAAAGACCCTAACTTATCCCGTTGTTAAACTATTTTAATACATGAAACTGTCGAAACTAGAAAAATAAAGCTACAAAATTACGCGATAATTTTTTTGTTCACTTTACCTGAACGATGAGATCCAGGTGCGAATTTGTCCGTCAAATGAAACAAGTAACTTGTATACGCTTGTTAACTGGTAGTACTACTGCTTTATCACACAATTATTAATAATTCATTTGTTTATTGATACGTAATTTGCGTTTTTTTATTTCATTACATATATATTCGACACGAACTACAACGACGGAGACGAGGTCCGGGGGATTCGGAGATAGTGTTGCGCAACGCAATATATTATTAGTATCATAAAGTCGACTAAAATATGATTGATGGCTAAGGATGTATCTTTTTCTGTCATTATTTTAGTAAGTAACATTTTCACTAGCCAATTAGCCCGTAATTGTCGTGTTTTAACATTTTAAACATAATATTAGTAACCTAGTCTGCATATCGCATTAAAAATTAAAATACAAAGTCCTGCCGTCAGTAGTCCCGATCCCTTTAGGCGGTTATTGTACATAACATTATGAACAACTTTTACTATGGGACCAACCCTGGAAACACGAAATAATTAACTGTTACATACAAATAATTCAATATTACTCGACTAAATGTGTTCCAGTTGATATTTTATCGCGATTTCAGGTTGAGTCCCTTGGTAAAAGTTGTTCATATTGATGAGTACAATGTCGTATTGTACCCCTAATGCCGAAGCGACTACTTAGTTGTGTCGCATCGGCAAACTTCGTAACACCGATCACTTCCGAACTGAGTGCGACTCCAAGACCACGAATTTTTATTAGTACTGCAGTAAAATATGATCTTTACGCTGATACAATAAGAACGACTGCCATTGGTTGTATAATCAGATAATTCGATGTAACTTCTTAGTTGTGTCATACAGTAGTTCACTATTCAATAAAAAAGATTTTCCCACAACTAGTGTGAACAGACCTTATTATATAACGGTTATACGATAGAATGATATGATATATTTATATTTAGGGGTTATAAAAAATGAGTTGAAAAAATATTCTTCCCAGAACTTTTTTAACAACAATGTATCTGCGTTTTCCACTATAGTTTTCAGTCACGGCATGAATTTTTTTTATTCGGGAAATTCAACCTCAGCTCGGATCAATAATTATTCGTCCAGTGGTCGAAATTCGACCGTAGTTTTTATTTTCTGCTCTCCTTCTCCATATAAACAATACCTATGCTAAATGTCACACTCCTCCGTGCGCGCATTATGCTGAAAAAGGGGTAAAAAGTTTTCTCTTCACGTAATAATAAATAGACATTTATTTTAACCCCGAACATAAAGTTACATTCCTGTGGTATATATAATGATATTGTCGGACGATGCCAACTAACAGTAATATTTATAGCATTTCTCAGTAAATAATAAAAGAAAAACTAAATCGATTAATAAATAATCTGATAAAAGTGTAAGTCCAATTTATTTCTATTTGTAATCGACTAAATTCCAGTGTAAAAGTAATCGATCATATTCAACACGTCACTATTAACTAAATGGTTATGTATATAGGAGATAAAAAACAGATTCTCTACCTACCTCAATATTACCAGGCACAGACTGTTGTATTCTTCAAAATGTACCTATTAGATTGTAACCTCGGAGGAAAAAGTTACTATTTCCTCCAAGATTGTAACCAGTTATTAACCTTGGATTGTTAATATAGCTAGTCACAGCGCCCGACGTACACCTATGAAGCAACGGTATCACCATATCACCCAATCATCATGCAGGGCGAATATTTTCATGACACACAATAGTGCAAGAAAAAAAAACATTTGACGCTGTGCCTGAGCTAAGCGGGTTCTATATTTAAAATCGGATTTATTTATTTGAGGTTCTTTATTTAAACGAGGCGAGGGTTGTATGAATTATTTGTTATATGGGTACAGCAGTTTCGAAGGGTTATCACTTAATATTATACCTACCTATAGCGTAAGTAAAATATTCATTCATAGGCGCTTCAAATCGATGTCAGCTAAAATTATGTATGGGAACTTGCCATTGTTCTATAAGCAATCAAAAGCAAAAGCTTTCTGTTTCTGTAGCTCAGTGGCTGCCAGTGCCATGCTAGTGTGCCAGTATTTTTAACGAAAACTAGGTTACCAAAGAGTAAAGAGTTATTATATAATTAGGTATTAGTATATAGATGCAGGTCTACTATAGCAGATGTATTTTCTGTATAGATCGGCTAACGTATACCATTGTATGGATAATTATAGTCAATCAAACAAACATTATTGATTGCTATCCTCTCCGCAGTTCCGTTCCGCCATGCCACGTCGCAAACGTCCAATAAACAATACCGTAGGTACGCGTCGCTGCTAACGTCGCTGCTTCATACTTTTTGCATGGATTTTAGCTTTATGATAGCGTCGTACAGGTACCTATAGGTATAATAATATGTAGTGAGACAGGCTCGGTGTCAGATTTCGTTGAACTGCCAATCTATCCGCTACACTGCTGAATAATTCAGCAGCGTAACGGATCATACCTACCTAGTTTATTATAATTATTAAAATAAACTAGGTAGGTATGATCCGTTATAATTTATAGATACATAAGTAATGACTGGTTAAACGGAAGGTTATTCGATGTGCGTTTCTTGTTACAAACACGTATGGAAAAAAAATAGCACGATATTTCATATTATATAAAATTATCTAATAAAATAGATAGAATAAAAAAAAAACTAAGTTTTAAGTATACCTTGACCAAAAAATTATGGACACAGAGGTGATGTCGCTAGTACTTTGACTGTTAAAAAAATATCTTTATGAAGGAGGTTTATTCACAATAATATAACCCTGACGTCATTTCATACTTTAAGTTGCAGTCCGTACAGGTTACAGTCCGTACAGTCCTTTCACTGGTTCACTCATAAACTTAGAATATTTTCGCTTCAAATCTATGGGTTGACTGTGGTTGTGGTTTCCTTCAGAAGTTTATGTGGTGCAGGTTGTGTTCAGGCTTTATGTGAGCACGAATTATCATAACCTTGAATAATTCCTCGTTTTAACAAGTCATACATGTGTTATTTATGTTACAATAAACAAAAAAATAACACTCCGTTCTCGTGATTGTTAACACCGGGGGCCTTACTACCAACTCTTATAGCAGGGCAGAATTTGAACTGCCCAGACATTTCCAGTATGAGCTGACCTCGCACTGTATAGGCTTTTCGTACAATGAAAGGTCAGCTTACTGGAAATGTTTGGGCAGTTCTATTTCTGGCCTGCTTTAAGAGCTCGTACTAGGCCCCCTGTTGACACTTTTAACATCGTCACTTCATCGCTCCCTCATTTGAATTGAACTCAACACTTAGGCTGACATTCAGAGACGACAGAAACGAGTCAAAGCGTGAACTTACGCTTCCATCTGACAAAATTTGTTCGTAAGTTTGACAGATGGAAGCGTAAGTTCACGCTTATACTCGTTTCTGTCGTCTCTGAATGTCAGCCTCAATTCCAACAATAAACCGTGAATTCTACACCAAACTATCCATAAAAGTCAAACACCGTGATATTCCAATTACAAAATTTATAATAAAACCGCCATAACAATTTTCAAAATGGCGGCTCAACAACTACTTACGTACTTTTTAATTGTATTTATAGAACAAACTAAAACAGCTAGCGTACATTTTAAATTACCTGAAATTAAGAAAGATTTTGATATGAAATCGCATTTGAAATTTGAGAACGTTTGGGATTACTGTGCTAATAGGGACGCGGCTTGTGCGTCAAACAACACCAATGTTTGTGCGGTGAAAATGAAAAATAATAAAAAATTATACAAAGACTTTATAAACGGGTGCTATTTGTTTTTGAGTAATATGTGTGATCATCCTGAGGAAGGTAAGGGACATGCCTCTCTAGACAAGTTACAATTTACAATCGCTAAAGAATAGACAGAACAGCAACACTACAAACGAGCAGTGTTATTTGTCTACGATATTCTGCAAAGTGGAGGTACTTCCCCAGTCGGGCAGAAACAATTATAAGCGAAAAGTCCCGCAAACCACTACCTTTTCTACAGTGGCGTAGCGTTGGTATCGGGTGCCCGGGGCGGAAGACAATTTTGCCGCCCTCTTAATTAGGTATTTCAATTTAATGTATAAGTACTATACATTACGTAATAATCAATATTGAACTTAAGAAGTAATTCTCGCTGATTATAAGTCATACACAATGCAAGCACGAAATAAAATACGGGGAATCCCCGCAAGTCAGTATAGATAGACGGTGTTGCCATTCGCTACAAAATATAATTCAAAGAAAGGGGATTCCCCGAATTCGTCACAGAATAAGTAATGAAAAATTCCGTGCTCTTTTCAATCGGTCCGAATTTATAGTTGCGTAAAAATATGAAATGGTTCAAATATTTACATAATATATTTTATTATTTACTGTGAAATTTTACCGCCCCCTAAAAAGTGCCGCCCGGGGCGCCCCCTCCCCCCCCCCCCCGCCCTCACTACGCTACGCCACTGCTCTCCTAAATATCATAAATTCTTTTTCAGAATATTTCATAATTACCAGTGGTAAATGTGAAGCATATTTAGCTACAAGACGCAGTGGAGGCGATTCCGAAGCGGTGGCAGAAGTCGGTGAAGCTTCGGCAGAAGGCGGTGAAGCAACAAATAATTCTACAGAAATAATTTTGGATGATAATGCTGTGAATCAGACGGAATATGGAGCAGATAGTAATGAAACAGGTGAAGAATCTGTTTAAGACTGAAGTGCAGTGTTACCAACTCTCAAAAATATTTATCCCCAAAACTAAAGTTAAAAACCCCTAAAATCCCCCAAATAAAAAAAAACTCTGTAGAATTAATAAATAAATTGTAATAATATAAAATAATTGAAACATTTTCAAAACGTTTAAGCCAACTGCGTCACAATCATTATAAACTTCACAGTAAAAGTCAAGAGTAAAAAAAAACCCTAAAAATACCCCTAAACAAATTAAATCCCTATAAAAATCCCATCACACTTATTTACCCCCTAAATTTGGGGGGAAAACCCCTAAGTTGGGAACCCTGCTGAAATGTTAGAATAAGAACATTGGAATCGGGTAATTGACTTCTAAAATGGATAAGTATTATACATTCCTTTAAAACAAAAGATAGACAGAAGATACCAGGGTTGGAAAAATTATTTAAATCGATGAATAAATGGCGGAGTAATAAACGTTTGTTTCTCTCTGATTCTTCGTCCTTTACACGAAAAACGAAAGTACGAAACGTCAATGGTACGAAATATATCTTTGATATGAAACTACCTATAGTGCCACAACCCAAGTAACACATAAGCAAGATAACAGTGCACATTTAGAACATTTTACAGTTCAATGATGAATATAGTTTGTATAAGAGCTTTGGGAATAGCCAAATGCTGAATTAGGTTGAGTTCTGGCTTAAAGCTGAAAAACAGCCCCGTCGGTAGCATTTAGCTGAATAACCATAATCTGTATTGCTATTATTAAAGCAGTACTAAGCTAGTAGCGTTTGAAACAGCTAATTGCTGAATAAAGTATCACCTTCTGAATAATATTATTACATAATTTAATTCTATTATATAGCTTGATACTGAATAATTGTTTTTATTTTATCTTTAAACTGAATAAGATTCTATGTTTTACTAATTATTCAGCTGCTGAATAAAGAATATCATTTATGTTTTTATTAAGCTTTTTTCAGTATAATAGAGAGTTTCAAACTAACTTATTCAAATTAAAGACCATATTTGTATTGTTATAGCGCCCATAGCTTAATACCAGCTTAATTAAAATAAAGCCGGGCGGGAAAACTCCACATTATAAAAGGTTTTCGTCGTTCGATTAGAGAACCCTAAAAATCTGAGTAATGTAGAAATGTGATCAACTATATAATTGTTATTCAGAAGTTAGTGTAATGAGACTACTGTTTTTCAAGTTATAGCTAAGTAACAAGACATGTGTGCAGTTTTATTCACCATTATTAAGCAAAACAATCGATCGCCATTAAAAATCTTTGTAACCTAACTTACAAGGAATTTACGAGATCACCAAAACGCTTAATCTTACAACTACAACATTTTCAACTCGATTCATGTTATTTTGTTGGATTAAAATTGCTAGTATTAGCTATTTCGTTACAAGTACTTTTGTCAGACCTAGTATGTATGTATGAAAATACTATTTAGTATCTGTTATCTTGATTATTCACGCGGCGCGTCATAAGTAATGAAAAAAAAACATACTATTCACGACAAAATTACTTGCGCACTAAAAATAAACATATAGCAGACCTAACTTGTAAATTAAAATTTACCATTTTATAAGTTCATACCATATTGTCAAATCAACATGTAAATTCGACATCGACATTAAAATATTTAATCCAGTTGAATTCTTTTCACAATTTGTATGAATATTGTTTGCAAAAATGTAAACAATAATTTAAATGCTTAATAAATTCTGAATGCAATAAACAATTCGACTAAGCTGAATAATTCAGTTGTAAGAGCTTAATAAAAACAATGTGAGCTGTTAATCAAAAGATATTAAGCTAACTGAAACGTTATTAAGCTCTTACTCAGATGTTGCTCAGATGTTATTCAGCGTTAAGCATTCAAAATTGGGGCCCTTTTTGCTTGAATAACATCTGAATAGACGGTACTCAGACGTTATTCAGCTTAGTATTCAGCTTATGCTCTTGATGATGCTCTTACTCAATCTTTATTCAGCATGTCTGTGTTACTTGGGAAATTTTCCAAGTTAAAGCTTGATATCTACGACAGCTGTCATCGAAGCGGACAACCAAGCTTGAACAAACGTCTCGACAATAATTTTATTTATTTAGTATTAGGAAGACCAACAGCAAATAACAATAATACTAATGATAAGATTAGTTGTCTCCACGAATAAACAAATGAATACAGTAATGTACATGGATACGAGGATAGATAAAACGGTTTGAATTATTATTTATTTTATTGTATTAATATTCAGTAAATTATGAAAGCAAAATTCTATAAATAACCTGAGTAATTAACTAAAAGTAACAGATTGCTTAAATAACAATGACTAAAGAATCCTAAAGTGGTGTCGACAGTGACAGCTGTCATAGATATCAAGCTATATTTTACGGACTATAGTTATTTGCCTTTGCCACTTACTATTTTTTTTTTTTGACGCAGCCCTCCGTCAAGCTAAGGGTTTCAGCCCACTGTACAGAATTACTGAATCGTACGACTTTCACCTGTGCCCCCACTCTTGTCCCAACACGTACGAGCCGCAGTGCATCAATGTGAACCGAGGGTTCGGGAAGTACTTCAAGATGATGACCTTTGTCAACCATTGTTCGTCGGATATCTATTATTGTAAGCATTGGAGAGGTAAGTAGTTCTTCCTCCTATAACCTAACCGTCAGAAACCCCCGACTCCCAACTAGAAAAGGAGCTGTTACTTTTGAACGGCTGAACAGATTTTCATGAAACATAGCTAAGATGATACCTGATTAAACTAGTTTTCAATTAAAAAAAACTATACTATATAACCATAACCATAAAAATACACTAAACCCATGAAAATCAAATAGGTCCATTTGACAGATGATGAAATACTCTGTGTCAAGGACTCGAGGTGTTATGTATTATAAAGTGGAAGTTTATTTATTTATTTATTCAAATTTGCATGTACAACATTACAGTAAATACCAATACGTTGCCCAGTTAAAAACAAAAATAACTTAATTATGTAATAAAAGGTAAAAACAAAAAATAACGACAATTACAGTAAACGATAGGAATATACAATACAAAATTGAACAGATATCACCATTTAGATAGGCTCCTACTCTATTCATCTCTTATCCATCTCCTCACAGAATCTCAGAAGTTGCTGCATTTGACTCATTTTTAACACGATTTTATTAGCTTCACCTGTAACATCTATGTATTTAAAAGTTCCGCTATGCCGTAATTCTCTATGGCTGACTTTCAGAGACGACTAATATATGGAGACGACAGAAACGAGTCTAAGCGTGAACTTACGCTTCCATCTGTCAAAATTTGTTCGTAAAATTGACATATCGATACCTCTGGGCTCAAAGGTCGTAAAGGACAAAATGCGACTTTTCAGGAGAAGCAAAAAACGAAAAAAAAAAAAAAATTTTTACTCTATCTTTTTTGTTTCTTGAGCTATTTAAATGAAACCTAGGAAAAAAGTGTTTAGAATTTCTAGTATTATCTAGTGCAGTGTTAAAAAATTACCCTAGTGACGTATTTACTGAGATAGATTTCCTTTACGACCATAAATTTAAAAATAAAAGTCCTTTACACCCTTCAAATTTTCACCCTATGATATAACCTAAGGGCGTAAATCCACTTTACTGTACAAAACTAAACAAAATAAGGAAATAATCGACAAGTGTAATATTTTTTAGGTTCTTAAGGATAACCCGCTAAGGTATTCTGAACGGATAAATTCTTCGCAATTCTTCGCACACGCTAAGAAGAAGGATAAATTTATAATTAAACTTAAGTATTAAATGGATTATGTAATTTTGTATGTATTTATGTGTATACTACTGTATTTTCTTTACGAATATTCATGAAATAACATAATTATACAAATAAAACGTACATTTGTGTAATCAAATTGAGATCGTTTATTTGTACTTACTTAATTGAACACAAAGCTCCTAAATGTTTAAAAATAAAAAATAATATTTTGGTAATTAACATAGTTCTTCTTGCTTGCCTTTTCTCTACTCTCTTCTGTACGACTGTACCTCATAGTTGCGACGAACAAATGACCGACTAACGTTGTTGCGACAGCACGTAGTTGCGACGCACGTAGTCGCGACAGATCGTTGTTGCGACACACGTCACTCCGACAGCACGTGGTTGCGACTCATGGAGTCGCGACAGATTGTTGTTGCGACACACGTCACTCCGACAGAACGTGGTTGCGACTTACGTAGTCGCGACAGATCACTGTAGCGACACACGTTGCATCGACACCACGTAGTTGCGACGCACGGGGTCGCGACAGAATTTTATCACGTTAAGACCCTCGCCAAGGTTCAACATCCATACCCTGCAGTTTTTTCAAGTAGGTGTATCAGGGTCGGCTTTCAGTCCAACCACACTCGGTTGAATATCAGTATTTTACTCCGCAACGCTATTACTGGCGGTTACTCTGGTGGAGAGACTTTCGGGGTATTTGTATGAAAACCCTCACCAGTAAATAATGTGCGACCTGAGACATTGGGGGTTCACGGTTTTCACATTAATTACCTGGTGAGGGTTTTCATACAAATACCCCGAAAGTCTGTCCACCAGAGTAACTGCCAGTAATAGCGTTGCGGAGTAAAATACTGATATTCAACCGAGTGTGGTTGGACTGAAAGCCGACCCTGAAACACCTACTTGAAAAAACTGCAGGGTATGGATGTTGAACCTTGGCGAGGGTCTTAACGTGATAAAATTCTGTCGCGACCCCGTGCGTCGCAACTACGTGGTGTCGATGCAACGTGTGTCGCTACAGTGATCTGTCGCGACTACGTGAGTCGCAACCACGTTCTGTCGGAGTGACGTGTGTCGCAACAACAATCTCTCGCGACTCCATGAGTCGCAACCACGTGCTGTCGGAGTGACGTGTGTCGCAACAACGATCTGTCGCGACTACGTGCGTCGCAACTACGTGCTGTCGCAACAACGTTAGTCGGTCATTTGTTCGTCGCAACTATGAGGTACAGTCGTACAGAAGAGAGTAGAGAAAAGGCAAGCAAGAAAAACTATGTTAATTACCAAAATATTCTTTTTTATTTTTAAACATTTAGAGCTTTGTGTTCAATTAAGTAAGTACAAATAAACGATCTCAATTTGATTACACAAATGTACGTTTTATTTGTATAATTATGTTATTTCATGAATATTCGTAAAGAAAATACAGTAGTATATTACTTACTCGTAAGTTTAATTATTAATTTATCCTTCTTCTTAGCGTGTGCGAAGAATTGCGAAGAATTTATCTAAAATATATATAAAACGTACATTTGTGTAATTAAATTGAGATCGTTTATTTGTACTTACTTAACACGTTCACTGCGTTACGTGGCGAATTAAACCTCGTACGACGTCCGCACTCAGTGCGCGGCCGAAAAAGCTATTCCTCTCGCTCGTGCGCATTGAATTTCTACTACAAATTTCGTTGTATGAGTGAAATGACTAATATAGGTTTGAAGACCTTCTTCAGTAGTATTTAATTTTTGAATAAAAACGTACGAGATATTTTTCGCCTCGTACCGACCGAATAGTTAATGTTTACTTTACGTGCGGTACAGGGTGCATAGAACCTCGTAACGATCTCGTACGAGGCAGGTCGATAAATCTGAGCATTGTTGTGACTGTGTCGATAAATGACGGACGTAATTAATTATGGATGTAAAGAAAACTATACACAGGAAGAGATCGAAGAAGATTTTAGAATTATCTTTTATTAAAACATTATGTTACTAGGCCAAAATCCATTTCGCTATACAAAGAAGTGTTTAGTCGTGCTTCTCATCAGCTGGTACATATGATATATTTATACTAGTCCTAGTTCAGGGCATACATTCCAAGAACTAACCACCATTGTGTCACCGAGGTCACCACCCCATACATAAGATAACAAAGTAAGTGATTCCATTCTTGATTTGTCAACTACCCCCAAATCGACGGTGAAAGTAGTAACGAAAGAAATATTACTACACTATTTGCATAATCAGAATGTTACTGATAGTTTTCCTTGTCAAAGTCATAGAAAACATTTTATTTCAAAAGAAGCTTTCTTTTTTAAATAAATGCTCCTCGATAATTTTGTATCTTGTTTTGTTTACATCCCTATTTGTTTATCGATATTTTGGAATAAGATGCGATACGCGGTTGAGCTCGCCTCGTATTTTGATTTCTTTGGGTGCGGGGCGGGGTGTGATTCATCTCGTAATATGTTTTATGGGATTACTATGTCAGTTTTGAACCAATCCTCGGGCGTGCTGACATATATAATATACAGACAATACACTATTTAATGGTATAATCCAAAAAAAAATCCAAGCAGTTTTCATGAAGATATTCTAGTTTAAAGTAACAGTACCGTACGAGATGCTTTTGACCTAGCACCGCACTGGAAAAAAGTCTAGTACGACATGATCTTTGCCTCGTAACGCACCAGTTTGAAGGTACCCAAAATTACTGCACGCAGTGAACGTGTTAATTGAACACAAAGCTCTAAATGTTTAAAAATAAAAAATAATATTTTGGTAATTAACATAGTTCTTCTTGCTTGCCTCTTCTCTACTCTCTTCTGTACGACTGTACCTCATAGTTGCGACGAACAAATGACCGACTAACGTTGTTGCGACAGCACGTAGTTGCGACGCACGTAGTCGCGACAGATCGTTGTTGCGACACACGTTGCATCGACACCACGTAGTTGCGACGCACGGGGTCGCGACAGAATTTTATCACGTTAAGACCCTCGCCAAGGTTCAACATCCATACCCTGCAGTTTTTTCAAGTAGGTGTTTCAGGGTCGGCTTTCAGTCCAACCACACTCGGTTGAATATCAGTATTTTACTCCGCAACGCTATTACTGGCGGTTACTCTGGTGGACAGACTTTCGGGGTATTTGTATGAAAACCCTCACCAGGTAATTAATGTGAAAACCGTGAACCCCCAATGTCTCAGGTCGCACATTATTTACTGGCAAATAAAATGAAACTAGGTCGTAAAGGACACTTGGCATTTTTTATTTTCAATTGTAAGGGTGTACAGGATAATTTGCCAAGACGATGTCCTTTACATCCAAATTTTTGAGGTGAATTATATTAACCACCTAAGGTGGTATAAGACAATTCATATTTTTTATGTATTTTACACCAAAAAGATGGTTTATACTTTGCTTTACTACCAAAATGAGTTCACTCTGGTAACTGAGTGTTATTTACAACCATATTTTCACAGTAAACTATGTTTAACGTCTCAAATTATGTGGGTCGTAAAGGCATTTTTTTTTGCGAATTTCGTAAAACGGAATATACAGATCGATAGAGAATTAAAAACTGAGTAAAACAGTATCAAAAAGTCGTTTTCGCCCAAATGTCCTTTACGACCTTTGAGCCCAGAGGTATCGATATGGAAGCGTAAGTTCACGCTTAGACTCGTTTCTGTCGTCTCTGAATGTAAGCCTATAAGTGCTACAATTTTCAGAATTTCAACCGCCTCCGAACGAAGATGAAAACGTTCGGTCTTCACCTCTAGGCTGGTCGTACTGCGGATCATCTCGGTATGTATACCTTTATGCAAGGGCCACACCTGGGGGCCTACGAATGTCTTTGACGTATCGTCTTGTTAACGTAAATAATGAAAAGTACAATAATTGCATCGCATTTTTGTTTTTACGCAAGATAAACGCTTTATTTATTTATTAATAGCCCTTACTATCCCACTGCAGGGCAAAGGCCTCCCTTCCCTCCTTCCACTTTTCCCGGTCTATAGCAATTTGGGGCCAATCCTTTAGACAGACGTCCAGCTCATAAACGCTTGTTTCACGAAAATTTAAAAATACTGCATGTATTTCCAAAAAATATCATGGATTAGGTATCGTGTGTATTTGATTCAAAGTTTGCATACGTAACGTTATGATAAGTCAAAAACATTCGTGGTAGGGGTTCCCAACTTAGGAGTTTTCCCCCCCAAATTTAGAGGGTAAATAAGTGGGATGGGATTTTTTGGCGGTATTTTGAGGGATTTTTAACTTTAGCTTTATTATTTTTACAGAGTACCTATAATTTTTTTTGGGGGATTTTAGGGGTTTTTAACTTTAGCTTTAGGGATAAATATTTTTGAGAGTTGGTAATGTATAATATGGCCTTCGCCATAGTTTAAATATATAGTAAACAGTTGGTAAGCTACGTACTTACGTTCCGAATTCAAACACACACAGAGACGTGTGCTCTACAGGGATTTCTCGGTTGGGTTCGGTTAGGTAACAGTGAAATATTCAAAGGTTGTTAGTCGGTGTTACTTCGAGACAAAGTCGGTCACGATTTGTGTTGCTCCCATATTTTCCTATATTAATAATTATATTGACAGGACTATATTGTAGTGTTTACGGCTGCTTGAACTCCTCAATATAAAATCAGCAGTTAGCTTTTTTTAAATTTCCCGCTGATATCGAAAGGTATAATGAATGTTCAACTATTTCTCTACGAATTTGTTGTCAATATTGACCGATTGCTTTGAAAATAAGTGTCTTCTCTGAAATCGTAATTATGGTCAGAAATAAAAATAAATGGCGGCCATTTTGATATTTTTTATTACTGGACCGATTATATACAAAATCGATATCTGAGAGTTCGTATAGTCTCTAAATCCATATATAAAGTCGGAATTTAAAAAATGGCCGCCAATTTGGACCTTCTTAGTTACTGGACCAATTGCTTTCAAAATCGATATCTGAGAGTCCATATGGCCTCTCAATACTTATTTATAGTTAGAATTTTAATAAATTGCCGCCTTTTTTATCTTTTTAGTTACTGGACCAATTGCTTTCAAAATCGATATCTGAGAGTCCCTATGGCCTCTGAATACTTACTTATAGTCAGAATTTTAAAAAGTTGCCGCCTTTTTTATCTTTTTAGTTACTGGACCAATTGCTTTCAAAATCGATATCTGAGAGTCCCTGTGGCCTCTGAATACTTATTTATAGTCAGAATTTTAAAAAGTTGCCGCCTTTTTTATCTTTTTAGTTACTGGACCAATTGCTTTCAAATTCGATATCTGAGAGTCCCTATGACCTCTGAATACTTATTTATAGTCAGAATTTTAAAAAGTTGCCGCATTTTTGATCTTTTTAGTTACTGGACCAATTGCTTTCAAAATCGATATCTCAGAGTCCATATGGCCTCTAAATCCTTATTTAAAGTCAGAATTTAAAAAAATTGCCGCGTTTTTTATCTTTTTAGTTACTGGACCAATTGCTTTCAAAATCAATATCTGAGGGTCCGCGTAAAGTGGGATAGTTGATAGTGATGACATTATCTTTTTCAGCCGGTCCAAATTGCTTCGTTTGATTTTCCGAGATGATTCAGTAAAGAAACCGGCACTGAATTATCGTGTTTCTGAAGAATACTTTAACGCTTAGGATATTTTACCAGGAACAAATCGCAATTATTAAAAAATATCCATTCCCATCTTTTTTTTTAAGAATCATCACATGTTTTTAATTCCTGTTTAAATATCGTCATATAGCTTACATACTACTTACGTACTTACGAGCGAAGCCCTGGGCCAATACTAGTATTAATTTATGTTTGCATTAGGTAAATGTAACTAAATAAAATAAAAACCATTTTCCAAAAATATTAGTGACATCCCTAGCGCTCCGCTTGTCGATGTCACAAAAACGTCTTAGCTGAGTTACTGTATGTAGTATATATATACTGTGCCTTCGCTAACGCTGGTCTGTGTGCGTGACGAAGCTACGCACATAGTGATACGATACAAGCAGATGTGCCTAGACTGCCCGTTACCTATTTCATTTCTGTTATGTCCATGCAAAGGTTGTCTGCAACAGATCGCTGTGCACGATAAGACCGCCGATTGTACATTAGCTTATGTGAATCTCAATCCTGTTTTTATTACCGGTGTAGTTTATAGAGTATAAATAAATAAATGTGACCAACCATTATCGGCTATCGTCGCGATAGTTCGGGCTGAGGCGAGAATGCGAGATATTTTTACATAAAGCTGCTATGCTGGTTACACCAACTCTTGAAACACAAATTACATATCCGCAGGTACCTTCAATTCGCTCGATTCTCGGAGGTCACTTCGTCTATGGCCCACTATGGTTGGTTGATGGGAGACTACAAATATTCTCACATCATGGAACCCCACGAACGAGTGCCGGGTTACGGGTAGTATACACTGAAGTCTCCTTAAACAGAGTAATTGAATAAATACCCGAGATCTCTTAGCACTAACCATTATCGGAGGTACAGTGCCACAAACTTATCTGACCAGTGGCGTCGCTGCCGTCGCTTTTACCAATGTCATCTCTACCTATACAAAAAATACATTTTTAAGTCTATGTTTTGACGTCATTTTTGTTCTGTGGCGACGTTAGTTCCAATTTTGGTCACCGGGACAGATAAGTTTGTGGCACTGTAGTCCTAAATGGGCCCTATTTATTTTTAATACTTTCCCCCACCCTAGGAATTAATCCTGAATCGTGGGTGCGTTTACAAACACAAATCTTCACGTGCACAAACATCCCGGAAAAACTATCTGTAGTTCATACAAATATTTGTTCCGTGCGGAGATCGAACCCGCAGCACGTACCGCAGAAAGCCAATCGCACAACAGCAGCGCTAACCGTGCCGTCGCTATAAAAGCTCCTACTTTTCTATTCCTAAGTGAGACGGCCGAAAAATTAAATAGAAGATTTGATCCTTTGGTTATTCTGTAGGTTAGTCTTACCATGCGGTCCGAATTGCGCTAAAAGTAATAATATCGCGAATCCGACCAAATTTAATAGTCACAAAATATAAGGGCTATTGAGTATTAATAATGCATGTGACTTCGGTCTGATTCGCGATATTATCACTTTTAGCGCAATTCGGACCGCAGGTTAGTACCTACTATTTATTATTTTGTGGATTTTAACGTAAATTTTACACACGAATAACATTTTTTTTTGGCTAACCTGTTTTTTTAGTCATAGTCGTAGAACAAACCTTGTTCAAGATCATGATACGAAGATAAGTTAGTATTTATGAGGTTTCAGGAATTTTTCAATTGCCCTGTATATAGCCTTGGTCACACGAAGCGAGTTTGCTCTCGGCGAATGAATCATTTGGGGTTATTTCTGCGGTGCCAAGGAAAAAGGGGGTAAGTCATAAAAAAGATTTTTTCAGTACAAATTAAAATATTTCTTTCTTTTACTTTTTTAGGAATTTTTAAATGATTTTAATAAAACAAAGAATGTTCTTCCTTTTTACCATAAAATTCTTTGGTTTATGATTTATCCCCTTTTTCGTTAGCACCACAGAATTATCCTATTTAGTTGCAGCGACCAGCTTGTCACACCAAGCCCGTTTACTCGCGGCAATAGCATTCGTAGCGAGTATTCCCTCCGTGTGACCGAAGCCAGTGCCGGATTAAGCCAGCGCGGGGCCTGTAGCAAATTCTATCAAGGGGCCCTTAGACTGTTTTAGGTTAGATACTTATCGAGTTTATGGCATTGAATAAAACAAAACTGTTACAAACAAACTTTTCTTGATTTAATTTGGAAACCACTTTTTTCAAGAATGGTTCATATCGAAAGTAATATTAGGGAATTCTCCGTTTTGTTTAGCAGTATTGCCAACTTGCGTGTAGTGCGGTGCGTAACATGATTTTTGGTATGACCAGCAGATAGAAAAATAAAATTATAGTTGATATTCTGATGATTCTGATTTATCACTTCTTAGTAATTTTGACTAAATCTAATATATAAATACCTAATACTTTTTTATGGTCAGAAAACGTTGGAGCGCGGGGCCTCCAAATGCGCGGGGCCCGCAGCATTTGCTACTCTTGCTTCGTGGCTAATCCGGCACTGACCGAAGCGTGACAATCTCCGATCGCTAGTAGAATAATAGAAATGTCAGCAAACTGCAAAATGTAGTTTGACATTTACCCTGCGGTCCAAATTGCGCTAAAAGTGATAATATCGCGAATCCGACCAAAGTCACAAGTATTATTATTACTCAATAGCTCTTATATTTTGTGACTAATTTGGTCGGATTCGCGATATTATCACTTTTAGCGCAATTCGGACCGCAGGCTTAGAGTTCACGTGACCGTTTGACAGTTTATGTCAATTCAGTACCTATATTTTCGTAGTATATTTTGCTGGCATTTCTATTTCTCCGGCGCATGATTACATACTCTTTGCGGCGATCAGAGGTTGTCATTGTTATCTGAATGATTGAAAGAGAAATTTTAAATGCATGTAAGATATTATAATAAAATGAAATAAAATAAAATCGTATTATATTTTCAAGTTTTTAATTATACGCAATTAAGCTTCTGTTAATTTTTACAATGCACGCACGCATCCGCTATGCTGCAAAACAAAAAAAAAAAAAAAAATACAAATTAACACTTTAACTGTCCATGCATTACATGTAATGCACTGAGAACCTTGCTTGATACGTCCGTGCATTACATATAATGCACTAGTGTTATGTACGACTAGTGTTGTTCATTGGTGTCCGTTTTAATCAAATCGATACTAAGTCCCGTGAAGTACAGATCCCGCAGGTCGAAGACATAAAAATCTGTTTTGAAAAATGACAATGTCATGCCATTGCAGTTTACATAACAATAATAATAATTTGGCTCTCGTTGGGGGGTTGGATCAAGGGCTTGATACAGAAGGCGGTACTTCTCGACACGGCACGCATTGTGAGGAGGTTCCTCTCTCTGGAGCCCTAGCCACCGGTAGCTTGGACCCTGTTCCGAATTTCCGATACCGGTGGGCTACTACTACCATTATTTTTTTATATTTTTAAATATTTTTATATTATTTTTAGTAAAAATATTTATTAATTTAAAAAAGTATGTGTAAATAATTAAATAAAGGAAATAATAATTTATTGAGATAAGAACCTCATCCGTTTTTCTCGACCGCATTAGATATATAAAATATAAAAAAATTATAGCGTGAATTGAACATGATTTCTCGAGTGTTTCACCTTTTCTGAACAACACTATTTGTTAGGTAGTCCGTGTTCAGACGTCCGTGCATTACATTTAATGCATTTTTAAAAATTATCTCATAGCTACCTAGGAGCCTGTAGACGAAATTTCGCTTACCTAAAATGTATTACGTGACCTTGTATTAACTTAAAATGTAATATAATTATTGGACATTTGGGGATCGGCACGGAAATATGCTTGGGACAGTTAAAGTGTTAATATAATTTAAAAAACCATGATTTATTAATACTAAAATCATTTATTGGAACGACCACTACATCTCAGTTAAAAAATTTGACCGCCGTTTGAAAATTACTACGGCTTAAATAATTGCTTAATTCTCATTCTGAGAAGATGCCTCGGGTTACCAGAACCAAAAATAAGATTTCCTGACAAAACCCTGCTTATTCAACAATTTTTCTGACTATAAGTTAATGTTAGCAACATGCGGTCTCGTCGGAAACTCGTTCATGCGATTACAGAGATTTACTCGATTTTTTTATCAACGAGTCGACTACTCGGCCGAGTTACCCGGTTTAGGTATACGTAGGTTCGGCGTGAAAACACGTTTATACGTGAACGCGGTGACATGGGTCGCGAGCGTGCGGTACCTCCCTCTGCGCCCACCTCCCCGTCGACGATCCTCGCCCGGCAATCGCTTACTTAGTATTTGTCAACGAACAATTAATAATATGTATCGTCAATTACCCCCAAAGGTGCCCAAGATACAGGCCTAGCCTAGTTTGGTACCAATGGAAGGTATTTTATATTGTATACTAGAGGTCGCGCGGTGCGCGGGCCGCGAGCGGCCCGCGAGGGCTTTTTAGGTGGGGTTTGTAACATGACGCAAAATAAATATGATATTTGATTTTGTATGGCAGCCATGTTTTTTTGTATGAAAGCCATCTTTTTTTACCAGCTTGTCAATCGACCCAAGGTCCTACACATTTTTAGTTCGGCCAGTACGGGTGTGCGACTTCTCATTTTCGAGATCCGTAGGGCAGTTCCGGTTAGCGTTCCACTTTTAGGTTATTTCGGTTTTGCTGAACTCCCTAGACTTTTCCTAAACTCACAGGACCCCCCTCTATACGTCTCCCATACATCACTTTTACCCCCCGCGGCTCCATCCGGGAGAACAATTGAGTGAAAATCCAAAAATTAACACTTGTATGGCGGCCATGTTTTTTTGTATAGTAGCCATGATTTTTCACCAGTTCGTCGATCGACCCAAGGTCCTTGACATTTTTAGTTCGGGCAGTATGGGTGTGCAACTTCTCATTTTCGAGATCCGTGGGGCAGTTCCGGTCAGCGTTCCACTTTTAGGTTATTTCGGACTTTTCCTGAACTCATAGGACCCCCTTCTATACGACTCCCATACATGACTTTTACCCCTGACGGCTCCTTCTGGGAGAACAATTGAGTGAAAATCCAAAAATGAACACTTGTATGGCGGCCATGTTTTTTTGTATAGTAGCCATGATTTTTCACCAGTTCGTCGATCGACCCAAGGTCCTTGACATTTTTAATTCTGGCAGTATAGGTCTGCGGGTTTCCGTTTTCGAGATCCGTAGGGCTGTTCCAGTCAGGGTTCGACTTTCAGGTCATTTCTCACTGGGCCTCTCTCTGTACAACTCCCACACATAACTTTTACCCCCCATGACTCGTTCTGGGAGAACAATTGCTCCAAAAGATGCGTTTGTATGGCGGCCATATTGAAAAATGGCGGAAATTTTTTTTTGTCCCGGATTATGAATCGGTGCCCCCGAAAACCTCAGGACGCCAATTTTCAGCCAGATCGGACCATATTTTTTGTTGGCCGCCATTTTGAATCCGCCATCTTGGATTTTTATCACGACCACCGAAAAGCCCCTCTCGTCCTCGATGATATTTGGTCGAGCACCCCCACTCTATCTCTAACGGTTTCGAAACGGTTAGGGTTTAAAAAGTTTAGAGGTCGCGCGGTGCGCGGGCCGCAGGCGGCCCGCAGAGGTTGTGGTGGAACTCTTAAATTAACTTAAAAAATAATTAAAACACGATTTGGAAAGTGCTTTGACTTTGACTTTGAATTCGACTTTCACTTTGACTTTATTTTTCGTTTTCTTCCCAGCAGACCCTTTCATTTGATACCCATATCAGGTTGTTAGATAAGAAAATTTTGTCTACCATCTTGGGGCGTCCGCCATATTGAATTAAGTGTGACGTTATTTTAGTTTCGTACTCTTCTCAGCAAACCCTTTCATTTGATACCCATATCATGGTAGTGCATAATACATAAGTAGTCCGCCATATTGGATTTAGAATGACGTCAGTTATCTAACTATGCATTGTCATCCTAACTAAACGTGTGAGCAAAATCTCACCTCAATCGGAAACCGCGAAGTGGGTCAAATTTAACTTCCAAAATTTTCTTACATAGTTACAGGTGAAGCTAATAAAAGCGTGTTAAGAGGCGTTTGTATGGCAGCCATGTTTTTTTGTATGAAAGCCATCTTTTTTTACCAGCTCGTCAATCGACCCAAGGTCCTACACATTTTTAGTTCGGGCAGTACGGGTGTGCGACTTCTCATTTTGGAGATCCGTGGGGCAGTTAAGGTCAGCGTTCCACTTTCAGGTCATTTCGGACTTTTCCTGAACTCATAGGACCCCCTTCTATACGAATCCTATACATGAGTTTTACCCCCGAAGGCTCCTTCTGGGAGAACAATTGAGTGAAAATCCAAAATGAACACTTGTATGGCGGCCATGTTTTTTTGTATGGAAGCCATCTTTTTTCACCGGCTCGTCGATCGGCCCAGGGTCTTTGACATTTTTAGTTCCGGAACAGTGGGTGTGCGACTTATAGTTTCTGAGATCCGTAGGGCAGTTCCAGTAAGCGTTCCACTTTCAGGTCTTTTCGGACTTTCCTGAACTCATAGGACCCCCTTCTCTACGACTTCCATATATGACTTTTACCCCCGACGGCTCCTTCTAGGAGAACAATTGAGTGAAAATCCAAAATGAACACTTGTATGGCGGCCATGTTTTTTTTGTATGGAAGTCATCTTTATTTCACCGGCTCGTCAAACGGCCCAGGGTCCTCGACATTTTTAGTTCCGGTGGTATAGGTTTGCGACTTGTAATTTTCGAGATCCGTAGGGCAGTTCCGGTCAGCGTTCCACTTTCAGGTCATTTCGGACTTTTCCTAAACTCACAGGACCCCCCTCTATACGACTCCCGTACATCCCTTTTACCCCCTACGGCTCCTTCTGGGAGAACAATTGGGTGAAAATCCAAAATGAACACTTGTATGGCGGCCATGTTTTTTTGTATGGAAGCCATCTTTTTTTCACCGGCTCGTCAAACGGTCCAGGGTCCTTGACATTTTTAGTTCCAGCACTGTAGGTCTGCGACTTTTCATTTTCGAGATCCGT
The DNA here is from genome assembly GCA_932294325.1 of Allophyes oxyacanthae. Taxonomy (NCBI): domain Eukaryota; kingdom Metazoa; phylum Arthropoda; class Insecta; order Lepidoptera; family Noctuidae; genus Allophyes; species Allophyes oxyacanthae. Next base: position 5,334,628 of record OW028639.1, on the reverse strand, counting down.
AGGACAGTTCCGGTCAGCATTCCACTTTCAGGTCATTTCGGACTTTTCCTAAACTCACAAGACCCCCTTCTATACGACTCCGATAAATCACTTTTACCCCCGAAGGCTCCTTCTGGGAGAACAATTGAGTGAAAATCCAAAATGAACACTTGTATGGCGGCCATGTTTTTTTGTATGGAAACCATCTTTTTTCACCGGCTCGTCGATCGGCCCAGGGTCTTTGACATTTTTAGTTCCGGCAGTATGGGTGTGCGACTTGTAACTTTCGAGTTCTGTAGGGCAGTTCCGGTCAGCGTTCCACTTTCAGGTCATTTCGGACTTTTCCTAAACTCACAGGACCCCCCTCTATACGACTCCCATACAATACTATTACCCCCCACGGATCCTTCTGGGAGACCAATTGCTCCAAAAGATGCGTTTGTATGGCGGCCATATCGAAAAATGGCGGAAAATAAAAGTCGACCACGGATTATGAATCGGTGTCCCCGAAAAACCCCGGACGCCAATTTTCAGCCGGCTCGGAGCAACTTTTTTTTCGGCCGCCATTTTGGATCCGCCATCTTGGATTTTTATGACCACCACCGGAAAGCCCCCTCCATCCTCTATGAAAATGGTTCGAGCACCCCCCCGCTATCTCCAACGGTTTCGGAACGGTGAGCGTTTCAATTTTGTATGGCCGCCATTTTTTTTGTATGGAAGCCATCTTTTTTTCACCGGCTCGTCCATCGACACAGGGTCCTCTACATTTTTAGTTGCAGCGCTGTAGGTCTGCGACTTGTAATTTTCGAGATCCGTAGGGCAGTTCCGGTCAGCCCTCCACTTTCAGGTCATTTCAGACTTTTCCTAAACTCACAAGACCCCCCTCTATACGATCCTCATACATCACTTTTACCCCCCATTGCTCCTTCTGGGAGAACAATTGGGTGAAAATCCAAAATGAACACTTGTATGGCGGCCATCTTGAAAAATGGCGGAAAAAAAAAATCGATCCCGGATTATGAATCAGTGCCCCCGAAAACCCCCGGACGCCAATTTTCAGCCGGCTCGGACCATATTTTTTTTTGGCCGCCATTTTGAATCCGCCATCTTGGATTTTTATGACCCCCACCGGAAAGCCCCCGTCGTCCTCTATGACATTTGGTCGAGCACCCCCCCGCTATCTCCAACGGTTTCGGAACGGTGAGCGTTTCCATTTTGTATGGCTGCCATCTTTTTTTGTATGGAAGCCATCTTTTTTTCACCGGCTCGTCAATCGACCCAGGGTCCTCGACATTTTTAGTTCCAGCAGTATGGGTGTGCGACTTGTAATTTTCGAGATCCGTAGGGCAGTTCCGGTCAGCGTTCCACTTTCAGGTCATTTCGGATTTTTCCCGGACTCACTGGACCTCAAGGTTTATGACTTTATGTATGACTTGTACCCTCCACGGCTCCTTCTGGGAGAACAATTATGTCAATGAGTGAGTGAGTCAGTGGTAATCGAGCTTTATATATTAGAGATATATATATATACTAGAGGTCGCGCGGGTGCGCGGGCCGCATGCGGCCCGCGTGGGCTTTTTGGGTGGAGTTTGTAACATAACTAAAAAAAATTTGGTTTTTTGATTTTGTATGGCAGCCATTTTTTTTTGTATGGAAACCATCTTTTTTTCACCGGCTCGTCAAACGGCCCAGGGTCCTCGACATTTTTAGTTCCGGCAGTGTGGGTGTTCGACTTTTCATTTTCGAGATCCGTAGGGCAGTTCCGGTCAGTGTTCCACTTTCAGGTCATTTCGGCCTTTTCTTAAGCTCACAGGACCCCCCTCTATACGACTCCCATACATCGCTTTTACCCCCGACGGCTCCTTCTGGGAGAACAATTGGGTGAAAATCCAAAATGAACACTTGTATGGCGGCCATATTGGAAAAAGGCGGAAAAAAAAAATTGATCCCGGATTATGAATCGGTGCCCCCGAAAACCCCTGGATGCCAATTTTCAGCCGGCTCGGAGCATATTTTTTTTTGGCCGCCATTTTGAGTCCGCCATCTTGGATTTTTATGACCCCCACCGGAAAGCCCCCGTCGTCCTCTATGACATTTGGTCGAGCACCCCCCCGCTATCTCTGACGGTTGCGGAACGGTGAGCGTTTCAATTTTGTATGGCCGCCATCTTTTTTTGTATGGACGCCATCTTTTTTTCACCGGCTCGTCAAACGGCCCAGGGTTCTTGACATTTTTAGTTCTGGCAGTGTGGGTGTTCGACTTGCCATTTTCGAGATCCGTAGGGCAGTTCCGGTCAGGGTTCCACTTTCAGGTCATTTCGGATTTTTCCCGGACTCACTGGACCTCAAGGTTTACGACCCCCATACATGACTTTTACCCCCCACGGCTCCTTCTGGGAGAACAATTGTGTCAATGAGTCAGTCAGTCAGTCAGTCAGTCAGTCAGTGGTAATCGAGCTTTATATATATAGTCAATATTTATTGAAATAAATTGAAATTGAAATAATACACGAAAGTCCAACATCTTAAATTGCATTTAAGTAGTTTTTTGTCTAATACCCTGGCAATTACTAATTTATATAATCATGTAAATGATGATAATTTATTTAATAATATAAATATGAAAAAATGAGTGGACATAAAATTTGCTAGTTTTAATTGCTTACCTAAATTAAAAATGTTGACTGTGAAGACTGTGAGATATGTACACTTACAAATCAAGTTATATTCTACATTATTATTATTACATACACACTCGGCGGCATACTCGGCACAGGAACCGAGTTACTCGGCCGAGTACCAGTAATCAAAAAATTGCCGAGTAACTGTACCGAGTAATCAGCCCATGTCTAGTTTATAGATGGGCTGAGTGAGGAATTTTTGATATCAATGGGTGTGTTCAGTTATTACGGCGGACGACGCTCGGCGAAGCATTATCGTTCAGGAACAATGACAAAATCAACAATGATTTTTCTCTAACATCATCGTCATGTCACAGCCGAAGACGAAGTTCACTTTCATTCAGTCATGGTCATTATCGAGTGATGATTTTGTCGTTGTCACTGCATGACGAAATGATTTTAAAATATCGATGATACATGTGACATGGGGGGCTAAAAAGGCCGCTTTAGATGAATCACAATGATTCATATTACGAAAGTCAAAATATATACTTAATTGACAACTCTTATTGTCATCCGCATAAGGTTCATATTCAGTAATCATCTGTTTGACAGTTACTTTGCAGATCAGTAGATGAATTCCTCAATGTGGCCTTTTTAGGCCCCATGATATCGGACTCAACTATTACTCGATAACTTCACAAGGCTGCATAATTCCTAATTCCGTCAAGATATGTGTATCAACAACGTTTTCATCCACCGTCTGGTTCGGGTGGTGAATCAGGTGCAGCAGGACTCTCGGCTTGGTGTTACCTTCCCAGCTGCATATAGCACAAGTAAATATGGACTTCTTATTGACAACTGTCTTTTTCTTCTTACTGACGCCATGTTTGTCTGAGCGGTGCTGCGCGAATTTTCGCGAGCAAAACATCTTTTGGCAATCGGGGCATCTGGGAATAGAGATTCAAGGATTTATTGCATACTAAGCAATGACATTTTACAAATAGACGCGTTGCCCGCGCTCTATATTGGAAAGATAAATGCAAGGTAAATGCCCTGCACCGACTGAGAGAATGAGCATGCAGCAGCTAATGCCACGTAACTAAACGTCTATATTCATCTTTTTCTAACAACCGACATGGCGTATGGTGGCTTTCATTTTCTTTCCCTTTCTTCGCGCACTGTTTATTTATATGTACTGCTATGTACCTATAGTAAAGTTTACGCCATTTTGTAGTGCATTAATGTTGGTGTATGGTCTATTTGTAAAATGTCATTGATACTAAGTGTATCGCGGATCAGAATTTCATTATCACTTGAGTTAAACGGTGAAGGAAAAACATCGTGAGGAAACCTGTACACCTAAGAGAGGTTAATAAAGTCCTCGGTGGTATGTGTAGTCAGGGAAAAAACAATCTCTTTACGGTTTTCTCTCCCAATTTTTAGTTTCTCTTCTGTCAAGGAGACAAAGGCTGGAGAAAACGGGATTGACCACCCACCGTGCGTACTACTGTAAGTAGTTCGTAGTCCTGTAAAATAAAACTAGTGGATCTGTGGAGGAACGAGGTATGGTGTTCCTCCATTGAAAAGGGAGGATCCTCCGACCAGGTGAGGTGATAGCCTGGCGGGCCGAAGCCCGACGGTTGATGTCGGACAGTTGTATATGTGTTAGATACGATTATCTTTTTCCTTGCGTGATGCAGGCCTCGTAATCTGATTGGTCAAATTCATATTTTCGCGCCACTGTAGTTAGCTTTTGCTGCCTTGCTAAGTATGCGTCGCTGTTGTCAAGGTTGCGGGCGAGTGACAACAGCATTCTAAAAACTGTGGCGGAGAATATCGACTCTCCGATTATTAAGTTTTGTGAGAAGGACAATCACTAAGCATTAAGCTTAGGGATGTCCTTTTCTCAATACTATTTATTCTGTCTTCTTCTCTATTGTTTTTCAACTACTAATACTAAATAAGTTATGGTTTACTAACACGCTGGATCATTGTTGTCTGAATTAAATAAAAAATAAGTAGTTAGTTATTCTATTATATGTGGCAGTGGCGAAGAGTCCATACAACCCGATTCCCATCGGCTTCCCTTTAGGAATTGGTTAATGCATAGACCAACGTAATATTATATTATTTACTCATCCAACTGACAAAAAAAAGGCTTGTTAATCAGTTAGGTCGAGCTCTTCCAGATATGACTAATAGATTACAAGAGACGGTATGGATTTTTATCTTGGAGCATTAATTGCAGCAATTTTTAGAGGGCATTTTAGGGATGGCTTCCCCCTTTAAAAACTGTCACCCTTCGCCACTGCTATGTGGTGATAGGTGTCTTCCTTAGAGAAATCTTACCTCTTCCGTCCCTTCCTATGTCTAGTATACTCGGTCATATTCCCAAACTTCTCCTTGCACAACAGACACTCCTTGCCGTCTGGTTGGCTGTGCACCAACATGTGGTGCTTCAGAGACCGCACATGCCTAGCTATGAAGCCACATTCCTCACACTTGTGCGGGTTATCCGGACGATGGATTAATTCGTGCTTTTTGGTGTTCTTTTTTGAGACACTTCGGTAAGGACAGTGCGCGCATTTGTAGGGTTTGATACCTGTGGGAGAATGCAGTGTTTTACGTAATTGGGATAGTATAAAATCAAAGGGCTAATTCACGATAATTCACGACAATTTTCTGACGCGCCAGTCATATTGCAGTCACGGTCGAACTTGACGTGAGCGTATCTCACTGAAGCTAAAAGAATACCAAATGTGTTGTTTTGATCAAAATTTTACTTAGTTACGTGAATTAGCCTACAGATCGGTTGATTTGCTAGGTAAAGCTACACTTTGCCGCGGACCGTCCTTGGATGGGATAACCGTTATTTACACCGCGAGGTCCTACTGTGCTTCAGGGAGCACATTGAGCAGTTGGTCCCTAAGTTGGTAAATAGTTGGTAAAAGGCAGGCAGATGATCCAGTACTTAGTAGGTATAGATAAACTACGATAACATGGCGCGCTCCTCCAAAATTCAAAACGTTTGAAAGTATTTACAAAGCGCCACCAAGACTCACAACGCATATGTGACGTACTGAGACGCCGTCAAACAAAAATAAATCCAAGGATTTGTTGCTCGGTAAGGACTAAGGATATGTAACTAGAAACATTGAAACAGTAATTTGGAGGGGGGCGCCATGTTATCGTAGTTTATGTCTATGTAAAATAAAATATTATAGTTAAAAAAAAAACTATAGAACACGCTTAAGTCATCCAAACTGAACGTGTATGCAAAATTTCCGCTCAATCGGAAACCGGGAAGTGGGTCAAATTTAACTGCCAAGATTTTCTACATAGTTAGGTACAGGTGAAGCTAATAAAAGCGTGTTAAACTCACAAACCTTGATGTATCCTCACATGTTCTTCAAAAAGCACTTTATTATATGTAGAATAATCACACATATAGCACTGGAAGGGATTCTCTCCGCGGTGTACCTTGCGGATGTGACGTAACATCTTCTCCTCTGTCTCCGCTGTGAAACGCTGGCATTCTGGGCACTTGATCCGACGCGGTTGGATCGAGAGGTACGGGTCTAATGGAGACGTTGCGCGACTGGAAATTGAAGAAGAGCATAGAAAAGAAGAAGAAGAGAAAAAGTATTTATTTGACGGCACAAAAACGATTTTAAAGAAAACATCCATAAAGTACGTCACACTAATTTCGTGATTTTTTGACCCCCCATCCTTGTCACATTTGATCACATTTGTGAGACCTCCCTAGTGTGTGACCTCACATATTTTGCAATTTTACATCTAGAAATTAACTGTATAATTTTTAAAGATTTGCATGTATAAAATAAATTCAGTTTCACTTAAAAAAAAAACAAAAGCTATTGTTATAATTTTTGGATGTGGTGATTACCTAGTCAAATTGTACACTCAGGTCGTAATTACTACAAATGGATACCTATTTATTTATTTATTATATCTATATCCAACCATAAAATATAAACTTAAATATGTACACTAATAATTATTGTTTATTACAAATGTAGTTTGTATTCTCAACCTTTGTATGTATTTATGTGTAACAATTGTTGGTGAACCAAATAAATAAAAGCTATGGACTGTATTGTCTGATAATAAACGATTTTGATTTCTTATTTTTATTTTATTAAATGTAATATATGAACAATAAACATGTTAACAAGTTTGATTCATACTAACGTATTTGTATCCGTCTTGGCTGGTTCTGTAGCCGCACTTATCGGAGTCATGGGGTACTGGTTGGACCCTGACGCAACATCGATGAACACGGTGTTTGATAGTATGTTCGGTTCTGCCATTATTTACACTGAAATATGATTGAGACGAGCTTGATTTGTTTTTTCTTGGCTATTTACGGTTAAAAATCACCCTGGCTACTGATCAGCATCGCTTCAACTCAAGCGGTACAGTCAAATGAAGGATTTTTATTTCTACTGGGCCTTTGCAGTCACTTTCATAGTCCCGAGCCCTATAAGGGGTTCTTGTACACATCATTATGAACAACTTCAACTATAGGACCAACCCTGAAATTGTAACAAAATCTGCCCTTCCGTACAAATAATTTAATATAATGCTGGCGCCTCACATCGCTATTCGTGTTCGCGTATTCGTCTTGTTCGCCCAAATACGACGATGTGTAGTCACTCTATTCGCCTATATTTGCACGAATAAGACGAATACGCGAATACACGAACATCGTATCCGCCGGGTTGTCGGTTTTTGGTCACATATCAAAGGATTGCGAATATACCGAATATGTTCGTATACCGTCCACACATGGCTTGCTCAGTAGAGCGTGGTGCGCGACAGCGACGGACGTGTTTATCATAGATAATATATTAAGTTTAGTACTTAGGAGTTTTAATACTTCTATACAGAAAATAATAAGCCGCTGCTGCCGTCAACAGGTCCATCTTTGCGTTCAAGAATATAGCAAAAATATTCGTGAATGTTCGCCATATTCGCTGTTCGTGACGATGTGTGGACGGTGTGTTCGAGTTATTCGGACTTCTACACGAATATAGCCGAATAAACGGCGAATAAAACCCCGAATACCGAACAGCGATGTGAGGCGCCAGCATTACAGGACTAAATGTATGGAACTGCAGTTTTTTTTCATAATGTTGGGATTGCTCCTATAGTAAAAGTTGTTCATAATGATGAGTACAATAATCTCTTAAATGGATCAGGGACTAGAAAGGTAAGTACCTTAAGTAATATTAATTTACTTATCTACACCATGTTTATTTTAATCAATTGTACTTATATTTTGTTATAAGTTATAAAATAATTGTCTTCCAAGTTGTTGTTGCAGTCAGCAAGACTTGTAATTTTCTAACTAAATTTCTGTAAATAGATACTGTAATAATATTTATATCTCTTGTAAAGAAAATTACTTATTAGTAATTTATTGAATAATTAGTAATTAATATTGTAACAGATTTACCTATTTGTTTATTTTCTGTAAGGTTGACTTTTTAGTAGAATTCATTTATCTTACTTACCAGGGTAACAGTTATTGTAGACCACAAATAAAACCTTAATATATAATCCTTCCAGTATTCTTTATAGCACTGAATTTCAAGAAATAATAACATATGTTGACAAAATTACATGGAATAAACAAAAACAAACAACCAAGCCATAACCGACTGACATTGACATTTGACATTTACCCTGCGGTCCGAATCACGCCAAAAGTTATCGCTCAAAGATGCGGTCCGAATCGGCGTGAGCGCGCAACGGGAGATGGCGTGACGTCACGAATAAATTTCCGCCATATGACATTTTGTAGGATTGTGATTTAACTAGATTTAACTGGAGAAAATTGCATTCCCAGTGAGCGATGAAGGTACAGGTACAGAGGATGAAGTTTGCGCTTTATTTGACGCCACAAGAGAATATACGAGCTAATTCGGGTGAATGGCTTTTGTGGTGTGTGTGTGTGTGTTGTGTTGTAACAAAAAAGTTATCGCGCTGATAGCGCTATGAGCGCACTTTTGTTTCGGACTAACGAATAAAGTCGTCAGCACCGTGAGCACTGAAATCGCAACCGCAGGGTTAGATTTTTTCAAGACATTAGACCGCAGTCCTCAGAAACCAAGAATATTATGTTTTACTCATTTGACTAAACACAGGGCGGAAACCGGGAAACCATATCAGTCTATGCTAGGAACCTATGAACGCTAAAGGAACATAGAGATAATACATAGTACCTATAACTGTACTATTTCTATGTAAAGGAATAATCGAAGACTTGTAAAATTGACATTCATCATTCCACACCAATGATTATAGAATTTAAACAGAGGATTCTTTAGGCATTGATCCACACCCCACACTGTTCGGCTCAGTTAAAGAACCTGCTGTTGGGTTGCCCGCGTTTACGTCTCAAGTCCTGTCAGAGAAGACAATCTCATCAGTGGGGACAGCACGATGATAGTTTGTGGAATTGGAAATAAATAAACATGTGTAGCATCTCAAGTAGGTCTGTGAAATGAACGTTAATAATAATTTATTAGGTACTTAAATTATGTTACATTATGTGGCAATATAGTCCTTATTTTTACCTTTGTTTTTTTTTCCTGTTTGGCCACCTGCTCATGGTATTCTTTATAATCAGAGTTGTCTACAAAAGCATACACCTTATCGCCCTCTATTCGAGTTATTGGTTTTTTTGTAGTAGTTGTTGTTTCCTGTGATTCATCTTCATTCTGATCTAAATTATCATCTGAAGAGCCTACTTTATTCTCTTCAACATCAGGGTCACTTATATCACTGCTTTCACTACTCTCACTGTCTTCAGCCCGAAGCACAGCGGCCTCTGTCCCGTCTTCCTCCTTATCCTCCTGGGTAGATTTTTTAGATTCTTCTTTATCAGCTTCTTCAACCTCTTCTTTATCACGTTCTTCAGCCTCTTCTTTATCAGCTTTTTCAGGCCCTTCTTTATCAGATTCTTCTACCTCTTCTTTAACAGCTTCTGCAATCTCTTTACTCTTTTCTGTGGAAATTTTCGGTACTTTATCCTGTTTCTCTTCCTCAACAGTTGTCAGGGCTTCTTCATCCTTTACAGTTTTTTCTAGACCAAGCGTTTTTTTTTTCACTAAGCCATTAATTTCTGGTTTATTATTCGATCGAGCTTCCCGCGTTTCCTTTTCATGCCTCGTAGGTAGTTCTTCGCGTGAACGTTGTATTCTTTCTATTTTAGTGTTTTCTTCGTGTCTGGCTTCTTCTTCATGTTTGTGACTATTTCTGTTAGAATCAGGTGCTTCGCGTTCTTTATCTCTATTTCCGTACCTATTGTGATCTTCTTCATCGGACATTTTTTTGGGACCATGTTGCTCCTTCTCAGTGGCATCTTGATTGGAAATGCGATTTTCTGTGTTAGCACTACGTGGAACGTCTTCGGTAGATCCCTTTTTAACATTTTCTTTCGAGGTACGCTCAGTTTTCTCATACTTATTTCTAGATACTGGATTATGTTCTACGTTGTCTGTTCGTTCGTTGAACACTTTCTTTTCGTAAGCATTTCTCGTTAGATATTTGTATTTAAGCCTGAGATTTTCCGCCTGTGATGAAGCTTCGGTCTTCATGACAGCTTCAGTATCAATTTTACCTAAATTATCCATCTGTGGGTTAACTCTTAATTTCGTATTTTTATTGTATTCTTCCTTGTCGTAATCTCTATTGTTTTCTCGATAGGTCAGCTCACTTTTATTAGTTTTACTATTGCTATTTGCGTCACTGAATCTTTCAAGGCGAGGTGGAGGCGTTTCTATATTCTTGATTTTAATGGCTGCTTTATCAGCCACTTTTTCGGCAAGTTCGTCGAATTTCTGTGACGCGAGAAGTTGATTTATAAAGTCTTCCATATCGTAGTTGCTATTTGATTGATGACGAATCGTATTTGCTGACATTTTTATGTTACATAAATGTACCATAACTGGAAAATGAAAATTTACGATCGTTATTATCGATGTTCTTTCTTTTTTGTTTATAAAGTATGATAGAGTTTGTTTAACGAAAATTTACGGTGAATTAGCCCACAATATTCAAAAAGCTCGTCCGGGAAACACTAATAACACTCAATACTGATTATTTTCATACGTTATTGACTTATATTATGCATCCATTACTCAATATTTTACAAGTTTATGGTTTCGATTCTATTGCGCACTGACAGGACGACAGGACTGAACTAAAATAATGGCGTTCGTCTCTTCCTGTATCTATAAAAAAAATTAGTGACATGCGTTTAGTCTAGTTTAGTACTGTCAAAATGCGCAACAGAATGGACAATATTGTAATATATTATGTTCACTAAAGAGCATTGAGAGACATAGGCGCTGCGCAAACGTAGACACTGTAGTGTCTTGTATTGGATACAAGCAAACGGCAACTAGCAGTAAATATTTCATTTGCATTTAATGACTAAGGAATCGACCACTTCATACGCAGACGCAGCCACTGTGGTTTCCAGTTGCTTCTTGACAACTATCGATCGCCAATTAAAAAGTGTTTAGTGTTAGCAACTAGACACTAAACAGTTATTAGTGGAAGACACAAGCAATAATAAAAGATTTCCATGTAAATACTTCGTCGACATCCATTGTGACACTGGCGGAACACAACCACGGTACTGTTCCCAGTGTCCAGTAGTAGCAACCTGCGACTGTGTCCGGTTGCCGTTACCGGACACTGCAACCACGGTTTCCTGTGATGGTTTCCCGTATCGGTAACACGTTTCGTGTCGTGTCTACGTTTGCGCAGCGCCTTAGTCTTGATTTAAAGAAGATCGCAGACTAATTCACTGTTTTCGTTTGACAAACTTCTTTTCTAGAAACAATATTTACTCACAAAAGTAATATATAATCACATAGCTCATTTTTTGCTTCATACAAGACTTCTTGACTTTAATTTAAATAACCATGAAATCATAAACAATAATGTAAGTAATAAAAATACACTTATTTTTAGTGATAAGGCAAACCGCCTACCTGTAACAATATGGGTTGACTTCACAAAATGTCATTATCGCTACGGGCTTACCTATACACAAGCTACACTTTATCAACGACAGAGGTAAATGCAGCTATCGACGCCAACACCTCGCCAGCATTTAGTAACTCGAGCACTCGAGTGAAATCAATAAAATGATTCAAGTGGTAAAATCTGACTCGAGTCGCATCCCTAGTTCGGAACAGGGAGGGCTAAAAAGGCCGCCATAAATGAATCATAAATATGATTCATATCACAAATGTCATAATATCCACTTAAATGATGACTCTTAATATCATACGCGTAAGGCTCATATTCCGCAATCATCTGTTTGACAGTTACCATGGAGATTCGTAGATGAATAGCTAAATGTGGCCTTTTAGGCCCCCAGTTCTTCTATCTCGGCATTTTTTCTTATTCTCCAGCTGACGTCTGGTCTCTGTTCAAGGTCCAAGACCCCAAGATCGGTCGTAAGACCCTTCGCTTCTTTACTAGGCCATATCCAGAGAATGGAAGAAGATCGCGGACTCGCGGTGTTAAAAGAGCCTATCTGGGGCGAGGTCCCGTGAACTCCCGTGGGTCGACCCAGATATCGGAGAAGCGATTTAGTGGAGGCTGATCATTGGGAGCTTTATGCTATTATTGGCGAGAAACTGCCAGAGATCGAGGTGAGTAGCGTTCTCTTGTTGGCTAGAGACTAGCTGAGCTAAGACCAATTTTGGGTCACTGAGCCAGCGAAGTAGACCGCTTAGATTACGTAAGAAAAATCTGGCAGCCACATCGACCAACAAACAATCCATCCCTTTCTCGCTTATAGACGTTTTCATAAGAGGATACAGAATAGGACGTTTATTTCCGACAGCAACTGTCATATTATACGTAATCATGCGGCCGAAGTTTGGTGTTGTGCCGGTGATAAGCAATCCCCCTTTGATCCCATAAAAAGGAAATTAGTTAAAAAACTGTTAATTAAAACTAAAAAGAAAACTGTTAATTCTAATTGAATGCTACTCGATCGGACTTTTCATTGTTTGAGGTTTCGGGGGGCATTCGGCACGCTCCCTCCATACAACTAAATCAACAGCGAAACAAGGGTAAATATGGTTGTAAAACAGGAAACCTCTGCCGAACTCTACAGGGAAAACAGTAGCCGGTTGGATTGCCAGCTAAAGGGTTAACATTTCCGGGACTATTCTAGGTTATGGGAGTCGGGCCGTAGTAAAATATATGTAAATAAATAGGTATTTAATTTAGCCACAATAATTTTTTTACTTGTTGTATTTTTTAAAGGGAAAAGAAAAATGCAAGTTATTTTCAAATATTTATATACTGTAGTAGGTATATTATGTTTATGGTGTATACATATTGTGTATTAATATAATATTAAAAAAAACAATGAAAATTGAACACCTCGCTTTTACTTAAAGATTAGTCTATTTACTGGACACGGGACAGGACGCGAAATTCAGAGACATTCCCGGATTTGCCGACCATCTGGCAAGCCAATACAGGTTTTGGTACTATGTTCATCAGGTTATTGAAGATTCTTCTCAATCATCACTATTCTCAGAATTCCTCACAATTTCACGCACTATTTGTTTCGCAAAACAATTTTGCAACGCCTCCGTCACTTTTTTAGCTATAGGTACTAAACACTGCCAGAATTAAATATGACCTTTCTGCACATAAATTCTTTGAGCTTCCAACTTCAATCTCTCCATCTCTCTCGTGTAGCCGCTTGTCTCTTTCCTCGTCGAAACTCGATGCTCTAACGCGATGTATTCCGAAAGTACTCGTTCTCATGGCGCGGAGCGACAGACGATAGGCGTCGGCGACTCCTTGAAGAAGATGTTCGTGGTTCGGCTGCTTATGGGACTAGGGATGCTGGTGATAGGGGCTCTGAAAAATTTATTTATTTATTTATCTATACAGAATATTTTTTTATGTAGTGCGCAAAATTTGCAGAGTGATTCAGTGTCCGTTCCCAAATGCAACCGCAGCACCGAAATTCACTCCAAAACAATATAAAAATTAGATTTTGTATGGCTTGCGCTAGTAAATTATGCATGTCCCCCATACAAAGTCGAGTTTTCGTTCTGTTTTAAAGTAGTACCAATACTGCGGTTGCATTTAGGTACTGATTCTGAATCACTCTAGAAATTTTGCACACTACATCAAAAATTATCCTGTACAACAACAACAGCACCAAATTTTTTTATTTCAAGAAGTTTTATTAGGTACTTGTACATGATTGCATAAACTTACCTTCTAGAGTTTCATTCAGTATTTCGTCAATGTTATTATCATCATCTATGATTTCAGACTTAACAGTCACTTCAACTGGCACATCAATTTTTGCGGTGCTGATGCAGGTGCTGTTAGACTCCTCACTTGATGCAGATATGTTTAAGAGCTGGGGCTGTCCATCTGTAAGAAGAATGACTATAAAAACACAGTCAGCAACAAATAAAAAAAAACAGCCCTTTACTGTCCCACTGCTGGGCATGGGCCTCTTCTCACAATGAGGAAGATTAGGTCTTAGTCCACCACGCAGGTCTGGTGCGGGTGGACTTCACACACCATCGACAACTTTATGAGGCTCTCTCAGGTGTGCAGGTTTCCTCACGATGTTTTCCTTCACCGTTAACGCAAGTGATAATATAATCAAATTCTGAGTTTTTATTACTCTTTTAACTTACTTTTACTCTTTTTATATTACTTTTACTCTTATTTTTTTAACTCTTTATTACTTTTTTATTCTTCCAGACTTACTTTTTATGGGAATGTGACTTCTCAAGTCTCAACGTAATATTTTCCTTTAAGCATTTAGGAATGTTTCTAGCATGTCGTACAAGGATCATCGTGAATCGGCCGGTCTTTGGTAGGTACTTATTTTCACAAGAAAAACACATGACTTTATAGTTTAAGCCATTTCCACAATAAAAAATCCTGCATCAACCATCCGTTGGAATTTATTGTGAATCTAGTATTTTGCTTCAACCATTTGCATCATTACTCCTCTTTTTGAAGCAACTTGCCCAATAATGTCTGAATAAAAATATACGAATTTGATGTTTGTTATAAACATATCGAGGACTGCAATTAACAAAAACTTCAATCAAACCAAACCAATATGCTTGATCATATAAGTGCAGCAGTGCTGGCAAGCGGGTGGACAAAAACGTTTTCTCCATGCCTTATCTCCTTGAAAGAAGAGAAAACAAAAAATCGAGAAAGAGATAGTTTTGTCTACGATTTTTCTTTCAACAAACCCGTTTTGGTCAACTTTTGTTTCCTTGACAAAAGAGAAAACGAAAAATCGAGAATGAAAAGAAGAGATTTTTCTCCAATTTGCTATGCTAATGCACGACGGGAGGAGAAACCAGTTTTCTCCACCCTTTGTAAAGGTACCGAGAGAAATAACGGTAAAGTAATGGTTTTGTCCCCAGTTTATAATCCCCAACAAAAGGACTGTTCTAAGTTTATAGTGTGTATCTGTGTATCTGTCTATGGCATCGTAGCTCCATAACGGATGGACCGATTACAATACTTTTTTTTTTATTGAAAGCTAGTTTAATCGGGTATCATCTTAGCTATGTTTCATGAAAATCTGTTCAGCCGTTCAAAAGTTACAGCTCTTTTTCTAGTTGGAGTCGGGGGTTCTTGACGGTTAGGTTATTCTCTCTCCCTTTTTTTTCCTTGCTAGCGCTGCAGGTGGTGTGTGGGTGTTGGGTTGTACGTAGCACAAAGATATTATGGTTACACAAATTAACACAGAAGATAATATAGTTCCACACAACACAATAGGAAAGAAATTAAAGAGAAAGAATTGGAGAAACAGAATAAGATCACAGAGATGGATGGCGTACGGAAATTAAACAAAAGCTGGTATGCGCGTCAGCGCTCGATTATCCGCGACACAGGCTTCGCGGAGGATGACAATAAGACGACTGGCGCGGCACGCGGCGGCCGTGGTTTCGCTGTAGTAGCCTGCGCAAGCGCCCGGGGGCGTACTATTCATAAGTATTCTTTGGTAAGGTTAACTTAAGCAAACTTTGAACCAAATATACACTTTAAGTCCATAGTATTTTTTGATAATACATGCAGTATTTTTAGATTTTCATGAAACAAGCGTGTATGTATGTTGCGTAGAATTAAACAAAAATGCGATAGAATTATTGTACTTTTCATTCTACGTCATCGTTACGCAATTACCAAAGAAGCCTCTTAAGCCATTTTCGTTACGATACCTACGTCAAAACATTCGTGGTAGGCCACTTGGGTGCATGATCGAATCACAGTAACGTGGTTATCTATGCGCGTTTTCTATGCACCAAATGGAAAATGTAATGAATGTAATTAATACATAGAAATAATAAGTAGGGCTTCCCCCTACAACTAGAACAAGCAATAAACAAAATATCGCAAAGAAAAACAGACCTTATCACAATCGCTTAAGAATTGTATTTGAAGTAAAAGGAGACGAGACCCTCTAGAAAGAGCGACCACGGAGCTGTGTGTCTCGTTTTAACAATTGCCAGGATAGAAGTTGGTACATTTTAGTAGATTTGGTACGAAGATTGGAATCGTACACAAAAATTATTAAAATAATGAATTTATTATCTTGCTAGATGTACAATGTTTTTTAAAATTTAAATATAAACAAATTTACCATCATAATCTTTTTTCGTAATTTTATAATTAAAAAACTAAACCTCCGTACTTTTATGATAGATTTTATTAGTGTATTATGACAACTTCAAAAAAAGCTCGTGTCATTCAATTTGTGACAGGTTGACGGTACTAAATTAATATTTAATCGTATTTTAATATTTTATTTACAAAAATGGTGAGTGTGATGCGTGAAAGGTTGTGGAATTGCAACATATTCTGGCTGTAATAATATCCTTCCACGGGTAACCTTGAATATAATGAAATTTTACAAAATGTGTCTAAGTTGCTGATAGGGTGACAATATTTACATATTACTGTCGGACTTTGAGTTTGTACTAGTGCTACGATTTCACTTATTAATTAAATCAATGACAAATTTTAAAATATAATTATTAATTATAATTAGTTCGCTATTTCGGCATCCTAAAAATTTTGATTACTATAAAATTTGGGAAAAATTCGGTGGCGATGCCAGTCATCATTTTAAGCCAGATGACTTCAATAAGTCATGTTCACGAAAGACATTAACTAATGTACCGACCCGACTGCAATGCCTAATTAATAGCTTCGAAATAATACTGTTTATGTTAACCTGTCTTTTTAGTACGCTTTTATTAGCTTCACCTGTAAGTAACTAACATGTAAGAAAATCTTGGAAGTTAAATTTGACCCACTTCCCGGTTTCCGATTGAGCTGAAATTTTACATACACGTTTAGTTTAGATGACAATGTATGGTTAGCTAAGTTACGTCATTCTAAATCCAATATGGCAGGCTCCCAAAGATGGCGGACTAGTTAATTAATAAGCACTCCCATGATATAGGTATCAAATGAAAGGGTTTGCTGAGAAGAATACGAAAAATCGAAGTCAAGGTCAAAGTCGACAACAAAGTGCAATTCGAAGTCAAAGTCAAAGCCGATGCAGAGGCCGAAGCCGAAGCCAAAGTTGAGGCCGAAGCCCAAGGTTTTTATTTCAACTGGGCCTTTGCAGGCACCTTCAGAAGCGTGTTTTTTGTTTTTTTTAAACTATAATTTAAAAGCTTATTGTATAGTTGCGTTAAAAGTTTTTTTCGTTTTTATATTTTTATTTTACTATCCTGTGTCCTTTGTGCAAAAAATAAATTTATTTTCTTTCTTTCTATTACATAGGACCTACATAACAACGGTATCGGCGGAATGTGGATGTACAATAGTAGTACATTTCTGCCTAAACTTTCGGGGATGAATGAATGATACGTGATGCTATGTATGAGATGTTATTTAATATCGTGTGTATAAACGAAATGTAGCAAGTATCTACCTGCCAGTGGCGTGCACAGACATTTCTTACGGTGTAGGTAAAAATAGCTTACTTGTTGTATTGTCAAGTTAAATGATTTTTTATGATTGGCCACCTCACTCTAAGACTTAAATTAACTGATATTACACACAATTAATGTAATTATTATAATATTATTCAATACTATTTTTTTTAAGGTAGGCAGGCTAGTAGGCAGTCAGGTGTATTTTTTCTTCACGGAGTGCACGGCGTGCACTGCTACCTGCATGTTTTATATTATATTCATTTCATGTTTCG
Source organism: Allophyes oxyacanthae (assembly GCA_932294325.1). Taxonomy (NCBI): domain Eukaryota; kingdom Metazoa; phylum Arthropoda; class Insecta; order Lepidoptera; family Noctuidae; genus Allophyes; species Allophyes oxyacanthae. The sequence goes on along the minus strand of OW028639.1, from coordinate 5,316,746 downwards.
CATACCTTATTGATATTGGCGGTGATAGTGCAATGCTGTGAAACTATTAGGTATCTACCACTTTAAATAAAACCATCCGTCCGTCCGTTGCATCCGTGGGCAAATAAAACAGACCTATCATTATTAGATAAATGGTCCAAGATTTTCTATCCTTGGTAAAACGGAATTTTATTGATATCTAAGTTTGTAGAAATCAAGGAAGATTAAGAAAACTGTTTAATTAGAAAATTGATTCTACATAATTATTGTTTACGATATGGGTACTAAATGTGGTGCGGAGTGGATATATTTAACCATATTTACAAGTGTAGTTACATGTAATTAAACAATGACAGACCGAGCCCACCCCGATAATTCCAAAATTCATCGATTTTTTTAAAGGTATCTGCGTAACTTATTTTTCAAATTCAGTCACACACAAGTCATTACATCACAATTCATCACAGGAAAATTAAAAATGACAACGTCTCACTCGATGCACAAAATGATGGTCACTCTAATAGAGCAAGATAAAATTACTCTGTGGTAACTATCTCAGGTGGCTCGCTGTTTTAGCAGAGTGCACAGTCCTGTTACTTATATAATAAGTCTATGAATTAATATCAAATGCATAGAGCCTGGCCAACGAAAGCTGTCCAAAAGAAAAGGAGGTTCCATTAAAAAAATTAACAGCTGTTATCCCTGTCTATACACTGCATAAACGGAGTTGATACTATCTATTATTCAAGAAATATTATGTGATACTTACCTACATCAGTATTTCCTATTTATTTAATAATATTTACAATATTTCGTCTTGAGGATCATTGACTTATATTGAGGATGGTCATAATCAGAGCACGAATGTTTTGACATATAGTAACGTTAATGTAAGCAAATTTTGATAAAATACATTGAATCAATCGTATTTTTGATCAATTATATATTAAGCAACATATATTATAGTCTGTCAAGAAAGTCATGAAAAGGATTGAGGGCGCCACTTGTATATTCTCTTGTTTATTTTTAATATATTAATGCCGAAAACATTTTTTTATCACAAAAAATCTACATAGAATAGTAAAATAAACACATCGTTGTACCCAAACTGACTCCTACGGTACTTATTTAGGGTTGCGAGCGAAGAAGAATTTTAGTTCCTTCAAAATCCTTTTCATGACTTTCTTGACAGACTATACACACTTGTTTCATGAAAATGTAAAAAAAAAACACAAAAATATCATGGATTAAACGTGTACTTTGATTCTTATGTTTACGTTACGTTACGATACGTCAAAGCATTCATGCTCGGCCCACGGTACCAAATTTTAAGCGCTAAACGAAACTAGCTTAGCATTTTTTATCTTTTACGTATTAAAGTTCATCGCTCAACTTTCCTGGCACGGCCATACATAGAAAAGGTTGAATTAAACAAAAAGTTATTACTATAATAATAATAATAATAATGTGGACTCAGCAATCATAGTGCCGATAGTTGTGACGGCCAATGGCTTAATTGCCAAGAGCCTCGATCAACATCTTATGAGGCTCTCGTTGGGGGGCTGGATCAAGGGCTTGATACAGAAAGCGGTACTCCTCGACACGGCACGCATTGTGAGGAGGTTCCTTTCTCTGCAGCCCTAGCCGCCGGTGGCTTGGACCCTGTTCCCGATGCCGGTGGCCTACTACCTACTCTTTTGTATTTTTAAATGTTTTTATTTTTTTTTATTTGTAAAATTATTTAAAAATATGAATGAATGTAAGTATAAATATTGAATAAAGGTCATAATAATAATAATAATAAATTCTTTATTACAGTAAGGGCACAAAAAATTGGTACAGGAGAGACTTATAAACTAGTAATTATGTCATTACATACATCCAATTTAATAGCAGTAGGACACTGGTAACCATGGTAAGACTTAACTTGTGTTATGGTTGTCAGTGCGCACTTCACATTTGTAGTAAAATAAACCATAAGTACTAATGTAGGTAAATAATATAACATAATATTATTACAAAAGTTGGGTACTTAGTAATATTTAAAAAAATAAAACTTACAGAGTAAAAAGAAAAAAAAAAAAAAAACTATAATTTTAATTTAAAATTTGCATGCATGTATGGTGTGGAGTATGTTGTGTATGTGAGGGTGTGTGTTGTGTATGTGAGGGTGTGTGTTGTGTATGAGCGGGTGTGTGTTGTGTATGAGAGGGGGTGTGTGCGTATGAGTGTGTTAGGTCAACCTTATTATGTTAAAAGATTTTCCGTTTCCTCATAGTTTAGAGTCATAAGCCAAGCAGTGACTTTGTTTTTGCAAGAGTACTTGCTTTCGGAATAAATGTTGCAATGTTTGTTTACGATGTTGTATAAATGGCTACTCATAATATAAAAGTGACGTTTGGCAGCACTTGTTCTATGTGCAACTGTTTCGCAGACCTTATAAGCATTACGTCGATTTAACTGGTTAGCATCAAACTTCAGACTTGGATGCTTACGAATTATGGTATGAAGTACAAAAAGCTGTCTTACAGTTAATAACTTACATTCTGAATATAACAGCTGTGTGGAATATCGAAATGGTTTGAATTTCATAACTTTTAAGACAGCTCTTTGCGCGCGCTCTAGTTGGATGAAATTAGACTTTGGAGCTCCTCCCCATACTGATATACAGTAAGAGAGTATAGACTGGGCTAGTGCATAGTAGACAGTTTTGGCCGTTTTAGAGTCAGTAGAATGCCGGAGATTTTTGAAAATGTAGATAAGTTTGCGAACTCTGGAAGTTAGTTGCTTTAACTGATTTTCCCAACTCATTAGTTGGTCTATGTATACGCCGAGGTATTTTACATGGGAAGATCTAGTTAAGAAATGACAAGAGCAATTAGGCAAGGTATTTACACAAGAATGAGCTTTAAGAGAAAAATTCTGAGTTGAAGGGAGATAATTAGATTTAAGTGAAAATGTTATATATGAGGTTTTATTTAAATTAAGGGTTAACAGATTAGAGGTTAGCCAGGTCATGACTGTTTTGAGGGCTTTTTCAGCATAAGTAATGGTTTCAGTCCAGTTATTACCGTGTATCAGAAGGGCAGTATCATCAGCATAAGTATAAATGGAGCAATTTTGAGAGGAAATTTTACAGAGTGAGTTAATGTATATTAAAAAGAGTGTAGGGCCTAATATTGAGCCCTGAGGGACACCGTAGTCCAGAAAAGCTTCATCGCTCATATATAAGCCGATTTTTACACTTTGTTTACGTTCTGACAAATAATTTTTTATGATTTCCAATCCGATTCCTCGAATACCAATTTTATCCAGTTTATTCAATAAGATGGGTACAGAGACGGTGTCAAATGCCTTAGATAGGTCTAAGAAGATACCTAGGCAATTCATTTTGGAATCTAGTTTTTCAATGACATGATCAGACAAAGCAGCAACTGCATGTTCAGTAGATTTACCTCTTCTAAATCCTCTTCTAAATCCTATAAGTTTATTTATTGGGATTGAGACCACTGATGTGATGAAACAATAAAATCCACACAAAACGTAGGGGTTATTCGTTTATTTTGTTTCCTATAGCCAAAATTGGAAACTATTGCTGAATGTGGTCGAATTTTCCCCGGAGTATTCCACTGTCCGTGATTTTTAGACCTTTCAATTTTGATTCTTCTTAGTGTTTTTCATTTTTATTACCATGTTTCCTTGTGTGTCTGAACTGATAAGAATACCTGTCATTGAAGATGACGATATCTTTTCTAAATAATGTGTTTCACATTTCATTTTCTTCGAGAGCTTCAACTTATATTATAAATTGGTTGTCGCGTTCAATTTCTTTACTATTTCCACAATTTTATGTTTTGTTACCTCGTTGTTGATACTTCCTGAAAAGTAGATACACCATGAAAAAATATATTGCGATTTTTTATAAATAGTCGAAAAGTATCAAGTTGTTTGAATAGAAATTCAAAAAACTAACCTAATAGCGAAAGGATTGAATCTAGTTGTCGTATTTTCTCTACATATTTCCGATTCAAATCACTTTTTACGTCTTTATATTTGTCAATCATAGTAAATAGAAGCTTCTTCATCGAACTTTTGATTGTTTTCGGCATTATTTTAAACAGAACTAACGAAAACATGATGCTTATATAAACACAAGATGACAAAGTACACACAGACTACTGAGAGATACTACGTATAAAGTACAAAACGTCAATGTTACAATTTTGACAATCCTGAATTGTTGCCATAATGAAAGTTTAGAAAATAATTCGTGGACTTCTTTCGCTGGCCAAACTCTAATGTAATGTGTTCATGTTGCTTGTGTTAATATTTACAGATAGATAATTTCTTGTTGCACATAATGGCCAATATTGATGCATATTGTAATTTTGTTTGTAACAGTATCATTAGCACATTAGAGCATGTAATGCCGGGTCCACACCAGCCGATCGAGCCCGAATGAAGGATCTCTCTCTCTTTTGCTCAAACGGGAACGTTTCTTTCGCTCCTGTTTGAGAGATGCCTTCGTTCGCTCTCGTTCGGCCGTTGCGGATCCGGTATTAGTACATAACTACATACTAGTGTACATTCTATGAGTACATAGGCCTATCAGTAAGTATTTACTTAGTACTTTATTTAAAAAATTGTCGTGTTAAGATTATCTAATAATTAATAATTTTAATGTATTTGCATGCCATTATTATATGGCGGAATGTGTCTACACTAAAATCTTTTATACCGTTCTAGATACTCAAAGTTTATACCGCATTGATTTGAAAGTAAGTCTTTCCTTTAAGAGGGCTATGTACTCATAGACTATACAATATGTCGTGGTGTAGTAAATAAGAAGTACTTTACTATTTGGAAGTAATTTTTCTCAGCCACAGTAGCACACAGTAGTTTTAGTAATATAATCAGCCATATATTGAGTCCATACTCACGCGGCAAAAACCGCCTAAAGGCATGTGTATAGGAGCCTTTACTCTGAGTCTTTTTTTTTCAGTAGGTAGTTGACAGCTCTTTGCGTCATTACATTTGTTTTTTTCGTAGGTTTTTTTTTTTACTAAACACTGGTATTGGTATCATATAACCTTCTCCTTCTACGTTTTGAACATTGCATGAGTAAGAAGAGTACGAAAACATATGTCATGGATCCGTTGATTAGTGTTGACAACTAATTAATGTCATGGCGGCTTATTTTAATTTTCTACCCGCGAATTTGTTTGCTCCGAGGTTTTTTCAATACTTTCATTAGTGACTTTCACAAGTTTTTTTACCAAACGAAATCAAATCCGTTCTCCAATAATGTCCGTGCCAGCTTTGAGACAGCCTAAAAACATTAATGTGGAAGAGAAAAACCAGAAAAACAAAGAACAACAAAGCACTGCGACGTCTTACTGCGAACCACAAAATTATTTGATTGTTACTTTGAAAGATGGAAAGAAGCTTGTGGTGTCCTCAGATGCTTACAACGGCATATTCACGGCTGGGGAGCTCTACAGATGTGTGTTTTGCGAGACAGAAATGGTTCGCGACGTTATTTGTAAAGAGCGACACAAATCTTCTCAGAACCACAGAAACATCTTAGAGAGCTACCCTCACGCCGAAGAGTTTAAGGAGAATCTAATCAGGAAGGTACGTGAACGCTTATAATAATGTATTTGTATAACTCCCGATGCAGGCCACACAGCTGCCAATTTAAAATGGAACTGGGCTAGTCAGATCTGCCGCATACCGTAGGAGCTTTGGACAAACACAACCACACAGTGGGTCCCAAATCGCAGAAAACGGCAAGGCGGCAGGCCCAGGAGATGGCGTGATGAGCTGGATTTCTATGTCAAGGATTGGCCCCAAATTGCTATAGACCGGAAAAAGTGGAAGGAGGGAAGGGATGCCTTTGCCCTGCAGTGGGATACTACATTGTGTTCGGCTCCCAGTCGAACCAGATGCGACTGAATATCAGTATTGTACACGGAGCGACTGCAATCTGACCTCTGCTACACAATTACTGGGAGACGGATACTCTAAGGTTTGACCAGTTGTTAGACTTGGATCGCTGACTCCTGTAACAACTGTTATTGGTACACATATGTAATAAACTACTGACTCCAAAAATCTGATGCTTAAACATGTAAAAAGTAAACAGAAAGCCTAGAACATTTGAACAAATGTGTGTTTTATTCTTGTTTTTATTATTTAGTAGGGAGGGATCCACGAGAAAGAAAACATATTATTCTCAATAATTATTATTTATTCTGTGCTAGTATATTATGGCATATCTGTAAACATAATTATTATTATTTTATTAAAAGCCTGTAATATCCCACTGCAGGGCAAAGGCCTCCCTTCCCTCCTTCCACTTTTCCCGATCTATAGCAATTTGGGGCCAATCCTTTAAATAAAAGTCTAGCTAATCACGCCATCTCCTTCTGGAATCTGGGCCTGCCGCTTTGCCATAAACATAATGCATTATATATATTTGAGTGTAATATATTATTAAGTAAATAAATAATAAATTTATCCAGTTCTGTGTGTATATTGTATGTGATCTTAATTTTAGATGTACAGAAAATTAATAAATTAAAAAACTTGTAACATAAAACAATTTTTGTGATATTGTTGGACAGCGGCTCCCAAACTAGGCGTCCACCTGTATCTCAGAGCTATGGAATCCATATTAAATATAGAAGACTTGTACCAATTATTGTATTAATAATTTTGTATTTTATTTCCAGATAAATGGAGCGGACTACTATTGCACAATTTGCAATGTAATAGTAACTTCTCAGTTTCTCCACAAACACATCACTGCTGACGTCCACATGGGAGAGCTTCAGCAGGCAATCGCACGAGGATATGCTTACAAACCTTATAATTAAAATATATATTATTGTCTTGTTAAATCTGCTACTTATTTAATTCTTTATTTAAAAATTCTTTGTTTTCTTTTAAATGTTGCTCCATGCTAAGATTTCTCCTGTATTGTGGGTACAGTTTACAAACCTCTCACATGCACACACACCCAGACCCGGAACAATTTATCTGTCGGCCATACAAATATTTCCTGTGTGGGGATCAAAACTGCGGCACGTAGCGCAGAAATCCAATCGTCATTGTCAATTAGTCATTGGGTCAATAGTGCCATCAAATTTATTTCAATAATAGGAAATTAATTACAACAGGTAACAAGCAATCATTATAAACGTAATTCTATGTTGGTCTAGAACAGATTCGAGACTAGCATACTTGCATAGCATGGTAGCTATAGTTCGCTGACCGCCGCTCATACCCCGCAATCTCCCAGTACAAGCCAAGATTCTGTCTCTAGGCCAGCAAATTTAATAACAGCTTAAAACTGGTGGGTTTTTTTTATCTTGTGAACAGATACAAAGTGGAAATGAACTTTCATCAATAGATTAATGATTTTTTTCCCTGTGAACATAAATTATAATATTGATAATATATCCACAAAAGCTTGGAAAAATCCAGCCATTACTATACCACTGTTGGGCACGGCTTATTCTCAGAAAGAGAAGGGTTAGGCCTTAGTCCAGCTTTACTCCATGCTGACCTAGTATGGGTTGGCAGACTACTTTGGCCTTGAACAGTACTGTCGGGTTGTCTCGATATTGAAGTAGGTAATTTGAAAAGGCTGAAGTCTTGAACGGGTTACGAAAGATGGATAAATAATAAAACAAAGTTTTTTAAATACATATTTATTATAACCTCTTCCGCTTCTTATTCATGGACCGTTTCTTAGTATTTTTCTTGCCTGTTTTGTTTATTTTAGCGATCTTCCTCTTGTGCAGCCATACAGGGTATTGTCCGTTTTGATCTTTGAGTGTTTTTGTACTAAAAACTCTTTTCTTACCATCTTCGTCAACGACAACTTTTTCGTCATCAGAACTCATTTCAACGTCTTCTTCAACCTCTTCAGGTACTTCCTTTGCCTTTTTCTTTTTTTTCTTTGACGCTGCCTGCTTGGTTATCGCGCCAGCATCCAGAAATATAACTTGGTCAGATTCCATAACCTCTTCAGTGGTCTTTTCAGGTTTTTCTTCTTCTTTAACGCCTAACATTTTCTTTAAACGCGCCAATTCTTTTACAGCGTAACGTTCGCGCTTTACGGCCCTGCATTTTCGCTTCCACCTGCTTCTTAATGATTTTGCCATCGTGTTTTATAAACAAAAATATTTTTGCGCGACGTGCTTTTTGACGCAAAGCACATGAAAGAACGAAACGTCAAAATAGTTCAGTGTTGACAGATTTACATTTTAAAGTACACTCGACTGACACATAAATGTTTGTTTTTTACAATACTTATTGAGTTTAATAATAATAATAACTCTTTACAGGCCAAAAGATGTACAAAATGTAGTGCCAATTGTATGTAAGATAAGTTTGTAAGATTATTTATTAATACTTGGGCTTCCACAGCCACGATATTACTATTCGCAATATTGTTTCGTTTGCCTAAGTGCTTGTTCACGTTGGAACGCGCGGGCGCGGTGGCGAAATAGGCGCGGTAGACGTCGCGAGCTCGTGTTCACATTAACCGCCAGGCGTTCGCGCGAGTGTGACGTATTGTCAGAGGTTGTAAATATGGACCACGATCTTTTATTTTTAACCGAAAATTCATACCTAAAGTGGGAGATGCTAAAAATTAGAATTGGCGTGCACGAAATTAATAAAGAAAGAGAACGGTATGGTGAATTTCATACTTCTAGCCTGAACAGCACTAATAAACTCTTCTGTATTGAACGACATGAAAGAAACGTGCTATCGTTTCTAGCGACAAGTTCAAACTGGTTGAACTTACCTGACGTCGCGAGTGAATCGCGCGCTCCGCCGCTAGTTCGACGTGAACACACACAAACGTCTCAGTCGTTTGATAATGCCGCGAGCGGGCCGCGCGCGTCGGTCGCTAGCTTGCCCGCTACTTAGACCGCACGTGCGTTTTGTACGTGAACACTTGGATATAAACTCAAGTGTTTGATATTTCGTGACCGCGCCCGCGCCCGCGCCCGCGAATCAACGTGAACAAGCACTAATATATTATAGCCGCAACGAAAAATATGAATTTCGGGTTGTTGTAGTACTGTTAATTTAATTCTGTGTACATTCACGAATAGAAATGCCTATTGCTTCGCTGTTCTATTATTATTATTCCCTTTATTTAATTTTTTACAAAATTATTTAAAAATATATAAAAAAAATATTTTTATGTAAATAATTTTACAAATAAATAAATAAAAGATTTAAAAATATAAAAGAGTAGTAGGCCACCGGCATCGGGAACAGGGTCCAAGCTACCGGTGGTCAGGGCTCTAGAGAGAGAAACCTCCTGACAATGCGCGCAGTGTCAAGGAGTACTGCTTTCTGAATCAAACCCTTGATCCAGCCACCTAGCGAGAGCATCTCGAGGTGTTGGTAGAGACTCTTGGCAATTAAGCCATTAGCCATAACGACTATCGGCACAATGATTGCTGACTCCACGTCCCACATATCGACAAACTCCCGAGCCAAGTCCAGATATTTGATTTGTTTATCTCTTTCGGCTTTTACCAGGTTCTCATCATGTGGGACGGTAATGTCAACTATTAATTTTGTTTGACAGCAGTGTCGGTGATAATTATTACGAATTACGATTACGAAAAAATAACCAAAACAAACAATTTATTTAATTATCAGGCAGTTGAGACAACCTGGTAAGTGCATGTATCCTGCTGTTCTGTCTTTTCTTAGGGAAAAATATTTTAATTGGCAATACTAAATGATAGCTGTCAAACTAACAAGAGTTCTTGATAGTGTTAATTTCCATTTTTATATAATTCTGGCCAATCAAAATGCATTTTAAATTTTGTACAAAATCATGATTGGTTTTTCCGTTGAATATAGATTTTATTTTACATAATTGAAATGTCAACTATAAATAGCCTTATTGGGTAGCGAAACCGTAATCTTCCAGAAATCGATTTATTTTATCTAGTGCGGTGTCGTAGTGCGCTCAAAAATCGCCTAAAACTTGTACATCAATTAGCATCTCTAGTTGTTTTTGTCAATCAATCAAATCAACTCGAGTTTTGTTTTCGGTTTTGAGAATTGTGATTTCACAAAAGTCAAAGAATATTTTTTGGAATTGTTCCAAAAATTCCAAAATAAAAATCGTCACTGTTTGTTTTTATTCCGGTTCATATCCTTGTTTATTCCTGTTTCCCTTTGTCTCATGTCGCTTGCGTTGTTTTTAGTTTCCAATGTAAGCTGCATTGTGAATTAGTGAGTGATTTTTGTAACCGGTTATTTCTCTGAAAATGGGCTCTCTGAAGCCTGAAAATGAATCTAAACAAGATTTAAACGATAGCGGATACGTGCACGATGGTAAGTATCACATCCGATAGGATGTATCTAATGTATTCTTTTTGTCCTAATAAAATTCATGCGTTGTCGCAATATTTAGTTAAACATACCTTTTTAATGGAGAAATAATTTTATTTGGAACATATATAGCACTTAAAGGAGCAATGGCCTTCGTTTCATGGATCTTGTGTCGAAATGAAGCTTATAAAAGGACTTTGAAGACCTCATAGGGCTTATACCTGTGACAAGTATTGTACTCATATCATATTCATAATGAATAACTTTTACTATGGGATCAACACTGAAATTGCGAAAAAATTATCAGCTGTTCCATACAAATAATTCAATACTTATTACTCTATAAAATTTATGTTACAGCAGTTTTTTTTTGCAATTTCCATATTGATCCCATAGTAAAAGTTGTTCATAATGATGAGTACAATCACCTCTTGGGCTTTATTTAAGGTCCTACTGCTCTAGTCCCGATCCCTTTATTATTGTTATAAACAAGGGTTTAAACTCTTATTCAGAGGCAAATCATTATTATCCTAGTCTTATTTGTATTCACATTAAATTACATTATTCTCGCAGCTCTTACCACAACATTGTACTGTTAATGATTGTAATCTATTATTTGAAAAGAGTTTCCATGGAGTTTCTTGCCGGTTCTTCTCCATAGGACCTACTATTTGAACCGTGTAATTAGAGTCTCGACATTTCATAAGTGCCTGTATCTGGTTTACATGAAATAAAGATCTATTCTATTCTATTCTACTCATCATTTAAAAGAACTTTTATTATTCAACAAACAATGAAATCAAGTGAAAACAGGGCAATAGCTAACAATGTACTAATATCCCCTTGTTATGGAAGCAGACTTTTGGCCGCAGGGCGTGGTGTGCCGTCGCTTTCGTGGACAAGTGCCACAGGACAGCACAAAGACTTATAGCAAAGTAAAGTGCTAGTAACATAGTCCTAAGCCTTATTTGCTAACAAAATTTTGTATTTAACTTATATGTATATGTTTCGTCATCTATCTATGCCACCGAGTGGCACCTATCATGCAGACAAGCCATGGTGTCTGCGATGAATGGCTGCACCGACGCCTTCTATGTTTTTGTCTTCGAAGTTCACTCAGTGCCGTTTTTGTGGAAATAAACTACTACTATAAACTATCCTCAAAGGTGCCCAAGATACAGGCTTAGCCTAGTTTGGGACCAATGGAAGGTATTTTTAACCCCCGACAAAAAAGAGGGGTGTTATAATTTTAACGTGTCTGTCTGTGGTATCGTAGCTCCCAAAGGGTTGAACCGATTTTGGTTTAGTTTTTTTGTTTCATAGATAATTTTATCCTGAGTGTTCTTAGCCATGTTTCATGAAAATCGGTTCAGCCGTTCAAAAGTTACAGCTCTTTTACTTGTTGGAGTCGGGAGTTTTTGACGGTTAGGTTATAAATCATATTGTAAATATTTATTGATATTAATATTTTTGCAGCATCCGTGTCTGAGAACGGGTACAAGGGTCAGGCTCATCTTTTGGACTTGTCTGATGATGTGCTGCTATGTATCCTGAAGCTTTGTTCCCCAAGGGACCTGAAGGCTTTGGGACAGTAAGTCTCTATTTAAGAATATTTTCTATAACAAAAAGTATAAAATAATTTCCATAAAAAACTTAACAGCTTCTGAAGTCGTTTCCACTGCCAAGCTAAGTGCATTGAAGAATTAAAGGCACCAAGTTCAGAAGCTGTTAAGTTTTTTATTTTTTAGTTTTTGAAGTCGGTTTTTACTTCTTTTTGAAATTTATTTTATTTTTCTATATTGAGTAGCATAAACAATACAGAAACATGTAATTACAGCAATCGCAAGTGATATTCTGTTATTCATTCAAGAGTTCCATTGTCTATCTCCGAAGGTCTTCATCAGATCTTCACCAAATTTGAATGGGACCACCTTGAGAGTATATCCTTTAAAAAAAGACAGAATTTTCAAAATCAGTCTGCAATTGACGGAGTAATCGTGTAACAAACATACAAAACATATAGTCAAATTGATAACCTACTACTTTCTTTGAAGTTGGTTAAAATTTAACACCGCAGCGAACACAAACTGACTGCTGGAGTACTAATTTTTTACAGTTGCAGGCAAAGAAGATTTTAATTTCCTTGAAAATTCTTTTTTACTGTATCCTAACGGACTGTATCTTTTATTTATTTAGCACCTGTCCCCGTCTTGGAGCCCTAGTCTGCGACCGCACGCTCTGGACGCGCGTGGACGCTCGCTGCTCGCCCGTCGGCCAGGAGCGGCTCCGGTGGCTGCTGAACCACTGCCTCTCACCCGCTACCCTCGAGTTGAAGCTGACTGGATACGCCAGTAAAGATAGCAGGTGATTATATATTTTTTTATTTTTTTTATTATAATTCACAAAACTGATGTTCAATCTCACATACAAAATAAAAAGCTTAAACATAATACATCTGATTGACATCTACTAGATGTGAATCTAGCATGCATAATTAAGTAAGACACTTATGTATTATCTAAGATAATTATGGAATTATTAGTTTTTACTGCTATACTAAGAAAGAATACAAATTAATTAATTAATTAAGTCACTGAGTTTGGATTTGATATACACGCTTTTATTAGCTTCACCTGTAACTAACTACCTATGTAAGAAAATCTTGGAAGTTAAATTTGACCCACTTCCCGGTTTCCGAGTTGAAATTTTGCATACACGTTCAGTTTGGGTGAATAAAGCGTGTTCTATAGTTTTTTTAAACTGTAATATTTTCATTGATTAAAAATCTTTATTATTAGAGACGCGCCGAATTTTCATTTAGTATTCGGTATTCGGCGGCAAATGTTGCGGAATATTAGACGATATTTTAAATAAAAATCTCCGCACAGTTTTAAGAGCTTGTTATTCAGCCAACATTACAAGAGAAGAAGAGAAGTTTTTTAACCCCCCACAAAAAAGAGGGGAGTTATAAGTTCGTAGTGTGTATCTATGTGTCAGTCTGTGGCATCGTAGCTCCAAAACGGATAGACCTATTTCAATGCAGTTTTTTTTATTGAAAGGTTGTTTAATCAGGTATCATCTTAGCTATGTTTCATGAAAATCTGTTCAGCCGTTCAAAAGTTACAGCTCTTTTTCTAGTTGGAGTCGGGGGTTTCTGTGAGGTATGTTAGTTTGACTTATTGAATAATACTTTTGTTAATTGTCTACAGATGTCTCGGCATTCAAGATCTGCATTGGCCAATCGAGGCAGATTCAGGTGAGTGTCAAAATAATTTCCCACTGGCCCACTGCTGGGCATGCCTCTTCTCGGAATGAGAAGGGTTAATGTATTTCTCCTGTATCCTGTCCTTGTTGAAGCTTCCTTGACAGGAGTATGCTGGTGTATTCTCCAATGAACAGGTTATTCACGCCGTCAGGTTTCCTTGGTGGCAATCGACCAGGATCTGCGCCGGGGGTGGATGTGGAGCACTTCCTCCTGCGCATGTGGTACCCGCATCTGCCACGGTAAGTAGACAACATTTATACAACCTTTTTAACTTGTACTGTTATGTATAATTAATTAATTATAAAGCCCGTCACACACGTAGCTATAATATATATTAATATACTGTGCTATATATTACATTATAGCAAGCCCCCACAGTCGTAGCTATACTATAACATATTTTGATGACGTAATATAAATATATATTATAGCTGCGTCTGAGGTCGCTCGAAGATTACTATGGGAAATATATCGTAATATGTCTTGGTATAATATACACCATGTCCCAAAATTCAACGATAAGCCGGCACCAGAGGGTTGACCAGCTAATGACTACTCGAGAAAAAAAAAATGAAAAAAAAAAAAACTAATTTTTTAAGAAGTTACATCAAAAAATTGAAATCCTACAAAAATTTACACCCCTTAAGAGATTTTTAATTACCATGACCACAATGTTTCAAATATTTCTGAATTTCTTTTTGTACCGGAAACCTAAGTAGCACTGCTATCCACCACAATCCTTGAAAATCCCAGAATGCCCGTAGATTTGGCACAAAAATCAATCAAAATTATATTTCACCCTAAAATTTTGATAGAATTTTACTTTCGGTCCACTTTCACTCATCGTGGTGTAAAAAAAATGTACTGACACTACCATGGCAAGTTCTTTCAAAAATTGGCGCAACTATCCAAGATTCCAAAATGGTATAATACTCTAGGAAAACTAGCCACAAAAAAAAGAAACGCGTACTATTTCTGAACAAGAACCAAATTTCATAACTTTTACTATGTGCCCAAAATTGGTTTTTTGTTGTAAATTCTTCGAATTTGAATGGAACATGTGCGTAGTCAATAAAATTTAGAAGTTTGAGAGAGATTATACGTTAGAGAGAGATAGATAGATAGTATGTAAAGAAGGAAATAAATCGTTTTAAAAAAATATACCTCGTTTCTCCACAACTACAACAGTCTGCTAGTACGTCTGTGGCGTGATAAATGCTAAACAGTCCAAAATACGCTAAAAGTTTATAAAAACAGCAACTTCTCTACCTATCCCATTGTTACTCACAACGAAAATCTACAGCGAAATCCTAAGTCTAGTCTGTGGACAGATGACAGGTGATAGTACAGACGTACTAGCAGACTGTTGTAGTTGTGGAGAATCGAGGTATATTTTTTTAAAACGTTTAATTGCCTTCTTTACATACTATCTATCTATCTCTCTCTAACGTATAATCTCTCTCTAACTTTAAATTTTATTGACTACGCACATGTACCATTCAAATTCGAAGAATTTACAACAAAAAACCAATTTTGGGCACATAGTAAAAGTTATGAAATTTGGTTCTTGTTCAGAAATAGTACGCATTTCTTTTTTTTGTGGCTAGTTTTTCTAGAGTATTATACCATTTTGGAATCTTGGTTAGTTGCGCCAATTTTCGAAAGAACTTGCCATGGTAGTGTCAGTACAATTTTTTTACACCACGATGAGTGAAAGTGAACCGAAAGTAAAAATCTATCAAAATTTTAGGGTAAAAAATAATTTTGATTGGTTTTTGTGTCAAATCTACAGGCATTCTGGAACTTTTAAGGGTTGTAATGGATAGCAGTGCTACTTAGGTTGCTGGGATAAAAAGAAATTCAGAAATATTTGAAACATTGTGGTCATGGTAATTAAAAATATCTTAAGGGGTGTAATTTTTTTAAGGATTTCAATTTTTTTATATAACTTCTTAAAAATTGAGTTTTTTTTTTTTCTCTTTTTTTTTCTCGAGTAGTCATGAGCAGGTCGTCCTTCTGGTGCCCGCTTATCGTTGAATTTTGGGACATGTTGTATATTATAGCTACGTGTGTGATGGGCTTAACCGTCAGTAATAATTTCACAAAAAAATTATACAGGGTTATTTGTAATTCACTGGCAATGCTTTAAGGGGTGAAAGTACACATGAATATCTTTTACTATAGGCCTACCCTAAAATGACGAAAAAAAAATGTTTTTATACCAAAAATTTAAAGATTCATGTTCAATCAAAATGTATGAAAAGTTTGAATTACACTTGCTGCCTAATAAGCGGTTGCATCATAACAAAATACGCAAAAACCGCAAAAGTAGACGAAAATTTGTGAAAATTCGGTAAATTAAATCAAAAAGAAATTATTTTGAGTTATTTCCTACCAATTGATCGAAAATTGCATCATTATTAAAAATAAAAAAAAACAATGCATCAATCGGCTTTTTTCGGCACGCAACGAAATAACACGCCAGCAATTTCCAATACTACAATAAAAGAAATTGCTGGACAGTTTTATTTTTTTAAATCGTGTAGTGCTCGCGAATTTTTTTAAGTACTTACTAACATAAGTAAGGTGTTTTTAGGTACACGATATTTATTATTTTAAAGGCTGAATGTGCATTTCTTTTCAAAACTTAAAAAAAAAGGATTCTTGAACTAATTTGTTCGTTGTTTCTCTCGCGAATGAGATAAAAGTACTGTAAAAGCCTTTTATAAGGCCTCGTTTAGTTAAAAAGGACTTTAAAATCACATGGCCGTCAAGGCTTTATCATAAAAAATCTGACGACACTTTTACTTGAAAAGTGTTATTATTCAATTAACGATTTTTTTAATGTTAAATTCTAGATGTTGACATTTTTTGTATTATTAAATATTTTTTGTATTTGACACTTACTTACACCGTTTAAATTTTATTAATTCTTGTTATTATCAATTTTATTTTGATTTTATTTAATCTGTCCTAATGTTTGCTTGCCTAAATTAAGGTAGAAGGTACTAGGAACAGAAAAGTTTGTTAACACCTACAATCTACATTATATGGAAATAATCAAATATTCTATTCTATTCAGATAAACTCGTAATATTTAATGTATCACATTTCCGAGATATTTGTAATTAAAAGACTGAACAAATTGCGTAACCATTTTGTTCACATTTCATGAAAGGTACTGCTTACGAAATGGAGGAAAATTAAAAATAAGTCTTCAAAAGGTTAATTCCAAAACTTTTTTGTTTGTACTTTGTTGGGCTTGAGGGACGTGCGTTTATAAAACCGAAGTTACATAAGACTTGAGTCTTACATAATGTAATGATTGCGCACTACATAAAAAAAAATCGTGTATAAGGTGGCGCAAACTCTTGGGACATGAAGAGTACCCTCTCTGTTATAGGTATACTTCATTTGAAATAAGATTAGAAGTTGTAATAAACCTTTTTTTAAAGTTCGTTCAACCGATTTTGACTTCTATTCCGTTGGCATAAGGATGGCATTAAAAGCAAATACGTGGTTACAATACCAACTATTTGCTGCAGCTGCCATTTGTCATGCCACTAACGCAATAGAAGTCAAAATCGGTTGAATGGACTGTAAAAAAGGTTTATTTAAATTTCTAATCTTATTTCAAATGGAGTATAGATAGTTCTGATTATGGGAAACTTTAAGTGAATTATTAAAAACATAATTATTAAAAAAATAATTTATAAATAGCATAAATGTATTGTGCTCAATAGTACATTACTGTCCACGTCCAGGCCTGAAATAAACCAATTGACGGCTGAGTAATATTGGAAGGACAAGGCGAAGCCAAGTATTTCAGAAGTGATTTTAAAAGGACGACACCGTTTATTGCTATTTCGACCGAGACTTGTATAGTACTTTTCTCAAATTTGCAAGGAAACAACAAACAAATTAATTCAAGAAACAATAAAATTGTGTTTTTACGAAGACATCCACAATACGGTATCTAATTTGAATTCGCGCCAATTCGAAAGCGAACCGTCTTTGTTCTTTCTTGAACTTTTGAAAAGAAATGCGCATTTAGCCTTTTTAATAATAAATATCGTGTACTTAAAAACGCCTCATTTATAGTATAGTGTGTACTTAAAAAGCCTTGCAAGCTATACAAGAATAAAGAAAAAACTGTCCAGCAATTCCTATTATTGTCGTGTTGGAAATAGCTGGCGTGTTATTTCGTTGCATACCGAAAAAAGCCTATTGATGTATTGTTCTTTTTTTAAATAATGGAGCTGTTACCGAGCCTGTGGGAGAAAACTATTTTAATTTGCTTTTTAGTTTTTATTACATGCCTAATGAAATGAAATGAAATGAAATTTATTCCACATAAAATAGAGTACATTATGGTGTTGAGGAGTACATGTAGTTCTTCTATTTTGCCACTAAGTGACATGTGAAAGTTTAACATTGATAAAACAACGGATTCCTAATCTATACTTATAATAAAATCGTAACGAGGCGAAAACTGTACATTGAATATTTTTTTTAAAAAGTAATTGATACGTGTACTATAATCGACACTGATGCCAAAAATATAATTTTTATAATTTTTGTCTGTTTGTCCGTTTGTCTGTTTGTCTGTTTGTCTGTTTGTCTGTTTGTCTGTATCTATGTCCGAGCTTCACGGCAAAACCGCTGAACAGAATTTCATGAAAATTTATATGAATGTTCGTTATAAGGCAGGTCAACATATAGGCTACAAATTATTACGCTTTTGCCAAAGGGGGGTAAGCAATAGATCATCATGTCTGTGTATAATTATAAGTCACGGTAGAACTAGGCGACTCCTTTTGAAATATTATATTGTTGTAGTTCATAGGTCCGGTCAACATTATTTTATGTTATAGAAATCATTACGCTATTTCTGTTGGGAGCTGAGCAAAATAATTGTTCGTAATGTCTCCGTAAATTTAAACTCCTTAATAGAACCAGTAAAGGCGGGTTCCAGTGACACACAGTACCTAGGGTAATGGTATTACATACTAACAAAAATTAACAACCTACTAGAAGTTGGCTCATTGGCACCTTACTTTTAGAAAATTACCTAGGTACGTATTTCACTCACTGTCCTGTTCCATAAATACAAAGCGTGATGAAATTAGTTTGCTCAGGTTGTTCCTAAACCATTAGAGATAAGTTTTTGAAACGGATTACGAGCTTTTTCTATTCAGTTCTAACCATTTAATTTTTAATTTTGACTTTTTGAAACAAGATGGCGTTAGTAGTAATTTTAAAGTGAGTTTGTAGTATTTAAAAATGAAAAAAAGGTGACTTTTTGTTTGATATTGCATCCAAACAGACACCTGAAGGCAGGGTTTTAACAATTTATTACATTTATATGTAATTTAAGTCAAAAGGTTTTCTAAACCAGTCTTATTAGTAGTAGTGGGTAGTCTTAATGACGACGGCTACTTTGCTGTTTTAATTGGTCGCGGTTCATGACTAAAATAACTTGGAAAGTGGTCAAGATTGAGCAATGGTTATACCTCAGCCGTGACAGAATGTTAACATAAAAACGATTTTTTGAAAATCAACAAATAATCCACGCATGCAAAAGTAGTAATCGTCGCCATCGGTCACGGTTACACCATGTCGGTCTATCCCCGACTGCTTCAAAGCGACCTCGCCCAATATAGTTTATCTTACGGCTAGCACAGCACCTCTATAAATTCATAGCGACGCCGAAATTGCAGTCCAACAACAGAAATCCACTGTTAGGCGCTTAATTACCAATGCAGTGTTCAAAAAGGCGGCACAGCACCTTTCCTTAAAAAAACAAAGGCAAAGGTTCCTTAGCCAAGGACCGTTAAACCGACTCCGGGCCCAAGTCCCTCTATATCGTCAAAACAGCGACAGGATATAGATGTGGCGTTGTCCCACAAACAATGTCATCTACTTCCCTGCTCATTGTGTTTCTACTCCTTTTCTATTAACTTGAATAACAATAAAATGCCGTATATGTTTTAAAACCAAAGTGTTCCTTCATTATTATCTTTATAAGCGGTAAATATCCGAGAACCTACTAAAATACCGTGAAAGCTGTAGTCTTAGCGGTGCACCGTACAATTAATTAGCGTTAAGGATCTGTAAATAAAGCATAATTATTAGAGTTCTCTTGCGGTGATTTCGAGCGGTAGATGTCTAATGTTATGGTTACACTAGGGCCCAAAGATAGGTTATGCTTCACATACAGTTTGTGCTTGATGAAGTGATGCAAGCTAGAGACAGAAACACGATCGGCACGGCGTGGCGTGGCATCCAGGCGAATCTGCCTATGTCTCTTGGTGGTAAATCATTCGCTGATGAGTTTCTCTTACTAAAATAGGTACAAGACAGTAGGTAGGTACTGGGTTAAATGTACGAACAAATAATTTTACAGCACATAATACGAACAAAGTTTCAGGTTTCAAAAGTCTCACAACCGGTTGACCGGTTGTGAGACTTTTGCCTTTTTGATCGACTAACTATTACAATTATCATTTATCATGTATTCTTTTTTAACTGTCGTGAATGCGAGCTATCGTGGTCTTTGAGGTCCGGACGGATTCCAAGGAGAGTAAAGAACTCCCATCTAAGCAACGCGTGTTTTTACTTCGCATAGGAAAATTCTATGTTATTATTTTGGATAATAAGTAAAAAGTACAGCATTTTGCAAATGCACAAGTTTTTGACAATATGAATGATGAAGGATAACTCCACTTTTTCATGGAGGTGAAGTTAAATGTTGTGAAACTTTCGCGACTCTTACAATGTGGAGTCACTTAACTTAGATTAATCGAAATATTGTCACGTGGGCAAAGCCGCGGGTACAGCTAGTACAATATAAAATTACAATTAATGTCAAAAAAATAATATGTATAAGGTATCATGTCAAAAATAATAATAATGATAATGCAATGTCAAAAAAAATTAAAAAGAATTACAGTATAAATCACTGACACAACTCATTTACAGTGCAACATTATATATCATCCAAATTTGCCCCATATTGTGGACCATTCTCAATCTAGATCGCTTTCATTTAGACAGGGACGGATACCGATATTTTAGAAATATCGATATTCGGCTGTAAAATACCGATATTTTACAAATATATCGGTATATTCAAGTATCGGTAAAATATCGATACAAAATATCGCTTTTTTAAGTACCGGTATTAAGTTATCGATATTTATATCGATACTCAATACCGATTTTAATATCGGTATTGATACAAATATAGACAAATTAAAGTATCGATATTTATGTACTGAAATTAAATATCGGTACCGATATCGATAAAAAAATACCAGTATATCGGTATTATATCGATATTTTTATATCGGTATAAATAAATATCGGTAATCCGGTCCCTGCATTTAGACAAAAAATTGTATACAGGGTGTCATGAAAACTGTTGAACTCAGCAATATTCATAACACCTTGTGTACTTATTTTGTAAATAGAACAAAAATGTTATTTTTCCTTTTCTTTCATGCTTATTTTTAAACGAAAGGAGAGATATAATTTTTGCTAATCTCGCCGAGCAAAACTACACGCGGTATCAGCCGTAAGTTTTATTAGAGATTGAGGTTATTTTAGTGTGTCTTTTTTAAATTATACAAGGTTGCACAGTGGCTGACTTGATTTTTTTCGATTTAATTTCCAGCTGTAGGAAAATTATATTAATTATGTAAAAAGAAATATTCATTTACTGTTGCCACCCTGTATATTTTGTTTTTATTTACTTTGTAGTATAGAGACACTGTTGTCCATTCCTCGACGTCAGTCAGTGTCTGTGATGTGTCTGTGAACTAACAAACATAATTATTGATAATTCATACGTATTTTACAGAAAAAAACATAATTAAAGCTTTCCAGTTATAAGTGGGTCAGGGTATAAGTGTTTTTTTTTATTTGAGCCTAAAAAAATAAAAGTTAAAAAAAAAAATTTTTCATACGGACAACGGCGGTTCTACCGCGTAACTGATACTGATAATAAACTTCTGTACGATCGTGAGAAACTTAGAGCTACCTTGTAAAAAAATTACCGATCATGAAGATAGGAGTCCCAACTTCCTGATTGGTAATTTTTTTACAAGGTAGCTCTACGTTTTGACCAGCTACCTAATCACGGTGCACGCTCGTAATCGGAATCGATTCAATTTTGACACTACAACAGTGTTCATTGCGTTGCTCAAATTGTAGGGCGGAGTGGTTTTAAAAGCATACCGCGCAATGTAGTTTGTTGGACTGTCAAAATTGAATCGATTCCGATTGCGAGTGTGTATCGTGATTACCCTGCGGGGGTCGGCAAGTAATGTTAAACGGGTCCGCATAGTGTTGAAATTTTTTATCAACGCACAGTGTTTTAAGAAGACCATTTTTCGGACATGGCATTTTTATTAAAAAAGCTGATACATATAATCATTTACATGCAAGATTTTGTATCCCCATTTAGCTAGCATGTCTAGTTTTCGAGTAATATTTTTTTGAAAATCGTACAATTTTGATCCGGATATTTAGAAAAAAAAAATATTACGCTTACGTTACGCTACGTACGTACGTCTTACGTTTCCAAAAATAACTATCTTGATTTTTTCATTTATATTTTAGGCTCAAATGATTTCTTTTCACTTGTATATTTGGCTCTTAAAACGACCTCCGCCTCTTAAGTAGGACGTAGTAGGAGTATAACGTGTATCAGAAATGCGTGGTCATATTTAAGGGTGTGGATCAGACCATCAAACTGAAAACTTTCTCTATGTGACCAACATCGTAATCGCGAAAAAATAATCATATATCAATATTTACTCGACCCAAACATATGGAACAGTTGATTATTCTTTGTGATTTGATTTGCGGTAACAGCCGCTTCAGAAGTAGTAGTTTTTCTTCAACAGATTCGCCGTATCTCCCCGATGGCCCGACGAGCACGAAAGAGCAACCAAAGCTCCGAAAAAAGTTCGAGAAGCGTTACAGAAGCGGGCGGAGGAAGCTTCGCAAGCGAAAGCAGCATCTAGCACTCCTTTAAACTCGGGCACAACTCCTGCAAGCTCGGGCACAACTCCCTCAAGCTCGAGCAATGCTACGAGCACTTCCTCCTCCAAAACAGACAATGCTTCAAGCACTTCTGTCTCAGATACAGACAATGCTGCAAGCACTTCCGCCTCAAAAACAGAAAATTCTTCAAGCAGTTCTACCTCAAATATAGAAGATATTTCGAGCAGTTCTAACTTAAAAACAGAAAATGCTTCGAGCACTTCTGCCCCCAAAACAGACAATGTTTCGAGCAATTCCGCTTCAAAAACAGACACCGCTACAAGCACATCCGCCTCAGAAACAGTCGATGCAACGAGCATTTCAGCCTCAAACACAGACAATGTTTCGAGCACTTCCGCCTCAAACTCGGGCACTAGTTCGAGCAGTTCCATACCAAAGAAAAAGGCTAAGAAATCGTTTCCGCGGGAACCCGAAGATGATATTATAGATAATTGTCAGGGACCCCAATTCTCATTGACCGCGCATCTGATGAAAGATCTTCGGAACACTTGCTCGAATCTCACCTCTTTGAGTTTAGAGTATTTTAATATTGATTATAAAATTGTGAGTATTGTTACATTTAGTTTTATTTTAGTTTTTCTTCTTACATAACGTTATACAGGATATTTTTTTATGCAGTGCGCAAAATATGCAGAGTGATTTAGTGTCTGTTCCCAAATGCAACCAATGTTATTTTTAACAGTTCAAAATAAATCATTAAATATTTTTTCCTTAGGGGTCATCCATGAAGTACGTCACACTAATTTTTTGACCCCTCCCCGGTCCTTTTCACAGTTGATCACGTTTGTGAGACCCCCCCCCCCCTGCCTAGTGTGACGTCACATATTTTGCAATTTTACATCTAGAAATTATTAAATTAAAACATCAGTTCCGAAATTAGTTTTATTTCCATTTAAATTATTTTTTTATATGATTTTGAAATATGACATCACGAAACTTAGGACCTCCCACCCCTTGTCACATAATGTCTCACTTCGTCGACCCCTTCCACGCTTAACGTGTGACGTACTTTATGGATGGTCCCTTAGCTGTCATAAACAGTTTTCCGGAACTTTTAAATCATAATAATATATCTATATTACAGTGGCGAAGGGTGACAGTTTTAAATGGGGAAGCCGTCCTATAAATGCCTTTTAAAAATTGCTGCAATTAATGCTGCAAGACAAAAATCCATACCGTCTCTTGTAATCTATATATAGTCATGTCTGGAAGAGCTCGACCTAACTGAATAACAAGCCATATTACGTTGGTCTATGCACTAACCAATTCCTGAAGGGAAGCCGATGGGAATCGGGTTGTATGGACTCTTCGCCACTGCTGTATTATTAATATGATTTTTTAATGCTTTTTTATCATCCACAGACCAATATCCGTCATTTCCCTGCTACGCTAAAGAAGTTATCTCTGCGAGGCACAAGGTGTTACAATCTGCCGCTAAACACTTCATATCTGTGCAAGATACAGGACCGGCTGCCGGATTTAGAGGTAACTCTACAGTCTGACCATGTTCTTATTAAAATACTGGCGTGGCGATCAATTGGACCCTGTTAAGTAGAAAAGATCCAACCAACGTTTTATACTTTTGAGTAAAGGCAGTTTAACGTTAGGCAAAGAATAAAAAATCGTATGATACAGTACCTATTTAAAAGTTAGTAGTTGTAATAGGCCATAACATAATTACATTAAGATAAGATAAGATAAGCTTTATTTGCATAAACATGTGTGTGTACATACAAAACAAGTGCATATACAAGATGACAACATAAATTAAGTGCAGACATGTTTGTCACAGCGTGACATGCAAAATAATAATTATAAAATTTTAATGAGATACAGGTAAAAATATCATATATTCTTATTCTAATGTTAATTCGGTTTAGTGGAATTAAAAGATTAATCAGCATTATTATACAGAATACAGATACCTTGAAATAAATTTAATTATGTCAACACAAATTCTTTTTCATTAAGGAACTCAGTCACGCTGTAATATGCTCTGGCGGTCAAAAAAGTACGAAGTTTATTTTTAAACCTAGATTGAGGCAGTTCCTTCCAACTTTTAGGTACTTTATTATAAATGACTGGTGCCATCCATTAAGAAAATCTTTTGTGCATAATTATATGGATGAGTATTGTTATGGATACATACGAGGTGCATTCAATAAGTACCTAGCCTCATCGCCAGAGGGCGCTGTAGTTTCAAAAGAGTTTTACCACAGTGTAGCACATTCTTTTTAAATTCTTTTTTCAAATTTTCATTCCAATCCTTTCATTTGTTTTAATTTGACAACTTATGGAAGCCAACGTGTCGATCGGTTTTACAAAAATGGAAAAAGAGCAATATCGTTCGGTGATTCGATTCCTATTTTTGGAAGGGAAAACGCGCATCGAAATCAAAGAGCGCTTGGATGCTGTGTACGGTGACTCTTCTCCATCGATGGCCACCGTCAAGAATTGGTTCAACGAGTTTGCACGTGGCCGTACGTCGGTTTTTGATGAACCACGTCCAGGTGCACCGAAAACAGCTGCTACGGAGGAAAACATTAAAAAAATCCATGATTGGCAGATCGCCGATTGAAGGTTCGGGAGCTAGCTGAGACTGTAGGCATTTCAGAAGGAACAGTGCATCATATTCTTCACGAGGAACTCGGCATGAGAAAGCTGTCGGCGCGATGGGTGCCGCGTTTACTCACACCAGAAAACAAGCGCAACCGTGAGACCACATCGGAGACGTGTTTGGCGCTGTTTAAGCGGAATCCAGCGGAGTTTTTGCGTCGTTTTGTGACCGTCGATGAAACCTGGATCCACTGGTACACACCAGAGACCAAGGAGCAATCAAAACAATGGATCCAGACCGGGGAACGTGCTCCAAAGAAGGCGAAAACTGTAAAATCGGCCGGAAAAGTTATGGCCACCGTTTTCTGGGATTCACAAGGTGTGATCTACATCGATTACCTCGAGAAGGGTAAAACAATTACAGGGCTTTACTATGCCGATTTATTGGGCCGATTCAACGCCGAATTAAAGAAAAAACGACCCCATCTGGCGAAGAAAAAAGTGCTGTTTCACCACGACAACGCACCGGGTTACACGTCTGCCGTTGCCATGGCCAAATTGGTCGAATTACGCTACGAATTGCTGCCCCATCCACCGTATTCTCCAGATTTGGCCCCTTGTGACTTCTTTCTGTTTCCTAATCTGAAAAAATCACTCGCCGGGAATAGATATGGATCGAATGAGGAGGTCATCGCCGCCACGGAGGCCTATTTTGCAGAGTTTGACAAAAACTATTTTTCGGACGGATTAAAAAAGTTGGAGCATCGCTGGGCTAAGTGTATCGAACTAAAAGGAGACTATGTTGAAAAATAAATTCCCACTTTTCCAAAATTTTCGTTTACTTTTTGTAGGCTAAGTATTTATTGAATGACCCTCGTAGATAACTCGATTTTACAAAAAATGATTGTTGGATCTTTTCTGCTTAACAGGGTCCAATTAATAAAAATTGGCGCGCGAAGATTTCACAAAACAGGTTCCAAGAAATAGGTGTTTCTTAGAAAGCCAAACATATTTTTGGAAAAAATGTTTGTCATTTAGAATCTCCATTACATGTGCAAGGTTTCTATGAAAATGTTTTCTTAAATTTTTCAATTTTTGAGTACATTATGAACGGCCAAAGTTTAGATAAAATTTGTGCAAAAAAGCTGATTTTCAGATGTCTTTACTGAATTTGTTTCTCAAAAAATTATTATTTGTATTACATAGAAACCTAGATATAGACCACAAGATACCGGTGTATTCAAAATATCTAGAGGAAAAATTGTTATAGCGCCGTAATCACGTACGAGCGTTTGTATGGGAATTATGACGGGTTGGCCGCTCTTAAAAACCTTGCCTTGCAAGTTGGTAGTTGTTGCCAGTGAGGACACTAGAGTTTTAAAGACAACTACAAACAAAATAACTGTCGTCTACGCCGAGTCCATCCCGAATATTCTTGTCTGCGGCAATTTTTTGTCGTAAAATTTCTTGTCCGCGGTAGTTTGGCGGACAAAAAGTCCGTCGTTTGCGCCGCGCCTGACTCACTCACTCTTTACTTATTTAAGGTATATCTAACTGTAATTTTACAATAACCATGTCGTATTATGTAAATATTTCGTAGGTAGTTTCGTAGGTAAAGTTTGTAATTTTCTATTTTTGTAAGTTAACTGTGTGTAATTTTATTTTTTTGTTTATTTTTTTGCCAATATAATAATACAGGGTGACTGGTAAATCGAGGAAATCATTGAAGGAGGGTATGGTACTCATCATTATGAACAACCTTTACTATGGGACCAAAGCGGAAATCGTGAAAAAAAAATCAGCTGTTCCATACATTTTGTCGATTAATATTTAATTATTTGTATGGAACAGCTGATTTTATTTTCGCGATTTCAGTTTCGGTCCCATAGTAAAAGTTGTTTATAATGATGAATAGAACACCCTCCTTCAACGATTCCCTCGATTTACCAGTCATCCTGTATACAGAGTGGAATTTTCGAAGCGTAGACAGCAAATTTGCGCGCCTTAATGTACTGTTTGTCCCAGTACCTGGACGTGTCGGAGTGCGACTGGTTCGAGCCGGCGTCGCTCATGCCGCTGAGCATAATGTGTCTGTGTGTCCCAGTACCTGGACGTGTCGGAGTGCGACTGGTTCGAGCCGGCGTCGCTCATGCCGCTGAGCATAATGTGTCTGTGTGTCCCAGTACCTGGACGTGTCGGAGTGCGACTGGTTCGAGCCGGCGTCGCTCATGCCGCTGAGCATAATGTGTCTGTGTGTCCCAGTACCTGGACGTGTCGGAGTGCGACTGGTTCGAGCCGGCGTCGCTCATGCCGCTGAGCATAATGTGTCTGTGTGTCCCAGTACCTGGACGTGTCGGAGTGCGACTGGTTCGAGCCGGCGTCGCTCATGCCGCTGAGCATAATGTGTCTGTGTGTCCCAGTACCTGGACGTGTCGGAGTGCGACTGGTTCGAGCCGGCGTCGCTCATGCCGCTGAGCATAATGTGTCTGTGTGTCCCAGTACCTGGACGTGTCGGAGTGCGACTGGTTCGAGCCGGCGTCGCTCATGCCGCTGAGCAAGGTGCGCGCGCTGGGCGAGCTGCGCATGCGCGAGTGCAAGCGCCTCACCGAGTGCGTCGCGTACGCCTCGCTCGCCACCAGATACGGGTTTCGGCAGCTTAAGGTAAATATTTTATATACAGGGTGTAAGTGACATCATAGCGAAAACTGATACCATGGATTCAGTACATGCATCTGAACAACTCAGTATAAGAATCTTGCACCGGTCTTTTCAAAAAATTTACGATTTTGTTCGCAGTTTTTATAAATACCTAAAAAATCTGCGAACAAATTCGTAAAATTTTTGAAAAGACCGGCGCAGAATTCTTATGGTGAGGTGTTCAGATTCATGTACTGAAGCCAGTTTTCGATCAGTTTTCGGTACGATGTCCCTTACACCCTGTATATAAGGCCGTTCAAGTATTACGTAAGCAGATGTTTTTGCTATTATTAACCTCTCGTCAGCAAAAATAAGCAAAGTTCTTAAACCCCCTGAAAGCCTTTTGGCTTAAAAGAGACCAAAAAATAAAGACAATGAAAATCAAAGTTATCTATACTCCGTTTGAAATAAGATTAGACACGTTTAACAAACCCTTTTACAGTGTATTCAACCGATTTTGACTTCTATTCCGTACGCATAAGGATGGCATTAAAAGCAAAAACGTATTTACGATAAATGTTTACTGCAGCTGTAATTTGTCATGTCACCAACGTAATAGAAGTCAAAATCGGTTGAATAAAGTGTAAATGGAGTTATTTAAATTTCTAATATTATTTCGAACGGAGTACAGAATTCAAAAATATACAACGTGTATTAGTAATGCGTGGTCATATTTAAGGGTGTGGTTCAGACCATCAAACTGAACAACTTTCTCTATGGGACCAACATCGTAATCGCGAAAAAATAATCAGCTGTCCCATACAAAACTTGAATACCTACTCGACCCAAACATATTTTGGCTTTACTGTCTTACAGTAAGTACCTATATCTTAGGGAATTCGTATATGTTAGGTCTCGTTACTGTCATGTGTCGCGTTAGAGGAAACGGTCACCTATCCAAAGACAGACCGCGGCAAGCGTTGCTTAACCTCGTTGATCCGACTGATCTACGTGGTAGCTATATACTACGAATTAAAATTAAATAAACTAAAAAACTATAAAAATTAATTTATAGTTTTGTGGTTTAGTGTAGTCGGTTTTTACTTTTTTAAAGTTTATTTTATTTTTCTATTTTGAGTGGCATAAATATACATAAACATGCGATTACAGCAATCGCGAGTGATATGCTGTTATTCATTCAAGAGTTCCATTGTCTATCTCCGAAGGTCTTAGTCAGATCTTCACCAAATTTAAATGGGACCACCTCGAGAGTATACCGTTCAAACAAAAATAATTCATAATCGGTCTCCACTTGGCGGAGTAATAGCGTAACAAACACAAAAAAAAACATAAAGTCAAATTGAGAATCTCCTTTTTTCGAAGTCGGTTAAAAAAAAAAAGAAGCAAAAAAAAGTATTTATTTGACAAAGCACAAAAACAATTTTAAAGATAATACAAAAAATAAAAGAATAAAACATGTAAAACAAAAAAAAATGAAAAATATTTATCTAAAATAAAAAATGGATTGTACGTCGCAGCTGTGTCAAAAAGGCTTCCGCTCAGCTTAAGCTGTCGCGCTGCGAGCAGCCCGACAGCGCTGGTTTTCAGCGGGAGCCACATCGAGTGACGTTATGTGTACCTACGTGTACAGAAAATATATTAATTAAATATGAATTAAATAAATAATAATTATAAAAGAACTTGTGTGTGTTGAAATATATTTCTATTTTTCTCAGATAATCGACGTCCGTGGCTCCCCGCTGGCCGACTCGGAAGTCTCAGCGCTGGGCTGGCTGCCACTCCTCGAAGAGTTGTACTGCGCCCCCCCCGAAGACTTCAAAAGTTCCTCGGAGCACACGCATCAATGGATCGACACGCTCGCTGTATTCAAAGAGCTGGATCAATGGGAGATGCAGGTATGTTGACGAAAGAAAAAATGACAGAAAAAAAAAATGGTTACATAATAAAAAAAAAAAAACAAAAAATTAAAATTAAAAATCAGAAATTAAAATGATCACATAGATATGCAGGATCATTTTTTATGTAGTGCGCATAATTTGTAGAGTGATTCAGTCTGTTCCTAAGAAATTGTAACTATGTAAGAAAATCTTGGAAGTTAAATTTGACCCACTTCCCGGTTTCCGATTGAGCTGAAATTTTGCATACTCGTTCAGCCTGGATGACTAAAGCGTGTTCTATAGTTTTTTTTCAACTATAATATTTAATTTTGATAATAGATTATTAAAATAGGACTTATATATTTTGTTCCCAGGAGCCAGATTACTACAAGGCTAAATCCCCTGACCCATCCGAGCCTATGGAAGAAGATGATGAACTGAAGGATGAACTAGACGGGAACGAGCCGCCGGAGCGGTTCAATGACGTGTTGCTAGGCAACCCGTGGTGGTCGCACGAGAGACGGTAAATATCGAAATTATGTTAAGCTATGTGAAGCTATAGTGAGCTACAGTCTGTCAAGAAAGTCATGAAAAGGATTTTGAAGGAACTAAAATTCTTCTTCGCTCGCAACCCTAAATAAGTACCGTAGGTGTCAGTTTGGGTACAACGATGTGTTTATTTTACTATTCTGTGTAGATTTTTTGTGATAAAAAAATGTTTTCGGCATTAATATATTAAAAATAAACAAGAGAATATACAAGTGGCGCCCTCAATCCTTTTCATGACTTTCTTGACAGACTATTATGTGAAGCTATAGTGAGCTATGTGAAGCTATAGTGAGCTATGTGAAGCTAAATTGAGCCAGGTGAAGCTATATTGAGCTAGGTGAAACTATACTGAGATAGGTGAAGCTATACTGAGCTATGTGAAGCTATACTGAGCTAGGTGACGCTATAGTGAGCTAGGTGAAGCTAAGCTGAGCTAGGTGAAGCTAAACTAGCTAGGTGAAGCTATAGTGAGCTATGTGAAGCTAAACTGAGCTAGGTGAAGCTATACTGAGCTAGGTAACGCTATAGTGAGCTATGTGAAGCTATACTGATCTATGAGAAGCTATACTGATCTATGAGCTAGGTGAAGCTATACGGAGATGTGAAGCTATAGTGAGCTATGTGAAGCTATACTGAGGGTCTGGGTGTGTGTGCATGTGACATGTATGTTTGTAAACTGGGCCTCGATACAGGAGAAATCATTGTGAGGATTTCTAAATAAAAAAAACAATATATTTTTGAAAATAATGTTGTTTTCTGTCTGAAAACGGAAAATCTTGTTATGATAGAACATCCTGTTTATAAAGAACAAAAATTACGAGCACATTTTTCTAAATAATAATAATAATTCTCATCATTCTAGTAATAATGGTGGCTAATTTATCGTATTGGGTGTATACCTGTGAAGATAAAATTTGTTGTTTAAATAAATAAATAAATATTTTTTGCCCAATCGCTACAATATCTAAGAAACGGACGGACGGACGGACGGGAGGTACGCACCAGGCGACTGTTCGCTACCAGCTTTTGTAGATCCAATGCTGGTGTGCGCTCACCGCTACACCGCCTGGTCGACACATACAATACGCGTTTTGGTGCAATAGACATATTATTTCTAAGCAGATATAAATTTAAAAGTGAAATAATTAAAATTCTAAAATAAAGTATCGGCAGTAGGCTCCATGGGTTTTAAATTTATAATTTTGAATCACTCGCTGCGCTCGTGATTCAATTTTAGGATCCTTCGCTTGCTCGGTCATCAAAACTGAGCACGCGGTTAAAAAGCAACTTTGCACTCTTGTATAACAAATAACTATTACCGTTTTTGTATCTTCTTCTTTTTCAATAAGCTAGCCCTGTTACAGTTAACGTTTGCTAACAGCTTGTTTTTTATTATATAAAATGGTAATCTGTGGAAAATGTTGTGGGTAGTATATTTAATAAGTTTAATTTTAAGACAACACTGTTAATGTTTAATATACTACTGTTTGTTTTCCCAAATGTAATAAATAAATAAATAAAGACAGAATCATAACGTCATCCTTTTCTTTTACAGAATAATAGTGATACAACCAAACGCGAACCGTCATGCGGAGGAGCGTCCACCCCCTGCCCGCGCGCTCCCCCTCGGGCCCCTCGGGCTGCAGGTAGAGCCTGGACCTTCCAAGCGACCCAGCTCAGACAAAGTTCTGGATTTAGTTAAAAGACCTCGTTTAGAACAGGAACAGGAACCAAGTGTACCTGTTCCCGAGGAAAATGATCCTATTCCAAATCCTATCCCTGATAATAATATCCCAAACAATATCGTTGTACCAAACCCTGTACCTCTCCAGCCAAATCCACAAGAATGCCCCCGTCTGCATAGGGCCCCCAATCAACGTCCAAATAGGCCCCCCACCAACGACGGCGCCGGACCATCGCGGAACGAACAAAACCGACCCCGCGTACAATTTCGACGAAACGACGCGTATCCTGTCATGCATATCGACGTCGACATACAACGGCAGTCCGCTATCCACATTGGGAGCCATATTGGATACCACTTAGTCACCGATTCGGCTATATTACGCTTCGGGAGAGCGGAAAATGATGATATTAACTACGTACATATTGGCCGAAATGGAGTACAAGCAGGTGAGCCAGGTATGAGACCTGATAGGTCCAATTTGAGGGTCCTATCAGCGACAGGTTATCGAAATATTACAGACCGTAGTCTAGAACATTTGGCTACAGCGGCCCCCTATTTAAGATTCGTCGATTTTAGTGAAACGGGGGTCAGCCAAAGAGGTGTTAATATTTTTAAAGCGATAAATACGAATTGTGAAGTCATTTTTAGTGAATTTGGTAAACCAAAATAGAAGAATAAGATGTATTTTAATCAAAAAATTAAAAAACACTTATTTCGGATTCTAAAGTCGTTATGTGACGAAATTTAGATTATTTATATTATTTATTATAATTAATTTGTAGAGTGATTCAGTCTCTTCCTAAATGCAACCGCAGTATTGGGATACACTTTAAAACAAAACGAAAATTCGACTTAGTATGGGTGACACGCATAATTTACTAGCGCAAGCCATACAAAATCAAATTTTTATTTTGTTTTGGAGTGAATTTTAGTACTGCGGTTGCATTTAGGAACGGACACTGAATCACTGCAAATTTTGCGCACTACATAAAAAATATCCTAATAGCCTCCATACACTGTCGTGACACTGCCTAGACGTTGTCGGCATATCTCACGAGATCAAAGGCGTCGTTCTACTGTTCTTCTTCTTTATACTGTGCCCGATCACGATTTTAGAAACGATTCTCAATTATTATCGAGTGCATGCAAGCAAAGCCACGAGCAGCTAACAATAATATATACAGGTGACTGGTAGAACGAGGGAAGCATTGAAGGAGGGTATTGTACTCATCATCATGAACAACTTTTATTATGGGACCAAAGCGGAAATCGCGAAAAAAAATCAGCTGTTCCATACATTTTGTCGATGAATATTGAATTATTTGTATGGAACAGCTGATTTTATTTTCGCAATTTCAGTTTCGGTCCCATAGTAAAAGTTGCTCATAATGGTGAGTAGAACATTCCTTCAACAATTCTCTAGTTCTACCATTCACCCTGTATATTTGAAATGTGCTAATTAACCCTTCAAAGGAAACCCAACAAGGAAATAGAAAATAAATATATTCATGATCTAATTTCCTCTAGAGGCCGCCATATTCAATTTAATGTGACGTCACATAGCCTATAACCAGTGAACGATCAAGCCGTTTCTAACAATATCTCATTTGTAAAATTATGATAAATAGTATATGAGGGAACAGCAGAACATACATACATACCGGTCAAAAACATAACCCTCGCCGTAGTCGGGTAAAAAGGGTAATTAATATTTAATCATTGTGTTAAATACATATTATAATGTCTATTTAAAGAGTAAGCGATAATATTAAGTAATATAAAAATAGTCTGAAAGTTATGTGAAGCGGAAAGGGTTCTTGTATATGAATAACTGAAAAACCCATCCGTAAATTACAATTTAAAATTAAAAACCGGCCAATTACGAGTCGGACTCGCGTACGAAGGGTTCCGTACCATTATCTATGAAAACGAGCAAAAAAATCACTTTTGTTGTATGGGAGCCCGCTTCAATATTTATTTTATTCTGTTTTTTAGTAGAAATATATCATCTGTGAAAATTTTAACTGTCTAACTCTCGATATACAGCCTGGTGACAGACGGACAGACAGACGGACAGCGGAGTCTTAGTAATAAGGTGTAATGTAGCCGCGTACCGATGTACAGAACGCGTGTGACCGCGACGGACGTAGAAATAAACTATGATAACATGTCGCGCCCCTCCAAAATTCAAAACGTTTGAAAGTATTTACAAAGCGCCACCAAGACTCACAACGCATGTGTGCGTACTGAGACAGTCAAACAAAAATAAATCCAAGGATTTGTTGCTCGGTAAGGATGTGACTACACACATTGAAACAGTCATTTGGAGGGGCGCGCCATGTTATCGTAGTTTATCTCTACGACATAGAGAAGCGAGCGCGCGGTAAACAGCTATATTCAGAGTCGCCAAGAAGATTGGTTTGAACTATAAAATCCTATTGATTTTCTTAGATCTCTTTATAATAAATTATGAATATAAGAAATTAATGTATTTGGTTTGAGTAATGTAATTAAAATAAATAAAATGGTATTTGTATTTGGCGCTACAATGTTTTAGAGTGTGAAACACGATAGATGGATTTTGTATTAATACAAATGCAAATTATAGGTTAAAACGGATGTTTTGTAGCGCTGCAAATACAAATTAAACTATAGAAATAAGTCTGGGATGGTATGAAGTGATACAAGGGATGTAAATATGATTGTACGAAGTATAATAAGCGAGAGATGGCGATTTAGAAATACAAACATGTATAGTTTTTATAAAACGTGTGTAGATAGATAAAGCGGTGCAAACGCTACAATTATGGATTAAATTATTGTTAATGCGTGAAACTGAGTTTTTAAGCGCTTACAAACGTATCTTGAATATAAGTAAGATTAGTGAAGGCAAGATGCCATTTGTATCAAGCGCTACAAATACCTGTGAGATGTATGAAACAAGTTAGATGGAATTTGTAGTGATACAAGTCCTACAAATTGTAGGCAATATGTATGTAAAACTTCTTAATTGTGGAATATGGTATTTGTAGTCATGCAAACAATACAAACTTAAGTCTATAATAAGTCTGATACAAGTGTGGAGTTGTTTGTATTTAAGTCCTACATTGATTTAATATAGATAAGCCACACAAGTCAATCTCAAAATTATTAAATTCGTATTTTTTTAAACAGTTAACGCGTAGGATCATTTTTTTCTTTGTCTATTATAGAAAATGTTCTGTCATCTAATATTAATATTATCAATACAAATATTATGCAGGTATCACAGATGTTTTGATGTATTACATTTGCAATGGGTATCTTATATGTAATTTAACTATTTTTGTATCAATACAAATTCAAATTAAACTATGATGGCTGATTCTGAAGTTTTCTTTTGTGTAAAAAAAAAAGGATAGACCACGTATTTATAAATAAATAAAATACAATCAATTTTTTTTTCATAAAGGCACAATATACACGTGCAGAAAGTAGAGTACGTGTCTATGATTAGATTACTAAAATCTAGTGGTTCCAACTGTATTTATTAATTTCGATAAAATATGTGGGTGCAATAAATAAAATCATAATCCTCAAATTGAGAACCATTTATCGTCTGAACCTGATGAAGAATTTAACGATTTTTGTATTGATACAAAAGCAATTTATACTTATTTAAAGGCCGTTAATTAGATGCAAAAAAATCTAATTCTCATATATTTTCTGTGTTTATAATCTAAGATTAAATTAGATAACCAAAAATGAATGTTTTTAATTTTAAACTCAGTAATCTGATTGTAATATAAATGAAATAGAAAATAATAAAGGAAGTCTTGGTAAAATATGTTTGTTTTTTTTTGTTTAATATTAAAAACCTTTTTTGTATTTATACTACAACTAGCGATCCGTCCCCGGCTTCACACGAATTCAATTTCTCTACTATCCTTACATTAAATATCAAAATATTATACATATAAACCAAAGAAATTTTCAAAATGATGGTGAAAACTGCCTCAAAATCCGTTGCGTGGTTTAGAAGGAGTTAGCAGATATACCTACAAACAGAGACGCGGCAAGCGACTTTATTTTATACTAGCTTCCGCCAGCGGCTTCGCCCGCGTGACAGCTTTATAAATTATAGCCTATGTTACTCGCTGATAATGTAGCATTCTGCTGGTGAAAGAATTTTTAAAATCGGTCCCGTAGTTTTTGAGTTTATCCATTACAAACAAAAAATCAAATCTTTTCTCTTTTTAATATTACTATATATATTTATAATAACAACAAATTATATATAATATACATATATTAGTTTAAATATATACGAGTATGTAACTATGTTTTAAAGCAAATAAATACTTTGAACTTTAGAAGTTTATCCATTACAAACAAACAAACATACAAAAAATCAAATCTTTCTCTTTATAGTATTAGTTTAGATATGTAGAGAAGATGGCATCCACAAATAAAGAATCTTATCTTATCTTATCTTATCTTATGGCAAACAACCATTCGGCCTACTTTTGCAACACCAGGAGCATCACTCACGCGTTACCGACCCTCCTACTACTTCCCTAAGGAGTACTGGTGACCTTGCTCACTATTAGGAACACAACACTGCAGAAGAGCAGTGTTATTTGGCTACGACATTCTGCAAGGTGGAGGTACTTCCCCAGTTGGACAGCTCCAATTTTAAGAGGAAAGTATTACTATGCTCTACAACTCTAGTAGATAAACAGGATGGCGTAAAATTTTAGGGTATTAAGGGTGGCTACTTTTCTGTTATCGATTCAATGTGACTGATTTCGTCGGTTGTTTGAAAGATATATAATATTTCTGTTGGGAAATATTGTTTTGTAGTTTTCTCACTGACTGTACGATTTGTCTAAAAACGAATAATGGCGTTTTCATTATCTTCAAAATTCACCTCAAGTTTCCTAAGGCTAGAACTCCATAACTTTAACAGAAAGGGTAGCCACCCTTAACACATCAAAATTTTCCGCCACTTTATACCTAAGTACTATTAACGAAGCGTTCGTACATACTCGATAGATACTTTTAGCAGCAAAATCGCGTTTTCGCATTCGTCGGCTACCTTTTGCTTACAAAAATGAATAAGGAGCGAAAGTGAGTATCGAGCGTGGATTGGCCCTTACTCCCAATACCCCTTTCTGCCTCCCCTCATGTCAAAAGCTGGGTAAGACATAAAGTTATTATTACTAGTAATAATAACTTTATGGGGTAAGAGAATAGTAGACAGATAATAATTGTCCAGTTCTTGGGACTAGAATTGTCATAGACTTCCAGTGACTTCAAACCTCTTCAAACACATGGCATAGCCAGAGCCAGTGGCCATAAAGAGTGGATTGGTCTATTTGTATTTTTAACAGACTTCAAAAAAAAGAGGAGGTTCTCAATTCGTCTGCATGTTTTTTTTTGTATGTTTGTTACGCGAATACTTCGCCAGTAGCAGACCAATTTTGAAAATTCTTTTTTGTTTAAAAGGGTAGGTATACTCTTGAGGTGTTTATCCCATTTAAATTTGGTGGAGATCTGATGACGAGCTTCGGAGATAGACAATGGAACTCTTGAATGATTAACAGCATATCACTTGCGATTACTGTAATCGCATGTTTTTCTATTTTGAGTTGTATAGGTACATACCACTCAAAATAGAAAAATAAAATGAACTTTTAAAACAGTAAAACCGACTTCCAAAAACAAAAAAGTATAAAATAATTTTCTTAAAAAACTTAACAGCTTCTGAAGTTGCTTTAGTTCTTCACCGCACCTAGTTTGGTTAGTGGCACTGATTTCAGAAGCTGTTAAGTTTTGAAAAGGATTTTATACTTTTTAGTTTTTTGAACTCGGTTTTTTTTACACATTTTTTTTTTTTTTAAACACGTCTATCATCACAGGTTTACCTAATAAGTACAATAGTTATAATTATAAAGCTTACAAATATTAGATACCTATAGTTATTATATACAAGTGTTTTTATATGTATAGATTATAATATATTATTATGAACGACCAAGGGTAATTTAAAAAAAAATCGGCCTGTGTGAATTCACCATGAATTCACTCAGACTACAATTGAAGCAGTCAATCTGTTGTCACACCATGTTGAGTGCATGCAGAGCGCGCGTCAGCGTCATATTATAACTGAGTGATTGAAACAATAGCTTACCTACGCATAAAATTAATAACTAAATTCTTAACCAACTAAACAGTTATACCATTAGCTGATAAGCGGTTAACACGATGTTTGGATTCGGATCCTAATCATATTTCTGTGTATAGCATTTTGAATTAAATTGGATTTAAAAATGTTCTACGGCCACGTTTAATGTTTACATTTTAAAGCCCTTGAACCCTATTTGGAACCGCGCACCTAGAGTCTCGACATTTCATAAGTGCCTGTATTTGGTTTACATGAAATAAAGATCTATTCTATTCAATTCTATTCGATTTTAACTTTGTCCCTCACTGCGATTTCTCCTGTATCCAAGTTACAGTTTAGGTACAGACATACATCTCACATGCACACACACCCAGACCCGAAACAACTATCTGTAGATCATACAAATGATTGTTCCGTGCGGGGATCGAACCCGCGGCACGTGGAAAGCTAATCGCATAGCCACTGCGCCAACCGTGTCGTCGTATTTCAATCGGTAAAATTCGCCAGTGACGGAATTAGCCGATGTAAAATCTCTGGCTTGTATTGTAAATACTGTATCTGATAGGCTAGAGCTCTCATTTACAGAATATGGCTTAATTTCGTCTTTGGCGAAGTGTGTGCACCTACAGTGGTGTCGATTCTTTTTTAACACGCTTTTATTAGCTTCATCTGTAACTATGTAAGAAAATCTTGGAAGTTAAATTTGACCCACTTCCCGGTTTCCGATTGAGCTGAAATTTTGCATACACGTTCAGTTTGGATGACAAAAGCGTGTTCTATTGTTTTTTTAAACTATAATATTTTATTGCCAGTACTAACAGAGATGGATTAAATATCGACAGCGCCCTAGGCTAGCACCCCATCGGCGCCCCTCAGACAATAAATTATAACTACTCATTTTTCAAATAAACTATAATATATAGAAGCGAAATCCACTCACCCACTCACTCACCACGGAATCTCTGAAACTATATAAGGCTTCAAACTTGAAATTTGGTAGACATGTAAGTATACCTATTAACATACGTCCACTAATAAAGGATTTTTGAAAAGTCTTATTTTAAAGGCGCTGGGGAAAACTTTATAGGTAATATTAGTTTATTTGCAAAATAATTAGGCAGGCCAGCACACGTGTACCATTGTCTATAGATACGCTCTGTCATACAAAGGGAAGCTAAAAAAATGAGACGTATTTTTTGAAGAAGTCAAATTCCAAATTCAACAATGTTCAAATTATATTTATATTTTTATCCAATACACAAATTAATAATAATTATTGTAAACGGCATTTGACTGGTGATCAACCACTCTATTTTTCTGAAAATAGAGTACCTGACACGTCTCACTTTTTGAGTTCACTAAGCATATCTATAGACATCGATGCTTTAACAGTTTCGACGTTGTGCAACGCGATTTTTTACGAATTATTATTTTAGTTTAATAACTTCCTCGCGCGTCCCTTTGTAACCTCGCGCCCCTAGGCACGTGCCTAGTTAGTAGTTTGCCTTAGGGATAATCCACCACTTGAGTACTAAACGTATCTTTTCATAACACTTTCTTTTTCTATTGAAACGGAAAGAGACAAAAGCCCTTACCCTGGGTTGCAGCAGAAAACCACCGTTGGGTAATCAGTATTAAACGTACTGACACCCAACATTATGCTGAGCTGCTGGCCCATTTGGCACTATTACATTTATTTTATTTTCTGTGTTTTTAGCATGTAAACTATAAACTAAAAACAAACTAACTAAACAATAAACTAAACAAACAATAAACTATACTGTTACTGTGTTGTAATAAACTATACTTCTTTCTTTCTTTCCTTTTTTTCCTTAGTTTAGTCCTGTAAAATTTCGAAACAGAATCTATAAATATCTGCTTATCCCTTCGGGAAATACAAGCGTAATGCGTACATGTTAATATTTTTCTTAAACAATTATGAAAACAATAATAACTATGTACTTAATAAATTAGTCGCGATATATGTATAATTTATTTTATAATTAAAACAAAATGGCTGAAACCGCTTCCAATTGAAAACAGTATTTTCTCTCTTCCATTATAATATGAGTACAGTTAGTTCGACATTTCAATTTGAATATTATTATATTCGGTCATGTTATGTACCTACTACATAATGTCTACATTCTGCGTTTTTATCTGGCGTACCTTTGGCGGTCAATTCCGACCGTTAAAGGAAAATGCGAGCGGCGTTTTTATCCATAAGATTTACTGTTTGGATTTCGTTACAAGCGGATCGAATTTTTAACCGACTTCAAAAAGGAGGAGGTTCTATGTTCGTCTGTATGTCATGTACTTCTTTTTGTGTATGTTCCTCGATATTTTCGGTAATTATGAACCGATTTAAAAAAATATTTTTTGGTTCGAAAGGGTATACTTCCGAGGTGGTCTCACTTAAATTTGGTGAAGATCTGATGAAGACCTTCAGAGACATACAATGGAACTCTTGAATGAATAACAGCACATCACTCGCGATTGCTGTAATCTATGTATTTATGAATTGTTTATGCCAATCAAAATTGATAAATAAAATAAACTTTAAAAAACAGTAAAAAAGACTTCAAAAACTAAAAAGTATAAAATAATTTTCTTAAAAAACTTAACAGCTTCTGAAGTCGGAGACACTGCCAAACTATCAAAAAACCGGCCCTGGTGGCGCATTGAAGAATTAATAAGGGCCCCGACTTCAGTAGCTAGTTTTTTAAGAAAATTATTTTATACTTTTTAGTTTTTGAAGTCGTTCTTACTTTTTTTTAAAGTTTATTTTACTTATCAATTTTGAGTGGCATAAACAATACATAAACATGAGATTAGGTACAGCAATCGCGAGAAAGAATAAGCATATAATTATTATGTTAAGCACAAGCTTAACAATTATTATAACTGTGATAACCCGTTAGGGATCAACCCGTAAATAACTGATTTACAAAAACAGGTGTAAAAAAAATTCACTACTCGAAAACCTATGTACACGATTGTACATAATCAAATACAATTGATTGGGTGATGTTTTCTCAAATCTACTTTTGGCGAATTTACTTTCACATAGCATTAGGCAATAAGTATTCATGGGTAGTAATAGAGTATTTTTAGAGAAAATGCTTCGGATTTTCGTAATTTGTAAGTTAATAATTGTATTTTAAATTTTCTTGTGTAGGTCGACAGTTTAATGGTGGGATTATAGTATAGAACCTCTTCGAGAGACGAATACTCGGTAGTGCTTGCTGAGTGCATGCAGTTAATCTTTATAAATTAGCCAGCCAGCAGAAACCACGATAATATGAGGCATTCTTATGTGCGTCTCATGTGTGCTGACAGGACAGAAAAAAAGTGTTTTTTTTTTGTGTTCTGAAAACAAAAAAATAGCTCCACCTCTAACGTCGTGTGTGTCATAGAGTCTGACCAAGGAACGCTGTCCAAGAAAAAGGGCTGTCACTGAATACCTATATATACACTATACAGGGTGGAATTTTCGAAGCGTACCTGGAGGAAAAGTACTCGAAATACTGAAGACAGCAAATTTGACTCAAAGGAAACATTCCTTTATTTTTAAAGAGAAACAAAACTGCATTTAAATATTTTTGAAAATACGCTTGCCACACGCGGGAATCGTTCCGGGAATGCTTACTATCAGTAAAATTTGCTGTCTTCAGTATTTAGAGTACTTTTCCTCCAGGTATGCTTCGAAAATTCCAACCAATTATAATGGAGTTGATAGGTACAGTTTATTATTCAAGGATTATTAAATAGTAGATATCAACTCCGCTTATGAAGTGTATACTCAGCGAGGACAGCTTCAGAATTTTTAAATTGCCGCTGTTTCAATTGAGACCAATGACATTTTACAAATAGACGGGCCATACACCAACATTAATGCACTACAAAATGGCGTAAACTTTACTATAGCTACATAGCAGTACATATAATTATACAGTGCGCGAAGAAAGGGAAAGAAAATTAAAGCCACCATACGCCATGTCGGTTGTTAGAAAAAGATGAATATTAGCGTTTAGTTACGTGGCATTATCTGCTGCATGCTCATTCTCTCAGTCGGTGCAGGGCATTTACCTTGCATTTATCTTGCCAATATAGAGCGTGGGCAACGCGTCTATTTGTAAAATGTCATTGATTGAGACACGTTAAAATAGCAGAATAGAGCCCAATTTTCGCCATGCAGTACAGTCTTTATTTAGAGGAAAATGGAATAGACAAAGTGCTTTTTTTTCTAGACTTACTACCGCCAAATACTTATAGGAATCTTAATTTAATATAGGAAAGCTAAAGGATTTTCTTTTCTTTCAGACGTCCTGGTACAAACTGTTGCATCAGCTATCCAATCCGGCTATGAAAGTGACATAAATGATGCCTCTGAATTAAAAAATTACGGTAAATTCTCAAAACAAAGATACGAACAAATCCTATCAAACTTACAAGAATTGTTTAAACGGAAATCTAATGACAATGGGGAAAATAAAGAATCTGAAGATTACAATGACTTAATAATAAGTCATAACAAAGATTTTGATAAACAACAGTTCGAAGAAGTCTTAGGAGAAGTGACAACAGCTTTAGATAAAATAAAAGAAGATCTTTTGCAATTTAATAAAGATGGAGTCCTTACTGTCGAAGTGCCAGTAATAAAAAAACAAAACCGTTACAAAAGAGATATAGGTAACGAAACGGTTGCAAACGTAACTGTATTAAGAACGATAGTTGAAGATAACGTTACAGAAAATAGTGAGACTACAACTGAGAAAACGGAAACAGTTACAGAAAAACTTGAACCAGTTACGGAGAAAGTTGAAGTTGTAACGGGTAAACTGGAGCTATTACGCGCGAATAACGACTCCGACGCTACCATTAGTGGGAGAAGAATGATGCCTGAATTTGTAACAACGACTTCTAGAGTCAAAGACAAACTTCTTTCGTATCTAGAAGATACTTTTAATGAAGTAGAAAGAAAGATAAAACCATTGACAAATATAAAAATCGCTTTATCAAACGATGACCATTACAGAATTGGTTATATTATAGCAACTATCGATACTTTGGAAGTGAATTTGAAGAAGTTGAAGAATGATATGAATCTGCATCAGCATTTTTGGGATGATGAGAAAATACTGGATCTGTTTGATAGAATTAAAGCAACGAGTACAGTAGCAACGACCTTGATAGAATCTCTGAGGAAATACTTGCCGAAGCATTAGATTAATAATTAATTAAAGCTCATTTTGAATGTTTTCTTTATTTATTTATTTTCGGCTACCCCAGGGTTGCCAAACCACAGACATTTATGAGAGTATCACACCAAACATGAATACTTAAATAAATTTATATATAGATGGGCATGAGTCTTTATTTTCATACTAAGCGACATCTCGTAAATAGTATCTCGTTCTTTTACCTGTTGTTGTTGTTTTCACCATGTCACACTGACTCATTCATAGACAAAATTTGACGCGTAGCTTGTTTATCCTTTATCCCGCGCCGCCATATTGGTAAGCTGCTTAAGCTACAGTCTGTCAAGAAAGTCATGAAAAGGATTTTGAAGGAACTAAAATTCTTCTTCGCTCGCAACCCTAAATAAGTACCGTAGGTGTCAGTTTGGGTACAACGATGTGTTTATTTTACTATTCTGTGTAGATTTTTTGTGCTAAAAAATGTTTTCGGCATTAATATCTATATTAAAAATAAACAAGAGAATATACAAGTGGCGCCCTCAATCCTTTTCATGACTTTCTTGACAGACTTTATATACATTGCATTCTATAGATTCAATAGTATTTAATTAAAAATTGATGTTTGGGACGTAATAGATAGATACGAGAATAATAATATAGGTAATGAAATGGTTAAGTGCTCTGCGTACCGGTGTGACAGTGCCAGCTACGACAAAACACGTATTGACAATCTAACCACACATTTTCCACAGATTTTCTGTTCGGTGAGAGCAACATTTGAAAATAAATAAAAAATGGTCCGCAATTAAAACAAACATCTATAATATTTTAAGTTTTAATTTATCAGTCTATCATATAACAACAATAAGCCTCTTAAAAGTTTATTTTTAATAATTTATCAATTACTTTTTGTACTTAATAATAAGATACAAATTTTTTTTTTTTATTAAAATTAAGTATCTAAAATATAAAGAGGGTAGATAAGCCAAACGAAAGGTAGTTGACCATTTTAAAAATGTTCAATTACTACCGTTTTAATTTTTTATTTCACGTCATCACAAATTACAACGTGTATCAGATATGTGTGGTCATATTCATGGGTGGATCAGACCATAAAACTGAACAACTTTCTCTATGGGACTAACATCGTAATCGAAAAAATAATCTGTTGTCCCATACAAAACTTCAATACCTACTCGACCCAAACGTATGGGACAGCTGATTATTTTTTCGCGATTACGATGTTGGTCCCATAGAGAAAGTTGTCCAGTTTGATGGTCTGATCTACACCCTTAAATATGACCACGCATTTCTAAACGTAATCAGCTTGGTTTACCCTTTTTGATGATTTCAAATCGCGTTTAGGATAAAGCCAAGAAAACTTGCAGCCAATAACACCAAACGCGTTTTAAAATTTTCATTGATGAGGAGTTATCAATTTTAAAAGAAAATTCCTCA
Source organism: Allophyes oxyacanthae (assembly GCA_932294325.1). Taxonomy (NCBI): domain Eukaryota; kingdom Metazoa; phylum Arthropoda; class Insecta; order Lepidoptera; family Noctuidae; genus Allophyes; species Allophyes oxyacanthae. Next base: position 5,271,907 of record OW028639.1, on the reverse strand, counting down.
AAAATGTCTACAATATAACTTATAACTAACAATAATAATTAATTTAAGTACTTAATTTTAAAAATAGACTCTAAAAACTTAACATTTCCCGCCACTAGGTAGCGATGTTAACAAAAAATGTGGCTAGTGTAATAAAATTTCTACCATTTCGGTAGTTCCGGTGAACTCAAACTGACACTAAATGTTATGATATTTTTTTAACGTTTGAGCAGACGACAGACATTTTTCCGTGACGGTAGTACTGAGTGCATATGGAATCCTTTGCAATAACGTACACGACAATAAGTGAGCCGCTCAAAACCATAAACTTATTATTACTACGTTGCTCAATACACTGTTAGTGCCCAACGACGCGACGGCGGATGACGGCAGTCATAAATTCCGTTGTCTGCGCCACGCCTTAGAGTTGCAGACAATGAAGTATTTGAGTTCTTTCAAAAATATTTTGTTTATCTGACTGGACTGACTGTAGTAAATTACTGGCTTATGATTCAACTTCAACATAAATTGAACGAATGTACTTTAAGGGACTTATTGAACTAATTTTGCTATTCGTATATGATTCGTATTTAGTCTCATCGTCCTCTATTAGAGACTTGTGATTTTCTATGTGGTGGCAAAATGGAATCCATTACAACCAACGCCGCATTGACTTTACTGCATCTGTGGATAAAAATATTTTATCTACATTCATATCGTAAAGTTTTAATTATGAATTCAAAAATAGTACTATAATGACACACTTTATGCACATGCGACTATAATAAAATTAAAAAGTTTTATTATGATACAGTTTTCATAACAAAATAATACTATAAAAAATATATTTTTTAATAAAGTTCACGTCTTCGGATCCACCAAGAAGATTTTAATTTAATTTTTATAGCAGCTGTACAGCTGTACATTGTATGTGGCGTGCATTAGGCCGCATGCGCGGTGACTTAGGTTTTTGAAATTTTTGAATTAGGCTGTTATAGTTTTTATTTCTTTAATGTTCTTATAGTGTTTTGTTTCTTTAATGTACCTACGCTTAATTTGACTTGGGACACATTTTTCGTGAATTTTGTTCTAGACATGCCGTCCAAGTAGGTCAATGCCAACTCACCTTGGGAACATATCATTGCACTTAAGCTCAGTCCATCCAGTCAGCACTTCATACAGCATCGTGTCTAGCGCCTTATTCGCAGCTAGCTCACCAGTCAGCATTCTAAGAGCCACGCTAAAAATAAAAGAATAAGGTTATTCTTAAAAACTTGTAATTTTTTAAACTGTTTAAATTATACCTTTCCTTGTAATTTGTATGCCAATTAATAGAGATGGCTATAAACAGCTAGTTTAGTTATATAACTTATAATCACCGTTTATTAGTAAGTATATAAAACAGAGCAGTAGGAGGTAGTGGTCTAATTCCATGCAGGAGAGTCAGAGTGCACCCAGCTCACACCTATATGGCGGACTACTTATGTATTATGCACTACCATGATATGGGTATCAAATGAAAGGGTTTGCTGAGAAGAGTACGAAACTAAAATAACGTCACACTTAATTCAAAATGGCGGACGCCCCAAGATGGTAGACAAGATTTTCTTATCTACCAACCTGATATGGGTATCAAATGAAAGGGTCTGCTGGGAAGAAAACGAAAAATAAAGTCAAAGTGAAATTCGAATTCAAAGTAAAAGTCGATGTCAAAGTCAAAGTCAAAGCACTTTCCAAATCGTGTTTTTTTTTTAAGTTAATTTAAGAGTACCACCACAACCTCCGCGGGCCGCCCGCGGCCCGCACACCGCGCGACCTCTAGTTTAGTTATATAACTTATAATCACCGTTTATTAGTAAGTATATAAAACAGAGCAGTAGGAGGTAGTGGTCTAATTCCATGCAGGAGAGTCAGAGTGCACCCAGCTCACACCTTGGACTTTTAGAATTGATGTCCGGATCAGAATTTGATTATCACTTGCGTTAACGGTGAAGGAAAACATCGTCAGGAAACCTGCACACATGAGAGGCCCTCATAAAGTTGTCGATGGTGTGTGTAGTCCGCCCGCACTAGGCCAGCGTGCTGGACTAAGGCCTAAGTCTTCTCATTCTGAGAAGAGGCCCGTGCCCAGCAGTGGGACATTAATGGGCTAGATTTAATTATTTATTTATGATAATAACGATTTGCCTCTGAATAAGATTGCCATGAATATGAATTGTGTGATATGTTGAGCGATCATCCATTTTATAGTGACATTATTAATGGATTAATATTCTGTTATGTCGATGACATCATAGTTATAACTGAGGATTTAAATATCCATATCATGAAAAGGCCGTTGATCCTATAAAAAAATTTACCTACCATCATCTTTAAAATGTTTGGCATTAAAGTAATTACAGAACACGTCTTACCCATTTATCCTCGCCATCGTGCCGTAGGGCGGGTTCAACTTAGTAGTAGCTACTAAATTCCTACAATACAATAACCACACACAATCCAACTCGGTATAAAAACTACTATTGTTGGCAACCCCATGCGTACTGTCAAATGACGTTTGTAAATGATTCAACGCGTGAGTGTTGGCATCAATGTTGCGGGACATTGGGTTTTGTATGTTGGTAGCTTGAGCTTCTTTATTTGAAATCTGGTTGAGTATGTTTCTGAAAAAGAAAAATTTCGTTAGAATCTTTTAGGAAAATCCTGCTTATGTATTCGTAGTTTTTGTGGTGGTAGTAGAATTCAATGTTACGGACTCGACTGGGGTGGTTAAAAAATAGAAATATCTTTATTTATAGACACAGGCATGTTACATATTATTTATATGAACTAGAGGTCGCCTGGCGGTCGCAAATCGACCGTAATATTACAAATATAATATTTTATCTTTCTGCACTCCTTCTCCATATAAACTTTAACTATCCAAATCTCAAACTCCTCCGTGCGCGCAATATGCTTATAAAGGGGTATAAAGTTTTCTATTCACATATTAACCACAAGTGTCATCGGGTCCCGAAAAGAAAAATAAATGGCCGATACGATTGAGATAACCGAAATTAGCAGAATTAGGCTGACATTCAGAAACGAGTCTAAGGCTTACATTCAGAGACGACAGAAACGAGTCTAAGCGTGAACTTACTTACGCTTCCATCTGTCAAACTTACGAACAAATTTTGACAGATGGAAGCGTGAGTTCACGCTTAGACTCGTTTCTGTCGTCTCTGAATCTGCAAGACAGTTTGTCGTTCTCTCACATAAAAAATTAAAAACACTTACTTGGTATTCTTGTAAGCTCTGCCAAGATGTATGGCAGCGCGAGCAGTGCTCATGCCAACCTCCATTATGTTTTCTAGAAGGTTCTTGCCGATGTCCAAGTCATCTATGGCGTCTTGACGAGGGTTCAAGCGTTTTCTAGAAATATAAAAGTCGGTGAATATCTTCAAGTGATAAGTATAAGTGATACTGCCACTTTTTCTGTTTTTCAAAATAGTCGGTTTGTTGGAAATGGTATATAGCCGAAAGATTGTACTCGTCATTATGGACAACTTTTAATAAGGGATCAACCCTGTACCTCTACCATGAGTTTTCCGTGCCGTCTAACGTTCACGTTCACATGCAATATTTGTATAGTGACTTTAGTTCACTATTTATACCGCTAGTGGCGCTGAAAAAAATCCCATACAAATATTGCAAGTGAACGTGAACGTTAGACGGCACGGAAAACTCATGGTAGAGGTACTGAACTTGGCTGTTCCATACAAATAATTCAATATTTCTCGATTAAATGTGTGGAACACGCAATAGGCATTTTTAAGCATTTTTTACTGTTCTAGTGCTTATAAAAATAATGTATTATCAAAAAGGAAAACATACTTGCATGTCCGTCCATGCAAGTATTTATTTCAACGACACGGTTGGCGAAGTGGATAAGCGATTAGCTTTCTACGCTACGTGCTGCGGGTTCGATCCCCGCACGGAACAAATATTTGTATGATCTACAGATAGTTGTTCCGGGTCTGGGTGTGTGTGCATGTGATTTGTATGTTTGTAAACTGTACCCTTGATACAGGAGAAATCCAAGTGAGATGCAAGGTGTTATAAAAAAATAAACTACATAGAAAAAAATCAGGCGAGAGCGTGTCTATGGAGAAAAGGGGTGGTCTTTTCATGGGGTATGTCCTCTTAACCTTTATACTTACAAAAATAGGGAGCCATCATGGGCTACTTCGTTCTGCTTCATCTCCACTTTGCCAGGGTCTAGGAACAGCGCGTTAAACGCGAACACATCTGGGTCTTTTAACATCTTGTTTCTGGCTACCTCCTGGAAATTATCAAACTGGTTTTAGAACAAAGTGCACAATTCAAATCGTTTTCGAATGTTGCAGTCTGTGACACCGTGAATGTTTTGACGTATAGTAACGTAAACGTAACCAAATTTGGAACCAAAAATACACGTTTAATGCATGATATTTTTTTGGAAATACATGCAGTATTTTTACATTTTCATGTAACAAGTGCGTTTGTTGCATAAAATTGAACAAAAATGCGATAGATTCATAGTAATTTACAATAAAAATTTGTTTAAACGTTACTATACGTCAAAACATTCGTGCTCGGCCCACTGGGGAGCTATTCTGTAAAAATATCTCGTATCTCGATTCGAATCTCACTCATGTCGGTTTTATTTATTTATTTTATTAACCAACTTACATTTACAGTTATTACTAATCATGTAAGTTATCAGCCAAATTACAGGGACATATAAGCATAGATTCTATACAATTTGCATCGCTACCCGGTTATTTATTTATTAATTTAAAAACCTTCATGTACAATGTACAAAGGCGGTCTTAGGCTGACATTCAGAGACGACAGAAACGAGTCTAAGCGTGAACTTACGCTTCCATCTGTCAAAATTTGTTCGTAAGTTTGACAGATGGAAGCGTAAGTTCACGCTTAGACTCGTTTCTGTCGTCTCTGAATGTCAGCCTTAATGCCGTAGGCATTCTCTACCAGACAACCACGATATATTATATACAATAATAAACTGTAACTTGGACTAGAGCTGTGAACAATCACAGCCCCGTTAATAAGTTATCATATGATAACTTATTAACGGGGCTGTCCATTCGTCAAATATCACCCGACAATTAGAGTGAGATTCGAATCGAGTCGCGGGATGTTCCTCCCCGCTATACTCTTTGTTGGTGGAAGCACTTCTATGAAGTTTACCGTTGCAAGTTAAGCGGAGTCCGTACGGAGCCCGCTCCGCTGCCAGTGGAAGCCCAGCTTAAGAAGGATCACTATCGCATTATTATCTATGGAACCTCGAATGACAATCCCCGTTGGAAGTGAGAGTCAATCTTATATTATAGTGCCACAAACTTATCTGACCCGGTGACCAAAATTGGAACTAACGTCGCTGCAGAACAAAAATGACTTCAAAAGGTCATTTTTGTAGGGAGATGACATTGGTAATTTTAAGCGACGGCAGCGACACCATGACTGGGTCAGATAAGTTTGTGGCACTGTAATCAATGTAATCTTAAATAATACTATGCTAATAAATAGAAGCAACTACAATAAACAAATACAATTATTGTGGTGTATCATTTATCAAATAAATAAATAAATCAAAATTTATTTATTTAGGACAACAAAAGATTCATTGTGTTAGTAAGAAAAATAACTTATAATTAGTGTTAGTAATACACGCCATGTACAAAAATAAAATAAAATAAAAGTTTGAAGTACTCCGCGCAGCAGATGGCCAAGCAAGAAATGCATTTCCTACCCGACCATCAACCCCACAAAATGCCTCAAAAAAGGAGAAAAAGTATCTAAATATACAATATACAAAATGACAGACACAAACATACCTGATTCTCCCACGCCATCAACTGAATATTGTGTAGCAACATGACGTCTAGTGTCAGAATTCCGAACGACAGCAAATCGGTACTATTTGTCACTATAACTTTCCTGCTACTATTGAAGTTAGTATAATTATCTCCAAAATACATGTCCTTTAGTTTGTTCATCACGATCGTCACATTTCCTTCGACCAGGCTTTCATTTAGCGCCTTCAAAAGAGACCCGAAGTCTGTTTCCTTTTTGGTATGATTTGCTGTCAGATCAGGGTCTGAAGACACCCATTCATGGAGCTCCTGGACCTGAAAAGAACAGAATAGATATAAAACCATACCAAGCGTTAAACTGTCAATTCGTTAAATATCAACTTACAATAACGGTGGGTTGCACCAAGGGTTACGTTATTGTTACTGTCACAGTTAATTTTAACAGTAACATTAACATGACCATAGAATTTAACTATCTACTCTTAGATTATTGATTGGTTGTCGCGGCCGGCTGCGACAACCAATCAATAATCTAAGTATCTACTGTTGCACCGTCATGTAAAATGTAAAAGTTAAAGTTATGTCAACATTAACAATGGAACATGCACGTTCAGTTATTACGGTGGACGACGCTCGACGACGCACCGATCGTCCGGGCGATCACACCAAACCGTTCATTTATTTGAGCGCGCGTCGTCGGGCGATCGCGCCGGTCATCCCGTAACATAGTAGGGTGAAATTCGCACTGCTGCCAACCGACTAATAACTGTAGTTATAGGATCCAACAGATATTTTGAGGTCGTTCGTTATGGCTCATAACCTCAGTACTGCCATCTCTGTTCCTATCAAGTGATTTATCCTGACTGCAAGAAGACTTTCGCTGTTATGTGTCTAGTTGAGAACCCAAATAACTAGAAATGGGCTGAGTGATGATATTTCGACATCAATGACCAAAAGTATCGATGACGGGAACAATAACAGAATCATCAATGATTTTTCTATAAATGTCACCGCATTGACTTTGTCATCATGTCACTGCGGAAGCCGAAGTTCACGATCATTCAGTCATGGTCATTATCCAGTGATGATTTTGTCGTTGTCACTGCATGACGAAATGATTTTAAAATATCGATAATTTATACATGTGACATGATAAACTCAACTCCACAAATAACTGCGGCATTTCTTTTAAAGATTTGATTTTGTGGAGACGCTTCATTTTTGCAACTAAAAATCTATTGACTTACCTTTTCAATGAGGTAGCTGGTCATCGTATTGCTCTGCATGTAGTCGTCATAAAGATTCTCGTCGTTGTAAAAATAGTCGTCTTTAGCTACAATGAAAAGGTTCAGGTTAATCAAAATTAGCTTGTGTAAAACCAAGGGTAGTTCAGAGTCTAGTGTGTACTAGATGTGTGCGCCGATGCCGACGGCGCGGCGTGATCGGCGTGAATGGTCGGACGGATACGGTTGTTTTAGATAAAATGCAGACATATACTAGTAAACTAAACACTAGAAATGTCTAAATATATGCTTATTGGTTTATTTCGACGTATTTGTTTACGCAAATTCAATAAGAGACCATTTGTATCTCCTTTTGCCGATAACTTCGTCCGTCACAGTCATTTGGCGAATAAGTCTGCCATATTTTGTTTTTAATAAGATTTTCACTATCCACGCCGATGACGCCGCGGCCAGCATTGAGTACTGCTACTGTACTACGCAAACCAGAAGTAGGCTCTTCTAATAGGCCATAAAGCCTATGCTCCGAAGAGTAATTTTTAATATAAATCCTTTGTAAACCTGTTAAGTTTCTTATGAAAATTATTTTATACTTTTAAATAGGTATTTTGAAGTTGGTTTCTACTTATTTTTAAAGTTTATTTTTATTACAGAAAATTAAAATACCATACCATCCATGTATCCATACGGCAATTCTATGTCCATATCTTTCCCAAAATTTGGTAAAATCGGTTTGAAATTCGGCACAAAATCTTCAACGATATTCAATTTGGTATCATTCAATTCAACCTTTCTCACTACATCTGGTTTCATTGCTTCTTCATGAGATATTTCAATGACAGCTTTATCTTTCTTCTTGATATTTCTTTCCTCGTGAGGCATTTCATCATGTGCAGGATGTATTTGAGGTTTAGATATTAAATTCTTATGTTCTCTATTAGCAACCATGTTTTTGAAAATGGATAGTTTTTCTAGAATTGCATTATCTTCAATTTCATCCGATTCGGGGACTAATTCCGTTGTTGTTTGGGGGAAAAGTTGGTTAGAGTGTATCGGTTCCTGGAAAAGAACAAATTATAAGTTTAAAAATATATTTTTAGGAGCTTTTTTGGAATGTAGTTCATAAATTTTAGATTTTACCAAAAGTATTAAAATTATTGATTTTTTCGTGCTTTGTTCGGGCTTTTAATATTAATATCGGCCGAACTAAATTCAAGGTCGTTTTAAAAAAGTTTGTATGACCATAAAGTGAAAGACTGTAAAGCCGGGCTCCCACTGCGAAAGGGTAATAGCTGGACGGAACGGACCCCAACTAGCTAAAATAGGTTTTACCTTCCATTAAGAAAGAGTTTTGACAATTGCCTTCCACTGCAAAAAAGAAATAAAGAACGAGTTTGTAATTTAACTATTTGTACTCGGACAGTCCTCTCCGCTATACTCTTTGTTGATGGAAGCACTTCTATGAAGTTTACTGTTGCGAGTTAAACGGAGTCCGTACGATTTACGAAGCCCGCTCCGCTGCCAGTGGAAGCCCGGCTTAAGACTTAAGGGCTACTTAAAATTAAGAGCCGTTTGAGTATTCAACCGTTACAGTGTAAATAGTTTATAGAATAGAATAGATCTTTATTTCATGTAAACCAGATACAGTCACTTATGAAATGTCGAGACTCTAGGTGCGCGGTTCCAAATAGTAGATCCTATGTAGAAGAACCGGCAAGAAACTCCATGGTAACTCTATTCAAATAATAGATTACAATTTTTATCAGTAAAATGTTGTGGTAAGAGCTTCGAGAATAATGTAATTTAATGTGAATAAAAATAAGACTAGGATAATAATGATTTGTTTCTGAATAAGATTGCCATGGCAGTTATAAGCTGGCCAGTTCCGACAGACGGCACCCGTTCTATTCGTTCGTTCGTTCTTATAATCACCGGTGATTGAAACAGCTCCCTTGTGGTGAATGTATCGGATTCGCCCCACTTCGTGATCACCACTGTGGCCAGGACCAACGCGGCGCAGACTGCGAAGCAGGAGGCGCTGGCAATAATCCATACCTTCAGTGGAACCTGGAAAACGGATAGTAAGCATATTACAGAATAGGGAAGTTTCGTGAATAGTGTGGAGGATCCTCCGACATGGCGAGGTGATATTGCCTGGCTGGCCGAAGCCCGACGGTTGATGTCGGACAGTTGTATATGTGTTAGATACGATTAAATCTTTTTCCTTGCGCGATGCAGGCCTCGTAATCTGATTGGTCGAATTCATATTTTCGCGCAACTGTAGTTACGAGTAGCTTTAGTTAACCGTCAAAAACCCCCGACTCCAACTAAAAAAAGAGCTGTAACTTTTGAACGGCTAAACAGATTTTCATGAAACACAGCTAAGATGATACCCGATTAAACTAGCTTTCAATTAAAAAAACCGCATTGCAATCGCTCCATACATTTTGGAGCTACGATGCCACAAGCAGATACATAGACACACAGACTGAAAAATACCTACACACTACAAACTTTTAACACCGCTCTTTTTTGTCGGGGGTTAAAAATGGCACCCATTCAACTTATTTCTTATTTGAAACGCAAAGTACGAAATGATAACTCACAGTAGTTTTATCAGGTATTCGATGGATCACGGTGGGCCTTGGTGGCAGCGGTCGGCGTGCATTCGGGACGCGTTCGGGCACGCTCGGGTAAGATCGGCTCCAGTTGGTTGTCATAGTTGCGCGAGAGTCACACGATGTAGATGACGGAGGTCGCTTTTCGTATTCGTATTGGAACATTTCTGGAACAAGGTAAGTAAATACAATTTAGTACCAATTTTTTATTATTATCCTACCCCCACAAGACGATCTCGCGTCGCAACTTGACCATCAACGCCTCCCCGCGGATAGGACGAGAACTAAACCAGACGGCTCAGAACTCAGAAGACACACACAGCTCCGTCCACGTTTATTTATTTATTATTTATGTACACACATACACATGACAAAGAAAATAAGTAAAGATATCAAGTACAAAGGTAACTGCTTATTTCTAAAGAAATTTCTGCGCAGACCTCCGACACGAAAGAGTGAAAAGAAAAGAAGACACTACAATCCGACGACGCTCGCTCAAATAACTGATCGGTCACCCGGACGATAATGCGTCGTCGACCGTCGTCCGCCGTAATAACTGAACACACCCATGGACAGAGAAGGAAAAATAATACTATATCACTATATTTTCTTTTACCTAGGCCTGAGTTTCATTCCATGGAATCATGGGACCATACTTTGTCACTGATATATCTATTACCCTGCTCATCTTACCATAAAATCTAATCTAGCTTCGTGGGAACCGGTATACAGTTGACTTCGCCTGAAACAATAGAATTTTAGACCTTATACTCTAAGAAATAAAGTCTAGATTTTGTGTCATCTTAACTGTAGATGTCTCGTAGAAGCAAGGGATTTTGAACCTTATAGCTTTAATAATAAGTGGTAGTCGTTTGAATGAGTAATTGTGAAAAATAACTGTTATTAACTAGGAAAGAAATAGTTTGATTGTAGTAGAGATAAAAAGAAAAATTAAATAAATTGCTGTCGCGTAAATCCCGTTTGCAATTCCGGGTTAAATTCGAAATTTCATGCTAATTTTAACATTCAAAAAGAGGAACGGACCAAATATTGATCCTAGAGGAATCCTCATTCGATATTTTTACTAAACAAGATTGACTTCGTTTATATAGACATTATGGCATAAAAATACTATAAATAAACTGAAAATAATCAATTGAAAACTGTATGCTTAGCTTGAAAATCATCTTAATATAATGATTCTCTAGTTTAAGTTGCCGAGTTTCGTGATAAACTCAATCATATGCCTGTGGTTAAAATAATACAATGATCTCTTCTTTGTTATACAGTGAAATGGTGTCGATTTTATTGCGCACTTTGACAAGACTAAACTGAGGGCGTGTGTCTCTTTCTGTTTCAATAGAAAAAGAAAGTGAACGCATCTGGCGTTTAGTCTAGTTTAGTTCTGTCGAAATGCGCGACATTATCGATACGAATATGATCCGGAATAATCTATTAGTATCAATACGTGAAGGGACAACTTTGTACCCCTTTTTAAGCATATTGCGCGCACGGAGGAGTGTGAGATTTGCCATAGTTATAGTTTATGGAGAAGGAGTGCAGAAAGCTAAAATTATGGTCGAATTTCAACCACTTAGCGATCTCTAGTTTATATAAAATTAATGAGAAAAATAGTAAAATGGGGAACTTATCATTAAACTAGGTATAACCTACATACTCGTCAACGCGACTTCAACTAGAAAAAGAGCTGTAACTTTTGAATGTCTGAACAGATTTTCATGAAAATTGCTAAGATGATACCCGATTAAACTAGCTTTCAATTAAAATATACTGCATTGACATCGGTCCATCCGTTTTGGAGCTACGATGCCACACACAGATACACAGATACACACTACAAACTAATAACACCCCTTTTTTTCGTCGGGGGTTAAAAATAATATACCTACAATCTACATAATATTATAAATTGCCGTTAATCATGACATAACTTTAAATAACGTTTATTAAGCAAGGGGTTACTGTATTGTCGTTTAACAACAGGCTTCGCACAGACAGGGCTAACCAGCAATTATATCGGCAGTAGAAACTCCGGAAGTTACGTACATGGCTATATGCGCATGCGCAAGACTGCCTAGTTAGAGCTGGTTTCCCGTTAAAACACCAATTTTAAGCTTAGAGTCTGCTTAGCAAATGGAATAAGGTGGCCCCGTAACTTGTACTATTTCTATGGGTGGCCCATTGGTCGTGGCCGCAACTAATGAGATTTGGGTTCAAATCTAGAACAGCACACGCTATTTTAAAATTGCCGCAAATTTTTAAAAACAAATGGTAATTTCTTTGGATTACCAAAGAGTTCTATATTCGAATGTATAGTATTCTTTTTTAAAATATTATTTTTAAATTGGCCCGTTCTAAAAACTTTCAGTGTAACCATAATACACTCGTGTACCTACCATAAAGTTATTTTTACTCCTACGTTTATGGTACCTACGTTATATACGTTTTTGAACTTGAACTGAACCCCCGATAAAATTGAAATCTTAGAATGGAAGCAAAAAAAAAAGTTATCCCTTCTAGATTCCGAGAAAATGTGGGCCGATTGGGCTGAAGCTCGTTTAATTTGGATCAACCACAGAAATCTCATTCGATATCTCTCTGGTATCGGTATCAACCGCAGACCATAGATAGTAAATCAAACTCTTGTCCGAATGACAATCGTCCAGGTTTAAAGGACCTGTCATCGTAAAGGCAAACGCCCACTTTTGGCCAGTAGGTAGGCAGGTTCGTTACACCAATGTGAAAAATACAAAAAAATATATTAATTAGTAACTAAAATATTGCTATTATTTATTTGTTTGTAACACTCGGGAATTAAAAACTTATATTAAAAAGACATTCAATCAATTATGCATGTGATGCAATCTTCATTTCCGCACGTTATGTCAATCTTATAAAAGTAGTGATGGCAAATGTCACAAAAAATCGAAATCAAATAAATCGAGAACTGAATGATCTTCTGAAAAACTTTTTTCTTTTGTTTCGCTTCCTATATTAAAACGTTTAAATTCCATAGAATAAGTAAAATAAATGTCTATTGATTGTCTTCCGAAATCTATGCAGTGCTGGTTCAAGTTTATTAAAAATATCGATTCATAGCTCTATAACATCGGTTTTTGATAAATCGATGCCGAATCGCCATCACTACGTCAATGATAATTGAAATTGACAGTCTGTGTTGACAGTTAACATTTTGTTTGTTGCGGCTTGTTTGTTGTGCTTTGTGAATTGTGATTTTTCCTCCACGGTTTTGCTATTTTATATCCGATGACTTTGATTAGTATTATGGCGATGACAACCTTGGCTTTACATTGGATTCCGTACCCGCTTACCACGACGACACTGGCTTGCCAGTCAACTCCATGTTTGTTTTATATCAACCTTGAATTTTTTTCATACAATTTTAAAATTCTGTCCAAGTTTTATGTAAAAAATTGTGGTTGATTTTGTTTCTATGATTTCAACCCTAATGCCTATGATTTGCTGTATTTGTGGACGCCACTTGGCCAAAACCTCCTTAACGAATGGGCATATCCCTTTCAGACTGACATTTATAAGAATGAAATGAAATACAGATTTAGGCCTACCGCAGACGACAGACCTTTGTGCAATCTTGTCCGCAGCAGGCAAACAGGTACCATACATAGGTACCTAGACTTTGGCTGACATTCAGAGACGACAGAAACGAGTCTAAGCGTGAACTTACGCTTCCATCTGTCAAAATTTGTTCGTAAGTTTGACAGATGGAAGCGTAAGTTCACGCTTAGACTCGTTTCTGTCGTCTCTGAATGTAAGCCTTAGTACCATAGAATCATGTTACAAGAAGAGTTGTAAGTAAGAAAAACCCCGACGGGTTTTTGACGGTTAGGTATTATCAAAATGTTTCGACCATCAAATTGTCTCGTCACATTACGCTGTCAACCAAGTAATGCCAGTAATATGCAAAATCTCACGCGCTACTTATGACAGCTCCGATCTTCGGCACGCTCTAGTTGTGTCTCCTGATGATATCATGACGCATCCGGCAGAGGCCATTGACTCGGTGCGTTCATTTGAGGATGGGCAGAAGCCGCAAGACATTGAATTGAAACAGAATTTTCAACATACAAGAAGGCGCGGATCCAGCCCTCAAAAAAGATCGTGGTCACGGCGTTGTCCATAAAGACAAAAAGACACTGCATAGGTACTCTAATAAATTAAGTATTAAGTAATACAAACGTTAATATGTCTGTAATATCAGTTAATTTAAGTCTTATGCCAATTATGGGATGTCAATTATGTGACATCCCGATGGATTATGGCCCATCTGGCTACCACAGAAAGTTCCCCCTCCCCCCCAGAAAAAACAACATTCTTACGAAGCAGTTCGTCAGTTGAAAACATTGACAACTTATGAGAGGTAAGATTAATGGTCACTCATTCATTGACTAACCTCGCAGATTAGTTGATCTGAGCGGTAAGTATTTAGCTAGAAGCCCCTCTTGACTTTATAAAAAGATGAAGTTATAAAATTTGGTCTAGAAACGACTGCAGTAATAAAATGTTAGTAATAAAACAGGTGTACAATAAATAAATGCATAAAATAAATTGAATTATATCGATAAAGAAACTATTTCTCCACATTCGTGGTCTTGAAGGCGCGCGCAGTTCGGAACTGATCGGTTTTACGAAGTTTGCCGATGCGACTTCTTAGTTGTGTCGTAGGTACTATTACGAACGCAGAAAGCCTCGAATAAATGAATATTTTGAATGAACGCCACTCAATGAATGCTATGTTCTTATGGCACGCTCAAAGTCACAGGTCAAGTTTCTGTTCCCAGGACACAAAAAACAATGGAGTTTATTATTTTGATAATTCTTTGTAATTAAGGTTTATATTTATCAACAGCCATCTTGAGGATCATTCTTATGTAATTAAGTATTGTATACAACATCCGGGTTTAAAATCTGAACTCGAGACAAAATTACACAATATTTTTTTATATACATGGTGTAATTCTATACATGCAAAACCTGAATATGGTTTGTGCATAATTGATTACTGTTCCGATTTCAGTAACTTTTAATATAGGATTTTTATTTCAAAAATTATGAAATTCGTCGATCCGACTCTCGATTGAGCCAAAGATAATTAAATCTTATTTCAAGATATTATGAATCAATTTTAAATGCTAGAAATACTAGGCTAAAAATTGTTTACTCAAAAATAATAGTTTCAAAAAACTAGTTTTGGTTATTGAATTATGCTTTTTAACTAGATATTCTAATTGGAGAGTGTGAGGTTTTGCGGTCATTAAATTACCTACACGTTGTTTAAAATCAGTCAATTGACACCAATTGACACAACTGATTTTAAACAATTTTCTTTTCTATATATAAAGTCTTAGCCCGTTTTCATCATTTCTTCATTTTTTTTAAAACTTTGCCCCTCACTAATATTTCTCCTGTATCGAGCGTACAGTTTACAAACATATAGAATCTACATGTCACATGCACACACACCCAGACCCGAAACAACTATCTGTAGATCATACAATGTAAATATTTGTTCCGTGCGGGGATCGAAACCGCGGCACGTAGCGCAGAAAGCTAATCGCTTAGCCACTACGCCAACCGTGTCGCCAAATATCATGATTATCTCTTTTTTTACAAATCTACTTTTGATATTTTTAAATAGTTCTACAATTACTTTTTATTAAAAACATTTAAAATTATAAAAGAGTAGTAGGCCACCGGCATCGGGAACAGGGTCCAAGCTACCGGTGTTCAGGGCTCTAGAGAGAGAAATATCCTAACAATGCGCGCAGTGTCAAGGAGTACTGCTTTCTGAATCAAGCCCTTGATCCAGCCACCTATTATGTAGGTATATGTGGGTCATTCTCCGAGCAGGATTCGCGGCGTCATATTCATGGCAATTTTCATTTTTAATATTTTTATGTAACTAACTTTAAAATATTAAAATTTACAATAATACAAGTTCATTGATATGTATAACAACAAAATTAGATAAAAAATAAAGATAGAATTCAATTTAGAAAATTTTGCTTCCACGAAAATGACTGAGCAAACCACGAAAATGATACAGTAACATATGATGGTAATATCGATACTAAAAGTCGCTAAACAATCCCTGCTTTTAGACGAAGCAAGACTTACATTTTTATAATATTGTCTACCGACTTAATAATTATCTAATTACGCATTATATAGTAGCTCAAACTATGTATCTGACATTTGTCACAACCCCCCTGGTAGTTGTTTTCACTTGTCCTATTATTAATAACACTAGCTCTATTAAATAACTTGGTATTACGACGAAACTCTTTCTTTTAAACAGCATATTGCCACTTCAGCCTTAAGTCAACATTCGTCTTCAAAACCTGCGCTATATTTCGGATAACAAATTAATTAAGCAGGTCTACCAGGCTTTGGGTCAATCAATTATCCAATACTACATTACTTCATGGGGAGGTGCCCCAAAAACCTTAATGCTAACTATTGAATGAGCCCAAAGAGCAATCCTGAAGTCCATTCCTTTATCCTACACGCCTATTGCATGAAAGTTGTAATGTATTACCAGTCCGCCAAATAATGCATATTGTACTATAACAACACAGATCCCTTACGTATATGCCAACCTTTCTAACTCAAAGTAACCGCGAGTCGCATATCGGCGACGAATAGAACCAAACGTGGGTATGATCTTTTGTCAAGGATTCTAGCCAACGCTCGAGGAAATGCTCAACAGAATACCTGTAATGTAATGTAACATTAGTTAGAATGCTAATTACAAGTGTACTCTCAAGTTTATCATCACTTTAAGCGAATTATGAAGGTTTTTTTAATTTTATTTAATAGACACCGTCAATAGAACTTTCATCTTTGTAAAAAAAACCTTAATTACTTAGTATTGATTTAAGAACTTCTTAGTAGAATATTTTATACAATCATGTTTACTTCAATTTTATACATTTTCTAATAGTAGGTACCTATTAGTGTTAAAATACAACTGGATAAAAGGTATTTTAACAATTTAAAATACCCAAAAAACCACCTAGATCGACCCAAAAACACTGTTATCTACGTAATAACTAACCAAATATCACAAAGACGTCACCGTTCTAAACAAATAACACACTATGAGTTATTTATGCTCGATAATCGTTTTCCACATGCAGGAAATCCCAAACCAACTTATTTAGCAGTAAAATAAGGTTCATGGAAGCTAAGAAAATAAAAAACCAATTAGTTTTCAACGTTATTAACGAAATAAATAATGAAAAGCGTGTTAAAAAGTAGAAATCTATTTTATGGGTTGATAAGTGATTTTCGTGGACACCACCAATGCCACGTAACTGATGAATTTTAACAATAATCTGAAATAACTACGTAAATAATGACATAATTGCAACTCCAGGTACCTTATCAAAATCTCGATTATTTATGCTAACTTATAGCCAACCTTAATTGTTTAAAAAATCTATTAATAGGTAAAAGTTAGTGTCCACGAAACTTACCTACGAATCGTGTGACCGATACATTTTGTCTCATAACTTTTAAACAACTTATGGAATATGAAATATATTTATTTTACGAATTCTACAACTATTAACAAGTATTCTGATATACAATACATAGGTGTTCATTATAACATTGAGAATATATACACGATTGTTTGAAGCAAGCGGGCAGTGTGACACGCGAAGAATTGCGAAATGAGCCCCGTTTTTAGTATTCTGATTTAGTTTATGGCAATTTTTTTTTAAATGATCTGGATTAAAATATATTTTTTAGTTACAGTAATAAGTGAAGAAATATATAAAAAAAAATCAATACTGTATCTTTAATAACTACAGATATATTGCTGTGTGACCACCAAAATCGACCTCTCGGAGAATGACCCATGTACCTATATTTTCTTCCGTCCTCTGTCACGTGTGTCACTGCAAGGGTGCCAACTGAAAATCAGCGCTGGGTATTCCTATGCCCAGCAAATGCTGAGTTGGCAGCCCATTCGGTACTGGCATGCCGACAGCACATTTATTTCTTAATTGTAAATTTATTTTTTTGTTTGTGCTTTAAAATGCCTTTTCATTCTTTATTTCTTCTAATTCAACATTCTCTTTTAACCTTTTAATAGTGTGACTAGGCTAAACTTGATTAAAATTACAACATATAGGAAAAATTGTGTGAATAATATTACCAAATATAGGAAATTACTTATTACACGCACGCTATAAAAGATTGCTTTATTCTAAATGTCTTTGTTGTGCAGTTTACACGCGGACATCAGAATGTTCGGCTACGCACTACTCACTACGTCTGACCGTGAGGTTCTAGGCAAAGAAATGGGGTAGATACTTGGATACATATTGTAAGATCAAATGAATAAATAAATAAATATTAGGGGTTGCAATGCTGGATTCAGCAATCGAGCAATTTAGCTGGTTCCAGCACATTTTTGTGCTCGCTAGATGCAGCACATTTTTGTGCTCGATGGATCCATTAAATATTTGTGCTCCCTGGATCTAGCACATTTTTGTGCTCGCTGGATCCAGCACATTTTCGTGCTCGCTGGATCCAGCACATTTTTGAACTCGCTGGATCCAACATCTGGCGCTGGATTCAGCATTATCAATTCGTCAAGATACGAAGAGAACTTGTATAAATTCACCCATTCGTCTCAAATGATGAATTGCACGTGAAATGAATCAACCAACTCTTTAAAAAACTGTATTTAGATATCTATTGACTACCTCAATCCAAACTTCCTCACAACTTACTTCAGAATAACAATCGGCTAATTATAATTACAAATGGGCGATTTAAATTTGACCTGGCATACAATTGGACCTCGGCCGACCATCGTCGTTGTGTATTCACGTTTTATCAGGCCAGCTAAGAATAGGTAAACTCCATCTGGAGCTGTAATAAAAATACTACCTACTTACCTACAAAAATTAAGATTGGCACAACAAAGATTCTTAACCGACTCCAAATAAAAATAAAAATATTAAAGTTTAAAAAAAACTATAGAACACGCTTTAGTCATCCAAACTAAACGTGTATGCAAAATTTCAGCTCAATCGGAAACCGGGAAGTGGGTCAAATTTAACTTCCAAGATTTTCTTACATAGTTAGTTACAGGTGAAGCTAATAAAAGCGTGTTAATAAAGTAAAAACCGACTTCAAAAAACTAAAAAGTGTATAAAATAATTTTCTTCAAAAAGTTAGCAGCTTCTGAAGTCGATAAGCTAGGTGCATAGAAGCTGATAAGTCTGCCATTGGCGGATTGATCGCGGAACAAACATTAAAAAAAAACATATTGTCGAATTGAGAACCTCCTCCTTTTTTGAAGTCGGTTAAAAAAGGAGGAGGTTCTCAATTCGATTGTACGTATAAGTTTGTTTGACCGATTTTGATAATAATTTTTGTGTGAAAGTCTATTCTCCCGGGGTGGTTCTATTTAAATAAAGATCTGATGATGACCTTTGGAGATAGACAATGGAACTCTTTAATGGTAACAGCAAATCACTTACGAAACAAAAACACTTACAAAAATCACAAAAAAGTAAAAACCGACTTTAACAAACTAAAACGACACGGTTGGCGCAGTGGCTAAGCAATTAGCTTTCTGCGCTACGTGCCGCGGGTTCGATCCCCGCACGGAACAAATATTTGTATGATCTACAAATAGTTTATTTATTTATTTATATTTATATATTCTTTATTGTACACCAGTAAAACAAAATACACATAAAACTTGCACAAACATGGGTAAATTGTACAATGGGTTGGGGGTTGTTTCGGGTCTGGTTGTGTGTGCATGTGACATGTATGTTTGTAAACTGTACCCTTGATACAGGAGAAATCCTAGTGAGGGGCAATGTTTATTAAAAGAACAAAGAACAAAAAGTAGTTTTTTTTTTTTTTAAACTTAACTTATTTTTTATTATTCACTTACAAGTTATACTAATATTTCGACGCCAGCAATGAATATTACGCTAACTTGAATTTTCGGCAATTTCCGATTATAATGCCAAATTGTTTATCACAGTAAATGATAAGAAAATTCCAAAAAATAAAGGAGTTTTGAACTAAACACAACGCTAAGTGAATGTAATGTTTGTAATCGATATAGTATCGATATAATATATCGATATGTTATCCGTTCACCCACATTTTATTTTTATTTACTTTCTCTTTACTATTTTATTTTGTTATTATATATACGTACATCTGTGCGCTTTAATTAATTATTAATCTTAGTTTTAGATATTATTTCTCAGTAAGTGAATTATGTATGCAAGTCTTTATGAGAAATAAAGTTGTTCTTAAACCTAAAAAAACCTAAAAAAATCGCCCGATATGTATTAAATTACGCTTCAACTGACTCTGGTGTAAAATCGACTTTTTCAAGTTAGCGTAGTGTTAATTCTGGTGTCGATTTGTTCCTTCCGGGATCGAACCCGCGATATAATGTAGCCTATCGTGTCATCTCTTGCTTTGAAGTCCTATCTGCATTTAAGAACCAACACCAGAATTGATTTAAAAAAAAAAAAAAACAAAAATAACAAAAAAGTTTTACAATATACACTCACAATTTCGTAGATTACTTAATCATTATTGTTTTAACTACAATTAATTACCTATGCTCGCACGAGCTTTACGCAATATTAACGACTTAATAATTATAAGGAAGTACAAAGTATTGCAAGTTGCAACGTAAGAACTTATATAAATATTATGTAACTGTTATTTATTGTTCTATGTAAACTTACAGGTCTTGGGTTCGATGCCCTTACGGCCAGTAGGCTAATTCATGTAACTAAAGAAGTGCAGTTGCCGCGCAGTTGCAGTAAAATGTTGATCAAAACAACACATTTGGTATTCTCTTAGCTTCAGTGAGATACGCTCGTGTCAAGTTCGAGCGTCACTGCAATACGATCGGCGCGTCTTAAAATACCCTCAGTAACAAATAAACATGGGTGGTTTTTCCCTTCTAAGGATATAAATCATACTAATGCAGACCTGCGGGTCTACCGCGTAACTAAATGGTAATGAACATCGATTCTGGTAATAAACTTCAATCAAATATTATGCTGAGATGGTCATTTTTGGTCTCGTCAGTGCGGTAAGATGAGAATCATGTTATAAGAAGAGTTGTAAGTATGAATGTTGAGGCTATCAGAGTAGGGGCAGACCAAAGAAAAGATGGATGGACTGTGTGAAACATGACATGAATGTGAAGGAAGTAAATCTGGAAATGACGTCTGATAGAGATGAATGGAAGAAAAAGACATATTGCGCCGAACACAAGTGAAATGGGATAAGGGCAGGAGGATGATGATGGTGATGTCTTTTGTCAAAGAGACAAAGATGGAGAAACGGGTTTTTCTACACATTAAGATTGAGAGATCGGTGGAGAAAGGTATATGGTACAAGACGCTACAAAATGAACCTTGGAAGTCTCCGTGGTTTGAAGACTGCACTTTAAATAGAAATGCGATAACAACAGCCCTTAGACTTCGTTCGGGCCACATTCCACTTAATAAATTTGCTTTCTTGATGAAAAAAGTACCATCTCCGCTTTGTTCGGAGTGTGGGATAGTAGAGGACGTCTTACATATTATGGTGGAATGTGTCCTGAACGAGGACGTCAGACGTGATATATTGAGAAGAGTTACAGATTTTGGTGATGTTGGGGGTTGTAACAGTGTCTTAGCATATCCATTGTCTGATATAGCTAAATTACTTTACAATATTGTTGAAGTTGGCATGCGACGGCGCTTATAGTGATGTATTTTGTTTTGTTTTAATTGTTGTATTTTATTTTAAGAAATGGTCCAATAGAGCGACATTGTCATGTTTGACAAAGGTCTGAAAATAAAGAGAAAAAAAAAAAAAAAGATTTAACGCCGTTAATTATCGCGATGGACACTATAGTTATTAAAAATTTATTGCAGTGACAGCCTAGCGGTTGAACACTTGCCTTCCAAGCAGGAGGGTCTGAATGCACCCGGCCCGCATCTCTGACATGAATTCGATGTGCGGATCACAATTTGATTATCACTTCCGTTAACGGTGAAGGAAAACATCGTGAGGAAACCAGCGGGTCTACCGCGTAACTAAAATTGTAATGAACATCGACATCGGTATATTAAATTTCAATACGATCGTGAGAGCCTAAACTTTGAGCTAACTTGTATTTTTTTTACCGATCATGAAGATAATACTGTCAACTATATGATAGGTAATTTTTTTACAAGTTAGCTCAAAGTTTAGGCTCTCACGATCGTATTGAAGTTTAATACCGATGTCGATGTTCATTACAATTTTAGTTACGCGGTAGACCCCCTGCACACCTGAGAGGGCCTCATAAAGTAGTCGATGGTGTGTGTAGTCCGCCCGCACCAGGCCAGCGTGCTGGACTAAGGCCTGACCTTTCTCATTCTGAGAAGAGGCCCGTGCCCAGCAGTGGGATAGTAATGGGCTGGATTTATACATTAATCACCTCTCATTTATTCTCTCCACATGACCCATGACCAAACTATAAAGGCATTCTTTTCTATGTCAAAGTTCCCGAAAATGACGTTTATTATCTATGTGAAAAACAAAATACTGTGTCTATTGTATTCACAGACCTGCCTTCGCTAAATTGTATTGAGCTGGAGCCCTTTACGGTTCATGGTCGCCTTTATTTTAATTTTTAAATTGTGATTGTATGTGTCATCAAGGTTGTTAACAAAATGATTTCATCGAGGTTCATTAGCATGTTGATATTTTGATTTTACAAGCGCCCCAGACACTCATTGGAGTCGATTCTAGTACGAACTTTAGCAGGACTAAAACTAAACTAAGGGCGCTTGTTTCTTTTTCTATTGAAACAGATGCGTACTGTTATAACCTAACCGTCAAAAACTCCGGACTCCAACTAGAAAAAGAGCTGTAACTTTTGAACGGCTGAACAGATTTTCATGACACATAGCTAAGATGATACTCGATTAAAGTAGCTTTCAATTGAAAAATACTGCATTGAAATCGGTCTTTCTGTTTTGGAGTGACGATGCCACAAATAGATACACAGATACACACTACATACTTATACCTTATAACAGTTATAAAACCTCTCTTTTTTGTCGGCGGTTAAAAATGAGCAACAGAATCGACAACAACTTGCTATAGTCTTTAGATAAATATCTACCAATGGCGAAGGGTGACAGCTTTAAAAGGGGAAGCCATCCCAAAAATGCCCTCTAAAAATTACTGCAATTAATGCTGCAAGACAAAAATCCATACCGTCTCTTGTAATCTATATGTAGTCATGTCTGGAAGAGCTCGACCTAACTGAATAATAAGCCTTTTCTTTGTCAGGTGGATGAGTAATTAATATAATACTACGTTGGTCTACGCACTAACCAATTCCTAAAGGGAAGCCGATGGGAATCGGGTTGTATGGACTCTTCGTCACTGATATATCTACCTCTACCCATTATTATATTAATAACCTACTGCACTAATTGTTAACAACACCTATAGGTTTCTAGGTAGTTAGGTATTAAAGAATACCGTTACAGCAGAATCTCACTGCTTCAAGAAACCTGTATTATTTGCCGTTATGTCAATGTTGGGGCATGGAGTGCGCCCGCGCAGCCGCTGGCCGTTCATGTCGTACATATTACAATATTTGTATGTTTTCAGAGATCTTTATTCTGCATGCATTTTTTTTGTTTAGGGTAATTCGAATCAGAAAATGAAAAAACGGGAAAAATGAAATGATTTTATTTTTTAAACTTTTCCCGTCACTAAGATTTCTCCTGTATCGAGGGTACAGTTTACAAACATACATGTCACATGCACACACACCCAGACCCGGAACAACTATCTGTAGATCATATTAATATGTAAGTATTTGTTCAGGTGACATGTTCATGTATGAACAAACCTTCTTAAAATAAAGACTAAAAAAAAAAAAATGTTCCATGCGGAGATCGAACCCGCGACACGTAGCGTAGAAAGCTAATCGCTTACCCACTGCGCCGTGTCGTCATCGTGTGATTGCTACTTTTGTTTTTGACAGTTTATTAATACGCTTTTATTAGCTTCACCTGTAACTAACTAACTATGTAAAAAAATCTTGGAAGTTTTTGACCCACTTCCCGGTTTCCGATTGAGCTGAAATTTTGCATAAGTACACGTTAAGTTTGGATGACAAAAGCGTTTTCTTTAGTTTTTTTTAAACTATAATATTTATTTTCTTTAGGTATCTAGAACAATAACCCAGTTTAAGTAGATGTACGGTAAAAATAAAGTAGAATAAAGTTACCAGTAAGTAAGCCGGTGCCACTGCCAAGCTAGGTGCACTGAAGAATTAAAGGCCCCAACTTCAGAAGCTGATAAGTTGTTTAAGAAAATTATTTTATACTTTTTACTTTATTGAAGTCAATTTTGCTTTTTTTAAAGTTTATTTTATTTTTCAATTTTAAGTGGCATAAACAATACATAAACATGCGATTACAGCAATCGCAAGTGATATGCTGTTATTCATTCAAGAGTTTCATTGCATATCTCCGAAATTCTTCATCAGATCTTCACCAAATTTAAAAGGAACCATTTTGGAACAAACCCCTTTTGCAAATCCGTCTATGTATGACGGAGTTATGCCTTAACATACATAAACAAATTATATATAAACATCCGAATTGAGAACCTCCTTCTTTTCGGAAGTCGGTTAAAAATAAATCATTGACCCAAAGATGAAGATGGTCATAGGGAAATGTTCGCTGTTTCTCATAGTCATAGATGTGCCAACCACCTTTCACTATTTAGCGTTTGGTAATATGAACTCAATTCCATTGCTAAATGTGCACTCTTGGCATTTGTTTTAGCACATAGCGGGACTTTTTTGTGACAGCAAGATAATAAGACACAGAAAAAACCATAAAGTTATTATTACTCGTACTTACCACTAGTAATAATAACTTTATGGAAAAAACTAAAGAAAGAAATAGTTATTTGTTATACAAGAGTGCAAAGTTGCTTTTTAACCGCGTGTTCAATTTTGATGACCGAGCAAGCGAAGGATTCTAAAATTGAATCACGAGCGCAGCGAGTGATTCAAAATTAGAATCCTGAGCGTTAGCGAGGGAATCAAAAGAGCACGAGGTGAAAAATCTTTGCACTCGAGTGCAACACGTAACTTTTCATTCCACCTCAGCGAGGAAATGACTAAATGCAAAAAAAAACGTTTAATTCACAAACTTAGTGCACACGATGTTCTAAATTCAATTTACTTTATCCTCTAGAGAATAAAAACGGCTTTTCCACTCAGATATTGAAGATTAAAAATACTCTTTCCGAGATGGTGGGATGAAAATTTACTTTATCCTCTAGAGAATAAAAACGGCTTTTCCACTCAGATATTGAAGATTAAAAATACTCTTTCCGAGATGGTGGGATGAAATAGTTATTTGTTATACAAGAGTGCAAAGTTGCTTTTTAACCGCGTGTTCAATTTTGATGACCGAGCAAGCGAGGGAATCAAAAGAGCACGAGGTGAAAAATCTTTGCACTCGAGTGCAACACGTAACTTTTCATTCCACCTCAGCGAGGAAATGACTAAATGCAAAAAAAAAACGTTTAATTCACAAACTTAGTGCACACGATGTTCTAAATTCAATTTACTTTATCCTCTAGAGAATAAAAACGGCTTTTCCACTCAGATATTGAAGATTAAAAATACTCTTTCCGAGATGGTGGGATGAAAATTTACTTTATCCTCTAGAGAATAAAAACGGCTTTTCCACTCAGATATTGAAGATTAAAAATACTCTTTCCGAGATGGTGGGATGAAAAAGTTATTTTTACGCCCAGTATGACGCATGTTTAATTACAACCTTACACCAAGACCACTTAATACCACAGACTACAAAGAGATACTACGTATGCTTAATATTAATACTAAAATAAATCTTAAATCATTGTTCTGCTAAACAAAACATAATTCAAATAATTAAGTGGCAACACCGAGTGTCACAAATAGAAAATATGAAATTAAAAATGAACCTCGTTACAATTTTACGAATCGGGTCAAAATAAACAAGTTTTTGCTATTTACAACCAAGTACAGGAGGTCTACCGCATAACAAAATGGTAATGAACATCAGACTCTGGTAATAAACTTCAATACGAACGCGAGAGACTAAACTTCGAGTCATCTTATAATAGAATTACGAATCGTAAAGTTGGGACATTTAACTTCATAATCGGTAAATTTTTTACAAGGCAGCTCAAAGTTTGGTCTCTCACAATCGATCGTGTTGAAGTTTATTACCAGAGTCGATGTTCATTACCATTTTAGTTACGTGGTAGACTCGCTGATCCACACATAAATTGGAAAAGCCAAGAGGTACGGGCCGGGTTCGAAGTTCGAACTCAGACCTCCCTGCATGGAAGGCAAGCGTTCGACCGCGAGGCTGTCAGCTACAATAATATTATAAGAGAAAATATTTGTATTTTTATTTGAAATGAATAAATTCAAAACTTACTATAATTTAAAAAGTTCTTTCACCAGTAGAATGTTATATTATCACTGAGAAACAGGCTACATTTTATTTTCCAAAAAATTAGGGATCTCTACGAGAACTCCAATAATGTAACCCAAGATGTAAAAAGTTACCTATAATATCATTTCAACTAAAACTAAATCTGGAACTGAACAAAAGTGAAGATTACAGGATTATCAATAGATACTGATTGCCGGTGTTACCAGAATTGCATATTATATTTTCCGGGAATTGTGTGCAATTCCTAGGTTTTATACCTTTTGCGGTAACTTATAGATAGATACCTACATCATTATAAAACTTTTACTAATACCGGTAAAACAGGGTTATTTAGGAAATGGGGCTATTTGGGACTAACATTTGTTTTTAAGAATTTGGTCATATTTTCTAAACTAAATCGGAAATACCTTTAGAATTCAAAACATTCAATAGGTACTACCACCGGTTAAAATCCCTTAATCATGAGAAACACAAATAATTAATATTCCTTTACGAAATCCCAATTAACCTTGCGGTTCCCAAATAGTACTGAAATAAAAAATAAAAAAAATATCAGCTGTTCCGTACACTTAGTAGAAGTACCTAATATAATTTTTTTTTTAGAACAGCTGATTCATTATTTTTCATAATGATGAGTCCAATAAATCTCTTTCGGCTTTAGTATAATAATTATACCCTTTCCTGAAGTTTATTTTATGTATTTTAGCCTTTACTCAAAGATTTTAGCTTATTCAGCAAAGGTAAGTATACATACCTATATACGTAGATACTAAGTTTAGGTTATTTAGTTCATAGAGTAGGTTTAGTAAAATGTTTAAAAGAAAAACGTTTTTTATTTTTCACAATTGGATTTTATACGAAAAAAAAACTGAAATAGAATTTAGGTGTATGTTTATTGTATGTACTATGTACCTAACTAACTATTATGAACTTTATCTCATTTAAATTATTTGTACCTACTGATTGATTTGTTTTTAATTTTATAGACTATTTATAATAACAGGTATAGGTACCTATCTATTAGATATTTATATTAAATATGTAAGTATTTAAATGATAAAACTTTCTTCCATAAACAATACTGTTACTCTACAGATTTTATCCAAGTAATTTATTATCACGCAAACGAAATCGGGTGCTAAAGTAACTTGCATTCGTATATTACTATGCAAAACTATGTACACATAAATAAAAACATCAATTTAAATAAAAATACAACACTAACCTTAGAAACAACCGGAAAATGTCCAATAAAATCACTTTCTTAAACAAACCATGAAAATAAAACACTGTTTTTATAAAAAATATTTGTTACGAAAATTGCGTGGCGCGAAATTGAAACACGTACGGTCTCACTGGCAAGTAAAAAGATACTAAATTCAAAGAACAGTTACTTCACATTTCTGTCTGTATGCCCGGCGAAAGTGTGTACGCAGTTCTTAGGCCGGCGACACATTCGTGCATTATTCGCGGCAGAAAGAAAACGCGAAGAAATGCGAGCGACGCCGATGCTACGCCGCGAACGCAAACAGTAGGCTAATTGACGTAACTAAAGAAGTGCAGTTGCCGCGCAGTTGCAGTAAAATATTGATCAAAACAACACATTTGGTAATCTTCTTCTTCTTCTTTCGTTATGGCAATTGAGCCGATGTCGACTATTCTGCCATTTGGTATCCTCTGAGCTTCAGTGAGATACGCTCGCGTCAAGGTCGAGAGTCACTGCAATACGATCGTGAATTTGCCCTCTGGGCCTCAAGTCTACTAATTTCTTCTCAATCGTGTCAGAATGGCCTTGAAATTGTTAGTTTTTCCAGTATCTTTCAACTTATTTTGACTTCTATTGCGTAAGTAATAGAAGTCAAAGTCGGTTATTTGCCAGTTATTAAGTGTCGTTCTATAGATTTTGACTACTATTGCCAATAGACGTCTACTCTTTTGTACTACTCTTGCTGTATCTTGACAAAATAAATAATAATTCATTTTTTCTTTTACAAACCAATCAGTATGATACTTACGATCTGTCTGATCCGATGCATACGATGCGTGCTGGACGCTTCCCTTTGGTGTAGCTTTGGTCATGCATAACAAAAGCAGTTTCGAATCATTAAAAAAACTATTTGGACTAATGGCAATTGTGTCGAAATCTCAGATGAAGAACGGGTACGCTAAAAATAACTCATTTTCCTGCTAATAACTCTTAGGCTGACATTCAGAGACGACAGAAACGAGTCTAAGCGTGAACTGAACTTACGCTTCTATCTGTCAAAATTTGTTCGTAAGTTTGACAGATGGAAGCGTAAGTTCACGCTTAGACTCGTTTCTGTCGGCTCTGAATGTCAGCCTTAGAATGCCTTTTTGGTGTAGTGGTCGCAAGCCCGGCTGCTGAGGGTAACGTCATGAGTTTGATTCCCAGGTCAGGCGACGCAGTGGTAAAAATTTAGTCTCAAATCGGCTGCATACAAAAACGCGTGCGAGCTAGCTTATGCGTATTGCTTCAAAACAGTATTTGTCGATTAAAGAGACTATAGTTAATTTTACAAAATTAAATTATCATTGTTAATCGAAATGTGTTTAGACTGATCAATAGAGGCATAAAGCAAAATGAAGTCAAAGACATGATAATTACAGTGCCACAAACTTATCAGCGGGTCTACCGCGTAACTGAAATGGTAATGAACATCGACACTGGTAATAAACTTCAATATGATCGTGACAGAATAAACTTCGAGCTACCTTGTAAAAACATTACCAATTATAAAGTTGAGACTCCCATCTTCATGATCGGTAATTTTTTTACAAGGTTATTTATTATTTTATTTATTCTCTGGTAAGGGCGTCAATGCCGTCGCCCAAAGACTACAATAGTATATCGGACACCGTCGCCTATGGCCGTCGCTTTTACCAATGTCATCTCTCCACAAAAAATACATTCTGACGTCATTTTTGTTCCGTAGCGACGTTAGTTCCAATTTTGGTCACCGGGTCAGTTAATTTTGTGGCACTGTATCATCTGTGCCGAATGTATTGTAATTGCTGAGAAAAAAGTAAGTCAATGGCGGCAGGCAACTAATTTTTTCTCAGTAATTACCATTGACTCAAAGATACAATATTATACTTAGTAATTGACTTACCTAGATACAGTACAATGGACATTGGGTTCGCGCTCAAAAGAGTTCCAATCGCGCGCCAATCTTAAAATTTCTAGACGTAAAATTGCAAAATATGTGACGTCACACTAGAGAGGGATCTCACAAATGTGATCAACTGTGTGTGACAAGGACGGGGGAGGGGTAAGGTAAAAAACAAGAAATTAGTGTGACGTACTTTATGGGCGCTCTGTCTTATAAATGCATTTGTCCACGAGTTCCAACATGTCGACATTTTCCATGATTAAATGGGTACTATTACTCTTAATGTAAATTTATACTTAAGTTTTAAATTAAGATAGTAAGCGTTTTGGTGTATGCTGTAAGTTTACTATTAATGCATAAATAAATAAATAAATGGATGACCCCTAAATAGGTGGACTCGGGGACACATTTTTCGTGAATTTTGTTCTACGAGTAGACCCGACGTTCAGTGTAGTAAGTACCTAGGTCAATAATATGCTTGCCGTCAATAGTTTAAATTCGTCGCCTTAATAAGTATCTATAGGTGATAATTCCTTACTTTAGTTATAGTAACAAATCTCTCCGACCTAGTAGCTATTGAGAGCGGTCTAAATAAAGTGTAAACTACTTTGATATACTTTACACCTTGACACGTTACTTTCACACCAAACTAAATATTTAAATAAATAATGTAAGCGGCACGACAGCGGCAGCGGCCAGCCTGTACTTACCCTGAGAGCAAAATACTATTTTTTTTATAGTATCGTAACGGTAACTGAACCAAATTTTGAATAAAATATAATTAAATAGTTTAAACAAACTAATTAATGGTGCCGCTGCCAAGCTAGGTGCATTGAAGAATTAAAAGCCCCGACTTCAGAAGTTGTTAAGTTTTTTAAGAAAATTATTTTATACTTTTTAGTTTTTTGAAGTCAGCGGGTCTACCGCGTAACAAAATGGTAATGAACATCAGACTCTGGTAATGAACTTCAATACGATCGTGAGAGAATAAACTTCAAACTGCCTTGTAAAATATTTACCGATCATGAAGATGGGACAAGAGGATTCAATAGTCCATAAACTTAGAATATTTTCGCTTCCAAAACCAAGCGCGGCCATTGAGATGGGAGTCCCAACTTCACTATCGCTCGATCACACAGTCTTTGCTGTTCTTTTTTTTATTTTTATGTAATATTGTGTAAATTAAGGCAATTTTAGCCGGGGCCGCTCCCGCGGCATTTATTGTAAGCTTGATTTATGAAAAGAGTATCCATGGAGTTTCTTGCCGGTATCTTCTCCAGGACCAACCCACTTGGAACCGTGCACCTAGAATCACGACGTTTTGAAAGTGCCTGCAAAGGCCCAGTTGAAATAAAAACCTTTCGAGTTTGACTTATTGAGTTTATACTATACTAATATTATAAAGAGAAAAGATTAGATTTTTTGTGTGTTCGTTAGATTTTTGCAATCGATAAACTCTAGAACTACTCGACCGATTTTAAAAATTCTTTCAGCAGCAGAATGCTGTATTATTAGTGAGTAACATAAGCTATAATATATAAAGATATCACGCGGGCGAAGCCGCTGGCGGAAGCTAGTTTAAAATGAAACAACAAATTTTACCGAAACATTATAATTATTTTCATATTTACAAAAAATAGTTACACTACTATAATAGACTTAGAACTGCCTATTATACAGGATGTAAACTTAAACAGGTCACCTACTTAAAGGGTTATTTTACTCATCATTATGAACAACTTTTATTATGGAACCAAATCGCGAAATAAATTCAGCTGTCCCATACATTCAGTCGAGTAATATTGAATTATTTATATGCAACAGCTGATTTTATTTCGCGATTTGGTTCCATAGTAAAAGTTGTTCATATTTATGAGTACAATAATCTCTTATAACAGTTGTCCCGATTAAA
The DNA here is from genome assembly GCA_932294325.1 of Allophyes oxyacanthae. Classification (NCBI taxonomy): domain Eukaryota; kingdom Metazoa; phylum Arthropoda; class Insecta; order Lepidoptera; family Noctuidae; genus Allophyes; species Allophyes oxyacanthae. The sequence goes on along the minus strand of OW028639.1, from coordinate 5,240,582 downwards.
TAAACATCCTGTATATTCACTTAATACTATGATAACTTTCACTTATTAAGCAGCTGTATTTATACATAAAGATAAATATCAAAGTTTAGTCCGAAAGGGTATTTTTTCCGGGATTTCAGGGTTTGTCCGATAGAAAAATTTGTTCATAATTGTACAACAACCCTTTTCTGGATTTATACAGGAATATATTGTATAGACGCGACAAATTGAAGGTGTACACCAGTAGCGAAGGGTGAAAATATAGATAGGGGAAGCCGTCCCAAAAAAAAGCACACACACCAATTAATGCTGCAAGACAAAAATTCATACCGTTTTTGCAATCTATATGTATAGGTATAGTAATAGTCATGTCTGGAAGAGCTCGACCTAACTGAATAACATGCCTTTTATTTGTTAGTTGGATGAGTAAATTATAATTATTACGTTGATCTATGCATTAACAAATTCCGAAAGGGAAGCCGATGGGAATCGGGTTGTATGGACTCTTCGCCACTGGTGTACACATCATGATGAACAACTTTTTACTATGAGTGCAAAAAAGAAATCGCGAAAAAAAATCTGCTGTTTCATACAAATAATTAAATATTACTCGACCAAATGTATAGGACAGCAGATATTTTTTTTACGATTTTTCTGTTAGTCCCGTAGTAGAAGTAGGACCTTCTTGAATTTATTTGTCGCGTCTATTCTATTTCATCTTATATACCCCTTCTAACTAACCTTAAACGGGATATTTTTTTATATAGTGCGCATAATTTGTAGAGTGATTCAGTCTCTGTTCCTAAATACAACCGCAGTATTGGGATACACTTTAAAACAAAACGAGAATTCGACTTAGTGTCCGTCTCCAAATGCAACCGCAGTACTAAAATTCCCTCCCAAACAAAATAAATATTTGATTTTGTATGGCTTGCGCTAATAAATTATGCGTGTCCCCCATACTAAGTCGAATTTTCGTTTTGTTTTAAAGTGTATCCCAATACTGCGGTTGCATTTAGGAACAGACTGAATCACTCTACCAATTATGCGCACTACATAAAAAATTATGCTGTATATATTTTATAATCAAATTTAAACACCGCTTGGATTACTGCTCCTATTGTATTGAACGTGAAAAAAACGAAATTAGAAAAAAGTAACTCAATACATACATCTCGAAATAAAACTTAAATTACACATTATTTAACAAAAAAATATATACTCTCGTTATAGACACAAACATACATGAAAAAAAAAGATTGATACGGTCAGGACTCAAACTCGTGACCTCTGGTGAACCGTAGGAAAACTATACCAGCGGGTTTACCGCGTAACTAAAATGGTAATGAACATCGACTCTGGTTATAAACTTGAATACTTGAAATGTCTTCACATCAGAGAAAATACAATGCGCAGCGGGTCTACCGCGTAACTAAAATTGTAATGAACATCGACATTGGTATTAACCTTCAAAACGATCGTGAGAGCACTTTGAGCTAACTTGAAAAAAAATTACCTATCATATAGTTGGGACTCCTATCTTCATGATCGGTAAAAAAAATACAAGTTAGCTCAAAGTTTAGGCTCTCACGATCGTATTGAAGTTTAATACCGATGTCGATGTTCATTACAATTTTAGTTACGCGGTAGACCCGCAGACCTTTTTCAACATTTTAAAATTTTCTTCACAGATTATTTTGTTAAATTGTAACACAATACTTTTAATTTTCTTTTTTTGTTATTATTGTTCCTATATGTATTAGTGTTATTTTAATAATGCACAATATTTTAAGAGGTAAATCTGTAGGTTACAACGACTCTTAGCAAAAAAATAATTAAAATAATATCCTTTTTCTTTATAAGTTTTCAAAATTAATTAAAATAATTTGTTTCTGAAGCCCAATTCTCGTAATTAATTTATAATATGACTGAAAGTTGACCGAACTGAGATTATATTATGAATTGACAAAAAGTCACGTATTCTACTCCTCTTAAAGTTCAGTCCGATTCCAGTATGATTTGGATTCAATCTTCTTACAAACTCATTTCAATCTCATTTTTGACGTTTGTGTATAGACGAGAGTGTCAATTTTATTATCTGTGTCAGTTCTAAATGTTAGCAGAATACCGATTTGCCTTTTATTCAACTTTCGATCTAGATCTCATTACACGTCACGTTTGACGTTGTTTGTTAGGGTAGGACTTAGATTATTTAAACCTACTTTATCTATGGGGTAGGAGAATACCATTTGTAGCATGACATTGGTAGTAGATCGGAATGAGATCCGAACTATATTTTGAACATTTTTAATTACGAGAATTGGGCCTCTGTTTGCATAAAACCTTTATTCCTGTATGATTTTCGACCACATGCCCTGGCGCGCTCGGCTACTCTGACACACACACGCATCGCGCCTGAATCTACTGCAGCTTTAATTTGGTATGAAATTAATTCTATACCATTCATAGAGCCTAGCTCTAAAATATTTTGGATTATTAAAATAGGAGCTCAAATTATTAAATTTTATAATTCTTTCTTTTTTTAAAAAACATTGCCCCTCACTAGGATTTCTCCTGTATTGAGGGTACAGTTTACAAACATACATGTCACATGCACACACAACCAGACCCGAAACAACTATCTGTAGATCATACAAATATTTGTTCCGTGCGGGGATCGAACCCGCGGCACGTAGCGCAGAAAGCTAATCGCTTAGCCACTGCGCCAACCGTGTCGTCTATTTATTATTTATATTAAATTATATACGAAATACAAAGAATATTTTTTTGCCCAATAGACTCCTATTACGGTCAGAATATGGTACAGATAGTGGGCAGAATCTTAAAAAGTAATTATATATTTTCACCTGTTTTTACTATTTATGAGTCACTAATTAAAACACTTAACCGACTTATATATAAATATATTTCTTTGTGTACTTTCAAGCATAACTATAATGCTCGTAAAAAAGCAGTCCAAATATGCTCTATATTTTTGAGCAAGATTTTTAATGCTCGATTTAAGTATACCATTTTGAAATTATGCTCGAGCATTAATGGTTTTTTTATGCTTAAACGCTCATTTCAAAATCTGGTCTCACACTTACTGGTAACGACTCACTTTAGTGCTGCCAATGTCAACTATACGGACAAAACGAGAATTTATGTATCAAAATTGAATTCATCCGGTAAAATATCCAAATCCATAGATTTTTCTGTATTTTTCGCGGATATTAAATCTTCTATCGCAATTTTGTCGTTAAAAACATCATTTGTCTGTCTGTCTTTGTCTGTTTGTGTGTTATCAAAGCTTTCGCCGATTTGCGCGTCTAAAGCCTCCATGAGCTTCTTATCATCAATGTCATCCGACGATTTATCATTATTCACTATAACACTTACAGCACTTTTAAAATCACTACCATTCATGGACACCTCATCGCCATCCTGTGTTCTGTTATCGTGAATATGTGTTTTTAAATCTAGATTTAACTTTGATTCAAAAAAATTCGATTCTTGACTTAGATTTTCCAATGATACATCGTCTTGTGCTTTATTTTCATCAATTTCTGATACAGCGTTATCGTTAATACATTTATCATTGAAAGTATCGTTAAAATCATTCGTTTCACTGATGACGTCATTCTGTGTATTATCATTTAACAAACTTTCACTGAATGCCCCAATAGAGTTTGAATCTTGACTGTTTTCGTTAACACTCTTAGAGTCTTGTTCGTTTTCGAGTAACGCGTCAATTTTATCATCATTTTTCGATGATAATTCATCATCAGTTACTGCACTCTCGTTCTGATTCTCATCATTACTTATCCGACTAACTATTTCAGATTTAGAATGATCTTCAGAATTATTCTTATCATTAATAGTACCATTGTTAACCTTAATTGTATTATCTATTCGCGATAAATCATTATTATCGCTATCATTATTTGAATCAGAATCATCGTTGCGTGTAGTTTTAGAATTCTTCCCAGCACCATCCGCACCGTTCATGTCTTTTTCATCTTGCATTGATTCATCTTCACGTACATCTTTGGAAGAATCATTCTGATCATTCTCGATCACATCTTTGGATTCTTCATTCACGTCACTTAAATTAACATCTTTGTGCACGTCACTTTGTCCTGTTTTGTCAGCTGAATGCTCTGCATTATCATTACCTTCCACCATACTGACGTCATGCGAGGCATCAACATCATCACCATTTTCGTTAGAATCCTCAGATTTATCATTACCTTCAGTACTATCTTTAATATCTTCACTTTCTTCATTACCATCCCCGCTTTCCTCATTCACCTCAGCACTTTTATTACTAACATTTAACTTATTTTCTTCAATTACAGCACTTGTATCGCTAATATCTACATTACCATCATTTTTCTCCGTAATTTCTTTACTAATTTCAGCTTTATCATTACCCTCTCCCATTACATCATTACCATCCCCATCAAGCTCATCATCATCACCTAAATTATCAATAATATTATTAATATCTCTTGTAACATCATCTTCTTCAGTAAGAAGAGAATCAAACACATTCTTCTCCGCTTTAACTCTTCTCCGTTTCCTCGGGACTCTTCCTAAGCAGCGTTGAGAGAAGAGAGTCTTAAGAGTTAGCGTCGCTAAAGAATCTACTTTCTTCTTAGTGAAGGGATTGAGAACGAGGTCAGAAACTCCTTCGCTTTCACTGTCTTCTGAGTCCCAATGGACGTAATCTTCTTCGGTACAGAACTCGTGTTTGATTTCGTCATTGATAGCCACCATGCCATCCAGACCGTCTGGGTCAGACTTGATTCTGAGGCCAGCGGAGGTGATGTAAGGGTACACGCAGTTCTTGTCCAAACCGAAGTCCTGGGAACAAGGAAAAATAGATTCTAATATTGAGGTATTGGTAAGCAATTGATCTCAAATCGGATGTATGCAAAAATGTTCGCGAGCTCTATTGTACGTATTGCGTCAAGTTAATAAGCTTTTTATTTTTGTAATAGAATTGATTTATATTTGGAATGAAATGGAAGAGAAGACTGGATCATTTTGTCTTAGGCTGACATTCAGAGACGACAAAAACGAGTCTAAGCGTGAACTTACGCTTCCATCTGTCGAAATTTGTTCGTAAGTTTGACAGATGGATCGTCTTATAATGTCAGCCTTAGTACCTACTAGACGTGTGCGCCGATGACGGCTTCGGCGTCAAGTTGTTCGCAACAAACCGGGGGCCTAAAAAGGCCACATTGAGCAATTCATCTAATGATCTGGGGGGCTAAAAAGGCCGCTTTAGGTGAATCACAATATGATTCATATTACAAATGTCAAAATAACTACTTAATTGACAACTCTTAATGTCATCCGCATAAGGTTCATATTCAGTAATCATCTGTTTGAAAGTTACTATGCAGATCAGTAGATGAATTGCTCAATGTGGCCTTTTTAGGCCCCTGCTTAGTAACTGTCAAACAGGTGATTACTGAATATGAACCTTATGCGGATGACATTAAGAGTCGTCAATTAAGTAGTTATTTTGACATTTGTAATATGAATCATATTATGATTCATCTAAAGCGGCCTTTTTAGCCCCCCTGGTACCTACTATTAGCTATTCTTTGGATTTTTACGTAAATTTTACACACAAAAATATTTTTTTTTAGCTAATCACGAGTTTATATTATTATGTACTTACAGCTGTGACGCTGGACACGTCGTAGTGTTCCTGCTTGATGTTCGTCAATAACGGGTCGCAGCGGGACACGCGCACCTGCATCGGTCTCAGTTTACCCAGCAGCACTGGATCCAGCATCAGCTCTCCTGAGATAAAGATCAAATTTGCTACAGCTCGGGACACACACTGAATAGGTGATGCGCAGTCGATGCAGTATACCCACATAATTTTTATTCTTTTAAATTATTATTTTTTCTACTCAATTTTACACTGTTGCCATCCTAAAAAAATGTATTCTCTGTCTATGCACCTGTCCTCTTCTTATTATCTATGTCTATCATTCTAGTGTCTTGTTTTTGTGGCAAATAAATGATTTTTCTTTCTTTCTTTCTTTCAAATTAGCTACAGATAGGCCGAGTACTCGTTTATTACTCGGGAGTACGAATAATTTTTTGATTAGTCGTACTCGGCCGAATAATATGGTTCATGTGTATACACCATGTCCCAAAATTCAACGATAAGCGGGTACCAGAGGATTGACCAGCTCGTGACTACTCGAGAAAAAAATAATAATTCTGGTGTAACTTCTTAAAAATTGAGTTTTTTTTTCTTTTTTTTTTTTCTCGAGTAATCATGAGCTGGTCAACCCTCTGGTGCCCGCTTATCGTTGAATTTTGGGACATGGTGTATATGTATTTATTTAATAACAAAAAAGATAATCTAACCGTCAAAAACCTGTGGGTCTACCGCGTAACTAAATTTGTAATGAACATCGACATCGGTATTAAACTACAATACGATCGTGAGAGACTAAACTTTGAGCTAACTTGTTAAGCTTGTCCTCATACGGAAGGCCTATTACAGGATCAAAGACTATGTTTTTTTTTTTTCTTCTTTTAAAAACGTTGCCCTTCACTAGGATTTCTCCTGTATCGAGGGTACAGTTTACAAACATACATGTCACATGCACACAACACCCGCATGGACATCCCGTCATGTTGACAATAGAGATGTATGGAAGTGATTATCTTCTGCACATGTGGCTTCCCTGGTGACCCACTGCTTCCTGTCTTCACACTAATTTTAATAACGCTTCCCTTGTACCTATTCTTAATTGGGTGACTGACTTGAGTGTTAAGTACGCACTACGCACCTACTAGTATTGTATATAATATCATAGTGGTACTTATGATCTTTGCTGTTCTTTTTTTTTTTTTTTTGTAATATTGTGTAAAGTGGGGTCCAATTTTAGCCGGGGCCGCTCCCGCGGCCCTACATTTGTTGTGTAGTACCTAAGCTTGATTTATGAAAAGAGTATCCATGGAGTTTCTTGCCGGTATCTTCTCCAGGACCAACCCACTTGGAACCGTGCACCTAGAATCACGACGTTTTGAAAGTGCCTGCAAAGGCCCAGTTGAAATAAAAATCTTTGACTTTGACTTTACCCTACGGGTCGGGTCGTGTCGATCATTCAATGATGTTGTATGATTTGGTCCATCATCGCGATCGGTTTGGGAAGCACTAGGGGCGCGCGAGTCGGTGTGCCACGCGTGTGTGCGACACAACTCAATGTTCGGCTCACCTTTTTTCTTAGCAGTACAAATACTTTGGTGTTTTCTTAAATTCTTTAGCAGAGAGTAGGTTCGTTTACATTTGCTGCATTTACCTGAAACAATAATACAAGGTTGATCTAAATAATTCAAGTCTTAATAAGTTTACTACCCGTGCACATAAAGAATGGGAATAAAAATGGCGTCGCCTCTATTCACCTCTCGCTTGCATGACGCTGTCTAAACACACGCTGGTAAGATAAGATAAGATTCTTTATTTGTGGGAACATGAGTTTACATGAGTTTTGCATGTACAAAAGTATAAAAAGAGCAGTCATGTTTGGCCTTCGTGGCGTACAAATATTACATAATATATGAATTTTTAAAATAATTTGTATTGTCCACGCGTGAACATAAGTACTTATAGCTATACTCCGTTCGAAATAACATTAGAAATTTAAATAACTCCATTTACACTTTATTCAACCGATTTTGACTTCTATTACGTTGGTGACATGACAAATTACAGCTGCAGTAAACATTTGTTATCGTAAATACGTTTTTGCTTTTAATGCCATCCTTATGCGTACGGAATATAAGTCAAAATCGGTTGAATACACTGTAAAAGGGTTTGTTAAACGTGTCTAATCTTATTTCAAACGGAGTATACGTCATAAGTCAATCAAGCCACGGACCGCAGCAAATGGAGAGCAAGCATCAGGAGGATCATGGGAAGGGGTCACGATCCTCAACATTGAGGGACCGACATTGGAGGAGGATACGTCATAAGTATAAGTTCCGCGGGCTGAGGTGAGGGGAGCGATCGGCGCGGTACAGCAAGACGGGCCCCCACCAAAAACAGTAGCTAACTAACGTCAACGCGGAAACACGCCTTATTAAAATTGTCATTTAATTACTTTTTGATTATATATTTAAAGTGAAGACGATAGTTTCATTCCATCGCCTTCAGTATAATATAGTAATAATAAATCATGAAAGTAGGTAGGTATACAGAAAAATGACAAAAATATTTAGTTCTATGTCAAAATAATAATGTCCACTAATTAAATTAATTCTAATAAATACACTTTCATTATTGCATTACATTATTAAATTTATGAGAGCGTCCACAAAAAAAAATGTTATTCACGCGTTGCGATAACAGTTTTTTGAGTTATAACTTCAGTCATACGTAGTATCTTAAGTAGTCTCAAGTCTGTGCACTAATCTGTGAGATAAATGCATTCTGAGGTTCTGAGAGTTTTCCGTGTTATTGATTGATAGTTATTGTTAGTTTGTTGGTTTGTTATTGTTGATAATCTAACATAACGTTTTAATATCGTTATTTTTTCTGATATAACGTTATGTGCGTCGTTGTCGCTGTATGTACCGTGTATGTTGACAGTACAGGCTAGATGAGCCGCCATTTCTAATCCCATTCTCTATCCGCACGGATAGTACAAACATTGCACCTAAAAGTTAATAAGAAAGAAAACATTTTTATTCTGGACTCGCCAGGACGAATAAAAGTATAAAAGGTACAAAAATAAAACAACAAATAAAACATAAAAAATAACAATAGAAAAAAAAAAACAAAGCAACCTGTAGGCTAATTCACGTAACTAAAGAAGTGCAGTTGCCGCGCAGTTGCAATAAAATATTGATCAAAACAACACATTTGGTAATCTTTTTCGTCTTCTTTCGTTATGGCAATTGAGCCGATGTCGACTCTTCTGCCATTTGGTATCCTCTGAGCTTCAGTGAGATACGCTCGCGTCAAGTTCGAGCTTCACTGCAATACGATCGGCGCGTCTTAAAATTACGTGAATTACCCCTCTGAACGAGATCAAAAATGGCTCCCATCTCAGCATAATGCTGTCACTGTGGCATTTAGAAATAGAAAATGTCACAGCTAATAATACAGTTAATAATGGAGCCGCGGTAAGCTAGTAATTCCCTCACCGCCAGGTCTGTGGTCTTCCCCGGGGCACCTGTGCTCGTCGCGCAGCGTGCTGGTCGCGAACTGGTGCCAGCAGACGTCGCACTTCACGTCCGGCACCTCATCCCAAGGTATACACTCGTTCTCCAAATGGCTGCCGAGAAAATAAATTTATTTAAAGGTACTTTGACAGTACAAAGCACAGCACAGTGTAAAGAATATTTTGAAAAAGATCGTATTTGATTCATATTTTAAGTTTTTTTTTTTTTTTTTCTACTTTTATTAGTAATTTAGATTTTGGTTGTCTTTTCTTTTCTCTCTTTAATTTTGTTTTATTTTTCACTAACTAATGTTTACTTTAGGTTTAGGTACTGTAATATTTTATATGTGGAAGCTTTTCATTAGCAACTTATTTTATATATTGTACTGTATTTAATAATTATTATTAGTCTGTAAGCTTTCCAAAGAATAAATAAATAAATACTTCAACGACTTATCAACTAACAGACATTAAATTATAATGTATTCTTATGTATTATGTTTTGTATAGTATTTATGATTATGTAATTATTTTCTAGCTATTATTGTTACACCGTGAACTACCCCTCTCTTTTAACCTGCAAATCTGTCCATCCTAAGGTTGTCTGGTAGAAATCGCCAAATGCGATAAGACCGCCCTTTGTAGATTTCTTTTTCTAATTACTGTATCTTTTCTTCTATTACTGGTGTGCAATAAAGTGTATTGTATTGTAACAAGGTTCCAGATTATGGTGAATTTGTCACTTATAGAAGTACACAGCACTTACAGAAATTAGAAAATAAAATTATATAGGTAATACAAGTTATTTAAAAAAGAAAAAAAAACCAATCATTGCACTATGATCATTTTGTAGGTGGTACTTGAAGTCGCTTTTGTTATGCATTTGATTCCTCAGTAAGTGTTCGAAGCTTATATATGGTAGAATAGATCTTTATTTCATGTAAACCAGATACAGGCACTTATGGAATGTCGAGACTCTAGGTGCGCGGTTCCAAATAGTAGGTCCTATGGAGAAGAACAGGCTACATTCCATGGAAACTCTTTTAAAATAATAGCTTACAAACTTGATTAGTTGATTAAAACAATGTTGCGGTAAGAGCTGCGAGAATAATGTTATTTAATGTGAATAAAAAAAATAAGAATAGGATAATAATGATTTGCCTGTGAATAAGATTGCCATGGCAGTTACAAGCTGACCAGTTCCGACAGACGGCACCCGTTCACGAGCATGACGCATGCGTAATAATGGTCATTATTATTACACTAACAATTTAATAATATAAATTATAACCTAGACAACCCGCACCAGGCCAGCGTGGTGGACTAAGACCTAACCCTTCTCATTCTGAGTAGAGGCCTGTGCCCAGCAGTGGGACAGTAATGGCCTGAATTTATTTATTTATAACCTAACCGTCAAAAACCCTCGACTCCAACTGGAAAAAGAGCTGTAACTTTTGAATGGCTGAACAGATTTTTTTGAAACATAGCTTAGGACCATCCCGATTAAACTAGCTTTCAATTAATAAAACTACGTTGTAATTGGACCATCCCTTTTGGAGCTACGATGATACAGCTGTGGCGAAGAGTCCATACAACCCAATTCCCATCGGCTTCCCTTTAGGAATTGGTTAGTCCATAGACCAACGTAATATTATATTATTTACTCATCCAACTGACAAAAAAAAGGCTTGTTATTCAGTTAGGTCGAGCTCTTCCAGACATTTATATTATAAGAGACGGTATAGATCCAAAAGACAAAGCATCCTAAGAAAAATGTCTTCTCTGTCTATGCACGTGTCCTCTTCTTATTACTTATGTCTATCATTCTAGTGTGTCTTGTTTTTGTGGCAAATAAATGAGTTTTCTTTCTTTCTTTCTTTTCTTTCTTTTAGATTTTTGTCTTGCAGCAATTATTAGAGGGCATTTTGGGACGGCTTCCCCTTTTAAAACTGTCACCCTTCGCCACTGTGATACAGATACACACTACAAAATTATAACAGCTCTTTTTTTCGGGGGTTAAAAATACATGTAAGTTCTCTATTGGGGCGCGGATGTTTTTTTCCCGAAAATAAAGGTAATAACTCACTTGTCATACGCAGATAAATGTTTGAAGTCAGTGAAACATCTCCTGCAGTTGTAAGGCTTACATCTGCTCTTGTGGTGCTTGTGATGGGAGACCGCTTCCTCCGGTGACGGGAACCAGAGCCCGCACGGGTTGCACGCCAGTCTGTAGATAAAACATTCAATAAGACTTAGAAATAAACAAAGAAAAATAATTTATTTACTATCCGTGCGGATGAAGAATGGGATTAGAAATGGCGGCTTATCTAGTGTACTGTCAGCATACACGGTACTTACAGCGACATCGACGCACATAACGTTATATCACAAGAAATAACGATATTAAAACGTTATGTTAGTTTATCAACAATAACAAACCAACAAATAACTTTAACAATAACAATAACACGGAAATCTCTCAGAACCACAGAATGCATTTATTAATAATTGTTCCGGGTCTGGGTGTGTATGTATGTGACATTTATGTTTGTATACTGTACTTTTGATACAGGAGAAATCCTAGTGAGGGGCGATGTTAAAAAATCAAAATAAACAAAATCTCGCGACGTTGAATGAGTGACTGAGCCCTGTGGATGTTGGAAATGCAAAAAAATATCGATATACATAATATATAGTATCGATAATTTTTAGGAATATCAATATAGCTATTGATATTTTTATCAAAAAATATCGGTGTACCGGTACTATTTCAAAGAGAATATTGGCGCTCTAAAAATTAGTATATTTTACCTAATATACATCAATCATCTTACATTACCAGGGGGGCTAAAAAGGCCGCTTTAGGTGAATCATATTATGATTCATATTACGAATGTCAAAATATCTACTTAATTGACGACTCTTAATGTCATCCGCATAAGGTTCATATTCAGTAATCATCTGTTTGACAGTTACTATGCAGATCATTAGATGAATTGCTCAATGTGGCCTTTTTAGGCCCCCAGGTTAACCCATCAACAGACATCATTTCTAATAAATCAAGTAAGTTTTTTTTATTGCTTCCTCTCAAAGACAAGGAACAGAGTCGATCATAAACTAACAAACCATAAAATCTAATTTGTATTATTTTTATCGATTTTTATACCTTTTCGATATTTGGAATTTAATATCAATAAATCGATATATGGGAAAATTAAATATGGCTCAAAAATCGATACATCGAACAAATAATATCGATATTTTTTCAAGAAGCCTGACCCTGACTTCCACCACTATTTTATACTTACTTAGGGTTGGTAAAGTTGACGAGGTGCACCCTCATATGACTCGCGAAGGCTTGAGAAGTTTTAGCAGCGAGGTCGCACACCAAACACTTGTAGGTCCGCACCGGTGATGACGGCCGCTTCGGTGATATCTTTGGTGATTGCGCCAGCTTGCTGAGACGCGGCGAGGATTTCGGTGATGATTTCGGGGAGGAATGCGATGGTGATGGCTTCAGTGCTATCCTGATGATGAAGGAAATAGTAAGATTATCTATACAGGGTGTCCCAGGAAACCTGTACCAGCGAAGGTCTGTGGTCAGGGGACACTAATACTCATCGATTGAACCCCCATGTATGTTCTACGATATTTTGTAGTTTTCGAGAAATTAATTATTTTGTAATATTTTCAGTTTCAATTTTTCTTGTCAGTATTATGGCACACATACTAGCCATAATACTTACTGACAAGAAAAAATCTCAAAGAAACGCCACTCAGAAAAAGTTATAACTAAAACCGCCTACAATTTTGAAAAATCTGAAAATATTACAAAATAATTAATTTCTCGAAAACTACAAAATATCGTAGAACATACATGGGGGTCCAATCGATGAGTATTAGTGTCCCCTGACCACAGACCTTCGCTGGTACAGGTTTCCTGGGACACCCTGTATATATAAAAATGAATCCCTTTTTTCCTTGGTCACGTCATCACGCGTGAACGCCTGGATCAATTTAGCTAATTCTTTTTTTGTTGTGTTTGTTATAATTGTAAGAAGGTAGGTATGGTAGATAGAGTAGGTATGGTAGAGAGGGAAGGTATAGTAGATAGGGTAGGTATGGTAGATAGGGTAGGGTAGGTAGGTAGGGTGGGTATGGTAGATAGGGTAGGTATAGTAGATAGGGTAGGTATGGTAGATAGGCTAGGGTAGGTAGGTAGGTAGGGTGGGTATGGTAGATAGGGTAGGTATAGTAGATAGGGTAGGTAGGTAGGGTAGGTATAGTAGATAGGGTAGGTATAGTCTGCACGCCACTGATATTTGTAATTGTGTGTGTGTGTGTAGGTTGGTGTGGATAATAAGTGTCGTTTCTTTCTTTCTTTTAAATGGAGGACATACTTGACTTTTTTGCTCGGTGTCTCCAATTTGACCGGCTCTTTGTCCCTCGAACGCTTCAAACGCGGCGTCAGCAGCGATGTTTCTTCAGACTGTAAAATATATTCCATAAATCATTATATCGAAATAGGTAGGATTAATTTACCTAAAAATTTACTTAAACAAGTGATTAAAACCACTAAAATTGTACTTAATATTTTTTACGGGAGTTTCACTGGCAGATAGCTGATGTTATAAGGAGTAACTTAGGTTACTTTTATTTTAGAAAAAGACAAAAGAATTAGGGTTCCGCGGAAAAAATATCATCACGTACAATGGGAATGTCATCAACTTATAATATAAACAGCAGTAGCTAAATCTCCGAAACGGCTGGACCGATTTTGACTGGACTTTCACTGGCAGATAACTGGTGTTATAAGGAGAATCTTTGGCTACTTTTATTTAAAAAAAAAGAAAAAGGGGCCCTCGAAAAATAATATTGTTATATTTCACGCGGACATAGTCGCGGGCATAACTAGTAAATAAATAAATCCAGCCCATTACTGTCCCACTGCTGGGCACGGACCTCTTCTCAGAATGAGAAGGGTTAGGCCTTAGTCCAGCACGCTGGCCTGGTGCGGGCGGACTACACACACCATCGAAGACTTTATGAGGCCCTCTCAGGTGTGCAGGTTTCCTCACGAGGGTTTTCCTTCACCGTTATCGCAAGTGATAAATCAACTAAAATAAAATAACAACAATGTTTTTACCTTCTTCAATATTGACTTCACTGGCGTCACTTTCGATGATTTTGATTTATCCTGTAAAAGAAATATTTAAGGACGTATTCACAAATCTAACAAAAATAAGCAGATTTTCGGTCAATGTTACGACAAAATGAAACTAAATTAAAGTAAACTAATAATAACCACAGATAGATTAGTCTTTCATCTATAAAAATTGCTGATGTTTTTCTTAAAAATGACGGTTTATTATATTGAAAAAACGATTTTCCGTTACCTCTTCACATGAAATTGACGATATCGGGTTGAGTTTAGCTCAATATGCCTTCTATTAAGAACGTAATTTAAAAAAAAAAAATTACCATAGGTACGGGTATATGTTCAACTCAAAATAGTGGTGAAAAAATTAATCAAAATATTACAAATAGTCTCAGAAAAAAATTAAAATCGCGTCTATCTTTTTCACATAATTTGCCATTATATGTGAATCTTAATGGTTGGCAATAAGGGTTATTTTATTTGGTCACTGTCTTGATTTACTTCACAACAATTTCTAATGCAATCTCAGTCCGGGCTCGGCCGCCGTCGTGAGTGGACTCTGTGTCGCTTGTAAGCAGCAGCTCGTGTAAAAAAGATCGCTGTACGAATACAAGAGATTTGACAACACCAAACTAGATACTTTACGCAACTTGGATTTTTTTGTTTTTTTTTTGCTAGACGTAATTATAGGATTATAAATTCACATTCGTCTAGGACTTACTGGTGTGACCTGAAGGTTTACTTTGGTGACTGCTACTGGAACTCCTAGACGAGTAGAGCTAGGTGTGCCGAGTTTGGGCTCGTTTTGTTAGTTATGATGAGAACTTACCTCCGGAAATCCGGACTAGATGGAGTGACCTGAAAGTCTACTTCGATGACTGCTACTGGAACTCCTAGATGAGTAGACCTAGGTGTACCGAGTTTGGGCTCGTTTTGTTAGTTATAATGAGAACTTAGTGAACGAACGAACGTGAGTGAGTGTGAGTGAGTGAGTGAGTGATCGATCGATCGTCACGTCATCATAATGATGATGATCATGGTCATCATCATCATGGTCATAATCATGAATGATGACCATGATGATGATGACCATGATCATGATAACAATGATGATCATGATGATGACTATGATGATGATGATCATGGTCATGATGACCATGATGATGATTGTCATTGTCATGATGATGTTCATGAGGACTATGATGATCATGGTCATGATGACCATGGCGATGATGGTCATGGTCATGATGTCATGATGATGATCACGGTCATGATGACCATGATGATGATGATCATGAAAAACAAGATGATGATGATCATCATCATAGTCATCATCATGGTCGTCATGACCATGATCATCATCATCATAGTCATTATCATGATCATCATCATGGTTATCATGATCATCATCATGTTTATCATGATCATCATCATGGTTATCATGATCATCATCATCATCATGGTCATCATGACCGTGATCATCATCATCATAGTCATCATCATGATCATCATTGTTATCATCATCATGATCATCATTGTTATCATGATCATGATCATCATCATCATGGTCATCATCATCATCATAATGGTCATCATCATCATGATCATCATCATTATGATGACGTGACGATCGATCGATCGATCGATCGATCACTCACTCACGTTCGTTCGTTCACTAATTTCTCACCATAACTAACAAAACGAGCCCAAACTCGGCACACCTAGCTCTACTCATCTAGGAGTTCCAGTACGTCAGCAGTCACCGAAGTAGAATTTCAGGTCACTATTTAGTCCGGAGGTAAGTTCTCATCATAACTAACAAAACAAGCCCAAACTCAGCACACCTAGCTCTACTCATCTAGGAGTTCCAGTAGCAGTCACCAAAGTAGACTTTCAGGTAACTCCATCAAGTCCGGAGGAAAGTTTTTATCATAACTAACAAAACGAGCCCAAACTCGGCACACCTAGCTCTAGTCATCTAGGAGTTCCAGTAGCAGTCACCGAAGTAGACTTTCAGGTCACTCCATCATGTCCAGAGGTAAGTCCTCATCATAACTAACAAAACGAGCCCAAACTCGGCACATCTAGGTCTACTCATCTAGGAGTTCCAGTAGCAGTCAAGGAAGTACACCATCAGGTCACTCCATCCAGTCCGACAATAAAAATATAATACCTACATATTACAAAAATATAAAATATGACAAAACAAAAAATTTACTTTCAAAGTATCGAAATTAGTTATTCCCGCAGCTATCCGGGCGCGTGTGTGAGTATTTGAGCCGTGTCAATGTAGTGGTGCGATTAGTGCGATTCGATACCTATCCATTTTGCAAACCCGTCCTTAATGAGTTCAATGGTATATAGGTATAATATTCACGATTAGCCGGAAAGGGTATTATAAGATCCTACCCAGAGGCGGGCACTCCATAAAGAGACACTGCCTACCAGTGGCAAAGGGTGAAAATTTTCAAAGGGAAGCCAACCCAAAAACCCCGCACCAAAAAAAAAATTACAAATGTATAATTTGTCATAACACTGTCGACAAAGCATCAATCTTTCGGCTACCACTAACATCGAAAAAACCCAAAACCCGCTCCTCCGCTCCCAATGTCTGTTGGTCTATGCACTAACCAATTCCTAAAGGGAAGCCGATGGGAATCGGGTTGTATGGACTCTTCGCCACTGCTGCCTACCCCATTGAACTTCTACTACAATAGACGAAGGATCTAGAACAAAATCCTCGAAAAATGTGCCCCGAGACAATCTAATGATAATTTTTTATGTAGTGAGGAAAATTTGCAGAATGTTTCAGTGTCCGTTCCCAAATACAACCGCAATACTAAAATTCACTCCAAAACAAAATAAAAATTTGGACAAAGGCCTAACCCTACTCATTCTGAGAAGAGGCCCGTGCCCAGCAGTGGGACAGTAATGGGCTGGATTAATTTTATAGAAATTGGTTTTACCTGATGTCGACTAAGTGGTTCGTTGTCTTCTTTAACACTTTTGCTATATCGCGTCATTCTGGGCGGTGTGGGCGGTGTGGGCGGTCGCCGGCTGCTCTTGTAGCGACTGGATCGGTCTAGTCGGACCATTGGTAGCCTGTTCTCGATCTGGTGGGAAGAAGAGTATCTATATATTAATACGTGAAGAGAAAACTTTGTAATTCTATTAAATTCTTTATTGTACACGAAAATGAGAAAACTAGACAAATACAATTGACGGTAAGCGAATTGATTTCAAGTTTTTGTTTCCCAGAATTGACAAAAATTTAGTAGACACGAGTTTTATCGTTTTAAAAATTAGGAGACTTTCTCGTTATCTTAGACTTCTAAATATTCTTTTTTATTATCATATAGGATGTAGAAAATCTGATATAACAAGGATAAAACCGATTGTATATAACCGAATGTACTGTGATGTCCCGAAACCTGGGACAATTTTTGTCCTAGAAAAAATGTTATCATAAGGAAGTCTCCACTATTTGTCTCTGTGCCTCGAGGTTTAGGTAACTCAGCAGAGTATAGACTAGAACCTTAGTTTAGTCATAATTTATAGTCTGTGTCTTGCTTGATTGGCAGGAATGTTGTTGGTTGGCTAGGAACAAGCATACCAATGGAAGTATTATTTTTAAAACGAAGAAATACCTGCCATACTTTTCGTTTTATCTTATGACAATTTTCTCTGTAAAAGAAAGTGACAGCAACATAACTTCAACGTCATCTTGAAAGACAAAGTGTCAGTTGTTGAGTCGGCTTGGTATCCGCGCGGCTACCACTTCAGGTTCACGATAATTGCAATTTGCTAAGTTTCAGTGCTTTATTGTGCGGAATATAATATAAATTCGATTTCCTAATTTAACATGGCTTGTGTAGCCCTTGGTTGCAAAGGCCGAATGGGCGTATTAAGTGAAAGCAACAATAGGACATCTTTCCATCGGTAAGTATTGATTTGATTATTTAAGTTTTTACTTGTAGTTTGTTGTCAATTTTGCTGTAGGGATAAAGTAAATACAATATTATAACGGTTCGATAAAGTCATTTAGAGATTATTATCATAATATTTTTATAATTCGCCTAAATCGTAGTAACTTATGAGAAAATGACATTTGATATACTATTTTGATGGCACCTAGTTACGTACACTGTTGTCGATAGTTCGATTTTATCGATGTATTGTCGGGTTATAAATTTGTTGTTAAAACATGGATTTACCCTTGTTTTAATCAAATAAATACAAATTGTTAATTTGTAAGAAGAAGCTCATGTTCAGCATTGGATGATATATTTGATTAGCAACAAAAATTCTTAATATTTATATTATATTTTTGAACGCATCAATGGTATATTTCGACTAAATTATTATACTTTTTCAAACAACTTACAGAAATAACTCATTTATGTAATCGCAGGTCCCTCCAAATAATTTTAAAAAGATTCTGTTTAAGAGACTTTAATAGAATTTTTCTGTATCTTACAGTCAAACAATGAAATTATTAACCAAAATAAAAATTATTAACACACATATTGTTCATTTCTAGGTTTCCAAAAGATCCAGAGTTAAAGGAGAAATGGTTAAGAAACCTGAAAAGACATGAATGGGCACTACTCAAAGTCCTCGTAATGATAATTGGACATATGATAAAGCATAGATCTAACCAACTTCTCTGTGCTAGCTGCCACTAAAATGCATGTTTTTTGCATAACATGTACACCATCATCATCATCTGTGTAACATGTTACCCTTCACCCTAATTATTGCTTTGGACTTTATCATAATTTGATATAAACATGTGGCTTGTCAACATATTTTCCTTTCATATTTCCCGTGTACTCAGTGTTTTCTATTATAAACTTCCGATGCAAAAGCTATATTCATGTTTTATTTATAGATATTTCAATAAAGTAACAACAACCCTGTAAAATTATATAAATTGCCAGCATAAATCCAACTGAAATTCAACATTGTTGGACCACTTCATAGTAGAGCATTTTGCTAGCGTTTGTTATAACGAACACCATTTTCCGACTTTCCCATAAGAGTAAGATTTTTTAAAATATTTTTCCTATTTACAATAGATCAAATATAAATCATATTATAAATTACATAAAGATCGGAGCAATTCAGAGGTTTTAGCAATATCTGGGTTAAGATGTTGAACAAATTGCTCACTATTTTAAAATCATAATATCGATAAGTAAATTCCCATCTCTAGTTTGGATATATACAATAACTATTGGAAATATATCACACTGGCCACATTTGTATTAAACTGTAACCGGAGGAAATATATTCATCTCTTTTTTTCTTATGTCATAATCTCTTAGAGCGAGAAGTCAAACCGGTGTTAAAATTTCGTCTAAAATATGTTACTTCCATTGGTATGCTTGTTCCTAGTTGGTTGGGCACGGCATAGATTATAAATTCTTTTTACGTTTTTGTTTGTGTTGCGGTCAGTCGGTATACTTGCTTTACTTACCTATACATTGTTTTGTTGCTGGTATGGCAAATGTTTGGTTTAGATGCTGCTATTTTGTATTGTATGTGTGTCGTTTTTGCTGCAGAAATAAAATATTTTTCTTTCTTTCTTTCTAGGTGAATTAGCACCACCTATTCCGATCACTGGTTAAAAGACATACCTTGACCTTCAACTCCGGTTCCTTCTTCACCTTGACCTTCTGCTGTTTCTTGTGCTTCGCCAACGGCTCACCATCGGAGTCCTCGTTCACGTACACCGGTTCAGTGAGACCCAGGATACAGTCCTCGGCATCCGGCTGTAACAACAAGTTCTTTAATTGGGCAATGACTAACCGTCATCCCACATTGGGAGGAAGAACACTGGGCAAGTGTTTCTCAGTGGCATGCACTTCGTAGAGACAAAAAGGCACTGCTTTTCGTAATATTTTTTTATTTATTTTTTCCAAGTTTTATCTTGCAATAAGTCGATAGACTATGAGCAGATAAGTTGCAATTGATGTGGCTTTCAGAGTAAAATACCCTCTGGGGGAGTCTCTATAATCAGTATTATGTGCAGTCCGTTTCCAGAATGTGACGCCTTTTCAGTCTACGTATAGATTCTGGAATAGTCAATTGAACTGCCAATTGGTTCGGGTGATTCGCAAGTCTTCGTATCGTAAGTATCGTAATAAATTAAGTATTAAGTAATACAAGGTCCTCGAGTTCTGGTGTTGGAGGAGAATGCTCAGAATGCCATGGGCAGCATTCAGGGCTTGAAGAACTGAATATTATAGTGCAACTTTCTGTAATCTGCCACCAAAGAGTTATGAGATTTTTCCGACACATGCGATTTCCAAAACAGCTTGGAGAGTAAGCTCATACTGGGTCACGTGGAGGGCAGGGGCGAGAGGTCGGGCGCCCGTCAGATGAAGTGATGCACAGAGCAGTTGGCAGCAGCATACAACTAGCCGTGCCCTCTAGGTCAGACAAACATAAATGGAGACATTTTGTGGTCGCGATCCTCAGTATTGAGGGACCGAGGAAGAATGTCCGTGCTGAATAAATGTATTTTTTTTCTTTTCTAAGTAATACAAACGTTAATATGTCTGTAATGTCAGTTAATATAAGAATATTTGGGTCGGTGTCGTCTAAGGGGCGTCGCTCACACGAGCTAGAGTCGAGGCAGCGTCAAGGCGCGGGCGCACAAGCGGCGCGCCGCTTCTACGTTTTCTTTAGGAATAAATGGCAGTGCGCTCATATACTAGAGTCGCGGCACGGACGCGGCGGTGGCGGCGCGGCGGTGGCGGCGTGGCGGTGGCGGCGCGGCGGTGGCGGCGCGGCGGTGGCGGCGCGGAATCGAGGCGGAGGCGCTTAGGCCGACGGCGACGCGACTCCACTGCCATTTTGACATTGTGTTTCGTGCGGAGATGAGTTTACACTGTTAAAATTATGTTAAAAACTTGTAGGAGTGCAAGTAAGTCTTCAAGTTCTGACGACGACATGTTGAATGAATTGGAATGTGTGAAGGAAGCATTGTCGCCCGCGTCTCGGCTCTACATAGAGACCACGCCTCGTCGCCGCCGCGACCTCGCCTCGACTTACCAGTGAGCGACGCCCCTTAGGGTGAGGTTGGTGGTGAGGTGAGGCCAATCGTAAATATTATTTAACTTGATGTTTGTTCCTTTTTTGTAAGAAATGTCTGTGCACGCCACTGGTGTTTCTGTTGATTTCCTGCTATAACAGCATTTATAGATGAACTCACACTGCATACATTGAGCTTATACACAATTATTTAAAAATCAAGAATCGCAACTGCAAAAACGAACTGAAAAGGTGGTAACAAGAAAAGAAAAACGAATATCCTTTACCAAAAGTTATAAAGCGCTTGCTCCACGGTTCACAACAGAGGCCCGACAGAGGCGACCTTGGTAGTTCAAAACCGTGTTTAGTACGACCGCTTAACTGAGGCGGTTGGTGCCGGAGTTTAAGAAGAAGTAGCGCGGTGCGGGAGGGGTGTGACGCGAGATGTCAGTCACAGGCTCATGTGACACACCATAAAGCTTAGTTCAGCTAATAATAGGCCTGCTAAACTGCCCAGAAATCGCCAGTTACAGGACCATGTACTTCGGTAACCTGAGTACTCTCCAGGAGATCGCCGGCAACATCAAATGTCTGCTGGCCTTCCTCGAGGAGCTGGGTTGGCTAGAATAAAACGATCTAGTCCCACCCTTACGCAAAATACGCGCATCGACGTGGAGTTGCGGAAACTCGCCGCGTTACCAATACCAATAGGCCTGTGACACCCCCTCTTCACCACATAACTACCTAAAATTCAAACACCAACAGTCTGAGTTAAGCAGTCGTACTATAGACTGCGGTTTGCAACTCGCAACCAAATTCGAAATTGGGATTCAACGCAGTCAAGTAAAAAAGGGCCAATGCTAGGCACAAGGCACGGCATAATGTAACAAACTTACTGCTCCGCGAGGCATAGACTGTGGAGGCAATCCGAGCCTCAGTCTAGTACGCTTGTTGGTCTGCCGGCACATGTCCAGGAACTCGTAGAAGTCATTCACTTTGTCCACGCACAGCTCACAGATGAGAGGAGGCATCTTATCATCTTGGTGTACCTGTAATTACAAAGAGTATTCAAAATCAGCTTTATCCATCGACTGATCACACAAACAGACGCTTGATCGCTTAAATAATTAATTTTATTATGTAATTGTAATAAGAATAACCCCAATAATTGGCATAAAGCAGCAGTAGAAAGGGAATTGAGGGAGGGAGGCCTTTGCCCTGAAAAGGGTAACCTGCCCTGAAGAGAGAAAGGCTCTTAATCGGTGGCTACATCAAGAGCCAGAAGCTGTACTCTCTCTAGAGCTCTGACCACCAGTAACTTGGATGCTGTTCCCAATGCAAAGTTTTACAAAAAATCATCAAGAGATTTTTTTGTAAAACTATTTTAAAATACATAAAAGTATGTTCAATAGTTAAATTAAACAAATTTATAAGAGGTTCTCAAAATGTTGTGTGTGAACTCGGCAATAATTGTATTAATAGTTGTTAATCAATGGTACCATGGTATGGTGGTATGGTTGGTCCTATAGTAATAAGTTGTAAGATGAGCATTGAATGAATGGACTAGTTTAATCGACCATCTACTACAATCAACGCTTGGTCTGTTCACTGTCATTCAATCGACTAATCAATTTCGTAGACAGCTAAAGAGAGGATCCACAATGTTTCTATAGACATATATGTATAAAAAGATTCCTCAGAAGCCTATACGAAATTTGATATTTTCTGAAAAATTACAAGTAATTATTGTAAAGAAGACAAACAGAGTAAGTACAAAAACCTAATTTAAAAGTGGATAAAATATCTTGTTAGGATTTTTTTATGAATCAAGTAAATATAAGACCTTTTTAAATACTCTGAATATACTGTATTATAATAGAGAATAGTTTTATTTCATTAATGCAGGATACTTTCACTCATTTGTTTGACAACAAACAATATTTTTCTAAACTAAATTAATTACAATAAATGTGGTTGGGAACTCTTGAATTATAGTCTAAAAGTGTGGTAATATGTCATATATCATATTAATACAGTTTAAATTGTTCCAATTACCTCAATCTGTACGCATTCACGGATTTTTTGCTTCAATTCAACGTCGGTGTCATCCAAATCAATGACATTCTGAATTATCGGCATTTTGTAGCCGGCTCCGGCTCCACACAGTCGACATGCTCTGTATATCTCGTAGATCGTCTGCTTCTCCCTTTTAGAATTCAACATGCGATCCATTTTCGACATTTTAGCATTTCTTTACAACCAAACACAAGTGTGACGACGATTGCCGCTTCTCCGCCATTAGCAATGACCATAGAGTTTTTTTTTTTTTTTTTTGTTTCTTTTGTCCCATATGGGACAGGCAAAGGGAGCTCAGCCCATACAGCCATGTCTGATTTAATTTTCTTGTCTTCTTTCTATTCTTCAGGCCAAAGCCAAGTCTTATTTTCTTCTTGTAATGTCATAAATTTAAAATCGTAAGGCCGAAGCCAAGTCTTATTTTCTTCTTGTAATGTCATAAATTTAAAATCGTAAGGCCGAAGCCAAGTCTTATTTTCTTTTTTTTATGTCAGTGTATCTTCTTTTTGTTACTTTTTCATATATAATTAAAATATTATTTCTCCTTTCTCGTCAAGTATAAATAGGTCTGTTACCAAGTGACATCGTTCGCATGTCAAAATGTGTCATTAATTGTCCTAGTTACTTGTCAATTTCAAATTTCATTTACAGTTGATATAAAATAGTCATAAATTGGTAAAAAACAATCTTTTTTCCTCAAAAGTTGCTGAAGTGAGCGCGGGACATCTTCAGCGTTTTTAAAAATACTTAGGAGACGGTCAATGAGAATGATCCTTTGGAGAGCAAAACTAGGACAATCGAATACTATGTGATTCAACGTTTGTGTAGCAGAATTACAATAATCACAATTTGGGGAAGACAGAATGCCAATCCTAAACAAATGTGCATTAAATCGACAATGACCCAATCGTAAACGACAAATCATTGAATAAAATTTTCTGTCCCGATAGATATTTCCTCCTACAAACCACGGAGGAGAAATCTTGGTTTTAATCTCAGCTAACCATTTTCCTTTGATCTGAACTACCTGCTGCCATGAATTATGAAAATCTTTTACCAGTATGGATTTGAAGTGAGATATAGCATCAGAATTTGGAATGGGATTGTTTAAAATTGGACATACCTGATGGTGGTTAACTATAGATTTAGCTAAGTAATCAACTTGTTCATTTCCTACCACCCCAATATGTGAAGGTGTCCAAAAAAGCACGATATCTTTGAATTTCTGTAAATTGTTGTATTTTTCCCTGATATTGTAAATTATGTAACAAGTTTTTGCATTGCAACTGGGATTTTCTAGTGCTCTCAATACACTCATACTGTCAGTGATAATAATCCATTTATTTTCTTGCCTAGTCCCTATATGCTCTAAAGCACTAAATATTGCCATAGCCTCTGCTGTATACACAGTAGCTACTGAAGACAACCTATTTCCGAAACCACTTCGAGCCTGAACATCATAAATAGCCATAGCTACAGCATTATCATTCTTAGAGCCATCTGTGTACAATTGATTGTAACCACTCCATTCCTCAAGCATTCTGTAAACATCCTCTTTAAACTTCAAAGACTCATTTATTATAATTTTAAGTGGGCAATACTTTGATTCATATGAATTCATGTAACAAGGCCAAGTAGAGCTAGTGAAAAAATTTTGGTCAGAACAATAATTTAAAATTTCAGATAAACCCTGTACTAGAAAAGGTGGATTGATGTCAACATTATTAATAGCTTTCTGTAACTTCAATAGAAGAGGATGGCCACTGATGGAAGAGATCTTGAAGAGGAATTTTGTTCTGAGATAATTGAACCTAAGCATCAATGGAGGCAAATTACATTCCACCTGCATTGAAACTATAGGTGTTGAACACATGGCTCCCAAAATAACACGTAAGCACTTGTTTTGAATTTTATCTAGTTTTTCGATTAGTTTTTGTACACCGCTATAGCAAAAAAAAGCATACTCAAAATGACTTCTTACTAAAGACTTGTATAAAATTAATAGAATCCCTGGATCAGCACCCCAATAAGTGCCTGCAAGAGATTTCAAAATATTGCAAGCTTTTAATGCTCTATTTGTTAAGTAATCAACATATGTATTCCACTTAAAATTGCTTTGAAAAGTGACACCCAAAAATTTTATTGAATTTTCCACCAACATAAGGCTATTATTGTAATAAATTTTAATTCCACCAGACTTAACAATCTTTTTTGAAAAAACAACAACCTTACTTTTCTCTTTGCTGACCTCCAAACTGAGACATTCAAAATAATGTCCCAATTTTTGGAGGGCAGTATTGAGTTGTGTCCCAATGCTATAAAGGTTTTTTCCTGAACAATATACCGCCAAATCATCAGCAAATTGCAAATTACAAACATCACTACCTAACACAATATTTAATTTATAAATATATAAAATAAATAGTAAAGGACTCAATATTCCTCCCTGAGAAACTCCTCTATAAGAATATCTAGGTCCTATTAATTGATTATTAACTTTAACATACAGTTTACGCCCATTTAAAAACTCAAAAATCCAACTTACAATTTTTCCAGGAACATTAAGTGAAAGGAGGATGGATGATAATGTACTTAAATTTACATTATTAAAAGCCCCAACAATATCAAAGAAAACACATCCCAAAATTTTATTCTCAGCTAGAGCACCATGGATATCCAGAAATAAATGAGACAGACTTTCCCGAGCAGAACGACCACAACGGAAGCCAAACTGATTATAAGGTAGTAAACAATTACTTTCAATATAAAATATTAATCGTTGTTTTAGAAGTTGTTCAAATATTTTACCAACACATGAGCTTAGAGTAATCGGCCGATATGACTCAGCCATACTAGGATCTTTACCCTGTTTTAGAATAGGAACTAAACAATCTGTTTTCCATTCCTCTGGAATTATAGAACAATGCCAAAGTGAATTCAAAATATTTAAAAAAATTAATAAACTATGTGAATTTAATAATTTGAACATTTTGTATGAGAGCCAATCTAAACCACATGCTGAATCTCTTCTTGATCTTAATGCAGATTTTAGTTCTTCAATAGAAAAGATTTCCACCATGAAATTATTTGTGCAATTTGCCAAAGTATTATGACTAATGGTGAAGTTATTTTGAACTGTATCAGGAGTATACTTATGCAGAAACTGAGAGATCCATTCACAACTAGAAAACAAACTGCTATTTGAAGAATTTTTGAACTTCCTCATTTTTGCCCAAACTTGACTCATTGAAGTGAGCCTATTAATGGAATTACAAAACTCTAACCAACATGCACGACGCTCCTGTCGTAAAATTCGTTTTTTTTGTGCTTGCATACGTTTGAAACTTGTAAAATTGGATAGACTAGGATTTAATTTAAATAAGATGTAAGCTTGCTTACAGTCCTCCACAGCTTTAGCACACATCTCGTTCCACCAAGGAAGTTGAAGCTTCCTTCTTGGTCCACGAGAATTGCAAGTGGCATTTTTCCTGTTATTATTAAAATTGATTACTGACATCTGAACTGATTGTAGGATTATTGAACACAGATTATTATATGTATCAATATGACTCAAATTATTATTATACTGAAAACTAGCCAACATATCATTTACAATTTTTTTATAAATACACCAATCTACTAATTTCAGATTACTATGAAGAGGAATATTTGAAACATTAGAAGGACCCACATCATCAGCGGCATCTACGACATATTTTGTAATAGTAGGCAGATGATAGCTGCCCATAGGATCCTGAAAAACCTGCCACTCACAAGACAAAGCCAAGGAAGAAGTAACCATAGTTAAATCAAGACCATTTGGAGTCCATAGATGAGACCCTACAGTAGTTGGCTGACCATCATTTAAGAGTATCAAATCATTTTCATCAATAGAATCCATTATAGCTCTGCCACGAGAGTCGTCACTACGACAACCCCAAAAAGTGTGATGGGCATTAAAGTCCCCAGCAATTATTAGTGGTTTAGGAATACTATTTATGAGTGAATCAAATTTGTTCTTTTCAAAAGGAGGATTGCAATTTCCAGGGCTATAGAAACTAACTACTGAAATGTATTTGTGATTAATTTTAATTTTAATAGCGATATTTTGAATAGAATCGTCAAAATATGTATCTAATAACCTAAATTCAATACCATTACGTATAAAAATAGCAACACCATTGTGATCATTACCACAATCATTCCTGACTGTGGTATAACCACGAATGTTGCATTGTATGTGTGGTTTTAACCATGTTTCCGAAACTAAAGCTAAATGTATGTCGTTATTATAAAGAAACTGTTGAAACTGTAGTTTATTACTTAACAAACTTTGTGAATTCCACTGTGCAATATTTAAAACTTTATTATTGAATTTTATGTAGTATTATTTTTTCCCTGAATAGTCTCTCTAATAGCAGAAGTTATAGTTTGTGTACAAATGCTTTCATTTTGTGTTTTATTTAACTGAATCAATTTAACAATTGATTCTGTCAGCAAACTCAATGCTGTGCTATTAGACAACACCAAATTTATAATGTCTGCCGAATTTTCCGATTTGTTCAGTGATGGGAAATTAACTTTATTAAATAAGTCTGAAAAGGGGGTTTTTACGTTATTTTTGCTTTCAGCAATCTTTTTCTTCTTGATGGGACATTGGCCAGATATGGACAGATGATTACCTTTGCAATGAACACATACGGCCTTTTCAGCAGGTACTGAGCACTCCTTGAAGGAATGACCCTCTGTACATACTGAACATCTCTGTGAATTTTTACAAAATTTGGCTAGATGCCCAAAACGTAAACAGCGGAAACACTGTTTGACTGGAGGAATATAAGGCAGCACTGAAAGCCGCCACATTTTGATGTGGACGTAATCGGGTAATGATGTAGACGAAGCAAAAGTGATGACTACAGTTTGTGTAGGCTGTAACTCAGATGAATTATTTACTCTAACTTTTTTCATTATCCTTCTGACACATATTATTTTTTTGGAGCTTGATATAGCTTTGAAAATCTTCTTATTTGACATGTCTGTGGGTACTGAAGTAATAACTCCGGACAACTCTGTTGTCCCAGCCGGAATTGAAGCTTTGATCGACTGTTCTCTCAAAAAAGTGGCATTGTCCATGAATGAATTTGCTAGGTTCGGCCGATCAAAAATGACGCCAATTTTATACTTGTTAATTTTTTTCAGGTATTTAATTCCTTTGACAAATTTAGTGAAGCACCCACTTAGGTACATCATATCCCTATGTCCTATAGGTTGATCTTCATTCGTGCTTTCAATAAATACAATGAACTCATACCCAGCAACGGCGTCCTCGGGGTACCTCCGGCTGTAGTCTGTAACTCTATAGGGGGCATACTTGTCTGCAGGTTTTTCTGGAATACTGCTAGAATCTTCATAATCTGACTCACTGCTGTCTGAAACTGAGTCTTTAGCAGCACCAGGAGTGTCCGCGTCATGATCCGGTTTGGCTTTTTTGCGTTTTTTTGCCATCCTTCCTACACCTAAGCTATTCTAGCTTAAAAAATGCTTATTAAGTTAAAAATATTAATTGTATGACTAATATATACACTAAATTAACTATTAACAGAAATTGTACAACTAAATATGTACAGATTAGGAAAATTTTAAAATAAATTTCAAGAGAGAAATAAAAAGACCGCCTATTGTTTAAAGCTTCCCGCGCTTTTTTTTCTGACCATAGAGTAAAGCAAAGCACAGACCAATAAGTACGTACTGTGTGACACAGACAATGACCAAAGAAGCCTCTCTGACACTGACACAGACGAATACCTACTAGAAATTCAGAAATCAATGACCATGGAGCATAATATAAAAGTGGAGCTATTTTTTTTCTTTATCGTATTAGATCACTCAATACCTAACTGAAACCTCAAGGTCGGTTTCAGAGGTTTATCTGTCTCTTTCTTAGTAATTACCATATGCATAAAAAGAGACAGATAAATCTTTGAGACATATTTATAGTTCAATGCTTTGAGAGGTCAAGGTCAGTTGGTTTCAGTTAGGTATTGCCGTATTGGAAAGTGATAGCTCCATTTTTATATTTTACTTCATGAGCTAGTTTGGTTAACGCTAAAGAAATCCGCGAAATTCAAAAAACTCATCATAATGATCAATTAGAATCACCGTCGTTCCGTCGTTCATATCCCGCACTCAAAGAGTATGTAATCACTACGTTTATCTCCCAGTACCGGTGGTACCTTGATACACCATGGGGTATGAGCGACGGTCGAGCGCAGCGCACAGTGCTAGCTTCCTCAGCCCCCGATTCCTCGGAGTTCGCGCGTGGACTGTAGGTACTATGTTCGCTCAAACCCGAACAGACAGCTTCTCGGCGGCGGTCTTGAGAAAAGGGATGGCGTCAATTCTTAGCAGAATGCGCGGCAGTAGCAACAGCCTCCATGAAAACCATGGCCGACCGGAATGATGGGCGTTCTTTGGTGCGGATGGCACCTTATATGTCACTGGTAGAATTAAGTACTAATATAGTTTATCAGATAGTTAGTACTTAGTACTAACCATAAAGTTATTATTACTAGTGGTAACTAGTAATAATAACTTTATGGTACTAACACAGTAAACACATTACCCTCCTTTGTGTCGCGCAGTCGGGCAAAAAAGGATCCTTGTCCAAAATAAAGAAGTAATTAACTTAATTAACTTTATTGTAGGTACACTAAAGATACATTAATTATTTTGGGGTTATCTAGAATCGCCTAACAATCGCAAAACACACACCCACGTTGAAGTTCCACTAAGCGGATAGTCGCGGGAAGCTGGTCGCGCGCAGTTCGAGCTATTTTCCACTAAAACGGTTACACAGTAATTATATGTAGGTATTGAGTCGCGCGCGGCTTTCATTCGCGTCGCGTGTCTTTTGTAGTTGCAGTGATTTCCGAGCTGCAGTCGCGCCAACGGATATGATATACAGGATATTTTTTTATGAAGTGCGCATCATTTTTAGACTGATTCAGACTCTGTTCCTAAATGCAACCGCAGTATTGGGATACACTTTAAAACAAAACGAAAATTCGACTTAGTATGGGGAACACGAATAATTAACTAGCGCAAGCCATTCAAAATCAATTTTTTATTTTGTTTTTGAGTGAATTTTAGTGCTTTGGTTGCATTCGAGTATGGACACTGAATCACTCTACAAATTTTGCTCAATACATAAAAAGTATAACTTATTTGGATTAATAGGAAAGGCGCGCGGCCAGCTGCCCTCTACTGATCGCTTAGTGGAAAATAGGTCTTAATAAAATATATTAAGTAAATAAAAAAAGTTAAAAAGAGTTTCCTCTGTCATCTCCGATTCCCTTCCATACTGGATCAGTTTGATTCCACTTCTGTCTCTACCTCTCACTAACCTCCATTCACAGTTCTGACTCTATCTTAACAATTGTTTCAATTTTTATTGGAGGATTAACTTGTTCCGATGAACGCAAATTTATGATACCGTTAAGTGGTAAATCACACATTTGAAATTTGCTGTGTTCCATTGTTAGCATTGTGTGTATTTTGCCTGTTTCTTTGTCTTCAGCACTGCCATCATAAATCCGCCCATTAACTTCAATTTTGGAATTTCCATGGATTTTTAAACTTTTATTGTTAAACTCTTTGATGTCAACGTCTTTTGGAAATTTCAGAATCCATATTTCGTCATTTGAAGTAAGATTTGGATTACTGTAAAACTTGTGTGTAAGCAGTTTCAAATTAGGATTTGCTTTAGCATAATTTTTCAACTTTGATGATTTTTTACTGCTTTTAGTAACACTCTTACGTTGACTAGACTCTATGTTGGTGTCCTCTTCATCCTCAAATCGGATTCTATCTGTTATTGGAGGTTTACTTCGATTTGTTGCTTTATTTATTTCATCAGCACCACTTTCTTCACTGTCTTCAGTGTCTTCACTATCTTCTTCTTCAAATGTATTATTTTCATTACTTTGCTCTGGTTTATTAACAACTGTTTCTCCAATATCCATTTTGACATCCATTTCTATACTATGGTCATCACTGTCATATTGTATTTCATTTTCTGTCTCATCTTCAGATTCTTGTTTTACCGTGACCATTCCATCATAAGAATCACTGCTAGAATTGTTTATATAACCTTCCTCGCTATTCGATTTAGCTGATGTTATAAAATCAATGTTGGACTGTTGTTTCCTTTTTTTCTGCTCTGGGTTTGAAGATGATGATGCAAAGGGCTCTTCCTGTTTCACTTTTACGGGAAGGCCGGTCTCATCACAATCTTGAGATTCATTTTGATTGTCAATAATTTCAATTTGTCCAATTTTCTTCTTTTTCTTAGGTACATCAATATCATCTTTTGGTTCTAACATAACCCTTTTTCCCTTAATATAGTAGTTACTTATAGTTTCACGGTATAATTGTTCTTCCCCAATTTCAATTTTAATTTCAGGTTCAGATTCATCATCCGGTTCGGTTTGGCTTGGTGATTTGTTTTCTTTAAGTTTCTTGCCATAGTTAAGGTAAGAATTTTTATCAGACTTTATGTCAGGATCAGCGTCCCTGAAAAATTAATTGAATGAAACAATAAATTCAATGGAAATACAGAATGTGTAAAAAGAGAACCGTTGTGGCTAAAAAACGGAACCAAAATTATGATTTTTGCATAGCACCGGCTCGGTTGGTGGCTCTGGCTAATTTGTTAGGTACTTTGTTATTGCACTTATTGCCGCCTCGCATTCATACTCATAATCATAATTTCAAATTCACAACTGTGAATTGTTTGCGGTAGCTGGTTTTATTTGTATGTAGTGTGAGTGATTGCGATTGTAGCCAGTTTACTAGTAATTTCTTACCTATATAAACAAACAATCCAAGTAGATTGATTATTAGTTAGCTCAGGGTTATATTGATAGAATAGAATAGAAATATACTTTATTGCACACCAACATAACAAAACAATGCACAATGGGCGGTCTTATCGCTTAAAGCGATCTTTTCTAGACAACCTTTGGATGGACAAAAACCCAATACCCAATATCTAACGGGTGGCGCAAATAGCCAATAATGCCCATGACCACTAAGTTTAGCATCACCTTTAGGTATAGTTAAAACCAAACTCTTGACGGCTCTGAATGTAGTTTTACTAACCGCTTGCTCCTCTACAACGTCGTAGCTCATACGCATTCTGGGTATTGGTACGCGGCTACATTTAGAGCCACCAAGAAGATCTGTTTTACTATAAATAGATAGATAGATATGTTTTTGTAATACCTTCTATTGTACTGTTTTTATGCCAATGAATATTATTCTATTCTATTCTATACCTATAATCTAACACAAAATATATTTTTAGCATGTTTTAGGGCACGGTATCTGAGCCGGAATGATTAGCCATTAGCATCACACAATAAAATACAAGCAACTTACACTGCGTTGCCATAGAAGCTATCACTTGAAATATCCATCGTAGCAACTCTATTTCCAGAAGAAGATTCCGCCTCTAAGATGACCCTTTGACCAAGATTCCATTAATTATTTACCAACTTCTTTTATTTTTTATTAGTAAATCTGTGATCTTTCCCGATAAAATTATTTGTCGAGTTTTTTTTTTTAGTATTATAGCACAGACTACTTAGAGATACTACGTATCAGACTGCCAACTGTAGTACAAAAACTCTCACCACTAAGTTTTAATGTCGCATGACGTTTCTTTTTTTTTTTTATTGTCGAACCTTTCCCTGGCCTCGTGGCAAAGGAATTTGACTGATACAGGCCAATACGCCAGTAGGGACCGATTTATATTTTTTCATTTTCTGAATTTATTTTGAGGAAAAATGATTAAAACAGCACATTACTTATTAAACGATTTATTTTTCAAAAGCCGTTTTTGCATGGCAGGCAATACACGATTTTATGAGTG
The DNA here is from genome assembly GCA_932294325.1 of Allophyes oxyacanthae. Lineage (NCBI taxonomy): Eukaryota > Metazoa > Arthropoda > Insecta > Lepidoptera > Noctuidae > Allophyes > Allophyes oxyacanthae. The sequence goes on along the minus strand of OW028639.1, from coordinate 5,207,200 downwards.
GTATACATTAGTGCCCTATAAAATTCTATTTATTGAATAATTTATGTACACACATGAAAAATAACACAGAAAACATTAAATAGGAGAACAAAGTACAAAGGTACTGCTTATTTCATTAAAGAAATCTCTTCCAGCAGACCTGCAAGAGGAGAATTTAAAACACTATATGTAGACAGTGATGTCCAAGAATAGACTAAAACTACAAATTAAATACAATAATATAAACTTAGGTAAAATACCAACATAAAACAAATACACATAAATATAAAAACATACATAAATAAATACAAACACATATATACATAAATTGCAAACGGAAGATGCTATGACAGGGAGAGATAATGCTCTTTGACACGTTTTTTAAAGGTTGAGATAGTTTCACAGTTCCTTATCTCAGGTGGGAGTGAGTTCCACAACCTAACCCCATGCACAGAAAGGGAATAGGAATAGAAGTCAGTTTTGTGGGATGGGAATGTAAGAAGTAAGAGTACGGGTTATTTATTGTGAACCTAATAGTTAAGGCAATGAAATTATTGAGGACACTAACTTGTCTTGTGTTCAGTACAGTTGATGGAATCAAATGGCTACTTGGATATAATTATAGCTTTTATATTTGATTAAACACTATTTTGATGGGCATTGGTTTCCAAGTATTCATTTGTTTCATAACAACTGTACTGACAACACCTTACTGCACCTTCCGATGGATAGTTCAGGCGATTTTTTGCTGCAATATATTCTCTGTGTCTTATCCAGTCATGATGTTAGTTTTCTTACTTTTAACATGTTTTCTGGCATGCATCACAATTTAATTGTAGTTTATTTTAAAAAAAAACGCCCTACTACAACTTTAGTTTTATAAAAGTTATTTCTCAAACCCTTGATGAGGTGCGATGGGTCATATATTATGTTCAGGTTAGCGTTACATAATGTCCCTGTGCCATCTGGAATATAAAACAGTAAATTCAAATTAAACTTACAAAATATGATAATATGTGATTATTGACATAATATGAAATAAAGGCAAGAATTATCACAGAAATATGTTAAAAGCATAATTAGAAAAAATAATACCAACCTGGTTCATGATTTGCAAGTATCTGATCATGCTTCGCAATCACATTTTTCAGGATACTTTTTAACTCTATTCCTGAGGTTGCCCCTTTGCAAAAGTCACTGGTTGCTGCCACTTATAAACTGCTCCCCTGAGCATATACAAGAGCATGGTTGGCAAACTCATTTCCCTTTTCATCAAGCTTGACAAAGCCGTTAATTATGTCTCCGTTTTTAACATAATATGTCAAGGCAGTCTCTAATGACATTTCATCAAAGATTACTGAACACATCTTCTTCATCTTGTCCCGTGTTGAAACCTGGAAATCAATTTAAATAATTACAACTTAATAATTATATTCTTTGTATTATACAATAAGTATTTAAAACATATTTATAATCAGTGCACAATAACATATTGTGCACTATTTATTATCTATAACTATGTCATACATAATTATAGTTATTAAATAGACCTTTACAAACTTATGAGAAAAAAGTAACATATTTAAATAAGAAGCAACAGCAACACTGTTGACTTTTGTGGCATACATCCCTCAATGTAATACTGGACGAACTATACAAAGGAAGAAGTACTTAGTTGTTATACTAGACTTACCGGCAATCTCCAGACATGGTGTTCAGTCTCCAGAGATGGTGTTCCACTCGAAACCTCGTCTCCAATAAACAGAGAAGGATATGCTTTGCCTATGAGACGTCATTTGCCAGTAATGAACTTCTTTTCAAAGTGTTTTTGACAAACAAAATGCTATGAAAGTTCTGGTGATAATTTCTTCAGATTCACGGTTTAGGCACTGTAACCACTTTGAGTCATTTCTCAGTGTACGGAAAATGGTGTAAAATAGCGTCATCTCGTAAACTTTTCCAAACACAACTTGTAAAATTGTAATACATTTTGCAAAAAGCAAAATAACCTCAGGTGAGGCACGGAGGGCTTTATTACAGATAAACCGGAGAGGATAAGCAGTAACGACTATAACACAGTATAATTTATAATTTTTATCATTTTATAATTTTTGTTATTTTCACGTAATTTTCATACTTATTTACTTGTCAATGTCAAACATCTTTCAAAATAAGCCAGCCACAGACTACTGAGAGATACTACGTATCAGACGGTCATGTCCCATACATCGGCACTATACCGTTGCAAACATAGCTTTTGGCTTATGTTTTTTTAGTATCAAGTGTAATAGCCGTTTTGGCGGGAAATTTGAAAACATATTTATTTTGATCGTAGACGGTTAGCGATAGGTAGGTAATTCTGGGAAACATGATTTTATGGAATGGAGAAAGGGAAGTGTATCAAAATTGTTTTCTCCGTCTACGATTTTGATACATTCCCTTTTTCCATTCCATAAAATCATGTTTCCCAGAATTACCTACCGCTAAACTCAAGTAGTAGTAGCAGTAGTAGGTAGGTATTAATAGTAATCAAATCAAATCAAATCAATTTATTTGCGTAAAATGCGGTATAAAAGATCGTACAATAAATCATATTTTAGTGCAGACACATTCCGCCATTTAAAATGGCATGCAAATATATAATAATACAGTACATTATAATTATCAATTATTAGACAATCTTAGAACTAAAATGACAAACTTTTAAAATTTCAAAATTTCAAAACACTAACCAGTTTTTATGAGATACAGTAGTGATGACCAAAGGAGTGAAATTACTCATAAATATGAACCTTTACTATGAAAATAACTGAATTTGCGATACGGTGATTTTATTTCGCAAAATCACGAATTGCTCCATGGAAGAGTTTCTTTATAACTGAAGTTACATGCGTTGAACTTTGAGTTGAACTTGTATCCAAAGAGCCTGAAATAAAACCATAGTGTTAGGTAATAATAAATTATTTTGAATAAACTAAAAGGTGCTTATTTAATAGGGAAATGTTGGGTATTAATGAGAGCTAAAATGAAACTATTCAACACATGCAGTAAGTAAATAGACAGCACATAGGTCTCTGTAAATTCAGCCCGCAGCATCTTAGCACTCAGACTCCATTTAACGATGATGATAATTATCTCAAATTTGAATTGTATATCTTAGGACACTGATTGATTATTGATAAGGAATGTCTATGAGTGCACTTTATACTTATACTTCCAATGGTTAAAAACAACAGATTTTCTATTGTATAATTTACACTGCTTGATAGGTTAGTTTCAAAGATACATGCCTGAATTTGATATTCCAACACACTGAAGATGCGGAATAATTGTGGTCTGAGCGAAGCTGCCTCCAATATGTATGATCACCGCTGTACGATGGCAGTTAATTTTGTTCTGAAGATTAAAATAGATATGTTTTAATACATTATTTTATTTAATGTCATAATAAAATAGACTGAATAGATGTTATTTCATAACATAAGTTCTTACCTGATTCAAAGCTGAAATTCTTTGATGGGTTTCCAGATAAAATTTCAGAGTCAGTAAACAAAGTAGGACATGCACCAAATCGTAGATGTTTATGACATACAAATACTTTGTTATACAAATTGTCCATCCTAGATACTCAAAGTGTCCATCCTATTAAGCTCTTCATATTTTATTAATTTATACACTACGGTGTATCACTGATCTCGAAATTCCTTTCTCAAAGGAAATCTATGTAATTTAACGTCCTGTTGTTGGCTATCACATTTAGGAACACAACACTTGCGAAACATTATGTTTCACGGTAGATGTACGCGAAATTACTGAATATATGGATTATAAAATGTGCAGAAATTAATCGACGCAGACACTTCACATTCTTCATATCAACACGATAAACAGGTGATAAACAGTAATGGCCGCTGTTTACAATATGGCTGCCTGCTAATCCGCCAACGGAGGTGAAGACGGGGGTGAGGGAGGGGTACTGAAGTCGAAAGCTATGTTTGCACCACAGATAATGTATAAGTTCGTACGGTTATGATTTTTGTTTGGAACATTGCCGGGCGTGAAGCCAGCCGCCATCAGCGTCTGCGCCAGCCAATCACAGCCAAGGATTAAAGCGATAAACGTCATACGACATTAAAAACAAAATGGCGCTACGTTGAAATTATTTTGTACGTAGATTATCGGCCGTGGTATTATAGAACTGTCAGATTGAGTGTTGCCAGCACTGAACATGACTGAACAGATGAATAAAAAATGGCCGAAACCCACGAATGAAATCTGTCCGAAAAGGGCCAATTTTTGGCAGGAAAGGCTGGAAGGTAGACTTGGTCACCGGGTCAAGAGAGGATTCTTTGGTCATTGACCGGGTCAGATAAGTTTGTAGCATAGCACTTTATCTTAATAATTCCACATAATTCCATGATATTTTCTTCTTTGATTGATTGATTATTTATGTACACTACACCATAGAAATATTACTACTTTAAATTATCTCTATGCACTACACACATACACATGACAGAAAATAATACAAAGTTTAACGAAATATTTTTGGTTGATCTTTTCTCAACTCTGTACTCTATATTATCTGTGGTAGCTTGTCAATGCCGCGAGTAGTTTTGCAATTTTGCGTGGTATGGTGTTTATTCGCTGAATTTAGCAAAAAAAGTCGTAAAATAATCGTGTTTCTGTAATATTTCATCAAGAAAGTGTCGGCGAGTGCCAATTCCACGTCTTTCAGTATATAGTTTCTTGTAAGTATTGCGTCTTTCATGTGAAAACTGCGTCTGTTTGTATTATTCTGCGGATTTGAACAGCCTAACCGCCTTTTGATTTCGACCGATTTTTCGTCAATATGCACCCCCAACTAATAATCTTGTAGGTATTTGCAAATATATTTACCTTAAACAGTGATATCTAAGCTCAAAACTGTGTACCTAGTTATAATAAAAACAAGAAACGTCTTATTCAAAATTATTTTCGAAATATAGGCGACCTCCCGTGCATGCTTCGAATTTGGTCGCATAATCTGTCATTATTTTGGAATGTCTGTTAAATTCTAGTGTTATTTACAGTATTATAAATAAAAACAAACATTTTCACTTAAATATCCAAGTAATTTCTAATAAATTTTAAGTTGTGTAGGTTATGAATATTTTAATAATAAATATATTTTTAATAATATTTAATAAGTGAAAGGTTATGTTGAATGGTTGCCCCTATGATAACCCTCAGACCTTTGGGATGTTAAAAAGCTATAATAATTTAATACAATGAGTGCCATAGCATCTTTGATACTTAATTATTGTTTTTTTGTTTATATCATATATGGTGACCAATACCAATGAGATTAAAATTTCAATCAATCAATTCAGCATCATCATCATTCTTCATTACATTCATTTTTAGGGTTCCGTACCCAAAGAGTAAAACGGGACCCTATTACTAAGACTCCGCTGTCCGTCTGTTAGCACACAGAAAGAAAGAAAACATTTTTATTCTGGACTCGCCACGAACGAATAAAAGTATAAAAGGTACAAAAATAAAACATAAAAAATAACAAAAGAAAAACAATAATCAAAGCAACCTGAACGAGACCAAAAATGGCTCCCATCTCAGCATAATGCTGTGGCATTTAGAAATAGAAAATGTCACAGCGCTGGTATTCTGATGGGACCGTGGATAGCAGGTTAAGCACTTGGTCCCGGTTGTCATATGAATACCTTTGACAGTTGTTACGGGAGTCAGTAACCCAAAAAGTCTGCCAACTGGTCTAACCTTAGGGTATCAGTGTCTGCTAGTAATTGGGTGGCGGAGGTCAGATGGCAGTTGTTTCGTATAAACTACTGACATTCACCCGCATCTGGTTAGACTGGGAGCCGATCACAACATAGTAGGGTTAAAGGCCAGACAGATAATGAGTAAGGATGGGTTGTTTGAACCGTGATCACAAAATAAATGTAGCTAAGTCTAGTGAAACCTGGCTGTTTCCAATAGTTTTACGCGTGCATGTTACTTTTATCAAAATAAAATATAGCTTATATCACTTGGGGATCGTGTAGCTTTATAATAGTTCAAGAATTTTTAGAATTTGTTCAGTAGTTCCAGAGAGCCTACATACAAACAAACAAATTTTACCAATACAGTCTAATCATATTTTAATTACTGTTACCCTGTATCATCGCACTGCTGGGCAATTTTTTAATTACTTTCTTTGTAACCCCAAACAAAAAAGACCGGTGTTATTAGATTGTAGTGTTCATCTGTCTGTGCCTGTGGTATTGTAGCACCAAAACGGATGGACCGATTTCAATGCATTTTTTTTTTATTGAAAGCTACTTTAATCCAAAGTCATCTTAGGTATGTTTCATGAAAATCTGTTCAGGCATTCAAAAGTTTGAGCTCTTTTTCTAGTTGGAGTTGGGGGTTTTTGACGGTTACGTTATTTATTTAGTTATATTAGGTTATTATTAAACAAATATACAGTGTACAGTGATTTTAGATTATGTGCATACAAAGGTATGTTTCATAGGAAATGTATGGCAAATAGCTTTTCTTATTTATCTCAAGGCAGCCACGATTTCGTTGTTTGTTTGGAGGAAACATTCCTGTCGGGAAATAGAGTTGATTGAGCCCTACATAAGTTCTTCGAGAAATGTCTAATTTCTCGCAGACTGTACATTTAAAAAAGAAACAACTAAGAATAGTGTTTTTAATATCTTTAAAATTCACCCAAACCAACATATCCTATCCTCGGCGCCATTAAAAGAAACCACCATAGTCAGATTGGAAGCTTCCAATTCCAATTTATGATAATGGCTCCATCATTATTCGATGATTCTGCCAACTTCAAGGGTGAAAAGACACTGGCAAGTAATTTAAAAAAAAAAGCTGAAATATTAGTCCATTGACCGGTGTTTGGAGCGTTGAAATCAGTTGAACATGCTGAAAACGGACAAAACAATTTATTATGTTAATAAACACAAATAAAACAAGACAATTTACATGTAGGGTAAGTAAGTCAATTTACATGTAGGGTATCAATGTACCCACCAAGTATATAAGGTCTTATTTTAATAATCCAAAATATTTTAGGTGGTAAATCTATAGGTTACAAAGACTCTTTTTAGCAAAAAAATATTAAAAAAATATCAACATTTTTTTATACGTTTTCAAAATTAATTAAAATAATAATTATTTTTTTTATTATTATTTATTTATTTATTTATTTATTAACTTTTACAAAAATCATTGACATTATTATCTTACAAATAGAAATTTTACATAATTGTTTAATTAATGCTAAATTTAAACTAATACACAACTAAGGTAAAATGTATGGGTGCAAACATTAAACGTAAGTCAGCTCGACTTTTAATAACTATTAGCGGCCTGCCTGAACTAGGTTAAACCTGTGTTTCAGGCTATCGCTTTCACGTGCTTTTTGTAGCGGGACAATTATTTACAATAAGAAAACTAATCTAAAAAAGATATTTTTATATATGGCAAAAATACGTATTTAATAAATCACATTACAGCCATAAAAAGTAATAATAAAAGAAATCAATAAATCAGAGGTAAAACAAAAACTATAACTACCTATCAAAACTAAACTATTCAATACACAAAAATAATAAACACTCATTTTATAATTTCTAGCATATTTTCTGTGTCTGCATAATTGAGCTTCTGTAAATATTCCGATAACATGATGCTGCACTTTTTATAATTTACACTATGTATGTTTAATAATTTATTGAGCTTATTATACAAAAACGGACCTAAAAATATGTAAAATCTATTAACAAATGCATGTCTAGTTTGAGTCTTAGTACAGACCATGATGAATTGATGTTTCCGTTTGCATAAAACCTTCATTCCTCTATGATTGTGAATGGAACTAAGGTCATGAACTCGATCACATGACTGACGGCTCGGCTACATTACTCTCACACACACACGCATCGCGTCGCCGCCCGGTCTAATGCCTACTTAATTCATAAATTAAGACATTCTAACGATTAATCTACTGCAACTACTATGTGATTCTAATTTCCCATCACATTTTATCAGGCTTTGGACTGGAATAATTTAATTTAAACGCGAAAGGGTTAATTACCTACCTACCTATCGTATTACATTACTACGCAGGTACCTACTTTGTAAGCCCCGTTAGGACTGCCGATTTTGCAGGTTTGCTTGCATAGTAGGTACTTACACATAGGTTACGTATCTACGCTTTCAAATTAGGTACCGTAACAATAACTTGGCATGTTTAGAAGTTTGAATCAGTTTTATTTACTATGATTTGAAATGTACACACTTACCTAATAATAGTTTTTTTATCTACACAAATTGTTGGACATATCCACCCTGCTGTTGGATACAGAGGCTGGCACGCCGTACAACATGCCTTTGTACGCGCACTAGAGTGTCACTGTCACTAGTCATAATTCACACACATAGACATAATTCACAGCTCCGAGAATGGTATGCAGGTCTGAGGCCCAATTCTCGTAATTAAAAATGTTCAAAATATAGTTCGGATCTCATTCCGATCTACTACCAATGTCATAAATGTCACAAATGGTATTCTCCTACCCTAACAAACAACGTCAAACGTGACATTATATTGTAATGAATTCGAAAGTTGATTATAAGGCAAATCGGTATTCTGCTAACATTTTGAACTGACACAGATAATAAAATTGACACTCTCGTCTATACACAAACGTCAAAAATGAGATTGAAATGAGTTTGTAAGAAGATTGAATCCAAATCATACTGGAATTGGACTGAACTTTAAGAGGAGTAGAATACATAACTTTTTGTCAATTCATAATATAATCTCAGTTCGGTCAACTTTCAGTCATATTATAAATTAATTACGAGAATTGGGCTTCTGGTCTTCTCCCGTGGCGCATTTTACCGATTTCAGCGTCGTGCGTGACTCGTGCCGTGCGCGAACTCAGATACAACTACAAACGATGTTGCCGCCGCGCCGCGCGCCCGCCGTGCCGCCCCGCGCCGCGCGCCCTCCCGCGCCGCCCTGCGTCACGTGTAACGAAGAGCGGCAACGGCGCGAATGGGCGGCGCGTGCGGCGACGAGTGGCAACAGAGCGCTTGATTTTCGGTTACGATCATTCAATACATTCATAATATCGCTCGCTTACCGCTAAGCGCTGGCGCCGCCACCCGCCTTCAATGAACATAGTACTACCTACGTAGTAACCGCCGTGGATGGATGTTGAAAATAATACAGAGCCAGTAAATTCTTTTATTCATTTTTTATACATATTATTTATATTTTTAAATATTTTTACAAAACTATATAAAAAAACATTTAAAAATATGAAAAAATAGTAGCCCACCGGTATCTAGAATAGGGTCCAAGCTACCGGCGGTCAGGGCTCCAGAGAAAGGAATCTCCTGACAATGCGTGCCGTGTCAAGAAGTACTTATTATTAGTAAACTATTTATTTTTTATTTTTTTAATATCAGTAAAACACATCTTGATTAATTTGATGTTTGTAATGAATTCTATACCATTCATAGAGCCTAGTTTTAAAATATTTTGGATTATTAAAGTAAGACCTTATATAATGATTTACAGTAACCCACATAATTAATACATAACACTATAAGTCTATAACAGAAAGGGTAGCCACCCTTATTGCCCCTAAATTTTGCACCAACCTGTATAACCTTCTTGATGAATGTTTGTAAACACCGAATATGAAATCACTTACATACCTCGAATTATGAATATCACAGCTGGAGGACTTTAAAAAAACGAAATTACCTTAATAATGATTTATTATAATCCCAAAAATGTATGTTTATTTCTTAGTAACTATTTCACAATATTTACATAACATTGCAAAATAATGATGATTGATTACAAAGTTATATAACCTACCTTCCTATTTATGCGTTCGTCTTAAAACAATAATAATATTTAACCTTGATTTAATGTTTGTGTGTTTGTAAACATAAAATATGAAATCACATAACATACCATGTGTTCACAAATGTATGTTTACGAAGTGTATCAGAAATGCGACTCAGATATAAAGGTAGGGATCAGCAGAAGCCCAATTCTCGTATTTAATTTACAATATGACTGAAAGTTGACCGAACTGAGATTATATTATGAATTGACAAAAAGTCATGTATTCTACTGCTCTTAAAGTTCAGTCCGATTCCAGTATGATTTGAATTCAATCTTGTTACAAGCTCATTTCAAACTCATTTTTGACGTTTATATATACACTCGGCGTCACAAAAATCGCACCTCTTTTAGAATTCCCTTCAAAGTCATTTTAACCCTATTAATCAATGACTAACATATGACTATAAGGTATCATTGGAATGGCAATTTATTTAAATTTCAGAATAAATCAATAGATTTAGTTTTTTGTTTACCAGGGAATAAAAAAAAGCAAGCTAATGCAAATGATTAAAAAGTTAAATTTAATTTTATCAGCAAAAATTGCAACAAAGGCCATAAAAACAACTTAAAACCTAGTGTTACCCCCCCTAGCCCTGATGACTGCTTCCATGCGTTCTCTCATGGACCTAATTAATGTGACAACAGTCTCTTGAGGAATGTTGTCCCATTCTGCAACGACGGCATCTTGGAGGTCTTGGAGAGTGGTAGGGGCAGGATCACGTGCCCGTACTCGCCGTTTCAGTTCATCCCAAAGGTGCTCAATAGGGTTCAGGTCTGGACTACGCGCCGGCCAGCGCATAACAGGGATCCCAACTTCTTGCAGGTAGTCACTTACAATGAATGCGGTGTGACAGCGGGCGTTATCATGCATTAACGTGAACCCACTGCCAACAAAACCCGCATAAGGGACAACCTGCTCCTCTAAGATCTCTGTTATGTACCGATGAGCAGTCAGCGACCCTTGCCCGCGAGCACTTCCAGTCCGAGAAACACATACAAGGTTCGTTTTGCCGTCGATTGACATGCCGCCCCAGAACATGCACGAGCCACCCCCGTATTCCACTGTCTCTTGAATACAGGCTTGTGCGAATCGTTCCCCTTGCCTCCTGTACACTCTTCTACGCCTGTCGTTGCAGAAAAGACACACTCTCGTCTCATCCGAGAAGAGCACAGCTCTCCATTGGTCTATTGTCCAATCCACATGGTCACGGGCAAATTGCAACCGGTCTCTCCTATGCTGTACAGTCAATTTAGGCCCTGTAGCAGCCCTATGAGCTGCAATTTTCTTCTCCCGCATTCTTCTTCTAATCGTGGAGACGCTTACAGAAGTTCTGCGAGCTGATCGCAGTTGTTGTTGCAGCTCAACAGCATTGGAGAACCGATTACGTAAAGACGTCGAAACAATGAAGCGATCGTCTCTTTCGGATGTGCACCGTTGTCTTCCAGATCCACGTCTTCGGATATGGCCACCAGTCTCTTGGAAGCGTTGGAACACTCGTCGAACGGAAAAACGACTTAAGTTCAGTTGCCGAGCAACATCACATTGCCGCATCCCTGATTGCAGTAGTGCAATGACTTGAGCGGCTTCATCTGCAGTGGTATCCATTTTCTGGGGTATTTTCTTGCTGTAGCTGTTCACGTGTGTTCACTTCAAAGGTTGGATAGCGAATGACCCACATTTAACCCGGGTCGCCCTTTTTATACCCTTGTAGGGAGGTGCAATTAGTGGCCGTTATAATGCGTATTTTGACAACATTTTTTTTAACGTTATGTGCTAATGAGATCTTTTGTCTTTAGGAATTCTAACTAATGTTAATTTAAAGGTCGTTAAACATACTTTCAATTGATACTAATATTAATTAGGTTTAATGTATTCGTTGATGGCGGGACATGGTTGAAACTTATTTTCGGAGAGGTGCGATTTTTGTGACGCCGAGTGTAGACGACAGTATCAATTTTATTATCTGTGTCAGTTCAAAATGTTAGCAGAATACCGATTTGCCTTTTATTCAACTTTCGATCTCATTTCAATATAATGTCACGTTTGACGTTGTTTGTTAGGGTAGGAGAATACCATTTGTGACATTTATGACATTCGTAGTAGATCGGAATGAGATCGGAACTATATTTTGAACATTCTTAATTACGAGAATTGGGCCTCAGACCATCAAACTGAACCACTTTCTCTCTGGGACCAACATCGTAATCGCGAAAAAATTTTCAGCTGTCCCATAAAAATCTCCAATACCTACACGACTCAAATGTTTAGGAAAGCTGTATATCTATATCTGTGTTATATCCATGTCTGTGTTTATTCCACAGAGAAAGTTGTTCAGTTTGATCGTCTGTCCACAGCATTACAATATATAGGATGTTTCCAAATTAGGTGCAAATATTTTAAGGGCTGCTCAAGTACATCGAAATAATCCCGTTATGCATAAAATAAAAAAGATTTCATATTAAATTACGTAAAAAAATTAAAAAAATTGTTCATAAGAGATAAGTAAAATAAGTAAATCATTCTGTGAAAAATTCACACCTTCATCTAATTTTGGTTTTTGTTTTGTGCTGAACGCGGTTGGTTTTAAGTAAGTAAGCAGCCCTTAAAATATTTGTACCTACCTAATTTGGAAGCACCTTATACAATGATGACGCATTTCATTTCTGATACACGTTGTATTTCTCAGAAACGATTTCACAATATTTACACAACATTGCGTAATATTGATGATTGATATTGAAAATGACCTCCATTATTTATGAACGATTTAAAATCAGAATAGGTACCTATAGTATTTTAAAAAAAAGAGCTTACATCGCCTTGTTAACCATAGATAAAATAATAGTTATTTTTTTTAAAGATTTCATTCTTATTATGTTATCTTTAATATCTTTTTGGACACTTTCTTCAATTATTGCACAATATTATGTTACAGGGAAACTTGAACATAATAAATACCTTTTTCTTTCCTTGTCTTGTTCAGTATAGCCACAGATGCCTGCAATGCTGGTTGATTTTACAAGAAAAAAATTATGAGTTTGAATAGTAGATTATTAACCAAGGGGATAAAGCAGTGTCTTCTGTCGCGGGTGACGATTTAAATCGCGAGCGTAACGAAGGACTCGAGGTTTACTCCCGAGCGTAGCGAGGGTGTTAAAAACTTAAATCACGAGCGAAGCGAGGGATTTAAGACGAGTCCTGAGTGTAGCGAGGAATTTAAGTTCACCCAAGACTAAGACAGCTTTATCACTGAGGAAAATACTGTACTTTTCGTACCATTTGCGAAAAAATTAACACAATAATAATATGAGATAAGTATTTATTAAAAATAATGACAATTAAAACGCATTTATTATGCAGTTATGATTATTAAATAAAATTTCGAAAACCGACGAGGCCGTATGTGCTTGATCCCTTTGCTTTTCCGACAAAAAAATATTAGTCTAGGAATTTGCCGCGTTTTTGTTTTCTTCAAATACAACGTTAAGTTTATTTTAATTTATTTTTATAAATAAGTTAATGTTCTAAAAATGCGTATTCCTTTTTCAAAAAGATGTATAATGCTTTATAATTATACAAACTCAATGGTGTAAACACAGATGTAGTTCAGTATAAATTTCGGTAAGTATTCCAAATTTAAATCACATTCTCCCCCTAGAGGATGAATGAAATTCAGTACAATTTTCTTTCCCTGTTTTTAACAGATTAAAAATGACTATTGTTATGTTCGCTTTTTGTGGCATAGAATGTCACTTTTTTGAGCAAGTGGTACGAAAAAAACATTACATTTCAACACACACACACAGTTTTTGAAGAAATACTTTAAAACAAGTTATATTTATATATTGTTGAGTTTTTATAGTTATCCGTAACATTCATTTGTTATGTGTATTGCAAGTAAGTTCAGTGTTCTATTCTACATATTTTAGTAACTAATAGTTTAATCATTATCACTAATATTTTTTTCTTCTTTTACAAAAAATACTGTGCCCTAACAATTTCTCCTGTATTGTGAGTGCAGTTTACAAACATACATTTCACATGTACACAGAAAGGCATGGGCGGACTCAGCGTGGGGCGTGCCCCCCTGGACCTTTCCTACTTCATACATTTAGCTGGTTAATTAATTGCCTATTACCTACTATTACTGTTGAAATTCTTAGCGCAAAAGCTGGGACTTGCCCCCCCTCCCTCAAGAACACCAGCTGGGATTTGTTACCCCTCTCCCCCTAGGCCAAAAGTTGGGATCCCTCCCTGAACAAAACCTGGGATTTGCCCCCCTCCCGCTTATGCCAATAGCTGGGATTTGCTCCCCCCCAAAAACTGACCCTTAAGAGGACCTCCACTATTATAGTATGGGACCAAAGAGAAAATAAAGAAACGTTTATTAGACATTGTAACCGACACCGAAATAATAAACAGAATAACTTATAAGACAATAACAACAAATAACCCGCGGCACGTAGCGCAGAAAGCTAATCGCTTAGCCACTGCGCCAACCATGTCGTCAATTAAGTTAATAGGTAGTGGTCGCCCTGTGGTCGAAATTCGACCTAAATTTTAGCTTTCTGCACTCCTTCTCCATATAAACTTTAACTATGCCAAATCTCACACTCCTCCGTGCGCGCAATATGCTTAAGAAGGGGTACAAAGTTTTCTTTTCACGAAGAGATAAGACACATAAGAGACCAGCCTCATTACAATCATAAAATCTTTTATCAGGTGAACAATAAAGAAAATTTCGTCGCTGAGACTGAAAAATCCGCTATAGGATATCCCAACTTTACAGGAGAAGCAAAATATTGTATTTTTCTCAAACTGATAATAACATTTTAAAACTTAGTATGCAGAAAATTAGACTTTATGTTGGGACATTCATAAACATGTTTTTTTTTTTGCAAATAACAAACATATAAAAACAAAATAACATACTCGTCGAATTGAGAACCTCCTCCTTTTTTTTGAAGACGGTTAAAAAAAAGTACATAAAACAATACGTAAAAAATAATACCAACATTACATAGCTGATTTTGCTATTTTCTTATCCAGATAAATGATTAAAAAACTTATTGTACAGGCGTACGCGGCTTGAAAAGTTTTATAAAACAGCTTCAAAAACCGATTTACCGATTCCATAGCAACTTGTTCTGTCAGCCACATTGGGTTTTAGCTGAAAATCAACGCTGTAGTGTTAGAATAGAATAGAATAATCTTTATTTGTGAAAACATAGGTACATAAATAGGTCTTTCAATTAATGGTGTGAAGTTTCCAATATGTTCTGCCATACAAGGCGTACAAATATTTTTCAATTTTAGTTATAAATTAATTAGTATTACAATTAGGGTCATTCCATGGAAGATGACACCTGACAAGTAAAAAGTAAACTTGCTATATTCAATTACTTGTTAGGCTCAAAGTATAGTATAAGGATCATAGCTGATGGAACAATATGAATTATCATTAATAAAACTCTCAATATATATTTTTTTCTTAACTGAACATTGACACTCGACCCACAATTATGTGATGTTTATTTAAACGAAATTGGCAACTCTTTTTTGGCTATTTTGTTTAAAGCAATCATTCTAATGTATAATATTAGTATAGATACATTATTCATCTTGTGTTTGAAGCAGAAAAAATCAATATAAGTATAATATTTTTTAAATTATTGCTACTTGAAGTGATCAATGTCTTCTGTCCCACCCGTCCCATGAAAACATGCATTAGTTTAATTAAACCAAAAACTATAAAAGCTATGCATTAGCTACTTTCCAGAAGTAACAATTAACCTTATACCTAACCATTAAAATTACTTTTGACACCTAATTCAATTATTTAACCGAGTTATTAAGCTTTGAATTGCTGTCCCACCCGTCACTGGAAGAGTGTTAAAATTCTTAAAAGTTAAATAAAACCTTTTTTTAGTATATAATATACTAGAATCTGTATTTTAACCAGTTTGCAATATAAATAGCTTTTAATAAATTGAAACAACAATGTGTAAATGCTTTAATAATAACAAAAAAATATGTTTAAGTCAGATTATCCTATTATTTACGTTATTTTTCTAACTGTGCAGTGTCATTATTTTAATTTATGTTTTAAGTTGCATGTTATGGATGAGAGACGTAAGTCTTGTTAAAAAATGATTTATAGCCCCATAAAAGAGGACAACTAATACGAAAAACCAAAGTCGAAAGAGAAATTCAAGTGAACAAGTATGAATTACAAAAGATATTTAACTAGAGATCTGTGGACAGACAGAAATGGGCTAAAATGAAGGTCTTGATTTGAAAAGAACAGCATTTACAGTTAAAATAGCTTAGAAAAACTTCTACTCATTAGTTTTAGAGATATGGTGTACCAAGTTATCAATAAGTTGGCTGCATACCATATGTTCCTAGAAAACCGCACAAATAACTTTGTCAAAAATCTTTGTACTGAAATAAATTATGATTTTTCCATTTCTTTGATAACTATTATATTCAAACAATATTATAATGACTGCACAAGACGAGCATTTGCTTTTTCCGATACACATTTGGCAGTTTATTCATTGAATTGCTTACTCGTCCCACCGGTCACAAATCCATGTCCCACCCGTCACAATTTTAAAGGCTCATAAAAAAATATAGACTTGAATTTTTACATATTTCTTTCGAAATATTAATAGCAACATTATTCAACTATCGTACTAATCCAAAATAAAGGCTGAAATTGGCCTAGTTGATCTGAATTTCATTGACAACCACATGTATCTAATGATGGTAGGGATTTTCGTGTACCACCCGTCACAGTTAGAAATCAGTGATTTTAACTATCTTAAAGGCAAAAACTTAGCATTTTAACTGCACTATCATATGAAACAGTTATCTGGGAATACTATCACACACTACATTATGTAATATATACTTTGGTAACGCCTAGAAATATAAAAGTGTATCAAAAAATGGGTCATAATGTCCCACCCGTCACTATGGAATGACCCATTAGCAAATTATTACATAATTAATTAAAAATTTACGTTATTATGTCACAAAAAAATAAATAAAAAATAATAATACTTATAATTAAATTAATGTAATTACTGTAGTTACTGCAGCATATGCTGAGCTGAGGCTTTTTGGTCACGCAATACCACACCGAGCCTAATTTAATGTCATAGCTTAAACTTATGAGCGCAAGTAAGCCTGCTGCAATGTGCAAATATTGCTATGTCACTCCCGGCTTTTTCGTTTTGGTTTAAACTAATATTATAAAGAGAAAAGATTCGATTTTTTGTATGTTTTTTTGTTTGTTTGTAATGGGTAAACTCAAACACCACTGACCGATTTTAAAAATTCTTTCACCAGCAGAATGCTACATTATCACTGAGTAACATAGGCTATAATTTATAAAGATATCACGCGGGCGAATCCGCTGGCGGAACCTAGTGATCAACAAACCTTTTCTTAACTTTCTATTAAAAAAAAAATACGTAGCAGATTTTGCAGGAGCAGCGACGATTTCTATTCTATTCTATGTATGTGTATTTTGGAGATCCGTCATACAGGTCTCGAACCTAGTGCAGACTCCAGCTCTCACAAAGGTTAAGTTTTAGCTGTAAATCTTTATTATACTATCTGTAACCACTGTACCTTTATGAGAGAAATAATAGTTATTTGTTATACAAGAGTGCAAAGTTGCTTTTTAACCGCGTGTTCAATTTTGATGACCGAGCAAGCGAAGGATTCTAAAATTGAATCACGAGCGCAGCGAGTGATTCAAAATTAGAATCCTGAGCGTTAGCGAGGGAATCAAAAGAGCACGAGGTGAAAAATCTTTGCACTCGAGTGCAACACGTAACTTTTCATTCCACCTCAGCGAGGAAATGACTAAATGCAAAAAAAAAACGTTTAATTCACAAACTTAGTGCACACGATGTTCTAAATTCAATTTACTTTATCCTCTAGAGAATAAAAACGGCTTTTCCACTCAGATATTGAAGATTAAAAATACTCTTTCCGAGATGGTGGGATGAAAATTTACTTTATCCTCTAGAGAATAAAAACGGCTTTTCCACTCAGATATTGAAGATTAAAAATACTCTTTCCGAGATGGTGGGATGAAAATTTTATTATTATGTAGCAGTGGCGAAGAGTGACAGTTTTAAAATGGGAAGCCGTCCCAAAAATGCTCTCTAAAAATTGCTGCAATTAAAGCTGCATGTCAAATATCCATACCGTCTCTTGTGATCTATATAATTATAGTCATGTCTGGAAGAGCTCGACCTAACTGAATAACAAGCCATATTACGTTGGTCTATGCACTAACCAATTCCTAAAGGGAAGCCGATGGGAATCGGGTTGTATAGACTCTTCGCCACTGTTATGTAGTAATTCTCCGAGGCTGCCTGTGGAACTGTGGGCAACTGGAAGTGTATTATAATTTAAATTTCGTTGTTACAGAAGTCATAATGATGGACATCTGACGTATAAATAAGCAAGAGTACAAGATAAGTCAGTTATAAGGAAAACAGTACAAAGTTCTCTTCAAGATGTTCCAAAAACCGACTTTTGGAACTACCACTTCAAACTTCGGTAAGTATAAAGCCCATCACACACGTAGCTATAATATAATATTTTATAGAAAGAAAGAAAAGAAGAACGAAGATAAATTTATTCAGCACGGACAGTGACAACACACGAGAGATAAATATAAATAAAATAAAAATTAACTTAACCTTTAAACAGTAAAAAATAAAAAAATAAAACGGACACTGAGAACAAAATAAGAAAGTAAAATAGTCATCCTATTGTATATTGTTGTCAAGCATGCCCATACCGAAAGGGGAGGCAGCTCAGCATTTGCTGGGCGCGGAGAGCCCAGCGCTGATTTTCAGTTGGCACCCCTGCAGGCCAGACATATTACGATATATTTCCCATAGTAATCTTCGAGCGACCTCAGACGCAGCTATAATATATATTTCTATTACGTCATCAAAATATGTTATAGTATAGCTACGACTGTGGGGCTTGCTATAATGTAATATATAGCACAGTATATTAATATATATTATAGCTACGTATGTGACGGGCTTAATGTTAATATACTAGCGTTTGTTATACAGGGTGGCCAGTAGGCTAATTCACGTACAGTCTGTCAAGAAAGTCATGAAAAGGATTTTGAAGGAACTAAAAATTCTTCTTCGCTCGCAACCCTAAATAAGTACCGTAGGAGTCAGTTTGGGTACAACGATGTGTTTATTTTACTATTCTGTGTAGATTTTTTGTGATAAAAAAATGTTTTCGGCATTAATATATTAAAAATAAACAAGAGAATATACAAGTGGCGCCCTCAATCCTTTTCATGACTTTCTTGACAGACTATAACTAAAGAAGTGCAGTTGCAGTAAAATTTGGATCAAAACAACACATTTCGTTGGTATTCTCTTAGCTTCAGGGAAATACGCTAGCTTCAAGTTCGAGCGTCACTGCAATATGATCGGCGCGTCATAAAATTACGTGAATTAGCCATCTGTAATAAAATTTGTTCATAATGATGAGTAGAATCAACTCCTTAAAGGATCATCATCATCATCATTGCGGCCCATGTTGTATCCATTTTTGGGTGTAGGCCTCCTCCAAATTCCTCCACTCCTGGCGGTCTTGAGCCCTTGCCATCCAATCCGGACCTGAGTGTCGCCTAATGTCATCCACCCATCGTTTAGGTGGTCGTCCTCGCGGTCTGGTATGCTGACGTGGTCGCCATTCCAACAGTCTCCGCGTCCATCGTTCCTTTTCCATTCGAGCAATGTGTCCCGCCCATCTCCATTTGCGTCTGGCTATAATGGATACTATGTCCTGGGTTTCCGTCTTGGACCGTACCCATTCGTTCGTCTTACGGTCACGTAAGGTGATTCCGAGCATAGCTCTCTCCAATCCTCTTTGCGCTACTCTTGCTGCACCTTAAATGATGCCGGTGACTTAATCGCCACCCTGTATAATCATTATGATATAAACTATGTTCTTATTCCATCAGGGTCCTTCAACTCTGGCACTGCGACGGCGTCTCCGTTCGGCGGGTTTAAGCCCGCCACTGGTACCAGTGCGTTCGGCGCTCCGCCGGCATTCGGCGCCGCGGCGGCCCCTCAGCCAACTACTGGTGGAGGTGAGTTCAGCCAAACGGATAACATGCAAGGTCACCTCATAATTATGCAACGTGTATCAGAAATGCGTCGTGAGGTTAAGCTGCGGTTGCCGCGGTTATTCCCTGGATGGGTGACCGTTTCTTCGAACATCGAGACCCCTCCGTGCCTCGGATAGCACGTTAAGCAGTTGGTCCCGGTTGTACGGAATACCTATGACAGTCGTTACGGGAGTCAGCAACCCAAAAAGTCTGACAACCGGTGTAACCTTAGGGTATCAGTGTCTCCCAGTAATTGTGTGGCGGAGGTCAGATGGCAGTCGCTCTGTACAATACTGATATTCAGCCGCATCTGGTTAGTCTGGGAGCCGACCACAACGTAGTTATGAGCCCTCGAACTCTCTCCCTCTCTCCCTCTAGCACCTATAATAGTACGCTTATTACAGGTGCTAGAGGGAGAGAGAGAGTTCAGAGCTCAGTTCAGGGTTCATAAAGATTTACGAGTACTATAATAAAACAAATTATATTGGCAGGTCTTTTCGGCGCCACCAACACAACAGGTGGCCTTTTTGGCGGCACAGCAGCGTCCACGTCCAGCGGGGGCTTCGGCGCCAGCACCTCGGGCTTCGGCTTCGGCGCCGCGCAGCCCACCGGCGGAGGACTCTTCGGGAATACTTCCGCCGTTGGAGGAGGCCTGTTTGGGAATACACATAATCAGACTGCCTTCGGGGCTAAGCCTACTGGTAAGTATACTTAATAGAAGTAATAAAAAAAAAAATCTTCGGACTAGACATAAGACAAAACAGTAAACAAAAAAAAAAAAGAACAATTACAACAATACGTAATTAACAATTATTACGTAACTAGAGCTAAACTACGATAACATGGTGTGCACCTCAAAATTTTTAAATTTTTGATAATATTTGTGAAAATTTACAAAGCGCCACCAAGACTTACAAGACTCACAACGTTGCCTCGTGAAGAACAAAGATTTAAAAGAAAAAAAAACTAAACAAACTTCCCCAGTCGGCTAAAAGAAAGAAAGAAAGAAAAAACGTTTATTAGACATCACAAAGTAATCGACACCGAAACAATAAAATAACATAAAAAATACCTATTAAGAAAATTATTATTATTTTTTTTTTTTTTTTAGCACCAATTTAATATATATTTTTATTGAAATATAAGCATAACTATATATAACCATAAAATATAAACTTAAATATGTACACTAATAATGAGAGGTATCAAAATATTAAAACTATAGAAACTTAAATCTATTATATACTAAAAAAATATATATAATAATATATAATTAAATATTTGATATAATCTATAAATAAAAAACCTCTTCTAGCGCACCACTGCGGGGCATAGTGCCTAGGAGGCTGGCAGCGTTACTGAAATGAAATATTAGACAAAGAAACAACAATTAAAATTAATAAAAATGGTAAAACTACAGAAACAATCCTCCCTCCTCCATGAGTCGTTTTCCTCACTGCTGAGGGTCGTGACCTCTATGTATGATCACCTTCTTCTGGACTGTACTCCGCCATTTTGCCCTGTTCCCTGCAGCATGAATGGCGTCGCTCACACTGGAGTCGAGTGTCGAGCGGATCTGGTCAGTCCAACGCATTGGGCTCCGCCCCCTGGGTCTTTTCCCTTCAACCTTGCCCGTCATGAGCATCTTCTCCAGAACAGAAACAATAAACAATTTTAAGTGCTAAGTCCCGCTATGCCCTACCTCTATTTAACCTGTTGTCTTGTCTCCAGGGTTCGGCTTCAGCGGCACCAGTACCACTGGAGCCACGGCCGGCAGCCTCTTTGGCAGCACTCCATCAACAGGAACTGGTCTGTTTGGAGCTCAGACCAACACTCTTGGCGGAGGAGGACTGTTCTCCAACAATGCTGGTGAGTGAACACTAGAGGTGTGCGCCGATCGGCGTGGCGCCGCCGGTAATTTCAGCCACGCCGCCGCCGCCGATTTTTTTTTCGGCGTGATCGGCGCCATCGTCTTTGTATGTAATTTTCTAGTTTTAGGTAGAATGCAGATATATACTAGTTAATTAAAAACTAGAAATGTCTAAATATACGCTTATTGGTTTATTTCGACGTATTTGTTTACGCAAATTTAATAAAAATCAATTTTTATATGAGCATAATTTTATGCTCTTAATTTGCACCATCCACACCACTTGCGGGATTATTGCATTATTCATCTAGGGGCCATATAAGTTATGAAATAAATTGAATTGAAGTATAACGTAAGCACTACAGGGGGGGGGGGGGTCTTTGCTTTTCTTCTTTTTGATGACATGGGGGATGGGGAATCAAAAAAAATTATGCTGAGGTGTCCAGAATCATGTACTGTATTCATGGTATCAGTTTTCGTTATGATGTCACTTACACAATGTTCGGGGTTGGGGTGAGATAAAGATGAACTCGGATAAAAGATAATAAAAATTACTATATTTCAAGAGATTGAGAATACAAAGATTAAGATTAATTTACGTGGTAATGAGGTGAATGAGATAGGGTTTGAATCACGCGCACGGTACAACGTCAAACGGTGAACTAACGATTGCTACATAATTTCTAATAATACAAATTATTGAACTATGCAGCGCGGCACTAGCAGCACTAGCAGTGATAGCCTAGCGGTTGAACGGTTGCCTGCCGTGCAGGAGGGTCTAAGTTCGAACCCGGCCCGCACCACTGACTTTTCGGATTCATGTGCGGATTAGAATTTAATTATCACTTGCGATAACGGTGAAGGAAAACATCGTGAGGAAACCTGCACACCTGAGAGGGCCTCATAAAGTTGTCGATGGTGTGTGTAGTCCGCCAACCCGCACTAGGCCAGCGTGGTGGATTAATGCCTAACCCTTCTCATTCTGAGAAGAGGCCCGTGCCCAGCAGTGGGACAGAAATGGGCTGGATTTATTTATTTATTTATTATGCAGCGCGGTGCCGCAATTATGCTGAACTAAACCGTTGTACGGTGATTGACCCGTACACACAATGTATAGAACATACACGTAAAAAAAACAACTCTATTGCAGGAGGTGCCTTTGGTCAGCAACAGCAGCAAGTCGCGGGTACCGCCCACGTGAAGTACAATCCTGTAGTTGGGACAGATGTCGTCGTCAAATCTGGCACATCCCAAAGTGTTAACATCAAACATCATTGTATTACTTGTATGAAGGTAAGATTCATTCAAGACACTTATGAGAAACAGTCCCTTATTTGGAACAGATGGGGTCAAATATGGCATATCCCAGTGTTAACATCAAATATCACAACTGAAATACAATCCTGTTGGTGGAACAGATGGAGTCAAATATGGCACATCCCAGTGATATCATCAAAAATCATTGTAATACTTTTATGAAGGTAAGATTCATTCAAGATGCATTTGAAACAGTTCCTTATTTGGAACAGATGGGGTCAAATATGGCACATTTCAGTGTTAACATCAAATATCACAAGTGAAATACAATCCTATAGGTGTAACAGATGGGGTCAAATATGGCACATCCCAGTGATAACATCAAAAAATCATTGTAATACTTGTATGAAGGTAAGATTCATTCAAGATGCATTTGAAACAGTTCCTTATTTGGAACCGATGGGGTCTTATTTGGCACGTCAAAAAATCAAATCAAAATAATTTATAACCTCGTTGTATTACTTGTATGAAGGTAAGATTCATTCAAGATGCATTTGAAACAGTTCCTTATTTGGAACAGATGGGGTCATATTTGGCACGTCAAAAAATCAAATCAAAATAATTTATAACCTTGTTGTATTACTTGTATGAAGGTAAGATTCGTTCAAGAGACACTTAAAACAGTTCCTTATTTGGAAGATATGGGGTCATATTTGGCACGTCTCAGTTAGCACAAAAAATCAAATCAAAATAATTTAAAACCTCATATTACTTGTATGAAGGTAAGATTCATTCAAGACACTTATGAGAAACAGTCCCTTATTTGGAATAGTTGGGGTCATATTTGGCACACCTCAGCATCAAACTGGCATCCGGCAGATATGACCAGGGGGCTAAAAACGCCGTTTTAGATGAATCTCAATATGATTCATATTACAAATGTCAAAATATCTACTTAATTGACGACTTTTAATGTCATCCGCATAAGGTTCATATTCAGTAATCATCTGTTTGACAGTTACTATGCAGATCAGTGGATGAATTGCTCAATGTGGCCTTTTTTGGCTCCCAGCTCAGTCCCAATTGACCTTGGCCTACATCGGCAATTTGAGTATTTTTTTTAACTATAGTGATCTTATATTTTCTTATTTCACAGGAATATGAAACGAAATCCTTGGAAGAGCTTCGCTTGGAGGACTATGTGGCGGGCAGGAAAGGCAACACAAGCGGCGTGTTCGGCGGGTTCCAACAGCAGACAGAGAACAAACCGCTCTTTGGAAATACGTGTTAGTTGATTATTATTTATTTTTGACGTGAAATACATCTTAACAAATAAAAAAGAATCATCAAAATCGGTTCACGCAGTCGAAAGTTACGAGCTAAAAACATAAAAAAAAAATAACTCCTTGAATTGAGAACCTCCTCCTTTTTTTTGAAGTCGGTTAAAAACACATACTTATAACACAAGACGACGAAACAAACTAGAATTACCAAAACCCAGAACCAATTATGGAAAGAAGAATACCTATACTATATGAGGAAGCACAGCTTTTTAATAACATACCCGAGGAAATCATTAAAAGCAAAAATTTATTAATATTTAAAAAAACGCTTAGATGAATATGTTAGAAAACAATACTGATACCAAATACATCATACTATGTTCTATTCTTAGTCCACAGATTTATGCATGATTATCAATATGTACTTTTCCCAAATTAAGTGAACTGTAATTGTTCTATAAGAGAAATAAATGAGTTTAAACAAAAATTAGCTTCCATAGTGAAAGGCAATTCAAAAAATGTATGTTTGTAAACTGTACCCCATGATACGGTATAGTAGAAAATTTTAGCGTAGAGATAAACTGAAAAAGAATAGAATAGAAGATTTTTATTTGTCTTTCAAATTACATAGGTAGCAAAGAGATACATCATACAAGAAGGTAAAAGACAAAAAGGTCTTGGACTCAGTTGTGCATGCCTCGCGCTGCCAGCTACTATGAGCTGGCAGCGCGAGGCATGCACAACTGCTGATATTCTGTCCAAGCTAGTCATGCGTTGAATAGAACACAATTTTTATAGTAATAAATAGGTAAATCTATACATAAAAATGCCATGGGGCGCTCATCTAAATGACTGTTTCAATGTGTGTAGTCACATCCTTACCGAGCAACAAATCCTTGGATTTATTTTTGTTTGCCGGGGGTCGTCTCAGTACGCACACATGCGTTGTGAGTCTTGGTGGCGCTTTGTAAATACTTTCAAACGTTTTGAATTTTTGGAGGGGCGCGCCATGTTGTCGTAGTTTATGTCTAATATGAGCCCACTTTTTATTTTATTTTTTGTCGTCAGCATTCGGTCAGCCGGCCACGACGAGTGCGTCGTCGGTGTTCGGGGGCGGAGCGCTGGGCGGCGGCGCGATGGGCGGCGGAGCGATGGGCGGCGGCGCGGGCTTCGGCCAGCAGAACTCTTCCTTCTCGTTCGCCAACAACGCGCAGAATACCACCACTACAGGCCTGTTCGCGCCCAATAAACCCGCCTTTGGCGCCACACCCGCTACCGGTAGGATTTGGCAATATTACCCCATAATAGACAATATAACCCCATAATAGACAATATTACCCCATAATATACAATATTACCCCACAATAGACAATATTACCCAATAATAGAGAATATTACCCCATAATAGACAATATAACCCCATAATAGACAGTATTACCACATAATAGACAGTATTACCCCATAATAGACAGTATTACCCCATAATAGACAATATAACCCCATAATAGACAATATTACCCCATAATAGACAGTATTAAAGATAAAGATAAAGATAAAATTTATTCAAAATTACTTATAGTAAAAAACACAATAATATAAATCATAATAATAACATAGGTATGATACTGATAGGTGCCTGTACTAGGATAAACCTGTGCCACAGGCGGCAGAAGTGCTTACAATAATGTACTTAAGAGGAACAAAGTTTTTAACAATATTTAACATTAGCAAACTTAAAATGTAATACAAAAATAAATAAATTTCTAATAATAGACCTAATTAACCTAATTTACTTATTTGACAATGGTTATCAGATCTTCGGTTTGATCATAGGTCAAAGCTTGTAAATACTTATACAAAGTTAACTTAGAACTAGAATAATTACAGTCATATATGGATAGTTTTTTATTAAGCTTATTGTAAAGGAAAGGGCCTAAGAATGTGTAAAACCTGTTTGTGAAGACAAACTTTGACTCTGAAAGTGAGGTACAAACAAAATCTTTCCGTCGCTTAGAGGTAGAAAGGTTGGCATTATATGTGAGGGATCTGTGCTGTTTTAGTACAGTGTGCATTATAAAGAGTCGGACTGTTAATACATTACAATTTTCATATAATAGGCGTGTAGGAAACAGGAATGGACGGGATGTGGCTACTTTCAGGATTGCTCTTTGGGCTCGTTCAATAGTTAGCATTACGGTTTTTGGGGCACCTCCCCAAGAAGTAATGCAGTATTGGATAATTGATTGACACAAAGCCTGGTAGACCTGCTTAATTAAATTGTTATCTGCAATATGGCGCAGGTTTTTGAAGACAAATATTAACTTACGTATTCTGTTTGCTGAAGTGGCAATATGCTGTTTAAAAGAAAGAGTTTCATCGACTATAATACCAAGATATTTAATAGAGCTAGTGTTATTAATAATAGGACAGGTGCAAGCGACTACCAGGGGGTTGTGACAATAATGAGCATATAAATGATTATTATTAGGAGGGATAGATGGTTTTCGCATGCAAAAATTAATGAATTTGGTCTTTTCGTCATTAAGTGTTAGTAGATTACGTTTAAGCCAGTTATTAACAACATTAAACCCACGTTGTGCGTAATCATAAACTTCAGTGTTGGAGTCAGCTGAAAAAATAAGAGCAGTGTCATCTGCATATGAAATTATTTTGCCGTGGTCTAGATTTAAATTACAGAGGTCGTTTATGTATACTAGGAAAAGGGTAGGTCCTAGGATACTTCCTTGAGGAATTCCAAAAGGCGGAATTTTCATATCCGCACTGATGATGTCGCCTATTTTGACGCATTGATAACGATCATGTAAATAGTTCGCGAACAGTTTTAACTGAGTGCCTCTAATTCCTAGTGCCTCTAATTTATTTAGAAGGATAGGAACGGACACTGTATCAAAAGCTTTGGCCAGATCAAGGAAGATCCCGGTTACTTGTTTACCCTTCCCAAGTTCCTCAGTAACATAGGCGGTTAAGTGGTGTACCGCGTCTGCCGTTGACAACTTAGATCTAAACCCGAATTGCAAAGGAGAGAAGAGGGCATTATTTTCAAGATACGACACTAATCTGTTGTTGATAATTTTTTCCAGAACTTTAGATAAAGAGGGTAATAATGAGATAGGTCTGTAGTTAGTAACGAGATCTTTTCTTCCAGATTTATGAATGGGAATAACTACAGCCTTTTTAAGATACGTAGGAAAAATCCCATCAGAGAGACAGATATGAAATATGTAAGTTAATGGAGGGATAAGGATATGTCTAAATCTTTTAATGATATTATTGCTAATATTATCCCACCCAGCTGCTCGCGTATTTTTCAAGCTTAAAATAACCCTTTCCACTTCACTTTCGTCTGGTGATAACATAACAAAAGATTTTCCACTTTGAAGTTTGGTCGGAGATATCGGTGAGTGATTGTCACTTTGACCTTGTATCTTATCAGCTAGACTCTTGCCGACATTTACAAAAAAACTATTTGCGTTATCAGCAGAGGAAAGCGGGGAAAGGTGCGTATGCAATAGACTCGAATCTGATTTATGCTTAGTAGACGTGAATGTAACGTTCTTAATGACTTTCCAGAGTTGTTTGCTATTATTGCCTGCTTGATGTAGTTGTTCTTTGTCATACTCAATTCTCAATTTTTTTAATAGGTTGTTACAGAAATTCCTGTACCTTTTGTAGGATAATTGTAGAACGGAATTATCGGGACATTGCTTAGCTCTCATATGAAGTTTGTCTCTGTGCCGGATACAGCGGATTAGGCCTGGGGTTATCCAAGGTTTGATGTTAAAATTTTTCTTACTTAGATTACTAAGCGTTGTGTTACGTAAAATAGCTACATGCACTTTATTAATAACATATGACAAGGAAGTATTAGCGTCAGCAGTATTAAAAACTGGGTTAAAGTCAATGTTGCATAAATCACGTTCGAGGCTACACATGTTTATATTTGATTTTTGTTGCGGGCGAGGAATGTGCGTAGTCAGCGACAAATCAAGTGTTAGTAGGACAGCGCAGTGGTCTGTTATTGTTGAATTAGCAATAAGCGTTAAACACGGAAGTCTGGTCTTGAGCATGACGTGATCCAAACAAGAGCCGCTTTGGTGCGTTGGTGAAGTGTGAGAGGGGAAAAGCCCTTGATATGCGCATAGATTAAGGTAATTCTGGGTATCTACAGCGCTATTTTCAGTATTAATAATATTAATATTAATATCGCCAGTTAATATGATATTTTTAAATGATGAAAGGGTCTGGAGTATCATGTTTATACTATTATTAAAAATATCTACGTTTTTGAAAGAAGGAGGTCTGTATATAGCAATAATTGCAATATCGGCACCAATTTTGACAACTAAGCAATTGCATTCTTGAACAATTGGTTCCTCGACTGTGAGAAGTAAGGACTTTTTTGTATATATTACCACACCATCGTTCTGGTTAAAAGATGTTTTACTATAGAAAGTATTGTATCCCGGTAATTCAGGGAGATAACCCTCGCGTTTTGATAGCCAACACTCAGTGAGAACCATTACGTCACAATCGATATTAAGCCTATGCAAGAAAACCTTAAGACTATTTATATTCTTATAAATACTGCGAATGTTTTGGGTTAGTAACGTTAATGGGCTATTATAATTAGAAAGATATTGTTTGCAGCTTTCAGTGTCACATACTTTTGACTCATATATAGAAGTATTGTCTAGGTCATTAATTAATTCATCGGCCATAAAGTAAAATTAGTGTATTATACGCTAGTAACTGCTAAATAAAACTTAGTAAGACGGCGCTCTAGGCGCCCTCATAATCAATAGAGTTAATGTACCTGTATTCTGCTATTTTCCTTGCAGGGCACTCAGAATCTCCCGTCTTGTGATTAGCAGGCTTTTTAAAGCGAGTGCATGATGCACATTTCGGAGATTCCGCTTTCTTCGTGCACTCTGACATCGAGTGTCCTGCTTCAGAACAGTGTCCACATGTCGATTTTTCGTCTCTGCATGATTTTGCTGCATGACCGTACTGTTGGCATTTGTAACATCTAGTTACAAGTGTAAAGTCTCGGACAGGACAAGACGTCCAATTAATAAAGAGTCTCGCTTGTGAGATTATCGCCTTACGGATATGGGCTGCAACTTCAATTATGTAGTTGCAGGTCACGGCATCTTTCTTCCCAGATTTATGGCTTAATTTAACCAAGGACGAAAAGGATTCATTAGTCATCGCTGGAAACTTGTCGGCTACATTCTGTTCAAAGATGCACTTGAAAACCTCATTTTCCGGCAAGGAAGTCGGGACTCCTATAACCACAATCCGGGGTTTGCGCTTGTTTGGTTCGTCGGCCGTAAGTCCGGATGTAGAATGCTGGACTGCGTGTTTGAGTTTCTCGGCGTCATGTTTGGTCTCTGTGCTGACAATAACGCCTCCATTTATCGTTTTGCGGACTCCACGTACTTGCAGCTTAATTTGCTCTGGCCGTATGATTTTCTGCACTAGGAGTTTTGTTTCATCACTCGATTTAAGTTTGTCGTTGGGATAAATGGCCACAGAGCTTAAGTTGTTCGGTCGAACGTAATTATTAGAGCCCTTCTTAACCATGTCAGCAAAAGAAACATTTCCCACATTACCGGAGTCCTGGATGGTCTGCTTGAGCTCCGAGATATGTTCCGTCAGGTCACGCTTATCTTTTAGGTCTTCAATCAGGTTATATTGTTGGAGGGCTTTCTGCTTTAGCGACTGATAAAGTACAGCCATTTGTGAGGTACAGGATCCTACTTTACGGCACAGGTTAGAGATCTTCAACTTCTGCTCTGAATTGAGTTTTCCATCCGCGGCAATAGAGCAGACTTCATTGAGCTGCAGCTCAATGTTTGAAATCCATTTTTGGATCTCGTGCGTAGATACCACTTCTACTGAGGTATCGGACTTCAGAGCTGGGTTTTGCGACATCGTCTGGCCTGGGGAGGCGGAGGGGTTCACATACCCACTCGGATTAGAGGGGCTGCTAGCCATATTTGTTCAGTCAATTCACTATATATTATGTACTAATTGTCCATTATTTATTATACTACACACTAGGCAAAAATTAAAGTTGCATAACAACAGTTATGCACTAAAGGAGGTCACAATTACTAATACGTATTAATTAATTAATTATTGCTAATGAGCACGTCTGTATGCGATGATTGACGAAGACGTATTACCCCATAATAGACGGTATAACCCCATAATAGACAATATTACCCCATAATAGACAGTATTACCCCATAATAGACAATATTACCCCATAATAGACAATATTACACCATAATCGGGTTTGAGATATATTTATTCTCATAAGAATTTACAATTCACTTACATGAGAACACATAATTATTCGATACAAACATTTTAAAACAGGCTGGATTTTATAATGGACAATATTACCCAATAATAGACAATATTACCCCCTAATAGACAATATTACCCCATATTAGACAGTATTACCCCATAATAGACAGTATTACCCCATAATAGACAATATTACCCCCTAATAGACAATATTACCCCATATTAGACAGTATTACCCCATAATAGACAGTATTACCCCATAATAGACAATATTACCCCCTATTAGACAATATTACCCCATATTAGACAATATTACCCCATATTAGATAATATTACCCCATATTAGACAATATTACCCCATAATAGACAGTATTACCCCATAATAGACAGTATTACCCCATAATAGACAGTATTACCCCATAATAGACAGTATTACCCCATAATAGACAATATTACCCCATAATAGACAGTATTACCCCATAATAAACGGTTTTAACCCATAATAGACAAAATTACACACAGGATATTTTTTTTATGTAGTGCGCATTATTTGCAGTCATTCAGTCTGTTCCTAAATACAACCGCAGTATTGGGATACACTTTAGAACAAAACGAAAATTCGACTTAGTATGGGGGACATGCATAATTTATTAGCGCAAGCCATACAAAATCAAATTTTTATTTTGTTTTGGAGTGAATTTCAGTACTGCGGTTGCATTTGGGAACGGACACTGAATCACCCTGCAAACTATGCCCACTATATTAATAATTTTCCTGTAAAAGCAGTTAACTGTACAATATGTCCCGAGATTTGGCAATATTAGTCGTAGTTTGGCTATTTATTTATTTAACAATTTATGTACACACAGAAAAATAATAATTACAATTAAATACGAAAGAGGACAAAAGGTACTGCTTATTTCTCAAGAAATCTCTTCCAGCAGACCTGCGAGAGGAGGGTTGGAAAAAAAAGAAATGTAGACTTTAGTATAGGCTATATTACCTAACATTTTGGCAACATTCCCCGATTTTAGTCATAGTATTTTATTGATAACTAATAAGGTACAGGTCAACATAATATAATCAATAATAATAATATATTAGAAAATACAATAATCAAAATAAAAATCAAATAAATCTAAATGACACGAAAATAATAAAAATAATCATAATAATTTTATTTCAACGTGTAATTCACATTATAAAATGTCTGCTTAACCAGCCATTTTTTTAGCTTATGTTTAAACGATTCGCGTGACGGCGTTTATTCATGATACTTAGTTTGGCAACTGATTAAAATGGCACTTTTTGTGCAGGTATCACAACGGGGATGTTTGGTACCACCACAACACAAGCACCTAGTTTTGGTACCAACACTTCGTCATCATTCGGAGGGTTTGGTGCCAACACACAAAATCAGGTTAGTTAATGTTATTATTTTGTGTTTTATCTTGATTATGCATCTAAAACTGCTAATTTGTTTATAATAATATTAATACGTGAAGAGAAAACTTTGTACCCCTTTTTAAGCATATTGCGCGCACGGAGGAGTGTGAGATTTGGCATAGTTATTGTTTATATGGAGAAGGAGTGCAGAAACCTAAAATTACGGTCGAATTTCGAACACAGGGCGACCACTAGTATTAATAATTCACTTAATAAATCCAGTCCATTACTGTCCCACTGCTGGGCACGGGCCTCTTCTCAGAATGAGAAGGGTTACACCTTAGTCCAGCACGCTGGCCTGGTGCGGGCGGACTACACACACCATCGACAACTTTACGAGGCCCTCTCAGGTGTGCAGGTGCTCACGATGTTTTCCTTCACCGTTAACGCAAGTGATAATCAAATTCTGATCTACACATAAATTCGAAAAGTCAGAGGTGCGGGGTTCGAACTCAGACCCTCCTGCATGGGAGGCAAGCGTTCAACCGCTAGGTTATCACGGCTAATATAATAGTTGAGCTTGGCGATGCTGACGCATGCGTCATGCTCGTGAACGGGTGCCGTCTGTCGGAACTGGTCAGCTTGTAACTGCCATGGCAATCTTATTTAAAGACAAATTATTATTTATCATTTTTATTCACATTAAATTACATTATTCTCGCAGCTCTTACCACAACATTGTACTGATCAAGATTGTAATCTATTATTTTAAAAGAGTGTCCATGGAGTTTCTTGCTGATTCTTCTCCATAGGATCTAATATTTGGAGTGCACCTTGGCTGACATTCAGAGACGACAGAAACGAGTCTAAACGTGAACTTACGCTTCCATCTGTCAAAATTTGTTCGTAAGTTTGACAGATGGAAGCGTAAGTTCACGCTTAGACTCGTTTCTGTCGTCTCTGAATGTCAGCCCTAGAGTCTCGACATTTCATAAGTGCATGTATCTGTTTTATATGAAATAAATATCTATTTTAATATTCCCTTAGCAACAAGCGGGTGGTCTGTTCGGCCCCAAGCCGACGACGACTGGGTTCGGCGCGGCGCCGCCGAGCAGCGGGTTCGGCGCGTTCGGCACCAGCGGCGTGTTCGGCGCCAAGACGCAGGCGCCGACTTTTGGCACACAAGCACCCGGTGAGTTTAGAACATCTAAACATTTCATCATTTGCCATTTTATACAAGGTTATTATACCCATCAATCGATTACTGGCAGTGCCGGAGGCGCGCACTGTGTCGCACGCGAACTCTCCACTATACTCCGTTTGAAATAAGATTAGACACGTTTAACAAACCCTTTTACAGTGTATTCAACCGATTTTGACTTCTATTCCGTACGCATAAGGATGGCATTAAAAGCAAAAACGTATTTACGATAACAAATATTTACTGCAGCTGTAATTTGTCATGTCACCAACGTAATACGTAATGGAGTTATTTAAATTTCTAATGTTATTTCGAACGGAGTATAGTTCGTGCACTTACAATGCTGAATGCCCTTCTGACATCATCGCCAGAGTGTGATTTGTTTGCGATGGGATGGATAGATGTGTGTCGTGAATGTTTGAGATTCTGTGAGGAGAAGGATAAGAGATGAGTAGAGTAGTTGCCTATCTAAATGGTGATATCTGTTCAATTTTTGTATTGTATATTCCTATTGTTTACTGTAATTGTCGTTATTTTTTGTTTCTAACTTTAAAAAAAAAAAAAAAAAAAAACATAATTACGTTATTTTTGTTTTTAACTGTGCAACGTATTGGTATTTACTGTAATGTTGTCCATGTAAAGTTGAATAAATAAATAAATGATTATTAACAACTTTTACTATGGAACCAATACTGATCACCACCACAGACATATAATACCAGTAGCAGACCAAACATGAATCCATTAGATGGGTAGGATTCTTTATCCCTTTTGTACTAAGCGACAACTGGATAATAGTATCTCGGTCTTTTACCTGTTGTCACACCGACTCACTCATACACAAAATTGTGACGCGTAGCTTGTTTATCCCGCGCCGTCATAATAATAAGACACATAAGTTCAATCGCATTTGATAGATTGAATCGCGTTTAAATGAAAAATATTACTTGTTTGGGATGTAATAGATAGTAGAATATTATAATAAAATGGTGAAGTGCTGTGCGTAACGGTGTGACAGTGCTAGCTACGACAAAACACCGGGATTGACCTTTCATAAGTAAGTCCCTATGTGTGTGTAATGGCTACGTAATTTTCAGCGAATGTTTGGTCTGCTACTGGTATTATATGTCTGTGATCACCACTGTTGACCAATAATGGACGATATTGGGTTATTAATACAGTAATTAATCTCCCCAGCCTTCGGTACTTTGTCGGGCGGCGGGTTCGGTGCCAACACGTCAACTTCGGGCCTCTTCGGCGGTAACACATCGTTCGGGAAACCGACGACCACTCCGCCATCATTCGGGTTTCACACGCAGCAGGCTGGGATGGGTAAGTCTATCTCTTTCTAACTATATTCAAGGAGCTAACAACTAAAAATACAAAAATATTGTTGAAATGATGTACGTAAATAAATTAGAGACGGATAGTCATAGTTAATATTTGGTTTATTATCTTCAAAATATCTTTAACACAAATTAGTAATTACCGAGTAAGAAACAAGTGACGCCATGACAGACATATCTAGAAACTAACAGACTACAGAGGGCGGTAGTGTTGCCATAAGATTATAATATTTAGCACAGATTACAACAAATATAAAAACAAATATTTAACCACACAACAAACGCACAAAAACAACAACAAATATGAATAAAAAAAAAAAACAAAATGCATTATGATGGACTGGTCGATAAAATTGATCATATTTCTTCGCCCTAACGGGTCGGACACCGGTGACCAGAAGCCCAATTCTCGTAATTAATTTATAATATGACTGAAAGTTGACCGAACTGAGATTATATTATGAATTGACAAAAAGTCATGTATTCTACTCCTCTTAAAGTTCAGTCCGATTCCAGTATGATTTGGATTCAATCTTCTTACAAACTCATTTCAATCTCATTTTTGACGTTTGTGTATAGACGAGAGTGTCAATTTTATTATCTGTGTCAGTTCAAAATGTTAGCAGAATACCGATTTGCCTTTTATTCAACTTTCGATCTCATTACAATATAATGTCACGTTTGACGTTGTTTGTTAGGGTAGGAGAATACCATTTGTGACATTTATGACATTGGTAGTAGATCGGAATGAGATCCGAACTATATTTTGAACATTCTTAATTACGAGAATTGGGCCTCAGATACTTTGTATATAGCGAAACATTTCAGGTAGAGTCACATGAAACTGACGGTCCTTCGACCATAACCTTTATTACTACAGGTACAAACCTAGGCCAAGGCCTGGGAGCGAACACGTTCCAAACCAAGCCAGCAACACAGCCCTTCGGTCAGCTGGGGACCACCAACATGTTCAACCAGCCCGCACAGAACAATACCTTTAAAACTGGTAAGTGACAACTTCTTGTTTAGTACTAGCTGTTATCCTAGGAGAACTATTTCATATACCTGGATATAAAGGTATATTATGTCTTAATTCAAGATTAGTGATATAAAGACAATATTATAGTTTAAAAAAACAACTAAAGAAAACGCTTTTGTCATCCAAACTAAACGTGTATGCAAAATTTCAGCTCAATCGGAAACCGGGAAGTGGGTCAAATTTAACTTCCAAGATTTTTTTTACATAGTTAGTTACAAGTGAAGCTAATAAAAGCGTTTTAAAAAGACACTGCCTGCGCTGTTTTAAAGTGTATCCCAATACTGCGGTTGCGTTTAGGATCAAACACTGAATCACTCTACAAATTATGCGCACTACATAAAAAATTATCCTGTATATTTTGTAACCAATTAAAAAAATCTATCTTGTTACCAGGTATGGACAGCGGACTCGGGGGTGGAATGTTCAGTAACACTGGAACTCTGGGCGGGTCAGCGCTGGGCATGGGGAATATGAACGCTAACACGCATGTCATGAAGTAAGTTACAAACATTCAATCTGTAGCGACATCTATCGCCACATAGAATAACTACTTACAAGGCAACAAACTGACAACAGTAGTGGCGCGAAAATATGAATTGACCAATCAGATTACGAAGCCTGCATCGCGCAAGGAAAAAGATAATCGTATCTAACACTTATACAACTGTCCGACATCAACCGTCGGGCTTCGGCCGCCAGGCTATCACCTCGCCTGGTCGGAGGATCCTCCCGTTTCAATGGAGGAACACCATACCTCGTTCCTCCACAAATCAATCAATCATTTATTTGCTGATAGTTTAAGTTCGAAAAAGATATTTCTTTTTCAACCCCCGACAAAAAAGGGTGTTATAAGTGTGTATTGTGTCATCATCAGTGATCGGAATAGGTGGTGCTAATTCACCTAAACTTCGAGGCAAAGAGACAAAAACTGGAGATTTCCTTACGACAACATTTTTTATGGGACAAAAAATGTCCCAAAATTAAGTACGCACCATGCACGTTTGCCACCATTGCTAATTATTAATCAGATTTTCTACATCCTAAGATAATAAAAACGAATAGAATTATAAATCTAAAATAAATTAACGAGAAAATCTTCAATTTTTTTTAAACGAGGAAAAACGTAAATACACAATACCCTTGGCCTATAACTCTTCAATGCACCTAGCTTGGCAGTGGCACCGAATTCAGAAGCTGTTAAGTTTTTTAAGAAAATTATTTTATACTTTTTAGTGTTTTGAAGTCGGCTTTAACTTTTTTAAAGTTTGTTTCTTATTAATTACGCTTGTGTCCGTGCAGCAGCAGCCTGCCGGGCTCGTCGGCGGCGGGCAACGTGCACGAGCAGATCCTGACGCTGGCGGCGCGGCCCTACGGAGACTCGCCGCTCTTCAAGAACCTGCCGCAGGATTCCTGTGAGTTCTACAGCTTATTTTATTTATGTACACACAAGGATTTTTTTTGGAAATACATGCAGTATTTATAGATTTTTATGAAACAAGCGTGTATATTGCGTAAAATTAAACAAAAATGCGATAGAATTATTATACTTTTCATTCTAAATTTGCTTACTTTGTCGTTACGATACGTAACAACATTCGTGGTAAGCCCCCAGATTAGGTGCACATAATGCGGGCGGTGCGCAGTGCACCCGCATTCTGCCAATTACGTGCCACGAAACGTTCTTCCTATGGGCTTCCTTTCTTTGAGCGCGGTGCGTCCTTTCTTTGAGCGCGGTGCGTTTTTTCTTTGAGCGCGGTGCGTTTTTTCTTTGGCGCGGTGCGTCCTTTCTTTGAGCTCGGTGCGTTTTTAATTTGGCGCGGTGCGTCCTTTCTTTGAGCGCGGTGCGTTTTTTCTTTGAGCGCGGTGCGTTTTTTCTTTGGCGCGGTGCGTCCTTTCTTTGAGCTCGGTGCGTTTTTTCTTTGGCGCGGTGCGTCCTTTCTTTGAGCGCGGTGCGTTTTTTCTTTGAGCGCGGTGCGTTTTTTCTTTGGTGCGGTGCGTCCTTTCTTTGAGCGCGGTGCGCTTTTTCTTTGGCGCGGTGCGTCCTTTCTTTGAGCGCGGTGCGTCCTTTCTTTGAGCGCGGTGCGTTTTTTCTTTGAGCGCCATGCGTTTTTTCTTTGAGCGCGGTGCGTTTTTTCTTTGAGCGCGGTGCGTCCTTTCTATGGCCGCGGTGCGTCCTTTCTTTGGGCGCGGATAGGTGTGCCTTATGAAACTTCGCGCGGTCGATTCTTTCCGTACTGAGAAATATGTAAGGTGACATGATATTTATGTCGTGTTTGTCCCCAGCCACGACAGCAGAAGACGTGCTGAAGCCGACCAACCCGGCGGCCATGAAGGCCGTGATGGACAGCTGCAGCGGCGCCGCCTACCGCGTCACGTCGCCCACGGCCATGCGCCTCACCGTCACGCCGCGCACGGCGCTCACGCACGACAAGGTAACTAGCGTACGTCATGCTGCGTACTGTCAGCGACAGCTGCAGCGGCGCCGCCTACCGCGTCACGTCGCCCACGGCCATGCGCCTCACCGTCACGCCGCGCACGGCGCTCACGCACGACAAGGTAACTAGCGTACGTCATGCTGCGTACTGTCAGCGACAGCTGCAGCGGCGCCGCCTACCGCGTCACGTCGCCCACGGCCATGCTGGGTGTTCAATTAATTTCTGAACATATAATTTTGTATTGTTTATATGGCAACTATTTCTATAAATTGTTAACTTTTTAATTTATGGCAACACTTTTTTCTTCTCCTCTATTTGCCGTACTCATAGTGGTGTGTCGTATTTTTAACCCCCCTCAAAAAACCCTTTATTGAAAGCTAGTTTAATCGGGTATCATCTTAGCTATGTTTCTTGAAAATCTGTTCAGCCGTGCAAAAGTTACAGCTCTTTTTGTAGTTGAGATTTAAGGATTTTTGATAGATAGGTTATTTTTTTAAATGCCTGATCAAATAATAATTAATATTTTCCCTTCACAGAAATCGCTGTTCGACGGTTTAGAAGAATCCGACGCTAGCTTAGAAGACAAACTGTGCTTGAAGCCGAGTAGGAAGCGCCTCGTGCTGCGCCCCAACCACAGCATCAATGACAGCCACCATGATTCACTGGACCGCACCAATGATACTACAAGGTAATATATAATATAAATTATAGTGGTGATAGCCTAGCGGTTGAACGCTTGCCTCCCATGCAGGAGGGTCTGAGTTCGAACCCCGCACCTCTGAATTTTCGGATTCATGTGCGGATTAGAATTTAATTATCACTTGCGATAACGGTGAAGGAAAACATCGTGAGGAAACCTGCACACCTGAGAGGGCCTCATAAAGTTGTCGATGGTGTGTGTAGTCCGCCCGCACCAGGCCAGCGTGCTGGACTAAGGACTAACCCTTCTCATTCTGAGGAGAGGCCCGTGCCCAGCAGTGGGACAGTAATGGGCTGGATTTATTTATAGTAGTACTTATTATGATCTTTGTTGTTAATTTTTTTTGTATTATTATTTAAACTCTGGTCGAATTTTAGCCGGGTCCACTCCTGCGGTCCCAGATATTAATGTAAATTAGTTTTATGAAAAGAGTATCCATGGAGTTTCTTGTCGGTTCTTCTCCAGGACCAACCCACCTGGAACCGTGCACTTAGAATCACGACGTTTTGAAAGTGCCTGCTGGGCAGAAAACAGTTCGTTACACAATTCGGTTCTGTGTATAATACTTTCATATTTAATTTAAGGATAGTAGAGAAATTGCACTTGTGCAAAGAATTTATCCTGTATCGAGGGTATAGTTTACAAACATACATGTCACATGCACATACAACCAGACCCGAAACAACTATCTGTAGATCATACAAATATTTGTTCCGTGCGGGGATCGAACCCGCGGCACGTAGCGCGGAAAGCTAATCGCTTAGCCACTGCGCCAACCATGTCGTCAAATTGTTATTTAAACTTTGTTAATTAAATTGATATTGGTTTCCCTAGATCGATACAAGAGCCGCCTCAATCTAACGGCGCTTCTGACCGAGACCAGTTACCAGAACAGCTCCAAGGGGATGAAGTGGACCGCGCCAGACAAGACGAGTTCTCATTGAAGAATGCCGCAAGACGTAAGTACATATTGAATATACCACTGTTACTGTTAGCCTGTATTAGAGGTGTGCGCCGATGCCCGCAACGGCGTCATCGGCGTGGATTGTGAAAATCTTATTAAAAACAAAATATTGCAGACCTATTCGCCAAATGACTGTGACGGACGAAGTTATCGGCAGAACGCGCTATTTAAATTATGGTCATATAAAAATGGTATTTTATTGAATTTGCGTAAACAAATACGTCGAAATAAACCAATAAGCATATATTTAGACATTTCTAGTGTTTAGTTGACTGTTATATGTCTGCATTGTATCTAAAACAACTTTATCCGTCCGACCATCCCGCCGATGACGCCGAAGCCGGCATAAAAGTATACTTATGGGTATCTGGGAAGGCTATAAATAAATAAATATACACCATAAAGTTATATTTTATCTTCTACAGAAGCAGATATTAGCTCCGACAGACATGGCAGCTGGTAAGTACATTTTTGTATTTATTTCTATCTCATTCAGTTTCCTGTTAACTAGTCATCTCTTCCTTACAGCCAGTAATATTTCCACCATCGCCATCGATATTATGAGCCTAAACAATGTGTATTGCAAACGTGTGGTCATATTTAAGGGTGTGGATCATACCATCAAACTGAACATTTTTCTCTATGGGACCAACATCGTAATCGCAAAAATAAATCAGCTGTCCCATAAATTTAGTCAAGTAATATTGAATTCTTTGTATAGAACAGCAGATTTTTTCCAATTTCAGTTTTCGTTCTATAGTAAAAGTTGTCCATAATGTTGGAACAGCTGATTCGATACGACACAACTTATATGTCTCACCGATGTACCTGCGCAGTTGACACAATTAAATACGCGGGAAATTGATGAACCAATCACAAAGCATCGTCGCTCCATTGATGTCACCTTCAGTCAGTGAGCGAAATAGAAATAGACGGCACTGCAATCAATTTTTACACCTTAAGGGCATTACATAAGGTTGATTTTAAATTGAATTAGCTTCGGGTGTTGTCGGCAATCGTGTGTTCGTGTCTGCGCCAACGAAGATTCACGATGCGACTTGTCTTGTGTCATACTGTACTCCTTAAAATGACCTCTGCTAATAAACTAGGATATTACATTTATTTAAAACCTTATTTAAAAAATATATACATTGTTGTTTGCAGGCTTAGTTCTTCAAAACTGCCGTGGAATGACAAGGAGCCGCGTATTGACGGCGAACCAACGCCGAGACTTTATCCTAACATAGGTCAGTATCATTAACTTCTATAAATAAATAATAAATCCAGCCCATTACTGTCCCACTGCTGGGCACGGGCCTCTTCTCAGAATGAGAAGGGTTAGGCCTTAGTGAAAGAAAAAAAGAAAGAAAGCAAAAGAGTTTATTAGCACAATAAAAAAAAACCAATAACAAAGAAAACATAAAATGAGTTATTGTGCCAAAAGGCCGCAGCTCAGCATGTCAGGAGGCAGTGATACTGGCCCCCACGCTGGCTGGCTGGCGAGCCCCACGTTGGGCGCCAGTGTCCCGGAATCCTCCCTCTAGTGCCTCAGCTTCACTCAGTCGTTAGGAGGGAGAACTCACGGAACAACGTAAGAAGTGGAACAGGAACGATAGGAGTGGACAGGAATAAAGAGGACTCGCAGGAGAACCAGTAGTGTATTTGTTGCGTTGATTAAAGTCTTACATCTCGTTTTCTTTCACATATATATTATAAATAATATTTAATAACAAGATAACTTTGTTATAACATGATTAAAAAAATAGTAAAATAAAGGAACTTGTATAAATTTAAGATAGAAGATCACAGCTGTGTCTACCTTCAGGTAGAGTCTCGAGTCGAATCTAATGAATAATGAAAATGTGAGGCGTATTGTTTTAATTTTGAATTTAAATTTGGAAGGTAAGATGGCCAGATAGAAGATGATTGCCAGGAATAAATGGTAAATGAGGTGATAATAGATGATATCGTCACAACCTGACGCTGGTTTTCAGCTGCAACCCTCAAGTGACATACACTCGA
Organism: Allophyes oxyacanthae; assembly: GCA_932294325.1. Classification (NCBI taxonomy): domain Eukaryota; kingdom Metazoa; phylum Arthropoda; class Insecta; order Lepidoptera; family Noctuidae; genus Allophyes; species Allophyes oxyacanthae. The sequence continues at coordinate 5,165,261 of OW028639.1, read as the reverse complement.
AACTATCAATATTATGTTATAATACGTATACTTACTACAAAACAACCTTACAAACAACATATTATCTATAACAAACAAACAACCTCATCTGCTTTAAAATAAGTGAAAACGGTCATAGTATTTTAAAAGTCTTAAACTAATTGGTGATTCTCAATGACATTTTACAAATAGACGCGTTGCCCGCGCTCCATATTGGCAAGATAAATGCAAGGTAAATGCCCTGCACTTACTTAGTCACGCACCAACCAGTGTCGCGGCTGTACATCACTGTCTAGCGTAATTCTAGCAACATTTTGTGGAAAAAATGCCTTCCTGTATCTTATGGACGATGCACGAATTATACTGCAACTGTGAGAGAAAAAATATATTTAATTTCTTGTGTAAATAGATACTTATTGTACTTAAAAAATAATTATAACTGATTTAATGTATATTGTTTTAATCCGCGGTCTAATACCCTGTCGATCTGCTTCTTCTCTTCTTCTTCGTACTCAGCGTCACACTTCCAGCCTTTATGACGGTTCTTTTACCATTCGTGCAGTGCGTCTTTGGAATTCTCTTCCCCACTCTATACGTGACAGTCCTTCTCTGAACGTTTTCAAGAGGAGGGTGAAGGAGCATTACTTGTCTGAATAATGTATTATATATAGTATATATATACATATTTATGTAGGTATATCATTGTATTTATATTTAGGTATTATTTATTATACATAAAATATTCGTAGTAGGTATTATATTTTAATTTGTAATAGGTATTTATAGTTGTGCACTTGACTGTACCCTCATTTACCATTGTGCTTTCTCTATCACTCAAAGGTTTGCTGGTAGAAAACTCAAATTTGGGTTAAGCTCGCCTGTGTACATACCATCTCAATTGTATTTGTCATTTATCTAATTTTCGTGTACAATAAAGAATAAAGAATAATACCGGCCGGCGCCATTACTACTCGTATGTCATTGCTACGTCACACGCGCCCTGTCCAATGAGCATGCAGCAGCTAACGCCACGTAACTAAACGTCTATATTCATCTTTTTCTAACAACCGACATGGCGTATGGTGGCTTTCATTTTCTTTCCCTTTCTTCGTGCGCTGTATATATGTACTGTAGACTAATTCACGTAACTAAAGAAGTGCAGTTGCCGCGCAGTCGCAATAAAATATTGATCAAAACTACATATTTAGCAATCTTCTTCTCCTTCTTTCATTATGGCAATTGAGCCGATGTCGACTATTCTGCCTTTTTGGTATCCTCTGAGCTTCAGTGAGATAAGCTCGCGTCAAGTTCGAGCGTCACTGCAATGCGATCGGCGTGTCTTAAAATTACGTGAATTAGCCCTCTGCTATGTAGCTATAGTAATGTTTACGCCGTTTTGTAGTGCATTAATGTTGGTGTACGACCCGTCTATTTATAAAATGTCATTAGCCGGATCCACACCAGACGATCCAAAGCGCTACGATCGCGGGCGGCAGGAGCGCGCTCCATAGGAGCGTTTGAAGTGGACTTGCCTCGCGCGATCCGTCAGTTGTCGGTTTTTGTCACTAGCACACAGGCGAGGCGCCTCAGTCTCTCGGCCACAGAGTACAGTAATACTACGGGAATAGAGAGCCCTCTTACGGATTCTCTGTGCATATCAATTTGAAGCGTCCTCTGGAATGCTTAACGGGTACTAATGCCAATACAATAACGCTACATATAGATATAGGTAGGTACGTATATGGTATAGATGTATTATACGTAGGTATATGTTGCTGTTGTTTACTTTGTACCTTTTATTGACTCTTTTATTGTGCTATTAAGTTTTAGAACTAATTTGTGGTCAAAATAAGGTAAGAACAACATAAATAGCGCAATAAAGGAGTGAAAACAAGGTGCAAAGTAACACTCAAAAACCAAGAAAAACACACAAAATGGTTAAGAAAACAAACAAACGCGTGCGCAAGTTGTAGTCGGCAACCATATTGTGTGAGGTTACCAATACAAAAAAATCCGTCATGATTGATTAGGGTTGTAAAGTTGCCATTCTAGATAAAATGCTGGATAATTATGTTTCGAATAGAGACATCTATCGGCTTTTAAAAGAGACATTGCTTTTTGTTTAACCGTTAAGTTTAATAGATGTCACTACCGTCCAAGGCACTTAGTTTCGATGTTCTAACTGTCCCCCCTCTGCTCTCGGCGCGCTCGGTGTAGACGTTTGTGTGTGGAGCGCGTGATCACACATTATGGAAAATTATGCTATACTTAGGCGGATCAGTGTGGATCAGTTGAGCGTGTCGGTGCGACGCGGCGGGATCGCAAGAAAAGTTAAGTTCGTCAGACGACACGATCCATGCCTCATGCTCCCGGATCGCGGATCGCAGGAATTGGCGATCCATTTTGGATCGTCTGGTGTGGATCCGGCTAATGGTGATTCCTGGGTATGGTTTGTTGTAGATAAAGACATCCAAGCGCAAGTATCGGAGCGTCGCGCCAGCTGGCTCACCACGAAGCCGCTGCGCGCGCCGCTGGCCGCCAGCGCCGATGCCGCCGAGAGCTCCGTGCGCGAGCTGGGGGTGAGGCCCGACAGCCGCCACGAGAAGGAGAACGTCGATACTCTGTCCAGTAAGTTAGCAACGTGTATCAGACATGCGTGCTCATATATAAGGCTGTGGATCAGCGGGTCTACCGCGTAACTAAAATTGTAATGAACATCAACATCGGTATTAAACTTCAATACGATGGATCTACCGCGTAACTAAAATTGTAATGAACATCGACACTGGTATTAAACTTCAATACGATCGTGAGAGTCTAAACATTGAGCTAAATTGTAAAAAAAAAAATCTGCTAGTTGGGACTCCTATCTTCATGATCAGTAAAAAAAATACAAGTTAGCTCAAAGTTTAGGCTCTCACGATCGTATTGAAGTTTAATACCAGTGTCGATGTTCATTACAATTTTAGAATAGGATAATTGTTTAGTTACGCGTTAGACCCGCAGACCATCAAACTGAACAACTTTCTCTATGGGACCAACATCGTAATCGCGAAAAAATAATCAGCTGTCATATACATTTATGGCTGATTTTGAAAACTATTGCGTAGGGATAGGTAATAAAAAATAAAATAAAATAAAAAGGAATATTTTTTTGAATATTTTTTTTTAGGAATTTGTTAGTGCATAGACCAACGTAATATTAATTCTTTACTCATCCAACTGACAAAAAAAGGCATGTTATTCAGTTAGGTCGAGCTCTTCCAGACATGACTATATATAGATTACAAGAGACGGTATGGATTTTTGTCTTGCAGCATTAATTGCAGCAATTTTTAGAAGGCATTTTTGGGACGGCTTCCCCTTTTAAAACTGTCACCCTTCGCCACTGACCTATAGTTACCAAAAATACATCCTACATGCGTACACGCCTAACCCTGTCAGCTTGTCCCCACCGGTATTCCATCTCCTGTTATCCCATTCCTGTCCTCTCCCAGCCTCCATCACTTCCACGGGCAGTGCCGAGCGGCTACAGTTCTGCCGACACCGCTGGGGCGATCAAGCGGGATGTTCGCGCTGTGAGAAGATCGCTCACCAGATTGGAGGATTATATGGTTATATTTCACGTTTGAACTTGTCTGTTATAGGAGAATACCATTTGTAACATTTTTTTTTAAACAACAAATTTTATATTCACAGGTATACACCCAATACGATAAATTAGCCACAATTATCACTAGAACTTAACCAATCTATGGTCACCCTAACGAATTCCGTCAATGAACAGTTAAAAATGACATAGAATAGAATAGAATACATCTTTATTTCATGTAAAACCATAGAAATAGTACAAGTACTGGAACGCTTATTAGTGCCGTAAAGCCGGTCTGAGGGAGAATACTTTGTGGTAGCCGTGTCATTGTCTAATAGGGTAACCATACATTTTAGTTAAAAGTAGGACATGATAGAAATATTTAATTATGTTATGAGAATAGTTATCAGGTAATTAACTACTGATATCGAATAGTAAGAATTGTTTTTTTCCTAGTAAATAGTGAAATATACGGTCCATACAGTGTATCTAAACGTTCTTACAAATATACATACACCCTTTTGGTTATAATTAGAGTCACAGGCAAGGCATAATATATAAATAGGCATATGCAAGGTTACTATATAATAAAAAAGAAAATTTAGAGAAAATTTCGGACATTGCGGAAAAATCCGGACATTTTCTTATACACAGATTACGTGTATAATAAAATGTCATGCGTGAATATTCCGGACATCTGGCAGCTCTAGTCATAGGAAACATTAGATTTTAATATTTTAAGATACAAATTTAATTCCTCTTCTACTTTTTCTTTCTTTTTTCTTTTTCTCTTTTAGCTTTGCGACCATCCTACGACCTTTCTTTATGAGATCTTTCCTATTATAGCAGAAAGGGTAACCCATGCTTAGTGCTGCACAATCGAATATCACTTATTATAATATTCTTGTTTGGCAAACTCAAGTATAATCATCATTCACAACATTAAGCAATAAAACACAATGAATGAAAGTCAAAGCAAAACTTTTTTTAATTTCAAATCGGCATAAAAAGGTCGTCGTCGTTTCGTCAAAACGTTGAGATTCTAGATGCACGGTTCCAAAGTGGGCCGGGTTCTATGGAGAAGAGACCGGCTAGAAACTTAATGGTTGATTGTAATTTTAATTGTGTTGGCATTATAGTTGTATTTTGGGTTTATGTGCTTGTTTCCTCTTGCTTTACTTTCTTATTTGGTCGTTCACTGGAAACTGCAACATCTTCCCATTTACTACAAGATCCTACATGCCCTGATTCACTAGATGTTCCTGCACGTACAATTTATTTTGCACGTACAGTTTTTTTTCTTTTTGTGGCTATCTGTAATGTCAAAAATGATCTTCATTATGGCACAATATCTAAGTACAATATCCAATCCAGTAAAAGTTTAATCCATCTAACTATATTAATAGGAAAATATTAAACACAAATAAACAATAAGCAAAGTGTGTGAATCTTAAGTTTGTGCAATGTGTTATACTTTATATTAGTATAAGCTATTACAGACCAGACAATTACACACAACATTATACAACAGACACATACAACAACTGATAATTATTAAACATATTACAATAGTACCTATGGTAATATTGAAGGAACTGCTTTAGGTTTTAATTTTATTTTTGCTGCTGTTAAATAATTCATTATCTTTAAAATTTACGCCACAAACACATGCGAACTTTTACACACTAATGTCAAGGTTCGTGGCTGTTATCCATAACACCCTCTGCTTATTATCAGCTGGAATCCTGAAAAAAACAAACATGGAATTTTAATAAAGTCTATCATTTTATAAGAGATACAAAAAAACATTATTATCTATTCGGCACAACAAACAACAAATGATTTCAACAAATTAACTTAAACTATATACAGGGTTATTTGTAAAACACCGGCAATGCTTTAAGGGGTGAAACTACTCATCAATATGAACAACTTTTACTACGGGACCAACCATGAAATCGCGAAAAAAAATTCAAACTTTTCATACATTTTGATGGAGCAAGGTTAATCTTTTGTATGAAAAGTTTGATTTTTTTTTCGCGATTTCATGGTTGTTCCCATAGTAAAAGTTGTTCATATTGATGAGTAGTTTCACCCCTTAAAGCGTTGCCGATGTTTTACAAATAACCCTGTATGTATACTTATACTATACTTGGAATCACTCAAATTATACAAAACAATAAATGCATCGAAAATATGCTACGCATTACAGATTATGGAAAACAAATCCAAATTTATTAAAGAACGTAAATTATTTAACTTAGTGGACTGTATGTTATGTGAAACGATCTAAAATAAGTACTTGGAGCAACTATATCCCACAAAATAAAAATATATTGTCACACTACTCAATGAAACTTACCTATGGAACGATATTCCACAACCAGGATAATATTCTCGCTTGCACCCAATCATAACTCAAGTATTTACCATCTTGTCGCCAAAAAATTATTCTAGGCACAAAAATAATGTTTGATCACGTTTATTTCTGAACTATGAAAACCACGAATGTTGACAATAGGTTGACAACTAAGTTGACAATGTAAGCCATTTTGAATGATGTAGTGTTTCCCGCATGCAAACTTCTTTAACTACTGGTATCCAAATATTGTAATAATCAATCTTATTGAATAACGTATGGAAATAATAATATTTAATATAATATTTAAAGCACGTCAATTATAATTTTTATTATGTTTATTTTGATAGCCGTGGGTAGAAGTTTCATTAGTTCTAATATGTATGTAAAAACGATTCTGAAAATACCAATTTAGTAGATTACTAAGTTGATGAGTAATGGCCATGTGTGCGAGAGGGACACCGCTAAATCTCGGGTGACTTTCATGTGGGCACAAAATTTCGTACAACTAATTAAAGCAGTAAGCTCTCTAGTTATAGGTACTATGTATTATCTCTATGTGTAAAACAGACTCTAGGTGCGCGGTTCCAAATAGTAGATCCTATGGAGAAGAACCGGCAAGATACTCCATAGAAACTCTTTTAAAGTAATAGTTGACAGATGTATTTGTGCTACATTGACTCATAGACTTAAGGCCCATGTTCACCAACAATGTAACAAATGTTAAAAATGAAATCGGCAGAAATTCATGTTTAAACGGATGATTTTGCCCTAATCACCTGTTATGTTGTCGATGAACTTGGGCCTTAGGATTTCACTATGGGGACTATCCGTGCGGATGAAGAATGGGATTAGAAATGGTGGCTCACCTAGCCTGTACTGTCAGCATACACGGTACTTACAGCGACAACGACGCACATAACGTTATATCAGAAGAAATAACGATATTAAACGTTATGTTAGTTCATCAACAAATATCAATAACGCGGAAAGCTCTCAGAACCTCAGAATGCATTTATCTCACAGATTAGCGCACAGACTTGAGACTACTTATGATACTACGTATGACAGAAGTTATAACTCAAAAAACTGTTATCGCAACGCGTGAATAACGTTTTCTTTTTGTGGACGCTTCTAACGTGTGTGAGTATAGACAGCGTCAGTGTGCAAGCGAGAGGTGAATAGAGGCGACGCCATTTTTATTCCCATTCTTTATGTGCACGGGTAGTATATTAATTAGCACAGATTTTATGTCAATTAGCACAGATTACCATCAATCAACTGTAGCATTAGAATAGAATAGAAAAACTTTAATTCGAGAACAAGGCTCGTAGGTAGGGGTTTCGAATACCGGATTTTTTCACTACCGGTATTAATACCATCAAGAAAATTTCCAATACCGGGATCCCAATTTTTTTACAAAATATTTTTTTTGTATAAAATTGGTACCTAATAAGTTTCATTATTAAAAAAAAAACACCGTTTTTATATAAAATCACTTTTTTAATATAATAACTATAAGTTTCAAACAAAATCTCTTTACAAATTATTTTTTTAATGATAAACCGTCCAATGCTTCTGATCTGGTCACCACAATTTCCATTGAGTCAGAACTTTTAAAATAATCTGTAAGTTTGGCTTTCTTAGATGGCGGATCATTTTGTGTTTGAGACACAGTTGACGTAGAAGCTTCGCTTGAAGTTGATTTTGTATCAATACGATGCGCAGTGAAGTCCACTTGTTGATCCGCCATGAGTTTTTATAATCTTTTCACACAAATTGCATTTTAATATTTCAAATAAGATTGCATATGCATCTGATTCACCTCTTTTGTGCTTAAAAAATGTCATGTTTTACGTAGGAATCTGCTGCGTAAGTTTTAGAGCAAAGTCAAACCTACTCAATTTTGTAATTAGGCTTGATGCATGTTCGTTCCAAGTCAGTTTAGAGTGGTTTAGAGTCAATTGTCATGCCTACAAACTTTTGTTTTACTTCTTCAATTATATTATTATCGAAAGTTAGATTAACACTAGGAGTCGTAGCTCTTTGTCGTAACTGCATAATGTTAGTTTTATTTAAATTTAATATAAATTATTTTGTTCAAGCCAGTCAATTGATTGTTGCAATGCATCTTGGATATCACGCTCATAATTCCTATTTTTATCATGTCTTATAATTAAGGTACTGTCACCAGCAAAGAACCACGAGATAATTTAAAAAATCAGTGTTTAAAACTCACGCAGATAAAAAAAATGTTTGGAAATATAATTTGCAATAGAACAAGATTGTCACTGTGTAGATTCTACTGAAAATAAAATAAAATCACCAATACCGGGATCCCGGTATTGGGCATTTCAATACCGGTATTGAAAAATTACCAAAAATGTCCGGGATCCCGGTATTGGTCAATACCGGGATCCCGGTATTGGAAGCCCTACTCGTAGGGTTAGTAACAATTTTCTTATACATAAGTGTTAGTAAAAATAATTATCTAAAACATACATTGTTTTTATACATGTAACTGACAGCAGTGAACTATGTATGGAGAATCCACTCTGTCAGCTATCATGTTCAGGACCCTGTTGGGGCTGGCCCTAACTCGACCCACAAGTGAGGCGGCGCGCTTGCGCATTGTGGTGTGAAAACAGTTAACGCGCGCGTCAGCAAACATTCCTGACGCACTGCAACGCCAGGGCAGTCCCATCAGTTTTTCATTGCATTGCATTGTAGCTTAATTTTCATTTTATTTCTCTCTCGTGTGTTGTCAATGTCCGTGCTGAATAAATGTATTTTCTTTCTTTCTTTCTTTCATTGTATGTTTTTCCCAACAGTGTCTGAGGACGAGAACGTGGCCCCCCGCTCGGCGCCCCCGCACCCGACCGGCGTGCGGCTGACGCGGCCGGGTTACTACACCATACCCAGCTTGGATGATATGATCAGTAAGTATCTTTATCTACTCTCATATCGTAAAGTTCTAATTATGAACTCAAAAATAATACTATAATGACAGACTTTATGCTCATGCAACTATAATAAAATTAAAAAGCTTTATTATGATACAGTTTTTCTAACAAAACAATGCTATAAAACTACTTTTTTTCATTAACATTAATTCATTATTAGTAACATGTCTCTCTATTTTTCAGGCTACATTCGACCGGACGGGTCGTGCGTGGTCCCCCATCTGACTATTGGCCGCAGAAACTACGGCAACGTGTATTACGACTGTGAGATCGACGTGGCTGGGATGGATCTCGATAATTTAGGTAAGTTATTTTTTTATATAACGCACACCAACTACTTATTTACAGTTTACATAGGCGTAATGTTCATTATGTGATCCTGTATAAATAAGTCACTTACAGGCTATACAGCCTCAACACTAGGTCTTAAGTTGAGCCTCAGCACTCGGTCCCAAGTTTAGCCTTAACACTCGGTCTCAAGTTAAACCTCAACTCTCGGTCGCAAGTTAAGCCTCATATCTCGATCACAAGTTCAAGTTGAGCGTCAACACTCGATCCCCAGTTGAACATCAACACTCGATTCTAAGTTGAGCGTCGACACTCGGTCCCAAGTTGAGCCTCAACACAAATTCCAAAGTTGTACCTCAAACCTCGCTCCCAAGGTGAGCCTCAGCACTCGGTCCCAAATTGCTTGAGCCTCAACTCTCGATCCCAAGTTGAGCTTCAACACTCGCTCAGTCTCACACAGATATAACAATACAATTTCGTTTATTTCCAGTCCATTTCTTAAACAAAGAAGTGATCGTGTACCCTGAAGAGTCGCAGAAGCCGGCGCTAGGAGAAGGTCTGAACAGACGCGCTATAGTCACGCTGGACCGCGTGTGGCCCCGGGACAAGACTGAGAAGCGGGCCATCACGGACCCTGACAGGTAAAGTTCATTGAACCTTAGAAAATAGAAAGAAAATACATTTATTCAGCACGGACAGTGACAACACACGAGAGAGAAATAAAATAAAAAAGGATAGCCAGTAGCCACCCTTTATGCCCCAAAATTTTGCTCCACCCTGTATAACTTTTATTTGTAATTAAAATTCTAATAATTATACGCTAGCGGTACAGCCAATTTTTAACGGCTTTAAGAATGAAGTTCGTAATCGTAAGGTCGCGTTCCTAATAGCAAAAAAAATATGTATACTAGCGACCCACCCCCGGCTTCGCACGGGTGCAATTTCTCTACTATCCTTACATTAAATATGAAATTAATATTCATATAAACGTTCCATGAGAAATTTTCTAACCGATGGTGAAAACCGCATCATAATCTGCTGCGTGTTTTAGGAGGAGACAGCAGATAGATATACAGACAGACAGACGCGGAAAGCGACTTTATTTTATTTAGACTATACTAGCGACCCGTCCCCTGCTACGCCCGGGTGAAATTTCTCAACTATCCTTACATTAAATATGAAAGTATTATACATATAAACATTCCTCTTGAATCACTCTATCTATTAAAAAAACCCGCAGTTTTAAATATCTAAGCATACATAGGGACAGACAGCGGGAAGTGACTATGTTTTATACTATGTAGTGATATATTTATATTGCTTGTAGTTAAACATACATTTATCCCCAGGCTCCACAAAATGGAATACGAAGCCAAACTACGGCGCGTGTGCGACAAACACACCACCAAATTCGTGGAGTACCGCCCTCAGACCGGCTCCTGGGTGTTCCGGGTGGAACACTTCAGTAAATACGGGCTCACCGACTCCGATGAAGAGGATGACGTGCCGGAGGTGATGAAGAGGCAGCTGGCCAGCCAGGCGCTGCAGACAGCTTCCGCACCGGGTATGTGCATCACTTACCACATGTTAGGTATCTGACCCGTGGTTGGACTCTTTGCATAAGAATTATTGGGTACGCTCACTGAACCGACGTTCGGTCGTGTAGTACCAATTCCTGCCACGCGCATGCGCGGGTAACAGGAACTAAAGCGCCCTCTAGTGGCGCAAGGCTGGAAAAGTCAGTGTGTGCTTGGACCCGTATCGAAATATTGACGCCGTGCGTGTAAAATCCCAAACTATTGAAATTCCTATAATTTCTGTGCCGTGCATAGAGTTAATCCATCAATTGGGGATCCAAGGTACCCCAAGATTACATCGGATGCAGATTGGGAAGCCGACCGCAGCAGAGGAAAGGTGAGTCGTACTCCGATTTTCTTTGTTGAGGTTGTCCAACCCGGGTGTATCAGCTAGCACTCCTCTACAGCCTACTTCTCTAAGCTACACTACATATTATTGTAAACTTGATTTATTATTATTTATTTATTATATACTTTATTGTACACCTGAATATAACAATTTTGTAAGTAAGGAGATTACAATATTAAAGTACAATGGGCGGCCTTATCGCATTAAGCGATTTCTTCCAGGCAACCATTGGATGGAATAAAGTGACAAACAAGTTATGGGGCAGACTGTGGTGCACATAAATATGATGTTGAAATAAATAATTATACTTCAAAATTAAAAAAGAATTAAATATATATGACTTAATATAGCACAAATACATTATAAATACATATAAATATCACAGCGAGAAAGAGAGCATTGCAAAGAAATAAAATAAAAATAAATTAAATGTAGTAAAATAAGGTAGTATAGTAATTTATGAAAAGAGTATCCATGGAGTTTCTTGCCGGTATCTTCTCCAGGACCAACCCACTTGGAACCGTGCACCTAGAATCACGACGTTTTGAAAGTGCCTGCAAAGGCCCAGTTGAAGTAAAAAACTTTGACTTTGATTTAAATAATACTAGCGACCTGTCTCCGGCTTCGCACGGGTGCAATTTCCCTATTATCCTTACATTAAATATCAAAGTATTATACATATAAACTTTCCGGAAGAAATGATCGAAACGATAGTGAAATCCGCATCAAAATCCGTTGCGTGGTTTAGGATGAGCTAACGGATATACAGACGCGAAAAGCGACTTTATTTTAACCCCCGACAAAAAAGAGAGGTGTTGTTTTGTAGTGTGTATCTGTCTGTGGCATCGTAACTACAAAACGAATGGACCGATTTTAATTCATTTTTTTATTGAAAGCTAGTTTAATCTGAGGCCCAATTCTCGTAATTAAAAATGTTCAAAATATAGTTCGGATCTCATTCCGATCTACTACCAATGTCATAAATGTCACAAATGGTATTCTCCTACCCTAACAAACAACGTCAAACGTGATATTATATTGTAATGAGATCGAAAGTTGAATAAAAGGCAAATCGGTATTCTGCTAACATTTTGAACTGACACAGATAATAAAATTGACACTCTCGTCTATACACAAACGTCAAAAATGAGATTGAAATGAGTTTGTAAGAAGATTGAATCCAAATCATACTGGAATCGGACTGAACTTTAAGAGGAGTAGAATACATGACTTTTTGTCAATTCATAATATAATCTCAGTTCGGTCAACAGTCAGTCATATTATAAATTAATTACGAGAATTGGGCTTCTGGTATCATCTTAGCTATGTTTCATGAAAATCTGTTCAGCCGTTCAAAAGTTACAGCTCTTTTTCTAGTTGGAGTCGGGGGTTTTTGATGGTTAAGTGGTCACCATAAGATAGATTAAAATGTGTGGTAGCTCTGAAGGTGAGAGCGGCTGTGTACTAAACCTGGGGGGCTAAAAAGGCCGCTTTATATGAATCACAATATGATTCATATTACGAATGTCAAAATATCTACTTAATTGACGACTCTTAATGTCATCCGCATAAGGTTCATATTCAGTAATCATCTGTTTGACAGTTACTATGCAAATCAGTAGATGAATTGCTCAATGTGGCCTTTTTAGGCCCCCTGCTCGCGGTCGAATTTTTCTGTTCACAAAAATTGATTACTTTGCTTTGTTTGATTTACACTAATGATGTCGGTGTGCCGGATCAAAACCATTTGCGGGCTTGAGTTGACCCGCGGGCCGTACTTTGCCCATCATTGGGGCCGTACTTTGCGGATCACTGGGGCCGTACTTTGCGGATCACTGGAGCCGTACTTTGCCTAACACTGGTCTAAGGCTGACATTCAGAGACAACAGAAACGAGTCTAAGCGTGAACTTACGCTTCGACTCGTCTCTGAATGTCAGCCTAAGTCTCTGCCACTCTTCTTATCATAGTTTTATTTAACCTAAATGGTTCGTGTATTTTATCTTGCAGTTCCTAAGCAGGTCGTCCCCGCTGCTCCAGCCGGTCTGGGCGGGCTGGGCGCGGGGGGCGCGGGGGGCTCCCTCCCGCCCCCGCAGCCCACCGACAACCTGTTCGCTATGCAGCAGACTTCTCTCAACCTGCTCAACGGGGCCTCCAAAGGTATTATATTCTAATAATTGACTTTCTACTCTAATGGACATTGGGTCCACGGGGTATGGGTGACTGAGAGTGCGCAACAGTTCCGACATGAAGGAACCGCTAATATTTTATGTCTTCTGCTGCGACAGTAATTATTAGGGACAAATACCTGACAGACTTGGTTATGGCTTACCACAACATTGTACTGATAAAGATTATAATCTATTTTTTTAAAGAGTTACCATGGAGTTTCTTGCCGGTTCTTCTCCATAGGGTCTACTATTTGGAACCGTGCATCTAGAGTCTCGACATTTAATAAGTGCCTGTATTTGGTTTACATGAACTAAAGATCTATTATATTCTATTCTATTACTAATTATAATAACACTAAATTAAATACGAAGTTAAATATACTAACATGACTAACAAACATTTAAAATATTAAAATTATGTTGATGTGGAAATAAAAGGCTTAATAATAATATAAAATAGAGGTTTCTAAGTCAAGTTTGTAACATGTTAATCTATGTATCTAAATTCACATCTCAACAGGTACAAATTGCACGGTATACCATTTTAAACCTACATACGATATGCAGACTCCGAGTTCCGCTATCAATATTCCGGGACACGGTACATCGACTTCAGAAAACTACGACTTACCATCAGCGCCTTATAACGATGAATACGTCTCACAGAACAAAGTTGCTAAAGGAATTCTGTGCACAAATATATATTTAATTACTGTATTATTAATTGTGATTGTGGTCTCGTTTGGGTTTATTTTTCTGTTTTTTATGTTCTTTAGGAAGTAGGGATACATAAAGGACGGGAAGTGAGAAAATTATATATATATATATATTTTTTTTTTAACATTGCCCCTCACTAGGATTTCTCCTGTATCGAGGGTACAGTTTACAAACATACATGTCACATGCACACACAACCAGACCCGAAACAACTATCTGCAGATCATACAAATATTTGTTCCGTGCGGGGATCGAACCCGCGGCACGTAGCGTAGAAAGCTAATCGCTTAGCCACTGCGTCAAACGTGTCGTCATTTATGTACACACTAAAAAAAAGAAAACACTAGCCGTGCGGATGAAGAATGGGATTAGAAATGGCGGCTCATCTAGCCTGTACTGTCAGCATACACGGTACTTACAGCGACAACGACGCACATAACGTTATATCAGAAGAAATAACGATATTAAAACGTTATGTTAGTTTATCAACAATTACAAACCAACAAATAACTTCACCCCGACAAAAAAGAGGGGTGTTATAAGGTTGTAGTGTGTATCTGTGTGTGAGTCTGTGGCATCGTAGCTCCAAAACGGATGGACCGTTTTCAATGCAGTATTTTTATTGAAAGCCGGTGTAATCTGGAATCATCTTAGCTATGTTTCATGAAAATCTGTTCAGCCGTTCAAAAGTTACAGCTCTTTTTCTAGTTGGAGTCGGGGGTTTTTGACGGTTACGTTATTGAATAACTAATTAAGATTTTAATAAAAGTTAATATGGCTGTTGTATTTTTTTATTATCATTATATTTAATATAAGTAAATGTATTTATTTTTATCTCTTAATATATATATTTTTTAATCTAGTATAGTTTGTACTGAAAAAATATAATCAAAAGTACATAAGTATACCTTAAATATTGTAAATTAATAATAAGAATAGTTCTTAATTTCCTGTATTGAAACAATTTATAATTTTATTTATAAAGAAACTTAATGAAATTAAATGTTCAATATTTTTGAAGAAAGTTTGATTATAAAATATTAATTTTTACCTTTCAAAAGTCAATGTAAGTACAATCAATTTATATTAATTACACTACAGTGATAGCACGTTAAGCAGTTGGTCCCGGTTGTCATACGAATATCTTTGACAGTCGTTACGGGAGTCAGCAACCCAAAAAAAGTCTGACAGCCTGTCTAACCTTAGGGTATCAGTGTCTCCCAGTAATTGGGTGGCGGAGGTCAGATGGCAGTCGCTCTGTATAAAATACTGTTACTCAGCCGCATCTGGTTAGACTGGGAGCCTACCACAACGTAGTTGGGATACAGGCCAGGCAGATGATGACACTACAGTGATAGCGTAGTGGTTGAACGCTTGCCTTTCATTCAAGAGGGTCTGAGATCGATCCCGGCCCACACCTATGACTTTAGAATAGAATAGAATAGATCTTTATTTCATGTAAACCAGATACAGGCACTTATGAAATGTCGAGACTCTAGGTGCACGGTTCCAAATAGTAGATCCTATGGAGAAGAATCGGCAAGAAACTCCATGGAAACTCTTTTCAAATAAATAATAGATCTTGACAATCTTTATCAGTACAATGTTGTGGTAAGATCTGCGAGAATAAGATAAGATATATTTATTTGCATAGAATACAGGTGTTACCAGATATAACATTGGTGGTTTATGTACAATACTACATTCTGCCTGTTTAAGGCATGCAAATTTAGACAGATTATTTATTAATTTTATTATTACATTACAATTGTTACTTAATATTTACACATGTCATCTTTATGTCGCATGAATTCTTCTAAATTATAAAAACAATTATTTACCAACCATTTACGCAGCCTAATTCTAAAATATTTAAATGGAAGCTCCCTTAACATCTTTGGCAATCTATTAAAAATTGTTATACACATATGGAATACATTTTTTTTATTTAATGTTGTCCTACAAAATGGTATTATGATTTTTGTTGGATCTCTTGGTCTATATTTTACAAAATTGTCATCTTTGAATTTAAAAAAATCATTATGTTTTCTCACAAAAATAGATACCTCAAACACATACATGCAGGTTAAGGTTAGTATATTAAGTTTTCTAAATAAGAGTCTACAAGAATCAAGGTAATGCAATTCAATGCGAATATAAATAAAACTAGGATAATAATGAATTGCCTCTGAATAAGATTGCCATGGCAGTTACGAGCTGACCAGTTCCGACAGACGGCACCCGTTCACGAGCATGACGCATGTAACAACTCATGACGATTTTATTACTTGCGTTAACGGTGAAGGAAAACATCGTGAGGAAACCTACACACATGAGAGAGCTCTATAAAAATCTAGAATAAAAGAAAGAAAGAAAGAAACTACATTTATTATCCACAACTACACACACACACACACACACAATAACAAATATGCAATAACGAATCAAATCACATCATTTTATTTGTGTTAAACATGGCTGATAATACATTGTTACAAAGTATTTTTGATGTAAGTATAAGAAATTATAGTCCAACATGTTTACCTATGAAGGTGTACAAATGAGTAATCTCCATTGAAAACCAAAATAATAAAATCAATCAAAATTGGAAAAATTAAATAATGATTATGAATTAAAATGTCAAGAATAAAAATACATCATGGTCATAAGTCTAAAGTGAGTCATTCATAAAGTCGTTTAAATGAACAAAGTGTTACAGAACAACAAAGCAAAAACACAATAAAATAAATAAAGAATGTGTACACTCGCTGAGTCCCGAAGGTCAGAAAATTCAAAACATTTGAAAGTATTTACAAAGCGCCACCAAGACTCACAACTCGTGTGCGTACTGAGACGGCCGGCAAACAAAAATAAATCCAAGGATTTGTTGCTCGGTAAGGATGTGACTACACATATAAAACAGTCATTTGGAGGGGCGCGCCATGTTATCGTAGTTTATGTCTACCAGTCGGGCTGTGTAAATACAGATGTTTATGTTAAATGTAATAATATAATTCTATACTTATATAGGTAATCAAATTTTTGCAACGGAGCCCTCTTCCTCTCTCCTAATGTTTGCTGTGCCCGACAGGGTCCATAATGATCAATTTTATATTTTATAGTTCACCTTTGTAACACATTATGGAACGCAATAAAATTTTGAGTTTGAGTTATCCAGGTATTACCTGGTTCGACTGGGAGCCGACCACAACGTAGTGGGAGAAGGATCTTTCTTTTCTTCTTTTTTTACAAACTTTGCCCCTCACTAGGATTTCTCCTGTATCGAGGGCACAGTTTAAAAACATACATGTCACATGCACACACAACCAGACCCGAAACAACTATCTGTAGATCATACAACTAATTAAAGTTCAAAATCTGCTACGCAAGGGTGAGACTTGCATAGCAAGTAGATTAGTGCTGCTTATACAGTATAATTTTTTATGTAGTGCGCATAATTTGTAGAGTGATTCAGTGTCTGTTCCTAAATGCAACCGCAGTATTGGGATACACTTTAAAACATAACGAAAATTCGACTTAGTATGGGAACACGCATAATTTAATAGCGCAAGCCATACAAAATCAAAATTTTATTTTGTTTTATAGTGAATTTTAGTACAGTGGTTGCATTTGGGAACGGATACTGAATCACTCTGCAAAATATGCGCACTACATAAAAAAACAACCTGTATCTGTATCTTATTTTAATTATCCAGAATATTTTAAAGCTAGGCTCTATGAATGGTAAGTAGATTTGTAGCGACATCTATCGCCACATACAATAACTACTTACAAGGCAGCAAGCTGACAGTATTAGTGGCGCGAAAATATGAATTAACCAATCAGATTACGAAGCCTGCATCGCGCAAGGAAAAGTAATAATTATCGTATCTAACATATTATATACGACTGTCCGACTTCAACCGTCGGGCTTCGGCCCGCCAGGCAATATCACCTCGCCTGGTCAGAGGATCCTCCCTTTTCAATGGAGGAAATACCATACCTCGTTCCTCCACAGATTGATAAATTATGTAGGCATCAAGATCGGGCGGCGCGGCGACGCGATGCGTGTGTGTCAGAGTAGCCGAGCGCGCCAGGTCATGTGGTCGAGTTCATGACCTTAGTGCCGTTCATAATCACAGCGGAATAAAGGTTTTATGCAAACGGAAAATTCAATTATTTAAATTAATGTTTAAAACTTATAAAAAAATAATTGATGGTATTCTAAATTACTTATAAAAAATGTCTTTGCTTCCTAAAATATGTTGCATTATTAAAATAAAACCTTATATATTATGTAAATACAGAATAACAATTTATATTTGACTAGCTGTACCCGAGACTCCGTCGGCGTGGTCAAAAATCAAATAGTCTGTTTGTCCTGATGGTGCACACAATTTCCTTGTCAAACATTAAGATCGATTCAGCCGTTTCGTTGTCAAAAGGTAACAATAACCTAACCGTTAACCCCGATTCTCAACTAGAAAAAGAGCTGTAACTTTTGAACGGCTGAACAGATTTTCAGGAAACATAGAAAGAAAACATTTTTAGTCTGGACTTGCCCGGAACGAGTAAAAGTACAAAGGTACAAAAATAAAACATAAGAAAAACAATAATCAAAGTAACCAGCACCCCTACCGCGTAACTAAAATTGTATGAACATCGACATCGGTATTAAACTTCAATACGATAGTGAGAGCCTAAACTTTGAGCTAACTTGTAAAAAAATTACCTATCATATAGTTGGGACACTTATCTTCATGATCGGTAAAAAAAATACAAGTTAGCTCAAAGTTTAGGCTCTCACGATCGTATTGAAGTTTAATACCGATGTCGATGTTCATACAATTTTAGTTACGCGGTAGACCCGCTGGACGAGACCAGAAATGGCTCCCATCTCAGCATAATGCTGTGGCATTTAGAAATGGAAAATGTCACAGCGCTGGTATTCTGATGGGACCGTTGTAGTGATGCCACGTACGATGATATTCTTATGCCACGGGCAATGTGGTTGCCCGTGGCATACGAATAAATATAGGTAATACTTATTTAAAAAATATTATATGAACAAAATAAAATACTTCAAAATAAAGTAATTTTACACAAAGTGAATACAATAATATACAATAGCAATATACAATACATAGCTAAGATGATACCCGATTAAATGAGCTTTAAATTTACAAAAAAATACTGCTTTGAATTCGGTCCGTCCGTTTGGGAGCTAAGATGCCACAGACACATACACTCATACACACTACAAACTTATAACACCTCTCTTTTTGTCGTGGGTTAAAAAGACAGAGTTTCTTTCGCAATTGTAATATTAGTAGGTCTTTGCTGATTGTAGGATTATTGAATGAAGAACATGTTGAAATATATATGAGCTTACTAACTGGTACCAGATTACATAATTATTAGTTACAATATAACGACCTAACTATGTTGCGGGGAGACGACTGCTGCGCCGCGCTAATGCAATCGTGCGCCTGAGTATACAAACTAATGCGTCAGCAGTGTCGCTACAGTAGGGATTCACTAATTATTCCACTGTTTGTTCCAGCCTTCGAGATGGACACTACAGAAGATAACGCGGAGTCACAGAGCCTGTATTTGGACAGCAGAGGTATGTTATTAATAATGTTATCTACTCTTAATAATCTAAATTAATATTATAAAGAGAAAAGATTTGATTTTTTGTATGTTTGTTTGTAATGGATAAAATCAAAAACTACTGGACCGATTTTCAAAACTCTTTCACCAGCAGAATGCTACATTATCACTGAGTAACATAGGCTAAAATTTATAAAGAAATCACGCGGGCGAAGCCGCTGGCGGAAGCTATTATAATATAAATCGAGACAAAAAATCTGATGTTCCAATAATTTTACTTTAACTTAATTGACCTGCTTTTTTATTGCGAATTCTCATTTGTTCCCATAGTAAAAGTTGTTCATAATGATTAGTGCAATGACCACTTATAGGGATCGGGTCTAGAATTATAGGTGTACAGGATAATTATTTCAATGTTAAACATGATTTGTATTTAAAAAAAACGATCTACTGTAGCGACACCTATCGACATATAGAATAACTACTTAGCAAGCTAACTACAGTGGCGCGTAAATATGAATTCGACCAATCAGATTACGAGGCCTGCATCGCGCAAGGAAAAAGAATATCGTATCTATACAACTGTCCGACATCAACCGTCGGGCTTCGGCCGCCAGGCAATATCACCTCGCCTGGTCGGAGGATCCTCCCTTTTCAATGGAGGAACACCATACCTCGTTCCCCTACAGTAGAATAATAAGTATTCTATTCTATTCTATTATCTTGTTACAGCTTATGGTGTAAAGAGCCCGACTAGTGAATTGGCGAGGCTAGAACACCGACAGAGCCACAACGTGCAGCTTATGAAAGCGTCGCTTTACGCTGAAACCGGTAAGTGATCCAGCCCATTACTGTCCCACTGCTGGGCATAAATAAGCCTCCTCTCAGAATTAGAAGGGTTAGGCCTTAGTCCAGCACGCTGGCCTGGTGCGGGCGGACTACACACACCATCGACAACTTTATGAGGCCCTCTCAGGTGTGCAGGTCTCCTCACGATGTGTTCCTTCACCGTTAACGCAAATGATAATCAAATTGCGATCCGCATATGAATTCGAAAAGTCAGAGGTGTGGGGCCATCCAAGTATTACGTAAGCTCTACAGGGGGGCGGGTGGTCTACTTCTTCTTCTTAGCGTGTCGATGGCAAATTAAATGTACTTGGCCCAGTATTCCGCCACGCGAATAGCTGAATCACTTGCAGCCATAAGCTCCTCACGCGTGCAGGTGGTAGGGCATGCGGCGCAGGATAGATGTTAACATAGGGGGGTCTACTGTACTGTTTTATTAGGGTAACTGTAGGTGGCATACGACCACAGCTATCCTCTGAACATCACTATGAATATGTATTCATATTTTCTTGTTTCATACCTTTTCAGTAGTCGGGTTTTAGTTTTTGAATTTATTTTAGCAGTATATTTATTTTTGAAATGTGCTAATTAAGCCCATTCATTTGATACCCAACATGGCATCATGAAACAATTTTTTTTTTATATCATTACTTTATGTCCTCTATAGGGCGCCATATTAAATTTTACGTGACGTCACATAGCCTATAACCAGTGGACAATCAAGACGCTTCCAACGATACCTCATTTGTCGAATTATGATAAGTAGTTCAGAACTTATGAGGGAACAGATGAACATACATACATACATACCGGTCAAACATATAACCCTCTCCGCAGTCTGGTAAAAGAAGTCTTGTTTCAGAAATAGATGACGACGCATCAGTGTCCACTGGTGATCAGCTGGTACCAGTGTCTGCGCCTCTCCTGTCCGTACCATCATACCCACCATCTATGATGCATGAAGGCCAACAGATTGTGGAAACGGAAGTACCGGAGACACAAGGTAAGTTTTTTTTAATTTTCTCAGTTCAATAAACCTTATTTATTATTATTATTTATTTGAAGAGGTAGGGTACTAAGCCCCTTTGTCTCTGCGACCTGCGAAGATCTATTGTGACGCCACGTTGTTTTTAACCGACAAAAAAGAGGGGTGTTATAATTTTAACGTGTCTGTCTGTGTATCTGTCTATGGTATCGTAGCTCCAAAACAGATAGACCGATTTAAATGCAGTTTTATGTAATTGAAAGCTAGTTAAATCGGGAATCATTTTAACTGTGCTTAATGCAAATCTGTTTAGCCGTTCAAAAGTTACAGCTCTTTTTCGTGCGTCCCTATAAATGACTGTTTCAATGTGTGTAGTCACATCCTTACCGAGCAACAAATCCTTGGATTTATTTTTGTTTGACTGTCTCAGTACGCACACATGCGTTGTGAGTCTTAGTGGCGCTTTGTAAATACTTTCAAATCTTTAGAATTTTGGAGGGGCGCGCCATGTTATCGTAGTTTATCTCTAGTAATAAATTAATATTCCTATATTAATAAATTAATATATTAAGTAAACAGTTTAACATGATTTGCAAAAAGCATGAGTTAGATCCATATACAGTGTGTGTTGTAGCAGTGAAGAGGTGTTTAAACCTAGACTTTTTCTCTTAAACGTACTAATTATGTTGTGTCATAATAATTATGACGACACGGTTGGCGCAGTGGCTAAGCGATTAGCTTTCTGCGCTACGTGCCGCGGGTTCGATCCCCGCACGAAACAAATATTTGTATGATCTACAGATAGTTGTTTCGGGTCTGGGTGTGTGTGCATGTGACATGTATGTTTGTAAACTGTACCCTCGATACAGGAGAAATCCAAGTGAGGGGCAATGTTTATTTAAAAAAAAAAAAAAATGTGTAAGCTTAGAGTCTCACCATGGAGTAATAATTGCTCCGTTGTACGAAGTAATTATTGCTTCCTTAGGGCTCACCATATACAATCTACTCAACATTTACAAGCGAAAACCTGTAATTGGTTTACTGTTTCTATCTGTCTGTTTTACTTCTTTGTTTGGCTGTAGGTTTTCCATGTAATAAATAAATAAATATTGTCCACAGAAGCACCAATGAAGCCTCTCATAGTTCGGCCCCATACAATAGTGTTGCAGTACCACAGAAAAGTACCGCCTTTTAAACAAACTATCGCAGGTAACATTGTATTTCTTTAAATATTTTTGTCGAAAGAAAGAAAGAGAAAGAAACCAATTTTATTTTAACACAAGAATACATTAGAATAGAATAGAATAGAATAGATCTTTATTTCATGTAAACCAAATACAGGCACTTATGAAATGTCGAGACTCTAGGTGCACGGTTCCAAATAGTAGAACCTATGGAGAAGAACCGGCAAGAAACTCTTTTCAAATAAATAATATAGATTACAATATGTATCAGTACAATGTTGTGGTAAGAGCTGCGAGAATAATGCAATTCAATGCGAATACAAATAAGACTGGGATAATAATGAATTTCCTCTGAATAAGATTGCCGATTCAGCAGTTACGAGCTGACCAGTTCCGACAGACGTTAGACTCCAGTCCAGTTTTTTTATAATTTTCTTTAATTCTTTTTGCCTATAGTTTAATAGTCTTATTTTTAGGAGATTTATTAATATTTTTGTACGTTCTTTGTATAATATCATGTGCTCTAAGATACAGACTAACAGTCTAGTTTGGGGCTCACTGATACTAACTGTTTTGAAATCTAGTTATTAGAATACCTATGTTTAAACTACATTTTGTACTTATCTTTCGGTCAATAAAGATTTATTATTATTATTAAAAACAAATACAAAATGGCTTCAAAAATCTAAAAAGTATAAAATAATTTTCTTAAAAAACTTAACAGCTTCTGACTAACTTATCACTGCAAAGTGAGACCAATTAAGATGCCTATCACAAAATTGAGTTTTGATAGATTAGATGTATGGCACGGCGACGCGTCTCATTATGAGCAATTTAGCTGTTGTAATTACATTTATTTTAAGCTTTATAAAAAAAAAAAAAACTTATGAACGAACGTTTATTCTGGTATAAATTTAACGTTATAATATTAATGTAGTAAGGAGAAATTTATAGTTAATTTTGAGCGTTTTTTGTAGTTTTTAGATTTTAATAGGTCTCTTCTGTTTATTTTGTTCTGTCGTACTGTACTAACTTGTCTAAGAAAATGCCACTGAGATTTGAACTGTTGAGACGAAGCTGCGTTTATCGTCTACGTTTGTTTGTACCAGGTCGGTTGGACGCGGCCTTCATATCGGATATGTCTGTGTGTCGCGCGCGTCACTCGCGCGTCGGTTTCGGTCCGGCCGCTGCACTCACGTTCGCGACCTCCTACCACGCCATCAACGACCTGCCCAAATGTAAGTATATACGGGCTTATTTAAATAATATTTTAAAGCTCTGCTCTATGAATGTTAGAGAATTCATTTTGTAGCGACATCTATCGCCACATAGAAGAACTACTTAGTAAGGCAGCAAAAGCTAACTACAGTGGCGCGAAAATATGAATTGACTAATCAGATAACGAGGCCTGCATCGCGCAAGGAAAAAGATAATCGTATCCAACACTTATACAACTGTCCGACATGAACCGTCGAGCTCCGGCCAGCCAGTCATCACGTCGCCTGGTCGGAGGATCCTCCCTTGTCAATGGAGGAATACCATACCTCGTTCCTCCACAATTTCAAATATCAAATTAAAGCTGCAGTAAATTCATAAATTATGTAGGCATTAAGATCGTGCGGCGCGGCGACGCGATGCGTGTGTGTCAGAGTAGCCGAGCGCGCCAGGTCATGTGGGCGAGTTCATGACCTTAGTGCCATTCATAATCATAGAGGAATAAAGGTTTTATGCAAACGGAAACAAAATTAAATATTTGTAATTATTACCCTATTGTTTGTTCACAGCTGCAGGACTATCGGAGCTTGGTAAGTATGTTAGTGGAAGGTCCCCGAGTGATTGGTCGGAGCCGCTACTCGTCAGGATGGCGTTAGGGCAAGCGGAACAGGATGACAGTATGCAGGTAAGACAACCCGATCCCGACATGTTGTAATAAATTATGTAAAGAATCCAGTTCACTGAGTCCACAGACATTTAATATTAGTTACTGTAAAACTAAATTATTTTTTTTTTTGGAACATGTTTTAATTTTTTTACTTTTGTGTCGTAATTTGTGTAGAAATAAATTGTTTTTTCTTTCTTTCTTTCTAAGAGAAAGAAAAAAAATATTTGGTTGCAAAATTAAGGCACTATAAGCAATAATAAAAATAATTAAATAAATAACCAGAAAAACAAGAGTTTCCATGGAGTGGTGCCGGTTCTTCTCCATAGGGTCTACTATTTGGAACCGTGCACCTAGAGTCTCGACATTTCATAAGTGCCTGTATCTGGTTTACATGAAATAAAGATCTTGACGACACGACACGACACGGTTGGCGCAGTGGCTAAACGATTAGCCTTCTGCGTTACGTGCCGCGGGTTCGATCCCCGCACGGAACAAGTATTTGTATGATCTACAGATAGTTGTTCCAGGTCTGGGTGTGTGTGCATGTGACATGTATGTTTGTAAACTGTACCCTCGATACAGGAGAAATCCTAGTGAGCGACAAGGTTTTTAAAAAAAATAAAAAATAAAAAACACGAAAAAATCTATTCTATTCTACAAAATACATGATCACACACACAACACGCTACATATTCCTTATTTCCCAGGAGGTCCTGAAGAAGCATCTAGAAACGTTACTAGAACACTCATCGTCAATGGAAGCGGAGGAAGGCGTGTGTCCTCAGCTGAGCGTGTCGCAGTCGGCGCGTGGCCGGCGCGACGTGCTGCAGCAGTACCTGCGGCTGGCGGCCGGCGCGCGCACGGGACATGACAAGGTACTATATGTATTTATTTATTAAAATTGTATAAAATCTGTATTCAAAAGTTCCTTACAAGTGCCTGAAAAGTAACATGTTTTAGAGAAAAGTAACATAATTATCTCTACATAGTATAAAATCAAGTCTCGTTCCGCGTCTGTCTGAAAGACAAAGAAAAAGTTTTTATTTTTACACCCAGTATGACGTACGAAACTTATTTAAAACCTTACACCAAGACCTCATATTACTAAAACAAAACATAATTAAATTAATTAAGTGGCAACACCGAGTGACCGAGCAAAGCGAAAAATGAAATTTTATATAAACCTCGTTTCATTACTACGAACTCCAGAGGCCCAATTCTCGTAATTAAAAATGTTCAAAATATAGTTCGGATCTCATTCCGATCTACTACCAATGTCATAAATGTCACAAATGGTATTCTCCTACCCTAACAAACAACGTCAAACGTGACATTATATTGTAATGAGATCGAAAGTTGAATAAAAGGCAAATCGGTATTCTGCTAACATTTTGAACTGACATAGATAATAAAATTGACACTCTCGTCTATACACAAACGTCAAAAATGAGATTGAAATGAGTTTGTAAGAAGATTGAATCCAAATCATACTGGAATCGGACTGAACTTTAAGAGGAGTAGAATACATGACTTTTTGTCAATTCAAATTATAATCTCAGTTCGGTCAACTTTCAGTCATATTATAAATTAATTACGAGAATTGGGCTTCTGATCTCCGTCTATTACATAGATTATACATTAATAGAATAGAAGTTTTTTTTTTTTTTTAATACTGACAGTCTATTACGGTCGATTACGGGTAATCTGTCTGTCAGTGGCGAAGAGTCCATACAACCCGATTCCCATCGGCTTCCCTTTAGGACTTGGATAAAGCATAGAACAACGTAATATTATATTATTTACACATCCTAATGTGTTCACGTGCTTTTATTTATTTAATCATTTATGTACACACAAGAAAAGACACAGCAAACATTAAAAATAGGAGAACAAAGTACAAAGGTACTACTTATTTCACAAAAGAAATCTCTTCCAGCAGACCTGCGAGAGGAGAATTTAAAACATGAAATGTAGACAGCGATGCACAAGAATAGATCAAGATACAAATTAAATTTATTAAAAAAGAAAAAACATAAGTAAAATACATACTTCAAACAAATACACATAAATATAAAAATATACATAAATAAATACAAATACATACATACATAAATTGCAAACAGAGGATATTATGACAGGGAGAGATAATGTTCTTTTACACGTTTCTTAAAGGATGAGATCGTTTTACAGTTCCTTATTTCAGATGGAAGTGAGTTCCACAACCTAACCCCATGCACAGATAGGGAAAAGGAATAGAAGTCAGACCTAACACCAGTTTTTTACCTAACATCAGTTGACACTTTCTTCATACTAACATACCGCCTACGAAATATTTGATATTAACCTGTTGCAACGTAAGCCGGTCTCTTGCGATATCACATCTCACCCACACAACGAAATCCTGTAGTGCCACAAAATAAAATTATGATAGGTACTGTGTATGTGTTCGAAGATAATGTTGTATATAAATTAAATGATTGTCCTCAGTTCGGTGTGTCCGGCGCTTATTGTTACGAAGTGTGGCGGCTCTGTGACGCGCTGTGGGGAGACGAACTGGACAACGATGGTAAGTTGGTGGTATACTGGTATAGTGCCACAAACTTATCTGACCCGGCGACCAAAATTGGAACTAACATCGCTACGGAACAATAATGCGTAGACAGAGAAGGCTATAGACGGCATGATATGTTTTGTTTCATTCACACAACAAAGGACGCATTATATCATATTAGCCCTTGTAAGAAAGAGATGTAGCTACAATATAGTTGTCCTTATCACCGTTTACCTTAGCAACTCGTTTGACATCAAAATTTGATGGCAGACAATGCGACTGTCAATGATTGTTTCAGTGATTTTCATTGTTTTATGCTGTTACAACTCGTTAATTGTACGTTATAAGCTAGAAAACTATTTGATTTGTTAACTAATTATGGTGTTGTGCAGTGTTATGGGCTGTAAAAGCCGTAGTGAACGAAAAATTGAAGGTATTACATTTCACGCGTAAGTAAACATATTTCTTGATTGTATGTTGTAATTACTTTCTGAATCACGATTTAACTGTAAGTATTATTTAAGTTGAGGTTCACGACCATTTATTTCAATTCGTAATAATGTTATTTTAAATATTCACGCAATTATAACCACAAAACTATGTTGCCAGCTAAAGTTTTAAAATTACCCGAGGTCCGACCTCTTCGCTTACAATTATGGCGTCCCGTACCTACATAATGTCAATATTTACCATTATGTTCATATTATTATACCTGTGGCTTACGATTATGTAATTTATATTTATGTATAAGATAAGTATGTAATGAATACTCATCTTGGGAGTTTTTGTTATTTTCAGTTTTCCAATTGACACGGAAATTTAAAAAAAATGGATTTCAGCTACCAGCAAGAACAATTGGGAGCCCACTAAATACTCTCGACTTTGCTCAAGGCACTTTGAAAGCAATCTATTAGTCCGTAAAATCAAGTGTTGGCACATTTTAACAAAAATAGAATACTGCATGAGAAATAGTTCGGATTTACGAGGGGACGATCTACAGAGAGACGTTTGACAGCGTGGACCACCACACACTCATCCTGAAACTAAAACACAACGGAATTCGTGATAGATCAATAGACCTTGTAACATCATACTTGTCGAATCGGGAACAAAAGGTGGCAGTTGGTAACGTTACTTTTACATAATATAATAATAAATAACCCAGAATAACCCGGACAGTCGATGTGTTTATTCCATCCTAATGATAACATGTATATTAAAAGGGTTAGTTTCAAAATCCCGTTTCGATATCCTCTTTATAAGGGATTTTGAAACTTTTCGTTTCATCTAACCCCTTTGGTCCTAGAAGTTTAAGCTGAAGGGGATTTTGACACAAAAAATGTCAAAATCCCCTTTGAACGATTAATATCAAAATTCCCTTTAGATTTCCTCTGTCAGACTGTATGGACGCGTAAAATTACTGACTGACGCTTCACAATAAAAATCTCCCTATTTTGTGGGTAACATAGTCGAAGTGGTATAACTGTGATACGCGAATGAAAGGGAATATAGCGGTTACGCTACCCCGCCGTCTATTGCCTTCTCTGTCTACGGTCGCTACAGAACAAAATTGACTTCAAAATGTCATTTTTGTAGGGAGATGACGTTGGTTAAAGCGACGGCAGCGACGCGTCGCTGCCGTCGCCTTAACCAATGTCATCTATGTTAATCAAAGTTTAGGCTCTCACGATCGTATTGAAGTTTAATAATACCAATGTCGATGTTCATTACAATTTTAGTAGTTACGCGGTAGACCCGCGGGTCGCTAGTTATAAGATACAAGTTTCCTACTACTATTGTATTTCATTCCAACAGGCGTGCCCGGCACAGACCCGCTGTCAACAGTGAACAGACACAGGAAGTTCTTGGACTGGTTGAAGAGTGCTGTTGCTGAAGCCACTGATGAAGACCTGGCCAAGCCGAGACAAGGAGAAACTGAGGACGGTGAGGACTTTGTATTTTTTTATAGAAAAGAAAAGAAGAAAATTGCGTTGATTGGCACAATTAAAGTTAAAACACGTCACATTTATAATAAAATAAACATAAGTTTAAGTGGTCTAAAGAAGTCATTTTTATAATTTTTACACACTGTGTCTACGTGTCTATCATCCATATTTCCAATCGCGGGACTACTGGAAGAAATTTCATTAGAAATAAGTAGTTCCATTGTGCTCATGTCTGTAACATTTTTATTACCATGTTTCCTTGTGTGTACATAAATAAATAAATAAAATAAAATAAATAATAAATAAACTTTAAAGTTAAAACCGACTTCAAAAAACTAAAAAGTATAAAATAATTTTCTTAAAAAAGTTATCAGCTTCTGAAGTCGCTGCCACTGCCAAGCTAGGTGCATTGAAGACTTATAGGCCCCGACTTCAGAAGCTGATAAGTTTTTTACCGATCATGTGATAATTTATTTTGACTTCTATTGCGTAGATTAGACGTGTGCGCCGATGCCGGCTTCGGCGTCATCGGCGTGGATGGTCGGACGGATACGGTTGTTTTAGATACAATGCAGACTTAACATAAAAAGTGTGAAAAAATTGGTTATGTAACAGTAGGGCCAAAATGCCTTATTATGGTGGATTTGTCGATAAAATTGATCATATTGCTTCGCCTGGGTTGGACACCGGTGACCAGACACATTGTATATTGAAACTAAACTATGATTTCGCTTCCAGAGGCCGATGGGCACAGTGCACGCATCTGGACGCTGCTCCTGGGCGGGCGCGTGCTGGAGGCGAGCCAGCTGGCCCGGGAACACGGCGACCTCAACATGGCCATGCTCATAGCGCAGGCTGCTGGTAAGGCACTCATAGTACACGGTCACAGTGCACACATCTGGACGCTGCTCCTGGGCGGGCGCGTGCTGGAGGCGAGCCAGCTGGCCCGGGAACACGGCGACCTCAACATGGCCATGCTCATAGCGCAGGCTGCTGGTAAGGCACTCATAGTACACGGTCACAGTGCACACATCTGGACGCTGCTCCTGGGCGGGCGCGTGCTGGAGGCGAGCCAGCTGGCCCGGGAACACGGCGACCTCAACATGGCCATGCTCATAGCGCAGGCTGCTGGTAAGGCACTCATAGTACACGGTCACAGTGCACACATCTGGACGCTGCTCCTGGGCGGGCGCGTGCTGGAGGCGAGCCAGCTGGCCCGGGAACACGGCGACCTCAACATGGCCATGCTCATAGCGCAGGCTGCTGGTAAGGCACTCATAGTACACGGTCACAGTGCACACATCTGGACGCTGCTCCTGGGCGGGCGCGTGCTGGAGGCGAGCCAGCTGGCCCGGGAACACGGCGACCTCAACATGGCCATGCTCATAGCGCAGGCTGCTGGTAAGGCACTCATAGTACACGGTCACAGTGCACACATCTGGACGCTGCTCCTGGGCGGGCGCGTGCTGGAGGCGAGCCAGCTGGCCCGGGAACACGGCGACCTCAACATGGCCATGCTCATAGCGCAGGCTGCTGGTAAGGCACTCATAGTACCACGCAACTAACAAGTCGCGTGTGCAGGTTTCCTCACGATGTTTTCCTTCACCGTTAACGCCAGTACCCCGAGTATTCCCGGGCAATAGCGGCACTAAATAATCAGCTGTGTAGGGGACTGTATGCGTCTTCAATAAGGCGACTTGTCATAATTTGTATAAATACTATTCAATACTTTTAAACATTCAAGAGAGAGAGGGCGCGCGTACAATATAGTGTTTAGCGGTCGCGTGTCGTTCCCAGCGTCGTCGTTGGTATTCTAACTCGTCTGCTGCACGCGGCCGGCGCGGGCGCCTCGACCCCGCGCCCGCCCCCCGCGCCCCGCCCCCCGCCCCCGCGCCCCGCCCCCCGCGCCTCTGCCGCAGGCGCCGCCCTCCTTCTAGAAGGTTCCGAACAGCTGTCCCATACGTTTGTGTCGAGTAGGTATTGAAGTTTTGTATGGGACAGTTGATTACTTTTTCGCGATTACGATGTTGGTCCCATAGAGAAAGTTGTTCAGTTTGATGGTCTGATCCACACCCTTAAAAAGGATATTTTTTTATGTAGTGCGCATATTTTGCAGAGTGATTCAGTGTCCGTTCCCAAATGCAAACGCAGAACTAAAATTCACTCCAAAAAAATAAAAAAATATGATTTTGTATAGCTTGCGTTAGTAAATTATGCGTGTCCCCCATACTAAGTCGAATTTTCGTTTTTTTTTAAAGTGTATCCCAATACTGCGGTTGCATTTAGGAACAGAGACTGAATCACTCTACAAATTATGCGCACTATAATAGAAAATATCCTGTATATTATGGCCACGCATTTCTGATATACGTTGTATAATATTAGACGGCACGTTTGGCGCTGTAGTTAAGCGATTGGCTTTCTACGCTACGTGCTGCGGGTTCGATCCCCGCACGGAACAAATATTTGTATGATCTACAGATAGTTGTTACGGGTCTGGGGTGTGTCAGTGGCGAAGAGTTCATACAACCCGATTCCCATCGACTTCCCTTTAGGAATTGGTTAGTGCATAGACCAACGTAATATGGCTTGTTATTCAGTTAGGTCGAGCTCTTCCAGACATGGCTATATATAGCACAGACAAAAGATAGATTACAAGAGACGGTATGGATTTTTGTCTTACAGCATTAATTGCAGCAATTTTTAGAGGGCATTTTTGGGACGGCTTCCCCTTTTAAAACTGTCACCCTTCGCCACTGGTGTGTGTGCATGTGAAGATTTGTGTTTGTAAACGCACCCACGATACAGGATTAATTCCTATACTCCGTTCGAAATAACATTAGAAATTTAAATAACTCCATTTACACTTTATTCAACCGATTTTGACTTCTATTACGTTGGTGACATGACAAATTACAGCTGCAGTAAACATTTGTTATCGTAAATACGTTTTTGCTTTTAATGCCATCCTTATGCGTACGGAATAGAAGTCAAAATCGGTTGAATACACTGTAAAAGGGTTTGTTAAACGTGTCTAATCTTATTTCAAACGGAGTAAAGTGTGGGGCAACGTTTTTAAAAAAAATATAAAAACTGATAATAATTGAGATTTCTGACGCAAAATCAATTTATTATGAAGCTGCCAATTCTTCTTAAATCAAAACCATTACTACTGTGTTAATATTGTTGACAGGCGACCCAACATTCCGTTCGCTGATCGCTCGCCAGCTGTACCTGTGGCGGGACTGCGGCGCCGACACGCTGATATCGTCCCACCGCTGGGCAACGCTACGGCTGATCGCTGGGCAGAGTAAGCCCAGAGATAAATTGGTGGACACTGATTGGCTGAGAGCTCTGCATGCTACCGCTAGGTAAGTGGCGTGAAGGAATTTTATTTTCTTATATTTTCTTTTTAGGAACCATCCATAAAGTACGTCACACCTTAGGGTGGGGGGGAGGGGGTCGACGTAGTGTGACATTATATGACAAGGGGTGGGACGGGTCCTAAGTTTCGTGACGTCACATTTCAAAATATTAATATTAATTTAAATGGAAATAAAGCTGATTTCGGAACTACTGTTTTAATTTAATAATTTCTAGATGTAAAATTGTAAAATATGTTATGTTACACTAGGGAGGGGGGTAGTCTCACCATACCTACCTTCTCCTTACAATTATAATAAATACAACAAAAAAAGAATTAGCTAAATTGGTCCAGCCGCTCACGCGTGATGGCGTGACCAAGGGAAATAGGGATTCATTTTTAAAATGCTTTTATTAGCTTCACCTGTAACTAACTATGTAAAAAAATCTTGAAAGTTAAATTTGACCCACTTCCCGGTTTCCGATTGAGCTGAAATTTTGCATACACGTTTAGTTTGGATGACAAAAGCGTTTTCTTTAGTTTCTTTTTTAAACTATAATATTATTATATACAATATAGATAACACAATTGGGTGAATTAATTTTTTTCATTAAGTATGCAAACTTTGCTAATGAATAGTGTCCGGATCTTAGTATAAAGACCAGTTTAACATACTTTCTACTTCAAAATAAAGATCTATTCTATTCTAATGTGTGATGTGATTGTTCCAGATACCTGTGTAACCACATCCCGTCACTAGAGACAGTACTGCGGACTTACGAGAGGTTCTTCGCGCACGCCGACCTGGGCGATGAGATAGACCTGTCCTTAGTGGAGAGCGATGAGATGAACATGAAGCTCCCTCTGCCGCCGTACGTCACGCACTATGACGTCACTATCGTTAATGTGAGTGTTTACAACTTTTAATAAGTGTCTAAAAATCTGCTGTTCTATAGAAAGAAGAATAAAGAAAAATAATTTATTTCACATAGGACAACACAACAGTCACAAGAAATTAATAACACAAAAGTAATATTTTACATTGTTAAATATACCTAAATGTGCGGTCGAGCATGCCCGTGTAAAAAAGGTTACCAACTCAGCATGTGCTGGGCGTGTATAGGTACAGTAAGGGGACAAAAGTCCAGTGGCATGTTAGAGTTCATAATCGCATGCTACGGGGCGTACGAGCTGTTTGTGTGAGTGATGACTCAACGCACACAACGTAATGAGACGTCACCACACACACTCAGAAGTTAAATAAAACGAAAGAAAGAATACGTCTGTTTCGCTTGTCAGTATGAATGACCTTGGACGGTCCATTCCACTGTTGTAATTCTATAATTCAAGAAATTGCAATAAGCACCAATAGCTGCATGCGTTATGCGTAGGATTTCGATTTACGAGGCGTGTGGGTTCGAATCCTTGACAAAACATTGTATTTCTTTTTTTCTTTTTTATTAATTGATGGATTCGCTTAATGATTTAATACTATAAAGTAAGTGATTATTTTCTAGGTCATTATTGCAAAATTAAGAAAAATAAAAAGAATTATAACAATATACGTTTATTTGTTTTAATTACAATAATAATTCTTACAGTAACACTTATTAGTTATTGAGGTAAGCTTAGTATTCGTTTTCTTGACGAAAAGAAGATTGAAACTAAACCTCAATCTATTAATTCTTTAACTACCGACTAACTTTAATATGGCCGGCAATTACAACTTAAATCTTTTACCCCTCCATCGTTTACTAATAAACTCATGGTTGAGTTTATTGTTATCTCTTTTCTTTGATATGAAAATGACAATGAGTGAATAAAAATGAAGTGTTTAATAAGGGGGTAAAGCACTTGCAAATTTTCAACATTTAGTATGATCTCCATTGTTCTCGATACAGTCAAGTAAGTGTCGACACATTGAGCACAAGATTAAAACATATTTACGTTCCTCTTATATTTTCTCATATCTAAAGAAAAGAAAGAAAGAAAACACATTTATTCAGCACGGACAGAGACAACACACGAGAGAGAAATAAAATAAAAATTAACTTAACCTTTAAACAGTAAAAAATAAAAAATAAAACAGACACTGCACGCAATACGACACATATAATACTTTCACATAAATTATTCACTATAACGTGTGTTATCCTTACACCATAATGAAGTTTTCCCTTTTGGCTAGATAGAATATTTTTTTCATTTGAAAATATAGTAGTTAATTGTCTCAGTTGAAGTAAGTATAAATATTCTCTTGCGAAACGTCCTTGATTTTCTATCAAAAAGCTGGTCTTCGGTGATGCACACCTTCAGCGTGGAGTGCATGGCGAACAGTTAGTAATGACGTGTCGAATACTTCTGCAAAATATTTAGTTGGTATAAAACCACTTGTTTGATGTTTCATATTCGTTCATCATGTGTCGTCGCTGCCCGGCCTTCCACTTCGCTCTCGACTACCAAGGCTACTTTCTTCCTCATAGGTATCTCTTAACCCATCGACTCATAGTATTTTTCTAGAACAATAAAAAGAAATACTATTAAACATCTATAAGCAAAATACTAAAACTGATTACTATTATTATTATATATTCTATATTTAATATTATTTTGTTTCTAATTTATTATATTTTAATAATTAAGAAACAAAATAACATTAAATACTTATATTATATAACCTAACTTCCTTTTCCCTGAGGGTCTAGGGCGCCGGGGTCGGGATAATACACCGGGATTTTAAAACTTGTGAAGAAAGTCCGTTTCTATACATTATATTATAATGTATAGAAATAGGTTATATATAAGTATATATTATATATTAATATATAATTAAAAATATATAATTATACTTATAATATATCTAATAATTAAAGAAACAAAACAATATTAAGAATATAATTATTAGAATTCTTATTCATCATTCAATAATCTAAATAAATAAACTTAGAAATGATTTATCTTTTTCTTTTGTTCTATTTGAACATAAACTAAACTATTATTAGAAGAACATAACTATTATTGATCATGATCAATAATACACTCATTAATCTTTGATTTAGTTTTATGTTTAATAAAATATATAAATTACTCACAGTCAGTCCGATTTCATTCGATATTTGTGTTTTATTTATAACGTCCACTTTTAGGCAGAGCAATAATAGGTATTCGCTCTCGCTTCGATAATAACACTATTGCCTGTATTTTGAAAAGTTTATCCACAACACTGGTATAATAGATTTAACCACAAATCACTAACCAACAATAACTTCCAACAAAGTTCTATTCGATCTAAATGACTGAGTCGTAACTGCATCTGTCTACCTTACAGAAATCGAAATAACTTATTAAAAATTTTGTTGTCTACCTACTTACTTCACAATTTATAATTGAACAAGACAACTCGGTAGGCTTGTTATTATTATCGAACCACTATGTTAAACTTAATGAATAAATGCCTTAAAACTTAAGAATATTTCATAAAACTTTAAAAAAACTATAACCTCACGTGAGATTCGAACCCACCGCATACCTTTGTTTCAATACACCTACCACAGCACCTTACCCGCTACGCTAGCATGCCATATTCTAAGACGATTGAAATTATGAAATACAATCGGTTGTGGTTGCAGACAACAGTGCGTGTGTGTGAGTTTCTATAGTATGAACACGATATCGAGTATAGAAACTCGTAAAGAAGGTCGTAAGTCAACTCATTAGTGTTAATCTATTGCTTTGTGAGACTGTTACTGCATTAATGACCAAGACTGTACATACTGAATGAATCCACAAATAGTAGTTTATGAAACTGTTGCTTAATGGGGGGGGGGGGTATAAGCTGTCCAGTAGTTTTAAAGTTTACCCGTAACAAACAAACGGACAAAAATTTAAATACCTAGTTATGCGCAGTTGCATACACTAATTTATCTATACTCATGCAATAGGTACCTTGTTAACACAATATTATAGGAAATAAACAAAAATGGCGCTGAAACTCAGTAGTGTTAACGCGCATGCGCCTTAGCCGCGCCACCATAGACAATGAGCGGCTGCTATAAAAATTAAATTGAATACTCCTTGGTGGAAACGAAGTGTACTATAATAGAAAAAAGTTATTTTATAGCATTATTTTGTTATGAAAACTGTATCATAATAAAACTTTTTAATTTTATTATATTTGCATGTGCATAAAGTCTGTCATTATAGTACTATTTTTGAATATATAACTTAGCGATGTGTAGATAAAATTTACGGTTGTTCTACAGAATAGCAAACTGCGTCGCGTGTTAGATCTCCGCTACGAACTGATCCGCGCGCGCGCCTTCAACTCGCGCCCCAAGCTGCGCCCCGCCGCCTACACCCCCGACCCGCTGGACTATAGTTTGTGGTAAGTGTTCATCAGATTTTTAAGCTGTAGCTGTCGAAAGATTAGAATAGAACAGATTTTTATTTCATGTAAACCAGAACCATATATTTATACAGGCACTTATGAAATGTCGAGACTCTAGGTGCGCGGTTCCAAATAGTAGGTCCTATGGAGAAGAAACTCTTTTAAAATAATAGATTACAATCTTGATTAGTACAATGTTGTGATACAAGAATAGGATAATAATGATTTGCCTCTGAATAAGATTGCCATGGCAGTTACATATTGCATGTGCATAAAGTCTGTCATTATCTGTGATCTTTCTCGTTACCTTCGATTACTAACTATTCTTTTTTATTTTCATAGGATGTAGAAAATCTGATATAAAAAGGATAAAACCGATTTTATATAACCGAATGTACTGTGATGTCCCGAAATCTGGGACAATTTTTGTCCCAGAAAAAATGTTGTAACCACTTTTTGTCTCTGTGCCTCGAAGTTTAGGTGAATTAGCACCACATATCCCGATCACTGGTCATTATAGTACTATTTTTGAATTCATAATTAGAACTTTACGATATGAGTGTAGATAATTAGTTGTTTGGTCCTGCAGCTTCCTGCTGGGCACGTGGTTCGGCAACCCATCTGTGGAGAGCATCACGGGCGTGGCCGACCAGCTGGAGGCGGGCGGTGCGTGGCATCTTGCTGTACAGGCGCTGGCCTACCATCCCGACAATAACGCGTGAGTCAACTATATTACTGCTATTTTTAACACGATTTTATTAGCTTCACCTGTAACTATGTAAAAA
This sequence comes from Allophyes oxyacanthae, assembly GCA_932294325.1. Taxonomy (NCBI): domain Eukaryota; kingdom Metazoa; phylum Arthropoda; class Insecta; order Lepidoptera; family Noctuidae; genus Allophyes; species Allophyes oxyacanthae. Next base: position 5,127,725 of record OW028639.1, on the reverse strand, counting down.
AATCTTGGAAGTTAAATTTGACCCACTTCCCGGTTTCCGATTGAGCTGTTTTTTTTTTAAATCTATAATATTTTTATTTATTTAACACGATTTTATTAGCTTCACCTGACTACCTAACTCCCTATTATAATTTTAATTTTTAATTTATTGTTTTATTATGAATTATTCGTACATTTTTAGGATTTATTTAATCATGTTAATTTAATTGTAATTTCTTGTTTAGTAATGCTAATCTAGTGGCACTTTTTACCCAATTTAAATGTTAATATGCGGATAATGTAGTGGGCTGCAATATTGTTAATACTACTCAAATACTTTTTATGTTATATGTATATTGTAGCTGTTTATTATCCCTTAATAAATAAAATAAAATTAAATAAAACTATGTAAGAAAATCTTGGAAGTTAAATGCGGTCGTGTAACACCTGCTCAGCTTTTCCCAACTATGTTGTGGTCGGCTCCCGGTCTAACCAGCGGATCTACCGCGTAACTAAAATGGTAATGAACATCGACTCTGGTCATAAACTTCAATACGATCGTGAGAGACTAAACTAACTTTTGAATTAGCATGTTATAGGTTTTTTATTTCTATTTACCTACGTTTAGGGACCATCCATGAAGTACGTCACACGTTAAGGGGGGACGGACGGTCAGACGAAGTGTGACATTATGTGACAAGGGGTGGGAGGGGTCCTAAGTTTCGTGACGTCACATTTCAATATATTAAAAAATAATTTCAATGGAAATAAAACTAATTTCGGAACTGCTGTTTTAATTTAATAATTTCCAGATGTAAAATTGCAAAATATGTGACGTCACACTAGGAAGTCTCACAAATGTGATCAACTGTGACAAGGACGGGGGAAGAGTCAAAAATATCACGAAATTAGAAGAAAGAAAAATATTTTATTTCTGCAGCAAAAACGACACACATACAATACAAATAGCAGCATCCATACCAAATATTTGCCATACCAGTAACAAAATGTTTTTCGTGTGACGTACTTTATGGATGACCCCTTACATAGGTTGACTCATTAAAAAAATATCGTGAATTTTGTTCTAAACCCGCCGTCCATTGCAGTAGGTAAGTACATGGCTTTATATAATAATTGTTTGTTATTGTTTTCAGGCGCGGCCATCTCATCCGCGGCGTACTATCGCGACACGCGCCATCTCGCGCCGACACTCCCGAACTAAAGAGTAGGATAGAGCTCATCAAACGACTGAGAGTGCCGGACAAGTGGCTACTGCTGGCGCAGGCGCATAGGGCTAAGTATGAGGTACGTACAGTGTCGGATTGAGACATGAGCCGCCAGTAGGCAACCTAGTTATGTGCAGTTTCATACACTACGTTATCTATAATCATGCAATAGGCAAAGTTAACACATTTATAATGTAAATTGTGAATGAACAAAATGGCGCCGGAACTCAGCGCGCATGCGCCCTAGCCGCGCCACCATAGATAATGTACGGCTGCTATAAAAAATTAATTGAAAACTCCTTGGTTGAACCTAGGTTTACTACATAGATTTAATAAACAGTAGTATATTATGTCTATGGTGTACTATAATAGAATAAAAGTTATTTTATAGCATTGTTTTGTTAAGAAAACTGTATCATAATAAAACTTTTTAATTTTATTATTGTTGCATGTGCATAAAGTCTGTCATTATAGTATTACTTTTGAATTCATAATTAGAACTTTACGATATGAGGATAGATAAAATATATTGTTGTTCTCAGCACCTCCCCGCGGTCGAAGCGGAACATTTAGTGGGCGCTTGTCAGTGGAACGCGGCACATCGAGTGTTACTAGACGAATTGCTGCCCCAAGCTGTGTTAGCAGGTAAGCCTAACAGTAGAATAGAATAGAATACTGTTTATTGTACACCGATAAGTTACTGACACAACCTAACCACCAAAAACCACCGACTGAAATTAGAAAAACACCAGTAACTTTCGAACGGCTCAACAGATTTTCATGAAACATACCTAAGATGATTCCCGATTAAACTAGCTTTAAGTTAAAAATGCATTGAAATCGGTTATCCGTTTTGGAGCTGCGATGCTACAGACAGACACACAAATACACATATCCACAGACACACTAAAAACTTATAACAACCCTCTTTTTTGTTGGGGGTTAAAAAACTTGTGGCGTGCAGACATTTCTTACAATAGCAAAAACAACTTACGTGTTGTATTGTCAAGTTAAATGGTGTTTGTGATTGGCCACCTCAGCCTAAGACTTATGTAGCATCCGCATCAGCCGAAATGGATATGATGGCTTTCTGCTACTCTGGGAGACCAACGCTATGGTCTAACGATCGTGTGATAAAATACGATGTTCACATATGGGTCTAGACAGACAACAGTAAAGATATATGCAAAATTACAGTATCTTAGACTGCGACCAGCACGTAACGATTCTCTGTGTTCCAATTGTTCAGGAGCTGACGATGAAGTGGATATCTAGGTTCAGGGTTCACAATAAGTAAAGATGAGCACACGCGGTAGATAGTTCGTTGAGAAGGAAAACTTTCTTCGCTCGGTTTCGAATTTTGTTGCGACTAAGAGAGCGCGCGCGTTCCGAATGAACGGGTGACCACAGATTATCTCCGCCTGTCACTCTAAGCTTTGACAGATACGTAAATGCATGACAACCAAAATATTGGCGTCTCGATACTGCTGCTTAAACTAGATAATATGTGAACATCGATTATGCATTAGAATTAACCTTGGTAAAAACGATTAGTTTATAATTGTAATGACGGAACAACTTATATTAACTGATATTACAGACATTAACATATACCAGTGGTCAGCCAGTATTCGAAATTCCACATAATAAATTATTCATAAAATTGAGCTTTTTTGAAGTGAAACTTCTATATAGGCGGAGGGTATTAGGATTTTTCTGTCACGAAAAAGCGTTACGGCCGCGTGGAGGGTACACGATATATCCGCTGAAGTTTCACTTCTACTGTGTCCCAGCATACATTTCGTTTTATTTTATTTTATTGAAAGCTAATTTAATCAGAGGCCCAATTCTCGTAATTAAAAATGTTCAAAATATAGTTCGGATCTCATTCCGATCTACTATCAATGTCATAAATGTCACAAATGGTATTCTCCTACCCTCACAAACAATGTCAAACGTGACATTATATTGTAATGAGATCGAAAGTTGAATAAAAGGCAAATCGGTATTCTGCTAACATTTTGAACTGACACAGATAATAAAATTGACACTCTCGTCTATACACAAACGTCAAAAATGAGATTGAAATGAGTTCGTAAGAAGATTGAATCCAAATCATACTGGAATCGGACTGAACTTTAAGAGGAGTAGAATACATGACTTTTTGTCAATTCAAATTATAATCTCAGTTCGGTCAACTTTCAGTCATATTATAAATTAATTACGAGAATTGGGCTTCTGGTATCATCTTAGCTATGTTTCATGAAAATCTTTTCAGTCATTCAAAAATTACAGCTCTTTTTCTAGTTGGAGTCGAAGGTTTTTGACAGTTAGGTTATTTTAATTATTATTTATTTCCTGTTATATGATTTATTTTCAGCGTGTGTTGTCCCACTGTACGTGTTTTTTATTATTATTTATCGCTGCTCAATGCCTTTTTCAGATGATCTTCGAAGCATAGCGCCTCTACTGGAAAAAATGAACGAAGCTGCCGAACGACACGAAGTGAGCGGCTGGGAGAATGGAGGACAGGCGCTGCATTACTACCTGCACGTTTGTGACGAGGTACCAAGTCTAATTCAATGTCAATCACTGCAAATTTTGCGCACTATATAAAAAATTACCCTGTATACTTTTATATTATACAAGCTTACCCGGCGAACTTCGTACCGCCAATAAATGCCTTTCTTGTTCACCTACCTACCGATCTACCTACCCTACCTACCTACCTTCCTACCCTACCTACATTTTATTTTATTTTTTTGTTTTACGTGGTGAGAACCCATCATAGGGCTGTCCTCCGCCTGGGGGGGGCGAAGGGGTGTGCCGGACTCCTACCGGCTAAACTCACCACGGTGGTCCACTTCGGCACCTACAGGTGGGCTTCGGGTACTCTTAAAAGACCGCACCGAAGCCCACCTCGGTGCCACGCCTATTAGGACACTTCTCGGGGAGTGAGACTGTAGAAAGGTCCCCCTCCCAGGACCCTACCTACCCTAACCTATCTACTATACCTACCCTACCTACCTACCCTAACCTATCTACTATACCTACCCTACCTACCTACCCTATCTACTACCTTTACCTACCCTACCTTCTCCTTACAATTATAACAAACAAACAAACAATCGTAACAAAAAAAGAATTAGCGGATTCATTTTTACCCGACTGCGGAGAGGGTTATATGTTTTATATAATTATAGATAGGCAAGCGAAATCTATAATTATATAAAACTAGCGGTTGAACAACCGCTAGGCTATCACTGCTTATTTAACTGTGATTAGTTATTCCAGATCCGAGGCCTGGTATCATCAGCTGAAGCGCAACGCGACAGGGCGAGCGTACACGCGCGACTAGAAGCGTTGCGACCGAAAGTCGCGGCTGCGTGTCGTGCCTTAGGCGGGCTGCAGGCTAAGTAAGTTTATATTGATATTTTAAAATTAAATCTTGTTATTTACCCGACTACGGCGGGGGTTATATTTTAGACCGGTATGTATGTATGTTCATCTGTTCCCTCATAACTTATAAACTGCTTATCATAATTTGGCAAGTGAAGTTCCGTTGGAAGCGTCTTGATCGTCCGCTGGTTATAGGCTATAATTATGACGCCACATTAAATTTAATATGGCGCCCTCTAGAAGAAATAAAGCCATGAAGAAAAAAAACTCTGAACATCTTTATGAATATGTATTAATATTTTCTTGTTTCATACTTTTTCAGTAGTCGGGTTTTAGTTTTTGAACTTCTATTTAGTTGTTAAAAATCTGAATAAAGAAAGAATTATGGAAGGAAATTTAAAAGGTTGGTCGAAAAGGGTTAATAAAGCCTAAAGGCTGTTATTGTGTTCATCATTGTGAACAACTTTTACTATGGGACCAACCCAGAAATCGCGAAAATAAATATGCTGTCTCGTACAAATAATTCAATATATCTCGACTAAATGTGTGGAACAGTTAATTTTGTTGCTATTTCAGTTTCGGTCCATTTTTTTTTTTTTTTTAGCGTGGTAAAATCATCAAATGAGTCCTCCCACCCCGGGCAGGGCGAATAGAATAGAATAGATCTTTATTTCATGTAAACCAGATACAGGCACTTATGAAATGTCGAGACTCTAGGTGCACGGTTCCAAATAGTAGATCCTATGGAGAAGAACCGGCAAGAAACTCCATGGAAACTCTTTTCAAATAAATAATAGATCTTGACAATCTTTATCAGTACAATGTTGTGGTAAGATCTGCGAGAATAATGCAATTCAATGCGAATATAAATAAAACTAGGATAATAATGAATTGCCTCTGAATAAGATTGCCATGGCAGTTACGAGCTGACCAGTTCCGACAGACGGCACCCGTTCACGAGCATGACGCATGTGTCAGCCTCGCCAGGGCGGGAGGGACTGTCAGACTAGTACTGACTAAAATCCACGGTGTTCCTTCAATAGCCCTTTACGTTCCGGGGTCACGGTAATGAGATAAGTCCCGCGACCCCGGCAGGCTTCGGCCCTCTACAGGGGTTTTGGTCCCATAGCAAAACTGGGATAATCAATATCGATGTTAACGTCGATTCAAAAGTATCGATATACGATAAATATCAGAAGAAAAACATCTATGTCGGAAAACATCAATGTTTTAGGTGGCATAATAAACAATCTATTTTTTTATTTAGTAAATAAAATAATAGGCAAAGTTGAAAAAAAAATAAAAAAAACCCGGTAGCTTTTGGGTACACTCTGCTAAAAAAGTAACTTTGTCAGAAGGTTTTCTACTTTCACGCTAGATGACTTGGAGTATATCGATTGGCCTAATAAACAATCTATCATTATTATAATAATTATTAATACGTGAAGGGACAACTTTGTACCCCTTTTTAAGCATATTGTGCGGAAGGAGGCGTATGAAATTTGGCACAATTAAAGTTTACATGGAGGAGTGCAGAAAACTAAAATTCAGACATAATATTTGGTCGAATGTCGACCGCTAGTTATTATATTAATACGTGAAGGGAAAACTTTGTACCCCTTTTTAAGCATATTGTGCGCACAGAGGAGTGTGAGATTTGGCATGGTTAAAGTTTATACGGAGAAGGAGTGCAGAAAGATAACATTACTATCGAATTTCGAGCATAGGGTGATTATTTATTAAATTATTAAATGTATAACGCAAACTAGAAAAAAAAAAGAATATTCCCAGTGAATCCACTTGATGACTTGACATACATCCGTCATTGACATTGACAATTAATTTTTAACTCCCGACGAAAAAGAGGTTTGTTATAAGTTTGTAATGTGTATCTGTGTGTGGCATCAAAGCTCATGAACGGATGAACCGATCATCAACCGACATTTGAAAGTTGTCTTAATCGAGAGTGTTCCTAGTTATGTTTCAAGAAAATCTGTTCAGCCGTTCAAAAGTTACAGCTCTTTTTATAGATATAGTTGGGGGTTTTTGACGGTTAGGTTAGGTTATCTCTTTGGTTTATGGAAAGCAAAGGAATAAGTAGTATTCCTTCAGGCTTCAGCGTTCGGTTACATTAGTCAGTGAAATCACTTATACGCCCAATTCACGCTAAAAGACTAAGGCTTACATTCAGAGACATGAACGTAAGACGGGCGAAGACCGCTCTAAGCGAAGTCGTCGCTAAGCGCATCTTCAAAATTCGTATTCAGAGTCGCAGTGTAAGCTTAGCTAAGACTCTCTTCTCTATGGCCATTTTGAATAGCAAAATGTTTATCGGTAAGTTACGGTTTTTATGAAAATGTGTAAGCAGGCGTATATAAAAATTAAAACATGATAGCAATATATACAAAATGCAATTGGAGTGAGCGAAACAAAATATCTGAGACATAAACCTATTTATTTAAGTGAGGTTAGTCAGACTTGAAAATCTCAAATTGTCGATATTAACTCCACCTTAGCCCGCTTGGTAGCGCTAGTGTCGTCTTAAGTAGTCAATATTCACTACTTGGCTTATCTTAGTTTACGTTAAGTTTAAGTCGTGTTCCGAACGTCTCTGAATACAAATACGAGCGCAAGCTGTTGATTTTGACAGATGGAAGCGTAAGTTCACGCTTAGACTCGTTTCTGTCGTCTCTGAATGTAAGCCTTAGAGTATATCGATGGGCCGATATTATTCTCGTAACATCGATTTATCGATGTTCATCTACCGTGTTACCTGTTTTAGGAGTGTGTACGATCATTCAAAGTTCAAACCGCAATGCCGGTGACAGTAATACTACGTAGAAACTAGCGTAATAGATGTTGAAAATAATGAGGAAATAATAAATAAATAATTCAATTGTAATGGTATCTTTACCGCCTATAGATGTACCTTTTAAAATATTTTTCATCCCACCATCTCGGAAAGAGTATTTTTAATCTTCAATATCTGAGTGGAAAAGCCGTTTTTATTCTCTAGAGGATAAAGTAAATTTTCATCCCACCATCTCGGAAAGAGTATTTTTAATCTTCAATATCTGAGTGGAAAAGCCGTTTTTATTCTCTAGAGGATAAAGTAAATTGAATTTAGAACATCGTGTGCACTAAGTTTGTGAATTAAACGTTTTTTTTTTGCATTTAGTCATTTCCTCGCTGAGGTGGAATGAAAAGTTACGTGTTGCACTCGAGTGCAAAGATTTTTCACCTCGTGCTCTTTTGATTCCCTAGCTAACGCTCAGGATTCTAATTTTGAATCACTCGCTGCGCTCGTGATTCAATTTTAGAATCCTTCGCTTGCTCGGTCATCAAAATTGAACACGCGGTTAAAAAGCAACTTTGCACTCTTGTATAACAAATAACTATTGTTTATGAATGGAAGGATTAAAATGAAATTATTTATAAAGAAATCTTCTCTTTTCTATGTTTACATAGTATAAAATAAAGTCTGTTTTCACCATCAGTTAGATAATTTTTCACGGAAGGTTTATACATATGTATAATACTTTGATATTTAATGTAAGGATAGTAGAGAAATTGCACCCGTGCGAAGCCGGGGACGAGTCGCTAGTGTTATTTAAATCAAAACTGCAACGAAAACAGAAGGCAGCCCAAAATGTCGTTTCATACATGCGCATTTTGAAATCGAGAAATCGCCGTGTGCGATAAGGCCGCCCATTGTACAATTTACTCATGTTTGTGCAAGTTTTATGTGTATATTTGTTTTACTGGTGTACAATAAAGAATATATAAATAAATAAATAAATAATTTTGCATCCTCTCGTTACATACATGGGTATCACCCTGTCGTGGCATACATGCGCATTTTGCGTCCTGTTTTTTCATACATGCTCCTATTGCGTCCTGCTTTTTCATACATTCTCATTTTGCGTTCTGTTTTTTCATAAATGTTCCGTTTGCGTCCTGTTTTTTCACACATTCTCATTTTGCGTCCTGTTTTTTCATACATGCTCATTTTGCGTCCTGTTTTTTCATACATTCTCATTTTGCGTACTGTTTTTCATACATGCTCCTTTTGCGTCCTGTTTTTTCATACATGCGCATTTTGCATCCTGTCGTTTTGTGCATTTAGCATCCTGTCATTTCATACATTAATTTCTTAACATTACGTTGATTTTCAGTTAATTATTACGAAAATTATGTGATTTTTTTAAGATTTTTTTGGCGAGGCTGACACATGCGTCATGCTCGTGAACGGGTGCCGTCTGTCGGAACTGGTCAGCTCGTAACTGCCATGGCAATCTTATTCAGAGGCAATTCATTATTATCCTAGTTTTATTTATATTCGCATTGAATTGCATTATTCTCGCAGATCTTATCACAACATTGTACTGATAAAGATTGTCAAGATCTATTATTTATTTGAAAAGAGTTTCCATGGAGTTTCTTGCCGGTTCTTCTCCATAGGATCTACTTTTTGGAACCGTGCACCTAGAGTCTCGACATTTCATAAGTGCCTGTATCTGGTTTACATGAAATAAAGATCTATTCTATTCTATTGTACAGTGTACTCTCAAAACTGAATAACAAATTAAACGCGTTTAAATTATAAAAAAATGTCGTATTTTTTTTTTAAACTCTGAAATAGGCTAGCAGCTGTCGTATGCGGATTATGACATTTATTTTGATAAAATTATTCCTAGGAGTGTCGGCGTATCGTTCGCGCGAGCAGAGATGGGTGCGCGGCTAATCCAGTGCACACTAGCGGCGGGCGAGCCGGCCGCGCACCTGGCGGCGCTGCTGCGGGCGCTGAGGCTACCGCCCGATACCACACACGCGGCGCACCACAAGGTGAGGACATCACGGAGATGGGTGCGCGGCTGTACAGTGCACGCTAGCGGCGCGCAGTTTCAAACAAACAATGGCGCCGAAACTCCGCAGTCAACGCGCATGCGCCCAAGCCGGGCCACCATAGACAATGTGCAGCCGCATTTTTATCATTTTAAGCATTTCTTCCGGAATGTTTATATGTATAATACTTTGATTTTTAATGTAAGGATCGTAGAGAAATTGCAACCGTTCGAAGCCGGGGACGAGTCGCTAGTAAACAATAATTTGTCTGTTCCACAGATCAGCTCCCTGCTGGCCTCGCGCGCGGCGGAGTCGTGCGGCGCGCTGTCGCCCAGCTCGCCGCCCTGCAGCCAGCGCGCCGCCGCCAGCTAGTCGCCGCACCACCATCGCCAGCCGGATGAATAAGGCATGACAGTTGTCACAACTTACTAATAACAGTCAATTCTTGCTAGCGCAGAGTCGAAGCGTTAATCTAAAACTTAATACAGCAAATTCACCTTTATCTCAACAACGTAATGCTCATATTTCTTCTGAGATAAAAACACGCGCGTCCGCGAGCGATCAACGCTGATTAGTGTGCGCGCGTTCGCGCGAACCAACGCGTCGTCAGTCAACCTGCAACTGGAGGTCTACCGCGTCACCAAATGGTAATGAACATCAGACTTTGGTAATAAACTTCAATACGATCATGAAAGCCTAAACTTCGAGCTACCTTGTAAAAAAAATACCGAGCATAAAGTTGTGACTCCAATGTTCATGATTTGTAATTTTTTTCCATGGTAATTCTCTCACGATCATATTGAAGTTTATTACCAGAGTCTGATGTTCATTACCATTTTAGTTAGGTAGACCCGATGGACAGAGTTACACGAAAATGATCCAAACTCATCCAACCCATATGAGCCAGTTTATATGGAGAAGGAGTACAGAAAGCTAAAATTACGGTCGAATTTCGACCACAAGGCGACCACTAGTAAAAGTTAATATCTCAAAACTAACTGAATGCGGGTTGGATCTCTTTCGTCTAACTACGTCAAACTAATATTTGATATCAACACCAAATTGTACCCACATTAAGGTCCTTTTTACTGTCACGCGGAATTGCGCCTGTGTGCGTGTCTAACCTGTATAATCTAGCCCGCATGCGCGAATTAGCGCGTTGCGGGCCACACGCAGGACAGAATGCGCATGTGTGAAACGACAGGATGAAAAATGCGAATATATGTAACGACAGGACGCAAAATGCGCATGTATGTAACGACAGGACGCAAAATGCGCATGTGTGTAACGACAGGGCGCAAAATGCGCATGTATGTAACGACAGGACGCAAAATGCGCATGTGTGTAACGACAGGGCGCAAAATGCGCATGTATGTAACGACAGGACGCAAAATGCGCATATATGGAACGACAGGATTTTAAATGCGCATGTATGATATGCGGGCGCAAATCCGCATTAAACAGGAAAAAGCCCTTATGCAAATAAATTAATTTAATTTTAGGGCGAGTGTCCTGTGTGTTTTTTAGCCAAGCCCAAGGTTGTATGACAGTGTGTAAAAAAAATTGACTGAAATTTTAGCTAAAAAAATCAGTCTTTCATTGATTAAGAATCTTAAATTAGTCATCTCCAACCATTTGATTCGCATGAAGTTTAAAAATAAATTGAATAAATAATTTTTGTATGTAAATAATTAGTTTTACGATTATTGACTTTCTAACAGTGGTTATTGGGTCTGCACTCAAAAGTGTCCGAACCAAACGAGTTCGAAATTCAAAAAGGTCGTACAATCGCGCGCCAGTCCTTGTTTTGTCACCCGACAGAATACACGTCAAAAACGCCGTACAGTGCCACAAACTTATCTGACCCGGTCGTGGCGTCGCTGCCGTCGCTTTTACCAATGTCATCTCCGTAGCGACGTTAGTTCCAATTTTGGTCACCGGGTCAGATAAATTTGTGGCACTATACTGTATTGTGAAAAAGTTAAATAGGCTGATAAATTGTCGCAAGTAAAATTAAACTGTTTACTAATGACAATACGGTTTGAATTAGGATGTTATAGTTTTTTTAAGTGTAACGTATAAATAGTTTGACTCGGGACACATTTTTCGCGAATTTTGATCTAGACCTGACGTCCATTGTTAGAAAGTTAATGTTTACGTGTAATTTTTTTTGGTCTAGATGGCTCTCGGCGTTCGAACAATGCTCCAGCGTCACGATACATTACTTTTTTTGTTCTAAATCATGACACCCATGCGTCATGTGCGTACAGTACGACACAACGGGATATTTTTTTATGTAGTGCGCATAATTTGTAGTGATTCAGTCTCTGTTCCTAAATGCAACCGCAGTATTGGGATATACTTTAAAACAAAACGAAAATTCTACTTAGTATGACACGCATAATTTACTAGCGCAAGCCATAAAAATCAAATTTTTATTTTGTTTTGGAGTGAATTTTAGTACTGCGGTTGCATTTGGGAACGGACACTGAATCACTGCAAATTTTACGCACTATAGATATATTATCCTGTAAATTTTAATCAGTGTCAAATATTTTGAGACTTGAGATACATAATTATAGGTAGAACATTTCTGATCAGAAAAAAATTGTCGGTACGGAAATTAATATTAATTTTCTTTAGGATTATGAATGTATTTGAATGGACATATTATTGTGTTGGTTGAATATGGCACAGTCTATGGTCACATGTGGACATTGTAACAGTGAGGCGATATTGAGAGTACAATCTTAGGGCCGAGTCACACCGGAATGGCAGCGACGCGGCGAGCACTTTCAGTGTAAAATAATTTTGAAATAGACTAGGAGTTGGGGTCTGGAGGTCGCGCGAGGCCGCCGTCATTCCGGTGTGACTCGGCCCTACGGTATGACGCGCGATCGTCGCTTGTCAAACTGCATTCGATGATTCTCCAAAAAATCTATTAAGTACGTCTTTACCGTCAGGGACCATCCATAAAGTACGTCACAGGTTAAGGAGGACATTATGTGACAAGGGGTGGTAGGGGTCCTATGTTTTGTGACGTCACATTTCAATAATTTAAATGGAAATAAAAGTAATTTCGGAACTGCTGTTTTAATTTAATAGAATAGAATAGATCTTTATTTCATGAAAACCAAATACAGGCACTTATGAAATGTCGAGACTCTAGGTGCACGGTTCAAAATAGTAGACCCTATGGAGAAGAACCGGCAAGAAACTCCATGGTAACTCTTTTCAAATAAATAATATAGATTACAATATGTATCAGTACAATGTTGTGGTAAGAGCTGCGAGAATAATGCAATTCAATGCGAATACAAATAAGACTGGGATAATAATGAATTTCCTCTGAATAAGATTGCCATGGCAGTTACGAGCTGACCAGTTCATGTATATAATTTCTAGATGTAAAATTGCAAAATACGCATACATAAACGCATTCACTGCAAGTTGAGCAGAGCCCATGGACAATATTACAATCCCAAATACAAGGGGCATCCCCCCCCCCCCTAACAACGCCTCTGCGGGGGGTCAACCGCGTAACTAAAATGGTAATGAACATCGACTCTGGTAATAAACTTCAATATGATCCTAGGTAGCTCAAAGTTGAGACCTCACGCTACACTAGCGCCTCTAGCGGCGAATTCATACGCGATAGCCCCCATTCTCATACAAAAAATTTACAGGTCATAGGAAGATGAGTGTAGATGTCATGTATGTTTAGTTATTACGGCGGACTACGCTTGACAACGTACTGATCGTCCGGGCGGTCACATTAAACCGTTCAGTTATTTGAGCGGACGTCGTCGGGCGATCGCTCCGGTCACCCCGTAACATAGTAGGGTGAAAGTCGCACTGCTGTCAACCGACCAATGACTATAGTCATAGGATCCTACAGATATTTTGAGGTCATTCGATTGGTCACTCGCTTAACGCAGTTGTGGATCGCCCGATGCCGTTCAATTATTCCCGATGAGCGAGCGACATTCGCACGAGTGACTTTCACACCGAAAAATGAATTAATGAACGTAGTCATTTACAATATGGCGTCCGTCTTTAAGTTTTCTCATTTGAAACGTACTCATGTGTTATTGCCATTAAACTATTATTGTAAGAGTGGAAACGAGTCTACATACAAGTCAATATCATTAATTTTTTAATGAATTTAGTTGTGAACTATATTGAAGAAGTAGCGTCGTTTTAACTCAATATATTTGTAGCAAACAATTGTTAATATAATTAAGACATGTTAAGTAAATGTTTTTGAATTAAATAAAGAATATTTTGAATTATTTCGACGTTTTATTTGTAAATACTGAGTCAGCGTCAGGTAAACTTGTTCATAATTATGGTAACACTTAGGTTCGATTCACACCGAGATGGTACCGGTCGACAACGAAGCAGCGAGCTATTTCAGTGCCAAAAAGTACGCAGCATTTGAATTTATTTTTAACCCCCGACAAAAAAGGGGTTTAAAAAATTATCTAACTCATGGTGGAAACCGCATCAAAATCCGTTGCGTGGTTTAGGAGTTAGTGGATATACAGACAGACAGACGCGGAAAGCGACTTTATTTTTGTAGAGACATGATAATACTTTTTTCTAACGACATAAGGTTTATTTTTTTAAATTTTACCATATTTATTTATAACCACTGTTTTTAATGTGGTTGATGTTTTAAAATGAAATAACAAGAACTCTTAACATAATATTTATTCATTAGCTTGTACATAATGAGAAACATAATTACAAGAGATATTCCCTTTTTCTTCTTCTTCAATAATACATTGAGATATTACAATTAAATGGCTAGCCAGCATCAAAAGTGGTCTATGTAAAAAAAATTACGAATTACATCTATGCGTATTTTTGAACTTGGAAATATACATCTGTCCGTGCAAAAGTGGTTTGTGTCGTTTTAATATTGTATTTTATACTCCGTTTGAAATAAGATTAGACACGTTTAACAAACCCTTTTACAGCGTATTCAACCGATTTTGACTTCTATTCCGTACGCATAAGGATGGCATTAAAAGCAAAAACGTATTTACGATAACAAATGTTTACTGCAGCTGTAATTTGTCATGTCACCAACGTAATAGAAGTCAAAATCGGTTGAATAAAGTGTAAATGGAGTTATTTAAATTTCTAATGTTATTTCGAACGGAGTATAGACCACTTTAAGTTCCAACCTAGTCAAACGTACATAAACGCTCATACACAATTTTTGCTTCAATAAGATATTAAAAATTAGAATAAAAACGTTATGAGGTATAAGTCGGAAGAGATGTCGCTAGTATCGATACTTTGAAGACATTTCATACTAAATATTAGTTCCTATAAAATCCGCAATATGGCGAAGTTCCGAGTATAAATTGTCAACCCCTAAACAAGTTGCAATTTACAATCTCTGCAGAATAGAAACGCGAAACAAAACGTATGAGATTGATATTTACGAATCTCTTGACTATTCAACAGCTTATTATGTAAATTCAGAGCAAAGTCAAAGTCAAAAGCCACAAAGCCACTAAGGCCAAACATGACTGCTCTTTTTATACTTTTGTACATCTTGCATGCAAAATTCATGTAAACTCATGTTCCCACAAATAAAGAATCTTACGAGTATCTCCTGTCTCTCTCTCTTTCTCTTAAAAAAAGTTTTTATTTCAACTGGGCCTTTGCAGGCACTTTCAAAACGTCGTGATTCTAGGTGCACCGAGCACCAATGTTTTAATGTAAGCAAATTTTGATTATATAACCTAACCGTCAAAAACCTCTGACTCCCAACTAGAAAAAGAGCTGTAGCTTTTGAACGGCAGAACAGATTTTCATGAAATATATCTAAGTTGATACCTGATTAAACTAGCTTTCAATTAAAAAAAACTGCATTGAAATCGGTCCATCCGTTTTGGAGCTACAATGCCACACAGACAGATACCACTACAAACTTATAAGACCTGCTCTTTTTCGTCGGAGGTTAAAAATACAATGAATCTATAGCATTTTTGTTAAATTTTATGCAACATACACACTTATTTCACTTATAAAATTCTAATTCACTTTAGTTTTTTTATGGGCTTGTTGCCTCAGCTTCTGGCAACTTCTTTTTCTTTTTAATAATTGGCTTATCCAAATTACTAAGTGCTTGAGCCAACATTCCTTGGAAATTCTTGGCTTTAGGCTTATAATACTTATTCTTCATTGGTCCTAACACTTTTTCTATTGAAGTCTTGCCTAAAAGATGTGCTAAAGGATTTGTATTAACCAGTTTAGTACCATCTGCCAACTTTATAGTACTGTATTTCACATCGTCTTTTTTCTTTTCTAAATTTTGCATGTTCAGCACTTCGTTAACTTTAACAATCTTGTAGAACGGTGCTTGTGGTAGCAGATGTGCGATCCTTATGTCACTGTAAGACGTAGGAAGCTTCGGTATCACAATCTTGTGTGGTATTTGGACCGGTTTTGGTGTTTCTTCAGTTCCCTCAAGCATAACCTCTTCAGCAACTTCGGGGATTGATTCGTTTCTATCGATATCGTAATCTTCATAATGGTGATAGTCATTGTCTGGACTTTCAGCATGGAGTACAGGTGCTGGTTGCACTAATTTGATGGTTGCTGGCGTCTTATCTGGATAGCAATCTTTAAATTTGACAGGCATTGACAGCTTTGTTGACAAAGGCATATGTTTCATTTCAAACTTGGTCATCTTTATAATTGGTGCTCTCGGAGCATCATTCACAACTTTCAGTGTCACAGCATGGTTTATAACAGTTTCAGGTTTATTATCAGCTTCCGGTGTAAAATTCTCAATAAACTTTTGTACTGACAGTCCGGTTTCTACCGTTGTTATAGTTGCGGTTGACTGAAAACCGTTGCTCGCTGATTTTTTTATGGTCCGTCTAAATCTCTCGGACATCGGTAAGTCATCGTAAATACTGAGACCTTTTTTCCGTTTCTCTAACAAACTTTTTAATGTTTCGGTTAATCTAGATGTTGAATGATCTGCGGCGATGTGGTTATTCAACTTCTCCTTGCTTCTGAAGACTTTGGAGCACTTAATACACTTCTTGTAATCCTTCTTCGAATGTAAACTGATGTGATGGTTATAGTTTTGGAATGTGTAACAATATTTCTTGCAAATATTGCAAGTAAACCTCTTCTTGTTGAGACTCATCAACCGTTTCTTTGTCCACCTATTACGAAGAATTTTTGGCATTGATTTCTGCACTCTTTTCTTTAAAACCAAAAGCGGTTCATCATCCGAAGACTGCACAGCAATAGTCTCCTCAGTTTCCTCTAGATGGGCTTTAGAAACTCTTTTACGTTTCAATTTTGGCTTTGTTGTTGTTTCAACTTCAGTTTGGTTCCCTTCAGTCTCCGTTACACTCATTTCGGAGTTCACATTCAGAAGCTCAATGTTGCTGTGATCATCTGCCTTTTCAAGCGTTCCATCTTTCTTTTCTGTTTCAATTTCATCTTTATATATGCTTTTAGGAACAAATGGCTTTCCAGATTTCTTCTCAGCAAAGAATACATGATAATTTTCATCAAACTCAACAAACCCAACGCTCTTGTGGTCCAGTTTTATGTGAAGGGTAAACTGTTTGCGTATTCTAAACTTTTTATTGCATATCTTGCAAGTGTACGGATCTATATCCTTGTGCTTGCTGAAGAAATGTCCGAATAGCTTCTGCGGATGCTTGTAAACACTCTTACAGTAAATACACAAATATTTATACAGATGGAGCTGTGATTTGTGAGATCTGTCAATATGTTTTTGTAACGCAACATTCCCTACGCACTGTTTCCAGCAAAATGTGCATGATTTCAGTTCTATGGACAACGGATGCTCTTTAGACTGGTGATCAGACAGCTCGTACATTGTCTCATAAATTATATTACATACGTGGCATTTAATAACTTTACAAATCTTTTTGTGCTTCGCATATTGAAACACATTAACGGTTAGAAGACACTCGGGACAAACTTTTGTCTTCATACTGGGAACCTTGGCACACTCTTTAAGCATATGCCGTAGAAGGTTGCACTTCTTTTTATAAACATTACAGCATTTATCACAAACATACGAATTACATTTTATAATTTTAGCATGATTAATAAACAATTTAATGTTTGTGTTAGAATAATCACAGCCAACACAGATGTAAACTGTATCTGACTTCAGAGCCTGGAACAGCGTAACAGCTTTGAGGTTCAAAACAGCGGATAGATAAGGTAGAAGCTCTTGAATAATTACTCCATCTGAATCATTGTTATGACTTTCGAAATCATGCTTCCTCAAATCAAAAAGGTTGTCATACCTCATTGTACACTGCGTGCAGTTATATAAACCCTTGCTACGCACTTTGTGCTTATTTTCATGCGATCTATGATCATCAGAGTCGCTAAAAGCTCGTACACAAAATTGACAATATTTCATTTCTAAAAGATGGATGTCGCGGAAATGCTCGGCATATTTCATTAAATCTGAATACGTCGATGTGCAAAACTGACATTTCTTAGCATAAGACTCAGATGTTTTATGTATCTGGTCTACATGTATCGCCAAATCTTCTGGATCGAGGAATTCAGCAAGACAAATCGAGCATGTCGTTTCGGCATCTCCATTGTAGTCATAAATATCTTCTTCTAAAACCTCCTCTTGTTCGTCGTTTTGTTCTGTCGACATTATTGCAATTTTAATGTCTCCGTTAATATTATTACGATATTTTTCGATCTTCTCCAATAATTAAATATAATATTAAATCGTCTAAAGAAAACCAAACGGAACGACAAGATATTTATTATTTATTTAATCTATGGTTTAGAGAGAGACTAGACCAGGGTTGCCAACTGTAGAACGTTTTTCCTCGTATATGTACACCAAAAAATCTCGAACTTTGGCTTTGTAACCTCGTACATTCCCCTCAAGCATATAAAATGCCAAAATAAGAGGTGAAATGAATGTGATCGTCTAAAAAAAATAAAAAATTAACCCCTAATAAAGGTCGTCCGGCGTAGACTTTGTTTTCTCAAACAGTTAATGACTATATTCAAGACAGACTTGGCAGTGGACAAGCGTGTCTAAATGTCATTTAGTAGACCCATTGTAGGCAAAACAGTGAAAACCCATTATAAAATGTCATATATCATCTCGTACAAAATTTTACGAGGCTCATTGTGTCCACGTACCTCGTACAACAGACCACAAATCTCGTATTTGTACGAGGAACCTCGTACGTTTGGCAACCCTGGACTAGACGTCAGTCAGACAAGTTAGTCTAGACCTCTAGACATAGACAACTAGCGGTGGTGGCGTAGACAGAGAATCTCTGTCTACGGGTGGTGGGCATTGCTCAGAACAATGACTGGGCATTGGCTTGGCATTGAAGCATTGAATCAAAGCTCAGGCTTACATTCAGAGACGACCGAAACGAGTCTAAGCGTGAACTTACGCTTCCATATGTCAATTTTACGAACAAATTTTGACAGATGGAAGCGTAAGTTTACGCTTAGACTCGTTTCTGTCGTCTCTGAATGTAAGCCTTAGTGCCCTAAGCATTTTCGACTACAGTCGATCATGAACTTCCTCCTTTTTTGAAGTCGGATAAAAAGAATCCAGCCGGATACAAAACCTTTTGCAGCTTTTATATAAAAATAATACCAAGTAGGCATAGTCCAAAAAGTTCTATATGTTTTTATTAAAACCTGAGCGTAAGCGAATCAAATCAAATGAATCAAATCAAACCAAATTATTTATTTGCTTAATACAGGTTTTATACAGATGTTACAAATAAATATAAAGTACTGTGTATCATTACCTAATAAGGTGTGCAAATATTAATATTATTGTTAGTTTAATTAAATCATTATTTGAATAACATTACAAAATTATTATATTCAAGAGATAAAAATGACGAAGTCCTACGTCTATGATTAAAACGGGTTTTAAAGACCACTTTAGGTATTTAATAACGACCGACGACCAGCGTTGCCAGACGTACGAGAAATCTCGTAACTTTACGAGATTTACCAGATCTGTACGAGAAACGAGAAAAAAAAAAACTCGTACACTTTTTTACGAGATTTTAACAATGTTGACTGCCTGCGTCATGTATGACCCAAAAACATTATAAAAAAGAATAAAACGATCGACCTAACACATCCCTAGATTCATTTCCTCATCGGCTCATCACTAAATGTATGTTTAGTCGTTGACCGGGGAATTCCCACTGAGATGTATTTTTTGTTGTTATCCCTAATGCACTAATGATTAAATTGATTCAATTTCTTATCTCTTTTGCACTAACTGAAGGGAGTGGGTGTGGTGGGGCAATGTATTTTTACGCTAGTACGCGTCTAATAGCTGTAGTTCCAGCGCATATTGGAATTTCACTCTAATTATTCAGTGGTTAGTTTAACATAATGAGTAGTGACAGAGAATCTTCATCTACTCCACCTAGTAAAATAACAGAAAAGGGAGGATAGATTACAAAAAAATCAGGTAATATTTAAAATATATACTTTTACGAGATTATGTATTGAAATTACGAGATTTTTGGCAGCCCTGGTACGAGAAAAAATAGTCGCCATCTGGCAACCCTGCCGACGACCGCTAACCAACATTGTAACGGTAAACCATAGAAATAGGTACTATGTACTCTATGCGGTAAACATGCCAACATTCAACGTTGACATTCTCCGTGCCCCTACAGTATACAGAGAACTATTTCAGAAATAAATAAATAATTTACTTTGTTGTTACATGTGATAATTAAATGAGTCATCTATAAATAAGGCGATTTCTGTTATACAAGGTCGTACATAATAAATACCATGGTAATTATGACGTGACGTCTTTGTGATTATTTTTCATTGTTGTTGTTTTACCACTAATATTGAGCTCTATATAGTACAAGTTGTTTACCTATCTTGTTACACGTAGCTAAAAATGACGTAGTGATTATAATCTGTGCCAAGGAAAAATGGGGAGATTTTGTTCTGAGGCTGGTCATCTTTGATACAATTTAATTTTGTTTGGGTTGCTTGCTCAGATAATATGAAAATATTATTTTATTTATATCAAATCTAAGAAAACTAAACTTAACTTTGTAGACTGCCTAATTATCTATATCATAAAATAAAAATAAATATAAAACTATATAAGCCAATTTTTTTGCTATTAGAACTGTCAGTTGGTATGTAGGTACTTACACTAGTTGTTCTTAAAAATGCAATTTTTATGAAGATAAATATTAACGATAATTAATAAATTAAAGACTCAAATATAACGGGAATTAAATTAAATTATAAACAATTTCATAGAAGCTTTGCATTTTGTAGAATAAAATTGACATTTTGAAACTGACAGTCCTAATAGCCAAAAAGTCGGACTATATAAAAATGAGCACTTAGGCCTCTAAGTACTCCTCCTCATCACTGTCAATTGTAGTGACTAACAGCGTTGCCACGTTGAATAGGAATATTAGCAATGCATAATCTATGACCAAAATATAGGCTAACCCTCGGGTCACACGTAACGTCGACCAACCGTTTTGCAATTTCTCTAAAAAGGAGACGTGCAATCGTACCCCATGATCCGAACGTTTCGACGCCAAACGGCTCAAATATAATAGTTTGTTCATTTTAACGTCTCTTTAAGATTTGCTTTGATTAGCTTTGATTAGATTTTTACATAGATTGATTGACAGTATTTTATAACATAATTTTACAATCGCCCATTCGCCCATTGTACAAGTTACCTTTTTTTCGTGCAATTTTTATGTGTATAATTTTTGTTTTACTGGTGTACAATATAGAATATATAAATAAATATATTATATTATTTAAGCAAAAAACCAACAGCTTAAAAATCGTGCAAGTCTTTGTTAAATTGTTATTGTAAATACATATTTCGTAATTAATTTTAAGGGCAATTTTATTTATTTTATTTACTTAAATAATACATATTTTATTTTATATCAATTTATAGCGTGACTCTAGTTGCGAAGATGAAAAAAGGCAGGTCAAGAATTTTCATACACCACACTCATCACATCTATTTATTTATTGCACAATGTACACATAAGTTGTTATAATCTAAATTCTAACTGAAGATTGTAATTTGTTTTACCATATTATTTCTTGCAATTTCCTACCAATTCAATTGAAAGGACCATCATTAAAGGGTAAATCTAATTACCTGACCACCCCGTCCCTCCCGCATAGGGTCACGATAGAAACGTCAAAAATTCTTGTCTGTCATGTCACCACAAGCTGTCAGTTTATGCCCGTACTAAATAAAAAATAATTAGGCTGCAACACGCTGCCATGCACAAAATCAAGACTTTCAGGTAAATACAAACACAATTTCTACATTCCCTTTATATTATTTACATAAATACAATTTTTTGAGATAATTGCCTCATCATTATAACCTTAAATTTTTCCTTGTTTTTTTTGTAAATGTTTTATTATGATTGGTTAAAATGCTCTAACGGTATTTAATGTTGTTATTTATTAATTTATGTGTGTCATTGATATGTCGTATCGATGGTGAATATTTTTATACAGAAGTAGGTATGTACTTTATTATACTTTGTTTAAGCACATAGGTATCTTTTATCTGTGGGCGTACCTATAGATGTTTCGTATACATAACCGCGTTTTCCGCATATTTCTTGGACAGGCACAGGAAACACCATACCGTATCTAGACTTCTTTTTTTGAATTCCCTTTTCTTTTACAATTTTTTTTTAAAACCATGGGCAGAATTTATTCCTTACAGCCATCATGTTGTCAATTGAAAATCAATGAAAGTATTATTGAAATTGTTTCTCTGGATTCTGACATTAACATATTCATAAAACAGACATATAATATGTGTTGTTAAATAATTTATGACATGGTTATACCTACCTAGGCAAATTTTATTCAAATTCTTATGTATTTAAAGCAATGTTTTATTTAAAGGATATTAGGAATAGAGTCATGTTGTCTTTGTAAGTATTTTCTTTTCTAAACCAAATGGTTGCTCATAAAATATCAATATTTTGTCTGTAAACTGTCAAGCCGCTGCTGGAGAGAGCTATGATAAGAAACATACCATAAATATTTACACCTCAGTTATCTTCCAATAAAGTTATTGTAAATATACTGTTCTTACTAAATGACACTACTAACAATAATTTAAAAAAAAAGAGTGTCATATGAACTGGTTGTGGCCACTGTTTTGATTAGTTTATTTGAGAAAATTATCATAATGATTTATCTAACTGTTCATGAAGATAAAATAGGTGTCTATGTTTCTCACAGAATATAATATTTGGATAAATTAAAAAAATATGAATAGGTAACATTCATAACAAACAGTTAATGACCTACATAGATTATAAATTTATAGAAGATAAAAAATAATATGTAGGATTACCCAACCATAAATTATATTATTATCTTATTTTTTTATGATATTCACATAAAACTGGCATTAATTCTATTTTAGAAATTATGTCACTGAGCTGAATTATAGAAAGTATATAATAGTGCGACAAACTTATCTGACCCGGTGACCAAAATTGGAACTAACGACGCTACAGAACAAAATGACTTCAAAATGTCATTTTTGTAGGGAGATGACATTGGTAAAAGCGACGGCAGCGACGCCATGACCGGGTCAGATAAGTTTGTGGCACTGTACGCTGTATCACCACTTTGCTAGTGATGTGACACTATTTGTAAAGCCTATTCTACACATTGGGCCACCTCGGACTGCATCCTGGTGATTATGAATGTGTTAACAATACCAACCCAGTTGCAATGCCTTGTATTCCGGTTATGTCACTGTCCTACCCTTCACAAAACTATAGGAGGCCTAAAAAGGCCACATTTAGCAAATCAAATAATTAGTGACGAAGGGTCACAACTGACAGTATTAAAAGGGGAAGCTGTCCCAATAATGCCTTCTAAAAATTGCTGTAATTAATGCTGCAAGACAAAAATCCATACCGTCTCTTGTAATCTATATACAGGATGTCCCAGGAAACCTGTACCAGCGAAGGTCTGTGGTCAGGGGTAGAGTTGAAAACTGCGGAAAGTTTCCGAAACTTTGGAAGTTTTCCGGAAGTTTACCGGAAATATTCCCGAAAACTTCCAAAATTTCGGAAGTTTTGGAAGTTTTCAGAAATGATTTTTTACTTATAAAAACAGTAATTGGGGATACTTTGTACTTAAAATATGTTACATTTAGCTAGATTTTAAATATTCGAACACAGCGAGCACAGTACGGGATGCGGGGTAGGGTACATGTTAAAAATAAATATTTCCAAAACTTCCGTCATACCGCTCGGTGTTTACATTATGCTCGTTGCCTTCGTATGATTTAGCCGATTGAATAAAAAACGTTATTTCATCAATTTGCTTCAATAGATACCATAAAACATTAAATTATTTAAAAAAATTAGAACTAAATTAAAGGATCATTTTCATTTGACTTTACTGATTGTGAATAATCCCAAAGCAACGAATTTGTTGATTTCATAAATAGAAAAACATAATTTGAAAACTTCCAAAGTTTCGGAAGTTTTGGAAGTTTTCAGGAAACTTTCCTCAGAAAAGGAAACTTTCCTGGAAGTTTTCAACTCTAGTCAGGGGACACTAATACTCATCGATTGAACCCTCATATTATGTTCTACAATAATTTGTAGTTTTCGAGAAATTAATTATTGTGTAATATTTTCTCAGAAACAGAATTTTTTATCTTGTGATCATATCCAGAATATGATCACATAAAAAATGGATGGTACAGGTTTCCTGGGACACCCTGTATAGTCATGTCTAGAAGAGCTCGACCTAACTGAATAACAAGCCTTTTTTTTGTCAGTTGGATAAGCAAATAATATATTATTACGTTGGTCTATGCACTAACCAATTCCTAAAGGGAAGCCAATGGGAATCGGGTTGTATGGACTCTTCCCCACTGCTACCTATCCAGATAGGCCCTTAGCATATGCCCTACGACCAGTAAAACGATACTGTGTTTGATAATGCGAACGCTCTGGCTAATGAGGCGTTTAAAAGTTACTCATTACTGTTATTTTAGGTCGGGTTAACAACCTTTCACTGTTTGTGATTTTGCTATTAATAAACCTATGTTGTTTATACCTACGAGAATACAGATAATCGACGTCTGATTAGATTGTGAGTATAGTTATAGTCACATCTGTATTTCCCGCAGGGCTGGGCAGAGATGTTACACAAATAAATAAATTATAAATATAAAAAAACACCGGCCAAGTGCGAGTCGTACTCGCGCACGAAGGGTTCGTACCATTATCTATAAAAACGTCAAAACATTCGTGCTCGGCCCACTGGTCACTCTAAATTGATCCCATTAGCTGTCTTAGCGGAAGACACACAACTGCTCTGTTTATTAATACCCAAAATTGTACGTTTTGTTATTGGGGAATACCAATATTTACAGAATACAACTTGTTTCTCTTGCCTACACCTGCCCATATAAAACAATACAGTGCTATATATAGCACAGAATTCATAAGGAAAATAATAAATATAATAAAATACCACAGGCTTAAAAAGTTTTTAATACAAATCTGTTCAAAAAAAAGATACGAAATTTATTAACAGACAAGTGCTATTATCATTTATGTGATTTCTTGACTGACACTATTTGACATTTTTTAATTTTTAATTATTGATTATATAAATTATTAACTATTATTATTTTATTGTTAACATGTATTTTATTTTTATTTTGATTTGTGCGCCTTAGTAGGCAAGACATGTACGTGCTTTTTAAAATTTAACATCTTGCATGTTTAATTTGTGTGTAAACGCATGTTTGACAAATAAATTATCTTTATCTTTATTAAATGCAGCGTGGATTGTTGATATTGTCTATAATATGTGTTAAGAGCCCCATTACATTTTGACCGTAATTTTTGCGTTAAATGGCAAACTTTGGCGTTCTTATTCTGAGCAACTGAAAGATTTCGACAACTTTGACTTATTGTGTGGTGGAGAATAGTTATTAATATAGATTATAGCGGCCTCGCTATTCGAATTTTTGTCTTATGTATTTATACAAAGCCAAAATTCCGAAGCAAGTTTGTCATAATGTGCGACGGCACTTTTTCGAGCTCGTGGATTGAACTGCTGTAATAAGCAAATGAAATAAAAAATATATAATAATGTCTTTTAAATAGTAGTTTAGTTCAGTGGCCACAAAATTTTGAAATATGTTAAGTATGGAATATCTATAAATAAAATCCCATTCAAAACTATAGTACAAAGCGCTCAGAATTAACTGTAAAGTTTCCTTACTACATTAATATTAATACGTAAATTTTTTTCCGGAATAAACGTTAATTACGTAAAATTTCATACTTTTTTTTAAAATGAACAAATTATAAAATTTAAAATAAACGGAATTACAACTGCCAAATTGCTACATAATGCGAAACGTCGCGTGCTTCAATATAAATCCAGTCTGTCAAAATGCAATTTTGTTATAGGGCGTAATCAGATACCACTAAATATGATTTTTGAAAGTTTTCACGCTGTCTCATGAGACAAGTCAGGTTATAAATTGTGCTATTTCGTATAAGGTCCTAGCTTTTTAGCAGAGATGAGATGATTTAAATCACTTAATTTAAATCAGCAATTTAAATCACTTAATTTAAATCAGCAATTTAAATCACTTAATTTAAATCAGCAATTTAAATCACTTTATTTAAATCAGCAATTTAAATCAATTGTCTTTTTCACTGCAGTGAAAACAGAAACCAAACCAGCCAATAAAATCTAGGACCTTCCCCGGTATACGCTACGGCGCACACACGCGCAATGTATACCTTGGTAGGGATTCGAAGAATCCCCCGAAATTAAATATCGCGAGTTTTCGTTCATCCATCCATCCCATTCGTGATAGCGATGGGTTATTTATCAAGTCAATTATGTTGTGGTCTTTGTTACACAAAACCCAAATGGTTAAGCTTTTTTTTAATATTACTTTGATTTTAGGAATAAGAATTATTTATTTGCAGGAATATGAGTTAGTATAATAAGTTGACACTGTTAGCATAAGTTCCGTCATACTCTACCAGATGACTGATTGACTGACTGATGATATTCTGTTAATTATTAGTAAATAATTATAAACCAAAATGATAATGTGTTTTTTTAAGCTGTAAAAAACCGTTTATATCGACGGTAGAAGGCCTAAGCGACATTTTTGTTTTTTTTTTTTTTTTTGTTAATTTTATTTTATATGTTCAAATAACGTAACTTTAAATATTTATCCTGTTTCCTGTAACATTAAAAAAATATCGCTTACTACAAATTGCCTCTCAACCGTCGATATTATTGTTAAAATAATAAAAAATTCAATAACTTCTGGTTTAAATCAATAATTTTTTTTTTTAAACCTTTATGTTTTTATCACTTTGCTTTCTAGTCCCGATCCCTTTAAGGGGTTATCGTACTCATAATAATAAAAAACTTTAACTATGGGAATAGCCAAGTAATAGTGAAAAAAAAAATCTGCTGTTATAGAACAACAGATTTTTTTTTTTTTTTTTTTTAATTGTTTGTACACTTACAAATCTGCTGCTCATGAATCAATAAAGATCTCGCTTCCCTTGTACCTATTCTTAATTGGGGGACTGACTTGAGTGTTAAGTACGCACCTACTAGTATTGTATTTAATATCATAGTGGTACTTATGATCTTTGCTGTTCTTTTTTTTATTTTTTATTGTCATATTGTGTAAATTGAGGTCGAATTTTAGCCGGGCCCTCTTTTCATAAATCAAGTTTACTACACTACAAATGTGTTGTTGTGTAGTAAACTTGATTTATGAAAAGAGTATCCATGGAGTTTCTTGCCGGTATCTTCTCCAGGACCAACCCACTTGGAACCGTGCGCCTAGAATCACGACGTTTTGAAGGCCTGCAAAGACCCAGTTGAAATAAAAATCTTTGACTTTGCTTACTTTTGCTGACTAGGGGCAGGGGGGGGTTAATAATTGCAAAAAATCTGCTTACGTAATACTTGAACGGCCCCTAGTTATAAAATAGATTAATATCGCTCCTTGAATAAGTTTAAACATATCGCGCTTACTCTAGAAACACAAGTATTTTACCTCAAACTGATTCAATATGTTTTTTCCTTATACCGACGATGTCGAATGAATACATAATATGGTCAAGTATTATCTTATTTATGTATGGGTGTATGTCTGGAAACGTACATAAATACATAGAATTGCGAATTTGGTATAAAGCAGGATTATAATTATTATAATAGGTTATAAAACAGTTTTTTTTATTATCAAAATTGTAGCTTTTTTGTGTGCTAAAATAAATAAAATATTAAAAAAATATGTTCTAAGTTATAAGCGTTTTTAACCTTCGACGAAAAGAGGGGTGTTATTAGTTTGTAGTGTGTGTCTGTGAATCTGTGTATCTGTGGCATGGTAGCTCCAAAACGGATGGACCGATTTCAATGAAGTTTTTTTAAATTGAAAGCTAGTTTAATCGGGTATCATCTTAGCTATGTTTCATGAAAATCTGTTCAGCCGTTCAAAAGTTACAGCTCTTTTTCTAGTTGGAGTCGGGGGTTTTTGACGGTTAGGTTATTATTGGATTGTGTTTTTAATTTCACTTTTTGTGTGAAATAAATTGTTTTTCTTTCTTTCTAGTACCAATACTGACTCCATTATTGTAAGCATATTAATTATTTTCTAACAATTTATTAACTTAAACTTTTCTCTTCTTTCCAGATCTTGAAATGCAGTGACAATCAAATCAAAAAATTAAACCATTTTATTTTCACGTCTAAATCCTAGCATACTTTTTGGATCCCCAAAATTATTATTCGGCGAAGTACGGGCAGAACTTGTTACAGCAAACATTTATAACTGCTATAGGCTTTATAAGCTTGACCAATATTCTTGACATCAAGAAACAAGGTCTTTCAGTTGCATGATGACGGATAAAGCTATCCTCACAAACGCTATGGAAAATCTCACTGTGTTATCCTTCCGAAAGCCTGACGAGATCAAACGTCTCGCCAGGCACTTCCAAAACGTTGTTAATCATCCCCTTACCCAACAGAACAAAACATTACATTCTTATTTGAGAAGTTTAGATATTACGCACAAAACAATTTACCTACAAAAACGAGATTATGTTGAAGTTGAATATATTTTTACTACTGAGAAGAAAAGTAATCTGCAGAGACAGAGATTTAACAGTCTTCCTGTAAGCGAAGTTCCTGAATTATTGAAAGCCGAGCTTTTTGCTGCGGAAGACGCGAAGCAAGTGCATATTTGTACTGATTGTAATATAGAAATTGAGTTAAATGACGAAGAACCGCTGATGGAGTCACTTCAGAAACATTTCAGCTCTGATGCCCACTTGCCCAAGTTAAGACGCGAAAGTATCGATGTAGCCGAGCCGATTATTCTTCCAAACATGTCTAGACGTCTTTCCGCTATGGGTGAAACTCCTTTGCCTAAGATCAAAGAACTTAGCATAACGAAACCTGTAGAGAAACTGGAACGGAATTTCTCTTCGAAGCTTAGTTCGGCATTGATGAAACATTTGCCGGATGCTTCTGAAGCAAGTGTTGATGCTGCTTTGAAATTTTATCAAGAAATATACGACAAATTATGTTTAGATGTCTCTGTTATCGACTTTTCCTCGCAAACGTCGTCTGTTGCTCCTATTATTATGAGTATCAAGGACAATGTCTACCAAAATTTCGCGGCGGATGCGACCAAAAATATTGACAACGATGAGAACGAACAAGCTGCTGAAAAACCTAAGAATCAGGCCAAGAAATACCGTTATTACGGTCCAATTGAAGCTTCGATCGTCAAGTTGCTCGTCAATCATAAGTTATTATCCCTAATCGATGACAGAACCGGAAAGCTAGCTTTCTTTTGCATTGCATGCGAGTATTACACTCTGCGATTCCATTATGACAGTGTGTTGAATCATGTGTTCAGTGAAACACATATAAACAACCTCTCGTGTATCCTACAATCGGATAAGAGCATCCCGTTCTCAATGGCAGATCCTTCGATGGAGAAAATCAAGGAGATGAATGAAAAATTCCTTCTCAGCCACGATATTACTTATACTGCGAATGGCTTGTACTGCCGTCTGTGCAACGCTTCTATTGATTCAATCGAGTCGTCTATCTTACATATTCTAGACGAGAAACATCTTGCTAAAATGTCTGACGAATTATACATTCGAATGAAGGAAACTGACCCAGATCGCTCCATTCCTGAAGAGTGGGGCCCTAAAGATCTGAACTGGACGAAGTATTTAGCTAGTGTTGGCAAGCCGCATAATAATCGAGATCATGTCATTATAGAAAACTTTATAAAACCTTCGGGGAAGATCGGGAATTACTGCACATGCTGCGACATGACTTTGAAAGGGCCTAGACAGGTCTTGTTCAATCATATCCGACAAAAAAAGCATCTGAGGAATGCGGCGCCTCGGAAACTTTCCATGCTTTACAAAAACCATTGCCGCCCGTCGGAATATTTCGCCAGTTTTGGCAATTTTTATGTTTGTACCATTTGCCCGGAGTATGTCGCTGTTCCGTCGATTTCGGCAATGGTAGAACACTTTGAGAGCGCCTCGCATTTCGAGACAGTATCTAAGTTGATTCGCGCTGCTTTATACAATGATATTGACCAAGATCTTTTGTCCGCGAACAAAATTGGGAGCGACTTCAAATGTGAGGTGTGCAATTTGTCGTTTCAAGATAACAACGAGGCAGTGAAACATGTTTTGAGCAGCATTGACCACCAAACTGCTGTGGCAGAAGCTAAAATCAACACGAACAAAGGAGATATCATTAACGTTTATATGAAAGGGAATTATATCCTTCACAGCGAGGGGTCGACTTTCACGTGCGTCGGTTGCAAAGGAGTATTCAATTCCATCAGATCTCTGTTAACACACTTGGTATACGCTGGACATTTTACTGAAAAACCAGCCATTGAGAGTGTATTCCGCTTCTATTTGGAATTGAAACATAACATTAATATGTTGGCGAGGAACAAATACGTTTACTACCAGTTTGGGTGTCTGAAATGTGGTGTTTGTGATTCGGATGTGGAGGAAGGAGAGACTGCGAAGAAACACGTCGTTTCTCCGCGTCATAGAGAGAATATGGGGGCCAGTTATGTTAGTCTGGATGCGTCTGCTGTTGAATAAGGTGGGTGAACAATTATTACCTTCCTAGATATACATAATTATATAGATATAAATATATACAAAAAAAAAATGATTGCCCTGAAAGTTTTTTATTGTGATTTTTTTCTTTGAGCACTATGTGAAGTGATTTAATAAAACAAAAATTGGTCATAAAAAGTTATGGTTCAAAAGTGAACCATAAAAAACTGCACCGATGTTATCAGGGTTAAAAAGTTTGGAAATGACTTTGAAATTCTGGAAGGTTACTCTAGAAGCACTTGCACAGTAGGCTAATTCACGTAACTAAAGAAGTGCAGTTGCCGCGCAGTTGCAGTAAAATTTTGATCAAACACATTTGGTATTCTCTTAGCTTCAGTGAGATACGCTCGCGTCAAGTTCGAGCGTCACTGAAATATGATCGGCGCGTCATAAAGTTACGTGATTAGCCCTCTGATCTCATTAGTACTGCCCTTCAAAAGTACTACGCACTTGGCCGGCGTGCATGTATGAATGTAGATGAAGCAAAATAATAATATGTTAAGCCCAATGACATTTTACAAATAGACGCGTTGCCCGCGCTCTATATTGGCAAGATAAATGCAAGGTAAATGCCCTGCACCGACTGAGAGAATGAGCATGCAGCAGCTAATGCCACGTAACTAAACGTCTATATTCATCTTTTTCTGACAACCGACATTGCGTATGGTGGCTTTCATTTTCTTTCCCTTTCTTCGCGCACTGTATAATTATATGTACTGCTATGTAGCTATAGTAAAGTTTACGCCATTTTGTAGTGCATTAATGTTGGTGTATGGCCCGTCGTTGTAAAATGTCATTGGTTAAGCCGGACTTCTGCGAAAGGGTAATGAGCAAGTAATAGCTGGACGGAACGGACCCCAACTAGCTAAAATAGGATTTACCTTCCATTAGGAAGAATTTTGACGAATGCCTTCCACTGCAAAAGAGAAATGAACGAGTTCGTTATTAACTATTTTCACTCATTTAGTCCTCTCTGCTAGACTCTTTGTTGGTGGAAGCACTTCTATGAAGTTTACCGTTGCGAGTTAAACGGAGTCCGTACGGAGCCCGCTTCGCTGCCAGTGGAAGCTCTGCTTAAGGATCGTAGCGCGTGGCGTTCTGTAGCTTCTACCTCATGGGAAAATGTTTCATGTTTTGGTGTATGTATGTATACTTGGTTGTGTTGTATAAATTCATGGGTGTGTTCAGTTATTACGGCGGACGACGCTCGACGACGCAAAATCGTCCGGGTGATCACACTAAACCGTTCAGTTATTTGAGCGAGCGTCGTCGGACGATCGCTCCGGTCACTCCGTAAAATAGTAGGGTGAAAGTCGCACGCGGTCGCACTGCTATCAACCGACCAATGACTGTAGTCATAGGATACAGCAGATAATTTGAGGTCGTTCAATTGGTCACTCGCGTAACGCAGCTGTGGATCGTTCAATTATTCCCGATCATTTCCCGATGAGCGAGCGACAATCGCACCAAGGACTTTCAACCGAAAAATTAATTTCTGAACGTAGCCATTGATCTTATTTTTTTGTGCTTATTGGCTACGTTCAGTAATTCATTTTTCGGTGCGAAACTCACTCGCGCGAATGTCGCTCGCTCATCGGGCATAATTGAACGGCTTCGAGTAATCCACAACTGCGTTACGCGAGTGACCAATCGAACGACCTCAAATTATCTTGCTTGTTCCTAGGCGGTATCCTATGACTACAGTCATTGGTCGGTTGATAGCAGTTCGACCGAGTGCAACTTTCACCTTACTATATCACGAAGTGACCAGAGCGATCGTCCGACGACGCTCGCTCAAATAACAACGGTTTTGTGTGATCGCCCGCGTCGTCGAGCGTCGTCCGGCGTAATAACTGAATACACCCATTAAGTTTCTAAAAAGAAATGCATGGGATTGACACTTACGAATCACGTGACTATTTGACAGCTAATGTCAATTCAGTACTTTTTTTTTTTACTAAAATTGTCTTTTTTCTATATTTCAGGTTACGTGTTTGCCGCCAGCAATTTGTAGGAGTACGTGACGAGTGGTGTTATGATAAATCATGATATAAGAGTAATTTCCAAATGAGAAATCATTTTACAATGAAATTTTAATAAATGAATTAATTTTTATATTAGTGCGTTGTTTCATTTTTTGGCCCCAAGTGAAGTGATTTTCAAAGTACCTATCACCCATAGACATATAATACCATTAGCAGACCAAACATTCGCTGAAAAATTACGTAGCCATTACGCACACAGAGGGACTTACTTATGAAAGGTCAATCCCCGTGTTTTGTCGTAGCTAGCACTGTCACACCGGTACGCACAGCACTTCACCATTTTATTGTAATATTCTACTACCTATTACATCCCAGACAAGTAATATTTTTCATTTATACGCGATTTAATCTATAAAACGATTGAACTTATGTGTCTTATTATTTTGACGGCGCGGGATAAACAACCTACGCGTCAAATTTTGTCCGAGTCAGTCAAAGTCAAAGATTTTTATTTCAACTGGGCCTTTGCAGACACTTTCAAAACGTCTTGATTCTAGGCGCACGGTTCCAAGTGGGTTGGTCCTGGAGAAGATACCGGCAAGAAACTCCATAGATACTCTTTTCATAAATCAAGCTTAGGTACTACACAACTAATGTGGGGCCGCTGGAGCGGCCCCGGCTAAAATTCGACCTCAATTTACACAATATTACAATAAAAAATAAAAAAACTGCAAAGATCATAAGTACCACTAACTATAATATTATATACAATACTAGTAGGTGCGTACTTAATACTCAAGTCAGTCACCCAATTAAGAATAGGTACAAGGGAAGCGTTATTAAAATTAGTGTGAAGACAGGAAGCAGTGGGTCACCAGGTAAGCCGCATGTGCAGAAGATAATCACTTCCATACGTCTCTATCGTCAACATAGTCTTTGATCCTGTAATAGGCCTTCCTTATGAGGACAAGCTTAACACGAGTTTTAAACAGTGTGACAACAGGTAAATAAACGAGATACTATTATCCAGATGTCGCTTGGTACAAAAGGGATAGAGAATCCTACCCATCTAATGGATTCATGTTTAGTCTGCTACTGGTATTATATGTCTGTGCTATCACCACATTCACCAAAGTATTCTGTTCGGTTGATATTTGACGGATTGACATGAGATCACTTAATAACAGTATTGTGAACATGCTCTAGTGATGTTGGTCATGACGCCCATACATATCCTATGCGAATGTGATGTAGTACACCACACTAGAAGCCAACACCTAGAAGGCCACCTAATGACATCAGATGAGATTAAATCCCTCCACACCAAGACTATAGTCAATTTTATTATTGACTTACGGCTAGAGGGAGTGCTGTAATGAACTAATTACACAAGAGGCGTCACAACAGATCTTCGCAGGTCGCAATGTCAAAGGGGCTTAGAACATTACCTTCCTCTAAAATAATAATAAATAATGGTGGTCATGTTAGGCCTGCCTTTTACAAAATTAAGGAAAAAATAAGCCATGGTCAAAAATATATACATTTTATTAACATTAAGAATTGAATACATAAAGTATCTCGACTACAACAACTTGATACTTCGCGTCTCAAACTTCGCCGACGTCATGTAAGGCAATATGTTTATAAATGTGAAAAAAAAAATATACGTGAAAACTGATGGATTCAGATGGACATAAGATCATATTACTACTAAATGGTAAGTAAATTGTAACTAACACTATGAGTCTTGATACTTGAAATAAATTATTTATTATTATATTATATTGGTAAGTACTGTCGGGTGCGAGAGGGAGACAGGATCGCTAAGTGGCATGCTATTTATAACTTGGCCCCCCACTTCTTCGCACCCCCGCTCGCGCCTGAGAGGAGCATACGGGACGATGTATGTATTTGTGAGTGGTGAGTGCTGTGTAGCGTAACATTAGTTAGACATGACATGAGCGTTTTTGGATATTTTTGCCATCGATGTCAAAGATGCGGCATTCGATACTAGCATCGTTATTTTTGGCATCGATGCCTAGAGATAAACTATGATAACATGGTTCTCCCCTTCACATTACAGTTTCAATGTGTGTAGTCACATCCTTACCGAGCAACAAAATCCTTGGATTTATTTTTGTTTGCCGGCCGTCTCAGTACGCACACATGCGTTGTGAGTCTTGGTGGCGCTTTGTAAATACTTTCAAACGTTTTGAATTTTGGAGGGGCGCGCCATGTTATCTTAGTTAATCTCTACTTTATCAATGTACGTGCTGTCAACTGCGATACGATGCTGATATTATTGACAATACGCATCCAATCGAAACTAATAATATTAACTTCAACTAGATGGCCCCGGCATCCGTTTCCAACACGACACGGCACCGATAAAAGTGGCATCGATGCCTGGCATCGTTATTCAAAAACATCTCTAGGCGACATAGGATTGACGTATGTGGAAGTGGGAGACGTGGAATAACAAGCTATATAAAGTCTTATTATTAATGCAAAATATTTTAAGAAATAAATCTATAGATTATAAAGACTCATTTTAGAAAAAATACTTTTTTTTTTTAATAAGTTTTCAAACATAATTGATGTTTCCGTTTCCATAAAACCTTTATTCCTCTATGATTATGAATGGCATTATTATGAACTCGACCACATGACCTGGCGGGCTCGGCTACTCTGACACACACACGCATCGCGTCGCCGCGCCGCCCGATCTTAATGCCTACATAATTATATACCATTCATAGAAAATAGCTTTAAAATATTTTGGATTATTATAATAAGACCTTATAGTAATTATTGTCGAGTAAATCATAAAGTCATCTCAGTAGTTTCAGCCACTTCTGGGGGCAGTTCGTTTAACGGAATGATTTCGGGTCGGCTAATGGTGTCGCAGGTACAGAAGCAGTTCTTGCCTTTAGGAGCCTTTGGAATCATCAGGATTTTGAGTCTCATGTTCGATTCCAAGGCGTTCATAATTTCTGTAAAAAAGAGATTAGTGGTAATAAATACATATTTCTTGAAAAAAAAAAAGTTGCCCCTCACTAGTATTTCTCCTGTATCGAGGGTACAGTTTACAAACATACATGTCACATGCACACACAACCAGACCCGGAACAACTATCTGTAGATCATACAAATATTTGTTCCGTGCGGGGATCGAACCCGCGGCACGTAGCGCAGAAAGCTAATCGCTTAGCCACTGCGCCAACTGTGTCGTAAAATTAAATAATGGATGGTGTTGGCCCTGGACGAATCAACTTAGGAACGTGGGACGAAATTTTTTTCGCAATAGAACGGTTTTAAAATAATAGTTTTTAACATAGACTTAGAATATTTTCGCTATAATAAATAAAGAATCGGTAATCGATTTGTAAATGGAAATTGATATTTTATTAAACAAATCTTATTTAGAAAACTTAATCTGTTCCCTACCTACATTCGGAAGCAATGAATCTGGGTCATTAATAAACCATAATATCTCGAAAACTAAGAATGTTACCTTAGTCAAATAAAACGTATTTTATAGACTATATAATACTACTCAAATATAATTCGTAAAACTTCTAAGTTATTATTTATTTTACTTATTAAAAATACACGCATAATTTACTAGTGCATGCCATACAAAATCAATTTTTATTTTGGTTTGGAGTGAATTTTAGTACTGCGGTTGCATTTAGGAACTGAGACTGAACCACTTACAAATTATGCGCACTACATAAAAAGCTATCCTTTAAAGAAAGTTGTTCAGTCCGTCAGTTCATTGTATAACAAAATGAACTTACCCGTTCTTCCCTGGTTGAGACCCAACTTTCCTCCAGCCTTGGGCATCGCCATCTCAGTTTCAAACCGCACAGACTCCAAACCCGGTGGTCTAGGCTCTGCTGCATACGTAGTGGCTTCCAAACCGGTTGATTCCAGTTGATAAGTTGTCGTTGGGACTGTTATTTCCGGTGTGGTTATTGATTCCTGTGTTGTTGCTTGCTCTGTAATTGTTGACGATTGTTTTATAGCCGTAGATGTTGCTTCTTCTGTAGTAAGTGTTATCTGTTCCGTAGTTGTTGAAGTTTGGTCTATAGTTGTTGCATCCTGTGTTATCTGTTCTTCTGTTATTGACAGTTGTTCCGTCATAGTCATTTGTTGCGTTGTTGTCAATACTTGTTGAGTTGTAGTTTGTTCGGTGGTTGTTGGTTCCTGTGTAGAAAATATTTCTGTAGTACTCGGTTGCTGTGTTGTTAGTTCTTCCATCTTGGGTTGTTGCTCTGTCATCACAATCTCTGATTTCACAGTTGTTTCTCTTTCCGTAATTGATTGTTCTGTAGTTTGTGGTTGCGTACTAGCTTCTGTAGTTACAGGTTGTTCTGAAGTTTCAGTTTCTGTGGTTGCTTGCTCTGTAGTATGAAGTTCTGTGGTTTCTTCAGTAGCAGGTTGGTCTGTAGATTGTTCAGTGTTGATTTCTAAAGTAACTATTTCTTGTGTAGTCTGAGCAGTACTTGTTTCTGTAATAACCATTTCCTTGAATGATTTCTCTGTTGCTAAGTGTTCATAAAATTCATGCTGTTCTTCAGACTTAGGTTGTGCTGTAGTTGTAGGTTGCTCAGTTGTTTGCAGATCTGTGGGTGCTGCCTCAGTTGTTAAAGGTTGTTCATCAGTCATTTCCATCACTGTGGATTTTTCAGTTGTGAGTTCAGTAGTAGCCTGCTCAATTGTAGCTGTCGTAGGTTGCTCAGTTGTAGTTGTAAGGTGTTCTGTTGTAGGCTGCGATGTTGGAAGTTGTTCGGTCGTTGTTGTCTCTTCAGTTGTTACAAATTTCTCAGTAGAAAGTTGTATACTAGTTTGAGTCTGCTCCGTAGGGGCAAGTTGAGTAACTTCAGTAGTTACAGTTTGTGTAGGTAGCTCAGCCTCTGTAGTTTGAGTTTCTTGTTTAGAGTCTTCTCCTGATGTATGTGTTTCTTCTGACTCAACTTCGTCTGGTGCACAAGTAACAGAGTCATCTTCTGAAGATTCTGGTAGTTTCTCAGAATCTGGCTTTTCTGAATATTGTTCTTGTTCTTCTGTAGTAGGTTGCTTTGTAGTAGATGGTTCTATTTCTTCTTTAGAATTATAATCCGAGTCATATTCATCGGGCGCGCATGTTGATACTTCTACCGAAGTTTCTTCAGTAGACAGAGGATGGTCCGTAGTTTTTGACACTTCTGATTGAGTTACTGGTACTACTATTAATGGAGGTATATTTTCTGTTATAGGTTGCGCTATTGTAGTGGTAGGTTGCTGTGTAGTAGATGTTTCTAGTACTTCTTCAGAAACTTCATCAGATTCAAATTCATCAGGAGCGCAAGTTGATACTTCTACTGAGTCTTCAGCAGATAAAGGCTGGTCTTTAATTTCAGGTTCATCTGGTTTCTTTAGTACAGATTGGGTTACTGGTTCTTCTGTTGACGGTAGTAATGTTTCAGTAGGTTGCACTGTTA
The DNA here is from genome assembly GCA_932294325.1 of Allophyes oxyacanthae. NCBI lineage: Eukaryota > Metazoa > Arthropoda > Insecta > Lepidoptera > Noctuidae > Allophyes > Allophyes oxyacanthae. The sequence goes on along the minus strand of OW028639.1, from coordinate 5,089,531 downwards.
TAGTGGCAGGTTGCTCTGTAGCAGATGGTTTTTGATCTACTTTAGACAAATCTTCACCCGAGTCAAATTCATCGGGCGCACAGGTTGACACTTCTACCGAAATTTCTTCTGTAGACAGAGTTTGATCTGTAGTTTCTGGTACCGCTGGTACTGATTGGGTTACTGGTACTTCTGTTGATCGAGGTATATTTTCTGTTGTAAGTTGCGCTGTTGAAGCGGTGGGTTTCTCGGTAGTAGATGCTTCTTGATCTTCTGCAGATAAATCTTCACCCGAGTCTAATTCATCGGGCGCGCATGTCGATACTTCAGAATCTTCAGTAGACAAAGGTTGGTCTGAAGTTTTAGGTACCTCCTCTGGTACTGATTGGGTTACTGGTACTTCTGTTGATGGTGGTAATGATTTAGTAGGTTGCACTGGTTGCTCTGTAGTAGGTGGTTTTTGATCTTCTTCAGACAAATCTTCACCCGAGTCAAATTCATCGGGCGCGCATGTTGATACTTCTACCGAGTCTTCAGTAGACGAAGGTTGCTCTGTAGTTTCAGGTTGTTTCTCTTGGGTTACTGGTACTTCTGTTGATCCAGGTATATTTTCAGTTGTAGGTTGCACTGTTGTAGCGGCAGGCTTCTCTGTAATAGATGGTTCTATTTCTTCCTTAGAATCATACTCCGATTCATATTCATCAGGTGCGCATGTTGATACTTCTAACGAAGTTTGTTCAGTAGACAGAGGTCGATCTGTAGTTTCTGGTACCTCTGGTACTGATTGGGTAACCGGTACTTCTGTTGATGATGCTAATGTTTCAGTAGGTTGCACTGTTGTAGTGGCAGGTTGCTCTGTAGTAGATGGTTCTTGATCTTCTTTAGATAAATCTTCATACGAGTCTAATTCATCGGGCGCGCATGTTGATACTTCTACGGATTCTTCGCCAGACAAAGGTAGGTCTGAAGTTTCAGGTACCTCCTCTGGTACTGATTGGGTTACTTGTACACTTGTTGAAAGTGGTAATGATTCAGTAGATTCCACTGTTGTAGTGAGAGGTTGCTGTGTAGTAAATGTTTTTAGTTTTTCTTTAGAATCTTCATCTGATTCAAATTCATCAGGCGCGCAAGTTGATACTTCTACCGAAGTTTCTTCAGTAGACAGAGGTTGGTCCGTAGTTTCTACTGCCTCGTGTTGGGTTACTGGTACTGCTGTTGATGGAGCTATATTTTCTGTTCTTGGTTGCGCTGTTGTAGTAGCAGGTTGTTCTGTAGTAGATGGTTCTTGATCTTCTACAGATAAATATTCACGCGGATCAAATTCATCGGGCGCGCATGTTGATACTTCTACCGAAGTTTCTTCAGTAGACAGAGGTTCGATTGTAGTTTCTAGTACCTCGGGTTGGGTTACTACTGGTACTTCTGCTGATGGAGGTATATTTTCTGTTGTTGGTTGCGCTGTTGTAGTTGTAGGTTGCTGTGTAGTAGATTTTTCTAGTTCTTCTTTAGAAACTTCATCTGATTCAAATTCATCAGGCGCGCATGTTGATACTTCTACTGAGTCTTCAGCAGATAAAGGTTGATCAATAGTAACTGTTGGTAATATTTCAGTGGATTTCACTGTTGTAGTGGGAGGCTCCTCTGTAGATGGCTTTGATTCTTTAGAATCTGATTCCTCAGAAGAGAGAACTGACGAATCATCATCGAGTTCATCTGGCGAGCAAGTTGATACTTCTGCCAATGACTCTTCGGAAGGCAACACTTCTGAGGTTTCCGGTTGCTCAGTTATACGTTGCTTAGTTGGTTGTTCTGTGGTTGATGGTTGCTCAATCAATGTTTTCTCAGTTTCTACTACACTTGAACTTTGTGCATGAGCTTCTGAACTATATGAAGTTTCAAATTTAGTGCTGTCTGGTTGTTCATAATAAGTTGATGCATCGATAGTAACTTCTTCGGTAGTTGGCTGTAACGTTGTAGTTGGTATTTCCGTAATCATCTCTGTAGTTATTATTGGCTCAGATGTTGAAGTTATAATTTCAGTTGTTAGTTTCTCAGTTGTTTCTGGTTGTTCTGTCGTAGATTCATCCGTTGTTAGTAGTTGAGTAGTAGTTTCTAAAACCTCTTTTACTGTTGTTGGCTCTTCAGTTGTAATAGTCTCTGTGGTTATTTCTGTAGGCGCATCAGTTGATAAAGGTTGTTCTGTAGTTGTGGGTTGCGTTGGTTGCACAGTATCTGTAGTTGTCGAAAGAGTATCTGTGACTTCACTAGATTCTCCTGATTCTAAACCATCTGGTGGACAAGTTACTGATTCATCTTCTTTGGAATCATAGTATTCCTCATAAGAATCTGGATTTTCATTAGAATCAAAAAGATCTGAAGAATCCCTTTGTTCCGTTGTTGATGCAAATTGTTCAGTAATTGAAGTGACACCTTCAGTGGTCAATTCATCTATTTCTGCGTTAAGTTGCTCAGTTGTCGTATCAACTTCAATTGCTTGTTGCTCAGTTGTAATAATAACAGTATGTGTTTCCATATCGATTTCATCCAGAGTTGTAGTGAATTCTGAAGGTACCTCTGTGGTTACTTGTACTGTAGTGATGGGTTGAGAAGTTATTTCTGTAGTAGTAGGTTGCTCAGTCGTAATTTCTTCAGTAGTAATCATTGTCTCTGTCGTAGTGATTGCTGGTTGTTCTGTTGTCGTTAATTGTTCAGTGGTTGAAGATCGTTCTGTCGTTATAATTTGTTCAATTGTAGTAAAAGGTTCCTGAGTTGTATACTCTTCTGCGTTAGTTTTTTGTTCAGTAGTAAAAAGCTCCATTGTCGCTACTTCATCTGTCGATGTTGGTAACCCAGTCGGAGTAGTTATAGTTTCTGTAGTTGTAATTTGTTTAGATGTAGTAGATATTTGCTCTGTTGAAGTTGAAGGTTGGTCGGTAGTTGTTGGTTCACTAGCTAATCCTGTTGTCGTTACTTGTTCCGTTGTAGTAGATATCAGTTCTGTGGTGATTGGTTCTAAAGTCGTAGTTGTAGCTTGCTCTGTAGTCGAAGCCTGTTCAGTTGTAATAGTCTCTTCTGCTGCTGTCGTTGTAATCGGCTGGTTAGTCATTGTTGTTGGTTGTTTAGCTGTTGTAGTTATAGCCTCCTCGGTCATCGTAGCCTGCTCAGTTATTGTAGTAGTAATTTCCTCTGTAGTTGTAGCCTGCTCAGTTGTCGTAATCACTTCTGTTGTACTAGTAATTGGTTGTTCAGTTATTGTTGTCTCTTGTTCAGAAGTTGGTTGCTCAGTTGTCGTAGTTGTAGCTTCTTCTATAGTCGTAGCTTGCTCAGTTGTAGTAGTTATCGGTAACTCAGTAGTAGTAGTGTCTTGTTCAGTCGTTGGTTGCTCAGTTGTCGTAGTTGTAGCTTCTTCTGTAGTCGTAGCTTGCTCAGTTGTAGTAGTTGTCGGTAACTCAGTAGTCGTAGTGTCTTGTTCAGTCGTTGGTTGCTCAGTTGTCGTAGTTGTAGCTTCTTCTGTAGTCGTAGCTTGCTCAGTTGTAGTAGTTGTCGGTAACTCAGTGGTGGTTGCCTCTTGTTCAGTCGTTGGTTGCTCAGTTGTCGTAGTTGTTACTTCTTCTGTAGTCGTAGCTTGCTCAGTTGTAGTAGTTGTCGGTAACTTAGTGGTGGTTGTCTCTTGTTCAGTCGTTGGTTGCTCAGTTGTCGTAGTTGTAGCTTCTTCTGTAGTCGTAGCTTGTTCAGTTGTCGTAGTTGTAGCTTCTTCTGTAGTCGTAGCTTGTTCAGTTGTAGTAGTTGTCGGTAACTCAGTGGTGGTTGTCTCTTGTTCAGTCGTTGGTTGCTCAGTTGTCGTAGTTGTAGCTTCTTCTGTAGTCGTAGCTTGTTCAGTTGTAGTAGTTATCGGTAACTCAGTGGTCGTTGTCTCTTGTTCAGTCGTTGGTTGCTCAGCTGTCGGAGTTGTAGCTTCTTCTGTAGTTGTAGCCTGCGTAGTTGTAGTAGCTTCTTCAGTTGTAGTTGTAATTGGTTGTTCAGTACTCGTTGCCTCTTGTTTGGTTGTTGGTTGCTCAGTTGTAGTTGTAGCTTCTTCAGTAGTTGTATCTTGCTCAGTTACAGTAGTTGTCGATGGCTCAGTAGTCTTAACTTCTTGTTCAGTCATTGGTTGCTCAGTTGTCGTAGTTATAGCTTCTTCTGCTATCGTAGTTATTATTGATTGTTCAGTTAATGTAGTAAGTTGCTCAGTTGTAGTTTCTTCTGTAGTCATAGCCTGCTCAGTTGTCGTTTTCGCTTGTTCAGTCGTAGTAATCTCTTGTTCCGTAGTAGTAGTCGTAGGTTGATCAGTTGTAGTAATAACTTGTTCAGTTGTTAACACTTTTACCGTAGTAGGTCGAACAGTAGTAGCACTACTTTTCTCCAATATTTCATCAGAATAATCGTTATAATCTTCTTCACTAGAGTAATCCGCTTCTGTAGTAGTTGATGGCGTTGTTGTAGTGGTTGTCGTAGTTGAAGTAGATGTCGTAGAGCGATCGATTCTCGGTTTGTTTTGTTTTATATATTCTATCGCTCTTATCATGGCTGAAAATGAAAATTATTTATGGTCAGATAAGACATGGTACAGTTTTTTTAATTTTCTACTTCAGTTTTAAAATTAACTTACTTGGTTGGCCAGTCGCTCTCTTTAAATCTTTTAAAGCCTCAATGAAACCTGTAAATAAAAATGTTTAAAAAAGGAACTCGTATTTGATGGAACATGGTTTTAAAAAAGTAGTTTATCTACACTCATTTATATCGTAAAGTTCTAATTAAATAATTTAAAATAAAATAGTTCTAGGTCGCATGCGCGGCGCGCTAGGGTGCATGCGCGTTTACAGCTCTGAATTCCGGCGCCATTTTTGTTTATTTTCAATAATAATGGGTTAACTAGGTACCTATTGCATGAGTATAGATAAAGTAGTGTATGAAACTGCACATAACTAGGTATTAAAACACTCGTGTGATACTATTAAAAATCTCGCCTGTGGCACGATTTTTAAACGCACTCGTGTTTTAATACGTATTATGCAACAGTTTCATAAACTACTATTAAAGTTTCGAAACCAAATAGTAGTTTCAGAATCATGAATGGTGTGAATACCATAAATATACAGGATATGTATAGTAACGATAGCTACCCTAGTTATTAATAATAACTATTTTCCTACTCACTGTCAGTCGACGTATAGTCCTCAGTAACCATGACTGCTTCTTCTAAATCTGTTAAAAAAAACGAGAAAGTTATTAAAAAAAAATAAGCCATAGGGTATCTCTATAAATTATTCCTATATCGTTTGTGCGTTGACAAATACAAATCTTAATGCACAAACATCCTGAATCAGAACAACTATCTGTAGGGCGTTCATTTTAGAAGGCCATATATTTTTATAAGCCATACATTTTTGTAGGCCATACATTATCGTAGTCCATACATTTTTGTAGCCTATATATTTTTGTAGAAAACAGTTTTTTTTTTAATTCGCGATTTTTGTCTTTGTTTTACACATGTTCGCAATCTAAAAACGTTCCATTTTTTTAACTTATTATTAAAATTAGTCAAATAATGTGTTCGATTATTTGATTCATCGCAGAACGTCTTATTTTATTTTAAAATTGTACATTATAATGAAAAAACTCTCATGTAAAAAAAAAAAACTCGATATTGGGCCCTTTTTCGTTTCGATTCTTCAAATGTATTGTGGTGCACCGGATACTTACAGAATGCTTTGCTTATAGTGATGATGTTCTCGAAGAATTTAACGACATCTGAAATAAAAATTATATTGTAGGAAATAATGAACAGTTAAAAGTTTCTGAACCTCATTATACAAGGTGAGTCGGAAAGGACGATTTCCGTGTTGGTCCGATTGTAAAAGATGTTCATAATGAAGTAACGATAACCCCTTTCTGGGTTTTTATACACTTTCCGAATAACCTTAAATACAGTTAGAGATACAGAAACTAGAAAGAAAGAAAACATGATTAAAACACAAAAAAAAAAAATAGTACAGATGTCAAAGTAGATCGGTATTCAGAGAATTAACGACAAATATGTAGCGACATCTAGTGCTGCATGAAATAAACTACATCAGCGCCACCTATCAGAACATAGCGGCAACTCAGATCCTGCATTGCCATATGAACAATGTTCACGGCAAATAACCTATAAACTAATTAGATTCCAATAGGAAATCTAATAAGGATTTCAATTTCACAATTATAATTTTTTTTACATATTTTATTGTTTATTTACTCAATGCCCCCCGCCATTTTCATTTTGGAAAATCGTCCGAGTCAGCGGAGGCAGTCTGTCAAAAATTTCCCGGCACAAGGGGCTAATAGGGTTTGTTAGTTGCCTGCCTTTATTAAAAACTCTTTTGATGTGTGTAGGAAATCATATTTACCCATCTCAGTAATATCAAATATAATTTGGATGACGTCGAAGAAATCTGAAAAAAAAAGAAATCACTTTATTTTCACTTATATTTGAATTAATTATAGTAGTAAACTCAAACTCTTTATTGCTTTCATGTGTCTCTAGTTACAGGTGTTATATTTTTATAGGTTTCAACATGAAACCCCGTAAGGGTACAGCAACTTATAACTATGTACTTAGCTATAATAATTATGTATAAGTAGGATCAAACGATAAATTTAAATTACTAGTGGTATTTAAATTATATTGAATTGCAAGTATAGTATGTATTTTATTTTAAGTATCATGTATTTTTATTTTAATAGTTTTATGTTATATTTGTATATAAATTTATAGTAAGTACCTATTCATGATTATACCGAAGATGTTATTTTTCTTCCCTGTTTTTTTAAGAAAATAATTAATATTAGCAGCAGCATCAACAGATGTAAAAAAATATGGACCAGCAACAACCCTGATTTGTATGTTAGGAGTAATCTGTAGAACTAGTTACTGAACAGATTCTAAAATCTATCCTTAAGTAATATAGGCTATATATTTTTTTTTGATAAAGATAAGCGCGGGCGAATCCGCGGGTAAAAACTAGTTTAAAATAAATATAGTTCTATTCTTTATATAACTCTATGGCTACTTACCATCCATCCCACAGATCTTATTCAGCATAGAGTTGGCAACCCGAATGTTTGTGGTATTGGTAATCCGGAGTATGGTTTCCAAAAACACCATTATTTCTACACTGGTATACTTGTACACTTTGTCAAAGAATACGAAGATATCTGGAACAAGACAATAATTTGTTAATTTAGAATATTATAATAATAAGTATTTTTTCATCATCTTAATGATGAAACATTCGGGGCGGGAAATCCAAATTTATCCAGTTTTTGTATTTTTACTTAAGTTAAGTATTATTAAGTTACATTAGATAAGAATCCAATAACATTCTATATTATTTACCCATTTAAATTTTATTATCAAAACACATTTTTTTTATTAAGTAAGTAATAAATAAGTAGTACAATAAACAATATTAAAGAGAAATAATTCAATAAATAAGAAAGATACTTACCCCTTATCGATGTAACAGTGATCATAACTTGCCATGCTTCTTGAACCGCTGAAAACAAAATATTTATTATTATTAATATTAATTTCATTCCATTACAGTACCACTGGTGAGCCATCTTCTCAGAATACTCGATTTTAAGCCTGAGTCCACCACGCTGGCTTCGTGCAGGTTGGCGGACTACTAGGTTCACCATCGACAACTTTTTGCAAGTCTTCTTAAACCCATATTCTACGATAGCCCCTTCTCGTTTTGCTATATGACGTTAGAAAGTGACGGATATATTTAATACCTCTGGGTTTTACTACCCTCGCTTTAAACCATCTTTCGTAATAAGGCGGTAGAAGTTTTAACTTTGTCCAAATATACTCGATTACTCACACTTGGTACCGGTGATCGACATCAACCTTTTGAAGAAGTCTATGATGTCCTCGTGGCCAGACTTGACGCGGAGCTGCTCCAGAATGTCCAGAAGAGTCACTGAAATTATATTAGAACATTAGACAAGGCAATGTTCCATGCTAGCATTAATATTCCAACTTATATGTACACCTGCATTATAAGCAAATAAATGATTTCTTTCTTTCTTTCTTTAGCTAGTAGCTAGGTAGTAAACAGAGTATCCCCCCCCCTAGTTGAAGGATAGGTCGTAATGGATTCTCACTACGCTATTAAAACAAAAACATAGTAATTAAAGAGTATGCGAGCGGGAAAAGTTTAAATTTAGAAGACAAGGCGTTTATCATAGTAATATTATAAAGAGAGAAGTCCTGATTGACTGACTGACTGACTGACTGACTGACTGACTTATCATCAACGCACAGCCGAAACTACTGAAGCTAGAGTCACGAAATTTGGAGAGTAGGTCCCTTTTGTATTGTAGGCAAGCAATAAGGGATTTTTGAAAATTCAGCCCCTAAAGGGGGGAAAAAGGGGGTGAAAGTTTGTATGGGAGTCCCTTCATTTTTGAAGTGAGAAAGATGAAAATTGGGATTTACGCTTTTGGTTACAAATAAAGAAACACTTGATTCTGCGTTTTTGGAAATTCATCCCCTAAAGAGGCGAAATAGGGGTGAAAATTATTTTTGCAGTGTAAAACGTGAATATTGGGATTGTTTTTGAAGTGAGAATTGGTGTTTCGGCTTTTGGTTAGAAATAAAGACACACGTGTTACCGCGTTATTTATTATAAAATTATTAATAGTATTTTATTCGCTAGGTGAACGTTTCGATATCGATATAAAGTTTTTAACAAAAAAAAAAACATACGCGTCGAATTGAGAATCTCCTCCTTTTTTTTGAAGTCAGTTAAAAGTTAACGAAATGTGTTTGAACACACTTAACTTTTCAACTATTTATAAGTATTTTGTGTTTTCTTTTTATGCTCTTTCTACAAAGATTTTTTAATATCTCATAAAATAATAACGGATTTTGCTTGAGTACACCTAACGTACCCGGTACAGGTATTTTATATTTTGTTTCACTGCAAATAAACATTTTTTTTTCTGGAGTGGACTTGGCCCTTATGTCATGGGACCGCAGGCAGTAAAGAAAGTCTATCTTCACTTACTATCCTTAGCCGTAAGACTCTTGATTACCATCCCCGCTTCCTTGATATTCTTCGTCTGTGTGATATCCAGCAAGGAGTTGAGAAAGTACAGCGCGTCTTGTCTCTTGGTCACTTTGTTGATTTTGTGGATAATGTTCACTATGTCTGTGGAATTAAACGTAAACAAAACATAATATTAGCGCCCTAGTCATTCAGTACATACACATTCAGTAGTTCATTAGTTGGTAGTAGTATTCAGCCGAATATGGTTGACTGGAAGCCGACCGCAGTAACAGGATGGGCAGATTAGCGCCCCAGATATTATCAGTATTCTCACAGCATACTGACAGTAAGTTGTCTGTCTCATAATTATATTTCGATTTAGAAACATCAAAGTACTGAGGGTTTTATTTGAATATACTGACAGTGTTTGGGGCGCTAAAGTGAATATGATAATAAATTCAGTCAGAGAAGTACATTTGAAGTTTTGAGTTTGGTACAGTGTTGGTTATTTTATTTAAATCACTATTGCCCCAACATTAAATTTATGGAATGTAATCTGTGGCTATACTTCCCTTCGAATTTGGGTGACGGCCCAATACACAAGCATATTATTATGTCCACCGTTTTATTTTACTCTTCCTCGGCACCACTACTACCAGCACCTCAATCAGCACCCAACACTACAATTATTAGCGGATTGGGGCCCGCGTGCTTGTTTGTCCCATATAATCTATAGGGTCAGGTCCGCATGCGTGAGTTAACACGCTGCGGGCCACAAGCAGGACAGGAAATCTACGTATGAAACGATACAGACACAACGGGTCAGACACGTGGGCGAGCGCAAATTCGCATTATAAGAAAAAGGCTCTTAGTGCACTACGCTGGCCTTGTGCGAGTTATCGGAGTACACACACAATAGACAACTTTTTGGAGCCATCTGAAGTTTCGTGTGCGAGTGACATCCATGACAAGAGAGATATTTCTAAGATTTGAGTATTTTTAAAACGCTTTTATTAGCTTCACCTGTAACTAACTATGTAAAAAAATCTTGGAATATAAATTTGACCCACTTTTTTAATTTGAGCTGAAATTTTGCATACACGTTTAGTTTGGATGACAAAAGCGTTTTCTTTAGTTTTTTTAAACTATAATATTTATTTATTTTATTTAACAATTAATGCACACATAAAATACATGAGAAATATGAAGTAGGAGCATAAAGTACAAAGGTACTGCTTATTTCTAAAGAAATCTCTGAAATAATATTCTGCTATTATACTTACTGTCAGTGCCAAAGACATCTTTAAATATTTGTTGAACTTGCAGTAAGCTGTCGCAGCCGCCGATCTTGTAGAAATTCTCTATAATCACTCGTAGACCTGAAAAACGTTAAGTTTGTTGGGTTTAACAACTCTATTTGACTAACGAAGGAGTGGGTTCACTAATAATAATTATTCCTTTCTTTTTGCCTTCGATCGGCAATTCTGCGCCATAGCAATTGAGCTATTATCGCTTTCAGTAATGATTTTTAAGTAAAGTAAAAATAAGGAAAATATTCAGTTAAGTATACATATTTTTAAAGTACTTACTTCCTCTACTCAAAGCCTGCGTTAACTCCTCCAAAGCGTACTTCGTTTCTAGAAAAAAATTAAATCCATCATATAGGTTAAAATTTCATTGGCATGTGTGGAAAATTCGCTAACGTGTCTCTATTTTGCAGAAATAATTTGATAACCTTTGTTATAAAAATATTTTCGCAAAATTGCTAACATAGGTCACTACAATTTAACAATACTTATTAAAAAAAATACGCATCAATAAAAAAATAAAAAAATCAACAATGCATTACTTATATGCATAGAATTTAATTTAAAAAATAAGACTTCTAAAAGTGCGTTGAAGTTAGTGTTAACGCCAATTTTTGTTAGGTATAATCACTTACGCGTCTGCTTAGTGACAGTTCTGAGCAATATAATACTCTCGGCCAGTGAGTTGGTCTTTAGTAATTTGTTGATGGCTCTTATGGCGTCGCCGATATCTGTGGAAAGTAAAATATGACATAAGTAAGTACTGCAACAACAAAATCAGCAAAAATAAAGAATTTTCGGAAAAATAGCGCCCCAAACTCTGTCAGTATACCTACTATAGATATAAATAAAGTCGACCGCCGAGTCTGTCTGTTGGTTCGTTTTTTTTTTACTTTTGAAACTCATTTTGAGCATTTCTTCGGAATGTTTAATGAGAAAACTTTGTACCCCTTTTTAAGCATATTGCGCGCATTTGGCATAGTTAAAGTTTATATGGAGAAGGAGCACAGAAAGCTAAAATTACGGTCGAATTTCGACCACAAGGCGACCACTAGTAGCTATGTATTATATTTTCATTTATCTATACTAATATTATAAAGAGATAAGATTTGATTGTTTGTTTGTAATGGATAAAATCAAAAACTACTGGATCCATTTTAAAAATTCTTTCACCAGTAGAATGCTATATTATCACTGAGTAACATAGGCTATAATTTATAAAATAGCACGCGGGCGAAGCTGCTGGCGGAGGCTAGAAATATAATATATAGAAATTAATAAAATAAAATATTCAATCTTAAACTAGGTAGGTCAGGTTTATTATTTAAAAGTTCTGAGTTTTGTTATGTTGTGACACTGCATTGCATTCTGATGCAGACTATCCTATAATTTATATTTATTTTATTAATATATTATAGTAGTTCCATATATAGAAATAATTACAAAATACTGATAGTGTCTGGGCCGATTATGAATTGTTAATTAAAATTAATTTAGTATCAAAAATATCTTTCATACAACCTACCAACAGTTCTTGTTCCTAATATCAGAAGATTGAAAGCTCCTTTCATATCTGGAATAAATAAAAATTAATTAATTAAATACAAGGGCTCGAAGTGACATGGCTACAATAGATCAGTCTATCTGTGAGGTAAAGCCGTACTTGCCGCGGTCAGTCCTTGGATGGGTGACCGTTCTATACAAATCGAGTACCTCGACCCCCAGCCGGCAATCTCGAAGAGTGTGACAATCGGTATTACCTTGGGTGTCAAAGTCAGTATCTTCCAGTAAATTGGGTGGCGGATATAAGTTGGCACTCGCTCTGTGTAAACGTGTATCCTACTTTCAGTCTAGATTCTCAATCAATCATCTTACCTATTTCAGGCAGCAGTACTTTAAGTAGCTTCGGGAACTCAGCCGAGCCGAGCCCATTAGTCAGCTTCAATATCTCCAACTTCACACCTTCCAGCCCTGAAATATTAACAAAAGTGGTAAATAATACACAGTTAAGTAATTGACATGGTTTGTTTAAACGTCAACTTAATTCCCGATTTACAGAATGTTTCATCGTTATCCTGTGTTTCATGAAGTAGGTAGGTGTAACATAACATAACATAACAATTAACATAAATCGACTTTATTGTACACCTTAAAACAAAACACACAAAAAAATTAAACATTATAAAAAGGAAAAATAAAAGTACAATCGGCGGTCTTATCGTAATAATTGCGGTGTAATCAAGTTGGTACTTAACAGCTAGAAAATAAACAAGTTCTTGGTTCGAATGGAACTTTCAAAGTTAAAATATCTATACTGAAACAGCTTAATGACTAAAAGTAGAAATAAACTAGTTATTGCTGTATACAACCGAGTAACTTGGGTCGGAGCCTGCAAACTTCGTTTTATCAGTGCTTTTCCTTTAATATTTTATTTTTTACTATTTAAAGTAAGTACAAAGGATTTTTTTTGGCGATTTGGTAAATTAAAAAAGACAGGGACTTTATTTAAGACTTACCGTTAGTGTGAGCTACATGCTTGAAGAAATCAGCAATTTCGTGTGGATCTGAAAACATCAAATTCAAATTGTACATAAAATAACAAACAATCGGCTTGTGAAGCGCGTTACTGAGGTGAATAGGTTACAGAAAAAAATTGCCTATAGTACAGATAGGATGATAAATTATTTTCCCGTGACGTTAAAGCCGATGTTTCGCGCCCCTGCCGTCCGTCTTGGACTTCGTTGGACCAAACACGGTGCGGGCGCGTTTATTAAGCGCTCCAGACACTGATAGTACTAATTTCAAATTATATCCACAGTATTTTGACGTTTCTAAATGTAAAAATGTAACGTCAAAATACTGTGTATATTTATTTATTTATTTATTTATACTATATGCACTGAGTACAGAGGCGGACTTAATGCCGTAGGCATTTTCTACCAGTCAACCTAAGGGTGATGCAGAGAAAAAAGTATGGTAGGTGCACGGACAAGATAATATACTGACAGCATTTAGGGCGCTAAAATGTATAATACGACAGTGTCTAAATTTTAGGTAGATTCGCGGTGGGGGGGGTGGGCACACGCCTACTATTGGCTCAGCTAAGCATTATGGTGCGTATTATGGGCCTGCGTGACTGACATCTCGCGTCACACCCGCACCGCGCAAATTCTTCATAAACTCTAGCACCAACGGTCTCAGTTATGCAGTCGTATTATAGTTCTAGTTTCTGTTGTATGTACTCAATACTCAATATTTACTCAATACTCAATTTGTAGTTACTCACTTTTCTCTCCGGAAATCTTTTGAAGACTCTCGTAAACGCCATCAAAGTCATCGTGTCCTATCAATGGTTTCATTATTGCAAAAGCCTGTAAGACATCTGAAAAACATAAAAATTTGAATGTTAAATTGTTTAGACATAATATTAATAATATAAAAAAATAATTGAATCTTACCATTTTCATTTGTTATTTGTCTCAGGAGCTCCACAATTATATTAATACCTGTAAAAAAATCAAGATTAATACCTAAGCAAGTCATAAAAACAAAACTTTTGACCTCACTAGTTTCATTTTAAACAATGTCACCGTTTCTCTTTCTGACGTATAGCGGTATCTCTCTCGGTTGAGTAATAGATTCCGGTAAAAACCCTACCATACCACCATGTGGCCATGTCGTACATAAGTATTTTTGGTAAGTAGTCTCCAAAGATGATTATTAGAAAATTAAAATCGAATTTTACCGTAAAATATCCTAATTGAAAGTTATTTTAATTTTGTACGTACTAAATCTACTTTAGATTGATTTTAACGGTACGTAAACTGTATGAATGTATTTTTTTGTTTGCGATATATTATACAACAATTTCTAAGGTGATCAAAAAAGTACTCGATACTGAGTGATATCGATTCTTTTGGTACGATACTTTTATCGGTATCGATACTTTCTTCTGCGATATCGATATCGAATAGGTATCGATACTTTTGAATTTTTGCGAATCCCTACTGATACCCGCCTCCACCCACCTCTTGCCCCGCAGGGGCCGCAGGCGATACCTATGCTAGTTATGTTGGACTACAGTACTTACTTGGAGACTCGTCCATAAGCTTCAGGAAGTCCACCACGAACTTCCAGTTCCTAGACCCTTTGGCCTTCCTCAGAAAGTCAAATACTTTGGTCTCATCTGTGGATAAAAATAAAAATTTATAAAAAAAAATCTTAATAAAACGTTGTGCTAAATTTCTCCTGTATAAACATACCACTCACACCTACCCACCCACCTGGAACAACTATCTGCAGATCATAGAAATATTTGCTTCGTACTGGGATTATTGAACCCGCGGAAAGTAGCGCAGTAAGCTAATCGCTTAACCACTGTGCCTACCGTGTCGTCAAAATAATAAATCTAGCCAATTACTGTCCCACTGCTGGGCACGGGCCTCTTCTCAGAATGAGAAGGGTTAGGGCTTTAGTCCACCACGCTGGCCTGGGGGCTTAGGTACTACGAGGTCTTATTGCAAGGCTGAAATTGAACTGTTCGGACATTTCCAGAATAAGCGGACCTTTCATTGTACGAAAAGCCTATACAGTGCGAGGTCAGCTCATACTGGAAATATCTGGGCAGGTCAATTTCAGCCCTGCTTTTGAGTTCGTGGTAAGCCCACTGGTGCGGGCGGACTACACATACCGTGGACAAACGTGTAGATATAATAGGTAATAGATATTAAAATTATATTTCGTGTTTTGGTAAGACATTTATTAGATATTTACCGGTTAGTCCTGTGATGTTTTCAATGTATTTTACAGCGGAGGTCTCGTCTGAAATTGAACAATTAAAATAATTATATTTAAAAAATTAAGTATTTTTTGGTAGGTACACGCCACATCAGCTAGAAAATTCTACAGTGTTTTTAAAAGTAGGTACCTACCAATCATAGAAATAATAAGTAGGCTACAACTAGTTAATAAGTCTATGGTACCTACCAATAGATTTTACTGTCTATTCTGTGGCCCCACTTCCACGCCCCACTGTCTGTATTTTGCATAGACTTATTAACACTTATTAGACTTATTATTAAGTAACTTATTATTTCTATGGTATTTTGGAGTACTTATAATACGTCTATAGTATTATAAAAGAAAGAAAGAAAATAAATTTATTCGGACTAGGACTATAATATAGACGAAATAAAGCAAGGAGAAAAAAAAATTGGCATTTAAAGAGATGAATAAAAAACACATTTTCACAGTGTTTTGATTGACATTTCAAAAGAGCGTGATAAAAATATTACCAGCCATATTTTAAGGAGGCAATCTGGTCCGTGAAACTGAACAACTTCCCCAACGAACATAGGTCGAAAATTCACCTTCTCATTTTTTTTTTTTATTTATTTGTTTGAAGAGGTAGGGTACTAAGCCCCTTTGTCACTGCGACCTGCGAAGATCTATTGTGACGCCTCAGCTTCTCATACAATGTGAGTGACATTCATGATCAGTCACTATAATTAACGTAAGCAAATATTGAAACAAAAACACACATTTAATTCATGATAACTACTTAAAAAAATACACGCAGTATTTTAACATTATGATGAAACAAAAACGTGCGTTGCGTAATATTAAACAAAAATGCGATAGAATTTTGTATTTTTTTATTCAAAAGCTTACGTTAACGTTACAGATACGTCAAAATTAATGTTCGGCCCTCAGATTACCGCTTACGGTCCACAAACTCCCCAGTAACACTCCTGTCTGTTAGCTGGAAAGGTTAGGAGGGATGACGAAATCAGCTAATCTCTGCCAGTAGCGTTTCGAACATATATTTTTCCAGCATTTTTATTTAAACAACTGCTGTAAAACCTACGTAAATTGTCCTCGGTGACCATTTGTTTAAACTGTGCTTAGCAAATAGAATAGTTTATAATAAAGGTTTGATTATCGCTAATTTTAATAATTGTGAATGTTAATTAGGTTTTGAAATTGGTCTTTTTAAAATTAACAGTTTGGTGGGTTTTATTAGCTTATTAATTGGGTTTTGTTCTTTTTTAATAATTCGCAGAATATATAGTTATTATTTATACAGTACATGCATAATAATTACGGAAATGTGATGCTTTTAAGTCTTTTTTTATAGAATAGATCTTTATTTCATGTAAACCAGATACAGGCACTTATGAAATGTCGAGACTCTAGGTGCGCGGTTCCAAATATGTAGTAAGTAGGTCCTATTAGGTATCATCCTATTATGGTAGGTAATAGTATCTAGATCTTACTGACGTCTCTACGCACTACTTTTGAGAATTAATTAATTGTTTTGTTTGTTTTTTTTTTAAAACGGTTCCCCTCACTATGATTTGTTCTGTATTGAGGGTCCAGTTTCAAACTTGCACACACACCCAGACCCGAAACAACTATCTGTAGGGCATACAAATATTTGTTCCGTGCGGGTATCGAACCCGCGGCACGTAGCGCAGAAAGCTAATCGTTAAGCCACTGCACCATTCATGTCGTCAACTTATGGTCCTATTTTTTTTTTATAGTACCTACTCATCTTTATGAACAACTTTTACCATGGAAACAACCCGGAAATCAGGAAAAAATCAGCTCTTCCATACATTTAGTCGAATAAAATTGAATTATTTATATGAAACAGCAGATTTTTTTGCGATTTCAGCGTTGGTCCCATATTAAAAGTTGTTCGTAATGATGAGTAGGTACAATAATCCCTTAAAAGGACCTTTGCTAATAAAGTAGGACCATAAAGACGGGCTGCATGTCAACTGCATCACTATGTCAGTGCAACTACAGCATAATTCTTCTATTTTTAACACGCTTTTATTAGCTTCACTTGTAACTAACTAACTAACTATGTTAAGAAAATCTTGGAAGTTAAATTTGACCTACTTCCCGGTTTCCGATTGAGCTGAAATTTTGCATACACGTTCAGTTCGGATGACTAAAGCGTGTTATATCGTTTTTTTAAACTATATTATTTTATTATTTAAATATGAATATTTGTGACATTTTTAATAATCATTGACCGTGAATTGTATTAAAATCATAAATTACTTAGTTATTACGAAACTTTCATGCATGTGTTTTTTTTCCTTGTCTTCTAGCTTCGCACTGCTTGTGTTTTCATTTGTTTATGTGTTTTTTTTACGTTTATTAAGTTTTATCGTATTTTTTTTTCTTTTCACCTAAAATTTTTGTGTGCTGAGGTTTAATTTGAAATTTTTACTGTCATATTTTACTGTTATTTTATCATGTAACGTTCAAATACGATTGTAAAATTATTTAAATGAAAAAAAAAATTGCCGACTGTTTATGCATCCACGGAAAGCCGTGCAGTTAACGTGCAATTTGAATGCAGTAGAGGTATATTATAATCTAGTTATAAGATTATTTACGAAGCGTGATTTTAAAATGTGAACTCACCACGATGTCCAGTCAGTTGATGTAGCAATTCACTGCATTCTTTAAGACCTGAAAATTATAAAAAAATTATAATAATAAATTCTGTCGTAAAAGTATTAGGTACCTGTACAGCAACTTTTACAGCAAGAAAAACGCAGACACCGCAAAAAAAAAACTGCCGTTCATTTAGTTGAGTAATATTGATTTATTTGTATGAAACAACAGATTTTTTTTTGCCGATATCAGGTTCGGTTCCATATAAAAGTTGTTTTTTCCGACCGTGTGTAAGTTTAATAAACATCGTTGTGCTTGTAAGAAGATATTTATAAAATCTTAAAAGGAAATACTAATGCTTGCAGTTCATTGACCTTAGCAGTAACTAGGTACCTACTACCTAGTATACTTTTTTCTTCAATATAGTCTACGAACTTAATACCTTTCCATAAGTTCTGTTAAATCAATGAATTTTGTATAATTATTGTGACGGGCTGATTTTTCAATCGCCAAATAATGTTTTATCCAACGAATTTAACACTTGACAGATTTTGTATAGGAAAGCTGTCAAAAATTCAAATTTATTCCCTCGGATAAAGTTATCTGGGCGATTGGAAAATCAGCCCTTAGTAGACTGGCAATTCCTAAATATTTTCTAAGTTACTTTTTGCAGCAGAATCACCCGATTTTGCGTTCGTCTCCTGCCTTTTGCTTACAAAAAGCTAATAACGAACGCGATAACGCTTAGACCTTTCAAAATGTCAAAATATACTTTAGGCTTAGACTAGATCGTAGACTATGATCGTAGTATAGTGCCACAAACTTATCTGATCCGCTACCTAATCACGATGCACGCTCGTAATCGGAATCGACTCAATTTTGACACTACAAAAGTGTCCATTGCATTGCTCAAATTGTCGGGCGGAGTGGTTTTAAAAGCATACCGCGCAATGTAGTTTGTTGGACTGTCAAAATTGAATCGATTCGGGGAGCCCTACTTATTATTTCTATGATCGATTCCGATTGCGAGTGTGTATCGTGATTACTCTGCCGGTCGTGGCGTCGCTGCCGTCGTTTTTACCAATGTCATCTACCTACAAAAATGACATAATAATGAAGTCATTTTTGTTCCGTAGCGACTTTAGTTCCAATTTTGGTCACCGGGTCAGATAAGTTTGTGGCACTTTACCTACTGTCGGTATATTGACAATAATGAATACCGTGAAATACTGACAGTGGAAGCGTTCGACACTTTTTATTACATTGTACATACAAAATAGCCCTGTATGGTTTATGTTTACACTGTATTATTATGTAGTATATATTGTAGTCTAGGTGTTAAAAAAAAATTGCAGACTTGAATTCATTTTAATTCGCCTTTCACGACACCCGCGGGTGTAGTGGCTGGGTGTCCTATTATTTGCCGAAAGGCCAAAATAATTACAATTAACGAATACAACTGAAGTGAACTTAAATATATTAATATAAATACGTATAATAATATAAATATACAGGGTGTAAGTGACATCGTACCGAAAACTCATATCATGGATTCAGAAGATGATTGTGGACCCTGCATCGTTAAAATTTTGTGTCGATCTTATCAAATTTTTTACGATTTTGTTTGCAGATTTTATAACTAGGTACCTAAAACATCTGCGAACAAAATCGTAAAATTTTTGATAAGATCGAAGAAATTTTTTCACTACGATGCGGTGTCTAGAATCGTCTTCTGAATCTATGGTATGAGTTTTCGTTACGATGACGCTTACACGCTGTATAATATATGTGTAATATCTTAAATTGGCTAATTAGTCATTATTTTGAATTGTATTTTAACCATAGAAATATGTATTTTAAATTAAAGGTGTTGACGGGTAATGGGAATTACCAATAAATTGATTCATAATTTATAATGCTTTTAAGTTCTATTATATAGGTAATATTTAAAGCACTTTTTTATGTAGATATAGGTGAGTACTAGGAAATATACTAAAGTATATTTAGAAGTTACCTATTTAGTATAACAAAATACTTTAAAAAGTTATAAACTTACCGCTGACACCCAAGATTCCTCTTAAATCTTCAGAAATTACATGTTCTGGATCTGTAAAATTAAAACAATTGGTGTAGAACTTATCGAAAAGTAGGTATTAGTTATTATGTAATTTAAAAATTACATGTCATATTTATTTAGAGCTGTTTAATTATAAGGGTTGAGTTTATGGCTACTACACAACTACGCGTATATTATGAAGGGTGTAATAAGTCCCTTCGTAACAATTAAGTGTACGCGTAGTTAGTCTTTGTAGTTTCTGACAATGGTAGGAACCGGAACCCACAGTATAGAATAGAATAGATCTTCATTTCACGTAAACCAGATACAGGTACTTATGAAATGTCGAGACTCTAGGTTCACGGTTCCAAATAGTAGATCCTATGGAGAAGAACCGGCAAGTAACTCCATGGTAACTCTTTTCAAATAAATATAGATTACAATCTTTATCAGTACAATGACATTAGGATCGCTAATTATGGATATAGCAGACAGTTTGCGACATATCGTTTAACATATCTTTGATAATACGTACTGTAATACGTATTTGCCGGTAGCGACGCGACAGCCACCGCTTACGGGTTGGCCCTTGCGGACAAAAAACGAACTAAAAAGTGCATACTTGGCGCTGCAAACGCGACAAGTAGCCACAGGCGGTCGAATGCCGTACTTATTACGAATATGTTCGACAGTTCAAAACCGATCGCGCTCCATCTGCTGTCGCGTGGCTGACGGGTGATTTTTACGTAATTAGGGTGCCGGCCGAACACAATGCATTCTAGCCTTACGTCAGCAATGCATCTGTCATCTCTACGTTGCATGTTCATGGCCTGCGGTCATGGCTTAGGGTCAATTCATGCTAGCGCAGAGTCGAAGCGCATCGAAGCGTTAATTTAAAATTTAATATAGCAAATCCACCCTTATCTCAACAAAGTAATGCGTAATGCTCATATTTCTTCTGATATAAAAAAAATACGCGCGCATTCTACGGAATACGCGCATCTGCGAGCGACCAACGCTGATTGGTGCGCGAAATTGACCTACGTCACTGCCGATGTACGAGAATTTAACGGTTCGATGTGCTTCGATTCTGCGCTAACTTGTACTTTTTTTACCGATCATGAAGATAGGAGTCCCAACTATATGATAGGTAATTTTTTTACAAGTTAGCTTAAAGTTTAGGCTCTCACGATCGTATTGAAGTTTAATACCAGTGTCGATGTTCATTACAATCATAGTTACGCCGTAGACCCGCTGTTCGTTTGTCTTCCGCTAATATAAAATCGATAAAGTCGACAAAGTCACTCACTGTCCTCCTTCCTCCTGTTTCGATGCCTTCGTCTTCCATGCCATTCTTCGGTCTTCTCCTCAGAGTCGTAGTCGGAGAAGTCGCGGTCGTGTTTTCGGGTCTGGTGATCATCATGCTCTGATTTTCTGCGGTGATGTTTTTCTTTTTCGGTATCATGATTGGCTGGTAGAAAAAAAAACTTTTTTACTATAATTTAATACTATTATATTTATTTATTAATACTATTTATAATTCTTATAATTTATTCTTA
Source organism: Allophyes oxyacanthae (assembly GCA_932294325.1). Lineage (NCBI taxonomy): Eukaryota > Metazoa > Arthropoda > Insecta > Lepidoptera > Noctuidae > Allophyes > Allophyes oxyacanthae. The sequence continues at coordinate 5,068,140 of OW028639.1, read as the reverse complement.
TATTGATTCATCTTGACATAATATTACTATTTATGACTGGGTATTTTGTTTTTACGCTCTCTGGGATTTAAACATTTATTAAAATAAATGTTTAATTTTAATTAATTTTTAATTTATTTGTAAATATTTGTAAATATTTAGTCTATGTATGTTTATAAATTGTTATATTTTTCAGTAACCCTTTTCTTGACGCCCAGGAATGAAAATAAATTAAAATAATATATTATTATCTCATTAATTATCCTACTGGCATGCTTGAATTATATTCTCTAGAATAGTTGCACGCAATTGTCATGGTAGAATGTATGATCTACTTATATTATTAACATCTTTTTTGTACTACATTCTTGCAATAAATGATTATGATTAACTATGATAATATTCTATATTTTTTTCGTTTTCTCTTGTTTCTTGGGTGAAGTTTATAGAAAGAATAAAAAGAATATCTATCTTTAGGCCATAAAAACGTTTGTTCCGTGCGGGAATCGAACCTGCGACCCGTAGAGCAGAAGCCTAAATCTCGTAATTAAAAATGTTCGAAATATAGTTTCGATCTCGTTTCGATCTCGTTCCGATCTAGTATCAATATCATAAATGTCATAAATGGTATTCTCTTACACTAACAAACAATGTCAAACGTGAAATTATATTGTAGGTGGTAGATAATGAGGTCGAAAGTTGATTGAAGCCAAATCGAACCCTAGACCCGAAAGGCCTACCTATCTTCAGCTGCAGCCGCAAAGACATTCAACCGGCGCAAATATACCTTATTAGTAGTTATATAAACTCACTTATATATTTGAGCCGTTTGGTGTCGAAACGCTCGGCGGGTCTACCGCGTAACTAAAATTGTAATAAACATCGACATCGGTATTAAACTTCAATACGATCGTGAGAGCCTAAACTTTGAGCTAACTTGTATTTTTTTTACCGATCATGAAGATAGGAGTCCCACCTATATGATAGGTATTTTTTTACAAGTAAGCTCAAAGTTTAAGCTCTCACGATCGTATTGAAGTTTAATACCGATGTCGATGTTCATTACAATTTTAGTTCCGCGGTAGACCCGCGGGTCATGGGGACCGAATGCATGTCTCCTATTCTGAGATATTGCAAAACGGTTGGTCGACGCTACGCGTGACCCGAGGGCTGGCATATATTTGAAATTAATTCTATACCATTCATAGAGCCTAGCTTTAAAATATTTTGGATTATTAAAATAAAACGTTATAAAATAGCATCTTACCTGAATGTTCGGCGGCTGTTAGCGTCACTTGTACCTAGAATAAAATATTATAGTTTAAAAAAACTATAGAACACGCTTTAGTCATTCAAACTGAACGTGTATGCAAAATTTCAGCTCAATCGGAAACCGGGAAGTGGGTCAAATTTAACTTCCAAGATTTTCTTACATAGTTAGTTACAGGTGAAGCTAATAAAAGCGTGTTAAAAAAAGCATATCTTCTATTCTTCAAAATGTGCGTTTTATGACGCTTCGTCAACGAAACGTTGGCTACGTTCAGTAATTCATTTTTCGGTGTGAAAGTGCGAATGTCACTAGCTCATCGGGAATAATTGAACGGCTTCGAGCGATCCACAGCTGCGTTACGTACCTAACAACCATCACTATCACTACACAGTATAAAACAAAGTCGCTTCCCGCTGTCTGTCCCTTGTATGCTTAGATCTTTAAAACTACGCAACGGATTTTGATGCGGTTTTTTTAATAGATAGAGTGATTCAAGAGGAAGGTTACTCAGCATTTGTTGGGCATAAGAACACCCAGCACTGATTTTCAGGCACCCTGATACACGGATGGAAGAAATTTATGCAGGTATATTTTTATATTTATGTGTATTTGTTTGAAGTATGTATGTATTTTACTTATATTTATATTAATAAATTTAATTAGTAGGTTTGATCTATTCTTGATCGCTATCTACATTTCGTGTTTTAAATTCTCCTCTCGCAAGTCTGCTGGAAGAGGTTTCTTTTGTGAAATAAGCACTGTAATGTAATTGTAGGTACCTACTTTGTTCTCCTATTATATGTTTTCTGTCTTTTCATGTTTGTACATAAATTAATAAAAAGAAACAAATATTCATATATCTACCTATATATTAATATGTAACGCATATAATGTACGCGTGTGTTCTGTTAAGGATAGGAACAGTCCATGAAATTATCAGAACACAAGGCATTTCCGTTACAGCAAGACAGCTACGCATCGGTTATCAATATGTTGAGGATGTGCATCGGTGACGCTTACCAGTAACCTACAAGCTCGTACTACCACTACCACAAAAAAATCACTACATACACGTCACTGTACACTACAAAATCACGAGAAATGACGTCACATGTCACTGTTACACAAACAATAGAATACTTACATATATCAGTGCCAAAATCAATCCTATAGCAAAACGCATATCGAATCACTCTTCCAAGTGGACAGATAAATAATATCTGCTAACCACTGTGCATTTTGGTTGGAAATTACAAGATTTATATAATTTAATATACAAATAGAGAACAGCTGTGCAAACGCTATTGTTGTCCTTTACACAAAAATATTTCGTGATTATTTTAATGACGTGTATTACATGGGTAATTATTACGAAGAACGGAGCCTCCGTTTTCTAGTACCTACGTCTGGTTTATCTAGCAGCTATAACATGTCAAAAATGGGAGGAGAGAAAAACCGAGGACAAAAGAAAGAAATATTTTATGGCACATAACTACATGCTAAAAATACAGAAAAAAAATCAGTAGAAACCAAAAGCATTTATTTCCCGTTATCTCTCTCGTTTTTAGTTTTGTCTTCTGTCAAGAAGACTGTTAATACGTGAAGAGAAAATTTAATACCCCTTTGTAAGCATATTGCGTGCACGAAGGAGTGTGAGATTTGGCATAGTTAAAGTTTATATGGAGAAGGAGTGCAGAATGCTAAAATTACGGTCGATTTTCGACCACTGGACTGGACTACCGACTTACATTTTTATTATACTATAACCATATTATAACTACCTACAAGACTACCTAATCCAATACAATAAAGACGTCGCCAATAAAACAAACACGATAAGACAATATTCATTTTATTGTATGTATGTTATTAATTGGTCGCGTAACGCACTACCTTCTACTTCTATGGGTTCGCGTAAGGTTGATATTCAGCAATTATCCGTTTGACAGTTGCTATGGAGATTTTTAAATTAATTGCTCAATACATAGAAATATGATAAACCTAGAAGAGTAGCTATTAATTGAACTTTTCAAACGTAGTGGTACTATTTTATCAAATACACGCGCTTATGAGATTGAAAGAGACAGCTAGCTGTAATCGACTTGTCATTCAAGTCCAAATGAAGCCGGTTTTTGAAATTTCATAACTTAGCGATTTTCCTTAGGAATTGGTGACCAGACTGGTGACCATTGATATCGTAATATCTACGGCTTCATTATGATTCTGTTCTATTTGACGAGTGCCGAGACTGTCTCTTTTTAACTCATTACGCTGCACATTAGATAGAAAAGTCACGCTAGCGCGTTACAGTTCAATTTTAGTATGTCAAAAAATTTGTTACTGAAGAGTTTAAGCCTAGAAGTAGGCTTGTCATATTTCTATGTTTTTAGCCTCAGGTCTAAAAAGGCCACATTTAGCAATTTAACTATGAATCCATGGTAACTGTCAAACAGATGATTCCTGAATATGAACCTTACGCGTATGATAATAAGGTGGATATTTTGACATTTGTAATGAATGAATCATAATTATTATGATTCATTTAAAGCGGCCTTTTATACCCCCTGGAAGCGGGGAACAGTTAGATAAATAAAAACGCAGCATCAACAATTATATCGTATGGAACGAATTAAACAAAAAGTTTTTATGAAACGTGAATTAGTCGGTCTGTCGGTCTTCAAAGAAGATAATTTTTCAGTTTCTAGGTATATACGTAAACAGTCTCACACTTGTTCAAATAAAGCGATATTTTTGCAAAATTAATCTATTTCAAGATAAATATTGTTTTAGTGTCTACTTGCAAGATAAGTTACTATCCGCGCCTTCAATTCAATTCAAATTTTAATTTAATGGCTCCATCGTTACTTTGCGATGATTCTGCCAATGTCGAGGTTGAGTAAAACAGGAGAATGTTGAGGATGGTCGGTAAAGTGGCGCAGGAGTAAGGTTGCCATACGTCCGGAATTTTCCGGACAAGTCCGGAAATATAGGTCTTTGTCCGGAATGCGGGGGGAATCTTAAACCGTCCGGAATTTCTACAAATAAGTGAAGAGTGAAATATCAAAACAAACAAACTCAAAGCAAAAGCACGCGGTGCGCGGGTGTATCATGTGCGCGGGCGAACGCAGGCGACAGAGAGGCGCTTCCCCCTCACCCCTTACCATTTCACCGCGCGCGTGTCAAAATTCGAACGATTTGGCAATCGATTTGGTTAGTTTATTTACTTGCACGATGCGTAACGATTTTAATAAAAAATTAACAAGATTGTCCGGAAATTTCATGGAATATCAGGAATTTTCTCCGGATTTTTGATATTTTGATCTGGGAACCCTACGCAGGAGGTGTCTTCTCTGGTTGAGTAACCTAAAAAGAACATCACAACATTAAAGTTAATGTTGTTAGGTTTTAATAAATTTGGCAAACATTGAGTACACAAAACAAATAGGTATTAATAAAGGTATGTACATAAAATATTAATTTTGTAAAAGAATAGAAAAAAAATAAAGGTAGGGCCCCAGTTAAGGGATCTAAAAACTGAGTGTTAGTTCTGTTATAGCCTGATATTATGAGTACGTAAGAAAAATCTTACAGCCACAGCGACCAATGCAATCAATGCATCCCTTTCTCGCTTATAGACGTTATCATAAGAGGATACGGAATAGGACGTTCATTTGCGAGAGCAACTGTCATATTTCTCAGACGGCAGATACTGCGTCTCCCGCTTCCACATACGTCGCCACTCTGTCGCCCACCACATAGTTACAGCATGCACTCACACGACGTACTCATAGAGTGTCACATACGCTCCTGTCGGGCGCGAACCAGCTTGTGGGGAAGTCGCTAGAAAATAGAAACGTTAGCTTTCTTGAAAGACAGTGTGCACTCAGGCACTCAGGCTGACATTCAGAGACGACAGAAACGAGTCTAAGCGTGAACTTACGCTTCCATCTGTCAAACTTACGAACAAATTGTGACAGATGGAAGCGTAAGTTCACGCTTAGACTCGTTTCTGTCGTCTCTGAATGTCAGCCTGAGTGCCTGAGTGCACACTGTCTTTCAAGAAAACACGTTTCTATTTTCTAGCGACTATTGTCATACTCACAGCGTAACGTAAGCTCCTGTCGGGCGATAGCCGGCGTGCAGGGAAGTCGCTAAAGAATAGAAATTCAAGTTTTCTTGACTAACAGTGTGCACGCACACGTACTCACAGGGCGTCGCATACGCTCCTGCCAGGCGCAAGCGTGCGGAGTCGCTACAGACTATTCTATAAACGCCAGTTTTCTTGAAATACAGCGTGCATTCACACACATACAGGGCTGCGTACGCTCCTGTCGGGCGCGAGCGGGGAATTCGCTAGAAACTAGAAACTCCAGCGTTCTTGATGAACGGCGTACAATCACAGCATCGCATACGCTCCTGTCGGGCGAGAGTGGACGTGCGGGGTAGAGATAAACTACGATAACATGGCGCGCCCCTCCAAATTACTGTTTCAATATTTCTAGTCACATTTCCTTACCAACAACCAATCCTTGGATTTATTTTTATTTGACGGCCGTCTCAGTACGCACACATGCGTTGTGAGTCTTGGTGGCGCTTTGTAAATACTTTCAAACATTTTGAATTTTGGAGGGGCGCGCCATGTTATCCTAGTTAATATCTAGTCGCTACTGCTGGAGAAAAAAACTCCAGCTTTCATGACAGACTATTTATTACCTATGATACTGGAGTAAAAAAAAACAAAATATACATTTTAAAATAATTTATTTCTGTAATACACTTTGGTACATGTCTATAGGTACACAATTATGTATTTAAATGTATTAATCTTTGATTAAATATCAACCTTTCTATAAAGTCTGTTAATTTTTAATTGTTAATTTACAGCAATCTAAAGGATTTAGATCAAAATTACGAGACGATTATGGTTTTATACGTACAAGCTTACGCAAACACACGCAACATCAAACGGAGCACAATAATTAGTCCAACCGCTGTAAGCGCCGCTCTCCCGGTGGGTGGCGGGGCGCGGGGCCGCCCAACAACAGACTAGCTTATTGGTCGATTTTGTTCCTTTCCCGCGCTATCGTTTATTGTTCTTATGGTTATGCCATTAACCCATCAAACTTTGACTTTGTACCTCGTCACAAACGTGTAAGGTATTAATGTAGATAGTTACCAAGGAAACACGAAGTGACGTCATAAATTCAATGAATGTGTTTGAAATAACGTTCCGTTTTACGTAATTTATAATAAAGATAGTTTATAAACAATATATAATTATTGAATAAATCATTAGTTAAAGCACGTTTAACAACTTTTATTATTGATTTTTTAACATATTTTCTCTATTGATAAGTCAGATCGAAAAATATCTAGAGTCAAAGGTCATGCTCACCAAAGAGTCTGTTTGGGGCTCTATTCTATAGGTATTTAAATTCCCTTCAATTGCACATAAATAAACAATTAAATAACTTCAATTCCTAGCAATCATATTGACGATAATTTGAGACCGTCGGAGCAAAAGTGATTCAACTCAGTTCACGTGAGGTATAGTACAACACAACTAAGCAGTCGCATCGGCAAACTTCGTAAAACCGATCAGTAGGCTAATTCACGTAACTAAAGAAGTGCAGTTGCCGCGCAGTTGCAATAAAATATTGATCAAAATAACACATTTGGTAATCTTCTTCTTCTTTTTTCGTTATGGCAATTGAGCCGATGTCGACTATTCTGCCATTTGGTATCCTCTGGGCTTCAGTGAGATACGCTCGCGTCAAGTTCGAGCATCACTGCAATACGGTCGGCGCGTCTTAAAATTACGTGAATTAGCCCTCAGTTCCGAACTGCGCGCGTCTTCAAGAGCACGAATGTTGATTAGAAGTGCTGTCAAACATGATCTTTACGCTGACGCAATAAGTTGTACAATTATTTAAACGAGCGATTGCCATTGGTTGTTCGATCAGTGGGCCGAGCACGAATGTTATGACGTATAGTAACGTAAACGTAACCATTTAGAACCAAAAATACACGTTTAATCCATGATATTTTTTTGGAAATACATGCAATATTTTTACATTTTCATGAAACAAGTGGGTTTGTTTCCAAAAAATTCTCTTACGTTTACGTTACTATACGTCAAAACATTCGTGCTCGGGCTCGGCCCACTGGTCGGATGTTACTTCTTAGTTCTGTCGTATGAGTTTGATTTCAAGGTTAGACAAATAGTGTGTTCCTTTAAACTTCTTGAAGAGATAAACTACGATAACATGGCGCGCCCCTCCAAATGACTGTTTCAATGTGTGTGGTGACATCCTTACCGAGCAACAAATTCTTGGATTTATTTTTGTTTGACTGTCTCAGTACGCACACATGCGTTGTGAGTCTTGGTGGCGCTTTGTAAATACTTTCAAACCTTTTGAATTTTGGAGGGGCGCGCCATGTTATCGTAGTTAATCTCTAGACAAAACTAGGTTGTAAGTACACATTACTACGTTTTAAAGTCTGTTTTGTTATAAATCTATCAATGCCCATTGAGAATTCCCATATTTTTTCCCAAATTAAAATTTTAAGATAGATTTTTAAGTTGCTTATGCGCCAACGGTTCCATTTAAAAACCTACATTTCACATATTTAATCAATGATTTAAAGATATGATTCAATAATTAACTTTAATTACATACAAACTACAACTGTCTAAAAATAATAAAAAATGCTTTTTTGAGACTTAAGTTTTTAAATAAATTCATCTAAGCGTAAGTTAGAGTGCACAGGAATATTGTGCAGTCTGACGAATTTGTGCAAAATTGTGCAATGTGGCATAATTCGTAAAACAAACCGTTCAATGCATAATTTTTTAACAATGATACTTATTTTTCATATATAGTCCTACCTTTTTAGTCCCGATCCCTTTAAGGGTTTATGGTACTCATCATTATGAACAACTTTTACTATGGGTTCAACTATGAAATCGGGAAAAATAATCTCAGCTGTTCCATATATTTAGTTGAGTAATATTGAATTAATTGTGTGTAACAGCAGATTTTTTTGCACAATTTCAGTGTTGGTCCCATATTTAGAGTTGTTCATAATTATGAGAACAATAACCCCTTAAAGGGGTCGGGACCAGTAGGCTAATTCACATGAATTACGTGAATTAGCCCTGTGATGATTACCTCTTTAAATATTGCTGGTCATTTTTATTTCACGCTGTATTATTTAATTAATAGACACAGTTGAACTATATTTATTAAAAAAACCTCTTTAGAAAAATCCTTCATCAGTTTTTTAGATAAGTTCATCTTATATCTGGTGATCTTTGTTGTACTGTACGAGAAACAAAGTATCTCCAATATTAGTATTACAATTTGTATTATTAGTATTACGACTTGTATGACAATCAGTATTCAGTTCTCTATCTTAAATTAAAACATCAATAATTTATCCTGTGCATCCTGACATTTTATTTGTCAAAACATCAGTTCTGTGCAGTGTGGCATTTATACTTAAAACAATATTGAGACTTGTGCAAATTGTGCACTCTGGCTTAATCGAGAACTACAACTAATAAGAAAAAGTATAAAAAAATAAATTTCTAATAAAAAGTATAATAACTTTGGTATCTTTTGTCATAATCTTTAAAAATAGAGGGAAGTCTGAATTATTAATTATAAAATACCTTGTACTGTGGTTTAATAGTGTTCCTGTCCGATTTACATTGCAGTCGGTTCCAATAATTTTTTTCCGATCATGAAGATAGGACTCCCAACTTCATGATCGGTAATTTTTTACAAGGTAACTCAAAGTTTAGTCTCTTACGATCGTATTGAAGTTTATTACCAAAGCCGATGTTCATTACCATTTTTAGTTACGTGGTAGACTACATCGTCAAACTGAACAGCTTTCTCTATGGGACCAACATCGTAATCGTGAAAAAATTATCAGCTGTCCCATTTATCTCTGTACTACCCGCATTAAGTAAAATTTTTGAAAAAATCATGCTTGACCAAATGTTAACACATTTTAATATAAACGGAGTATTACATAGTCAGCAGTTCGGCTTCACGAAGGGTAGGTCGACCACTGACGCAGGAGTGAAATTAGTCACACACATTTTAGAATCCTGGGAGGGGTCACAGGATGCAATTGGCGTCTTTTGTGATCTCTCCAAGGCTTTCGACTGCGTAGACCACGATACACTTATCCGTAAATTAAACCACTATGGAATTCGTGGACGAGCTGCTGATCTTGTTTTATCCTACCTATCTCAGAGGCAACAAAAAGTAAGTGTCAATGGTGTCATATCTGAGGGCTCTTTGGTTAAAATGGGTGTGCCTCAAGGCTCAATTCTTGGCCCTTTCTTGTTTCTGGCTTATATTAATGATCTCCCATATATAATGAGCGAAATATCGGATATAATACTATTTGCGGACGACACTTCCCTCATTTTTAAAATAAGTAGAAAAGATAGGGAAGTCTTACATATTAGAGATAGCCTAACTATACTCTCTAAATGGTTCGCAGCTAATAACTTATTATTAAATGCTAATAAAACAAAATGTTTAAAGTTCTCACTGCCAAATGTAGCTCACGTAGGCTTAAATTTAATGCTTGATGGAAATGAACTAAATATAATTAATGAAACCGTATTCTTAGGGATAACAATTGATTCCAAGTTGCAGTGGGGTCCTCACATCACAGCTCTGTCCAAAAGACTTAGTTCTGCGGCTTTTGCAGTTAGAAAAATTAGACAGTTAACCGATACAGCTACGGCCAGATTAGTGTACTTCGCATATTTTCATAGCATTATGTCCTATGGCATTCTGTTGTGGGGATCAGCGGCTGATGTAGATTCGGTCTTTATATTGCAGAAGAGGGCGATCCGTGCGATCTATAACATGGGCCCACGCGAGTCTTTACGAGACTTTTTCAAAGACACCGACATTCTAACACTGCCATCACAGTACATTTTGGAGAATATTATGTTCGTCCGAAGAAACCTGCATATGTTTAATAACAATAGCGATATTCATAAAATTAATACTAGAAATAAGTACAAAATAGTGGTCCCTAAATTTAGATTGACCAAAACAAACAAATCATTTCTAGGTAACGGTGTACGCTTTTATAATAAACTCCCAAAAAGTATTACCGAGCTTACTGATAAAAAGTTTAAAACTCGTGTTAAGCTTGTCCTCATAAGGAAGGCCTATTACAGGATCAAAGACTATGTTGACGATAGAGATGTATGGAAGTGATTATCTTCTGCACATGCGGCTTCCCTGGTGACCCACTGCTTCCTGTCTTCACACACTAATTTTAACGCTTCCCTTGTATCTTTTTAGTACCTATTCTTAATTGGGTGACTGACTTGAGTGTTAAGTACGCACCTACTAGTATTGTATAATTTTATTATTTTAATGGTACTTATGATTTTTGCTGTTCTTTTTTTTTTTATTGTAATATTGTGTAAATTGAGGTGGAATTTTAGCCGGGGCCGCTCCCGCGGCCCCACATTTGTTGTGTAGTAAGCTTGATTTCTGAAAAGAGTATCCATGGAGTTTCTTGCCGGTATCTTCTCCAGGACCAACCCACTTGGAACCGTGCGCCTAGAATCACGACGTTTTGAAAGTGCCTGCAAAGGCCCAGTTGAAATAAAAATCTTTGACTTTGACTTTGACTTTGATTAGTAGGGTACTAAGCCCCTTTGTCACTGCGACCTGCGAAGATCTATTGTGACGCCTCTCGTTTCATTACAGCACTTCCTCCAGCCGTAAGTCAATGATGAAGTTGACTATGTTCTTGGGTTGGAGGGATTTAATCTCATCTGGTGAGATAAGGTCCCAGGTGCTGGCTTCTAGTGTGGTGTACTACGTCACACTCGCATTGGATATGTATGGGCGTCTCATCCTTCTCGCGACAGAATCTGCAAATTGTGGTGTCACTAAGGCCCGTTTTTTGTAGATGCTTGTTTAGTTTGCAGTGCCCAGTGAGGGTTCTTGTCAAGATCCTAATTCGGCTGTCCCATACAAAACTTCAATACCTACTCGACCCAAACGTATATGATAGCTCTCAAACCACAGTACTGGATCATTCTTAGCTTATTTCCTCCTACGAATTATTTATAATTTGCTAACATCGAGTTATATTCCACAATGAAGACGAACCATTTGTAATTATTATAATAAGTTCCGATATTAACCCCCGACAAAAAAGAAAGATGTTATAAGTTTGTAGTGTGTATCTGTCTGTGGCATCGTAGCTTCAAAACGGATGGACCGATTTCAATGCATTTTTTTTAATGGAAGTTAATTTAATCGGGAATCATCTTGGCTATGTTTCATGAAAATCTGTTCAGCCGTTCAAAAGTTACAGCTCTTTTTCTAGTTGGAGTCGGGGGTATTTGACGGTTAGGTTATTATAATACAGTTAATCAGGAAGGATATAAAAACCAAAAGGGCCTTATTTTACTCATTATTATGAACAACTTTAATTATGGAACCAAAACTGAAATCTGCGAACAAAAAATTCGCTGTTCCATACAATTAATAATTCAATATTACTCGACTAAATGTATGGAAAAGCTGATTTTTTTCGCGAAAAAATTAATTAAATTAACTTTTTTATTTTATTAATTTAATTTTTTGATATTTGGTCCCATAGTAAAAGTTATTTATAATGATCAATACAATTATCATATTCTTACCATCAGGCGGGCCGTACGCTTGTTTTCCACTTTAGTGGTATATAGAGAAACATTAGTTCCGCGCCGATCGTGTTCGTGACATGAAAAGCACACCATGTATTCGCTTTCACTGTGTTTCTACTTAAGACTAAGATCTTTGACTTGCAACGATACGATATCGACACAACATTGTTACAGGAATAAAATCCTATTAATACAGGATAATTTTTTATGTAGTGCGCAAAATTTGCAGAGTGATTCAGTGCCCATTCCCAAATGCAACCGCAGTACTAAAATTCTAGTTATAGGCTATTTAACATCACGCTATGACACTCAGGAGCCGAGTAAAAAGAAAAAAAGTGAGAAAGAACGCTAAGTAAAAACGAAGGTTTGGTCATTTGCCGGAAAAGACAGACAGACAATTTTTTTAATTGTTTTTTTTTTGTTTTTGTTGCTGTATATGCATACCTGAGTTTTCGTTGGTGGGGCTTAGTGATTCAAGTGTATAATATAAGTATAAAAAAAAAAAAAAAATACTCATATCAACTATGGAAAAGAAATTTGCAAAAAAAAAAAAAAATTGTCTGCATGATATGCATTTAGTAAAAAGCTGTTATTTTAACGTTACAAACAGACACTTCAATTTTATTTATTTGTATAGATTACTAATTAAACCCTTCGTCGTAATGTCGAATCGTATCGTCGAAGATAAATCTCATTAACCACAAATATTTAACAATACCTTTGAAGGAAGCGACTGTTACCTACACTAGGCATAAAAGATTGCATACAAGACAAGATTATACAACCAGGAGCCCAATTCTCGTAATTAATTAACACTATGACTGAAAGTTGACCAAACTGAGGTTATATTAGAAAAAAAAAATCGAATTGAACAAAAACCGAATTCGAAAATCCGAAATCCGAATCCGATCCGGTGATCCGAATTTCGAGAGAATTGACAAAAATCGGTATTCTACTCCTCTTAAAGTTCAGTCCGATTTCAGTATGATTTGAATTCAATCTTCTTACATATTCATTTCAATCTCATTTTAGACATTGTATGGACGAGAATACCAAATTTATTATCTGTGTCTGGCTGGATACATTTATTTATAAGTGTTTTAAGTTTACACCCTGTATATAATCCCTCTTGTACACAATCTATTCACACTGTATTCAGTATGTTCTAAAATCTAAAGACAACTATAATATAATATTTACATCTGTTTTTAAAAACATGAGTTATTTTTAAACGAAAAAAAAGGGCAGTATCTTTTTTAACAGTCTTTTTTGTCAAATTAATATTTAAAAAAAAACTTTGGCTGCACGAGTCTCTGTGGGTCGGGAAAGAAAGAAATGTTTCTTTTTTACTTTTTAAATATTTTTGAGAATTGCAACTTGTTCCTCTTTTAGTTGACAAATTGTAACAATACACAGTTAAAGGGTTATTGTACTCATAATTATGAATAACTTTTACTATAGGAACAAACGTGAAAACGCGAAAATAATAATATTAATTGTTCCATACAGTCGAGTAATATTTAATTATTTGTATGGAATTACGGAATTTTTCGCAATAATATTTCATCCCATACTAAAAGTTGTTCATAATTATGAGTACAATATCACGTTGAAACATATATATGTACACCAACATACATATCAACACACCAACATATATATGTGTGTAACATAAATTTAGAGATACGCAACCAGTTGCATTTCCAACAAATTAGTTCCAAATAATTTTAACCTACTTAACTTATTTATTATTGCGGTTTGATCTCAAGTCACAATTATCTGTCATAATATAATATCATATATTTTATTCTAACAGAAAAACTATAGTCTCTACATTCAATACAGAAATAACTGTAAAAATTCTATCATCTATATAAACTATGCATCGTGTTTATTTAGTAGCTGTGGACAGGGCCGCGCCGACCCACAGCGCCTGTGTGCGAAACTTATGAAGCGCCTCTTTTTTACCCGACTACAGAGAGGGTTATATGTTTGACCAGTATGTATGTATGTTCATCTGTTCCCTCATAACTTCTGAACTCCTTATCATAATGCGACAAATGAGGTATCGTTGGAAGCGTCTTAATTGTCCGCTGGTTATAGGCTATGTGACGTCACATGAAATTTAATATGGTGCCCTTTATAGGACATAAAGTAATGAACCGGCTATCCTCTGAACATCACTATGAATTTGTATCTATTAATATTTTCTTGTTTCATACCTTTTCAGTAGTCGGGTTTTAGTTTTTGAACTATTTTTTTTTTCACGAATCTCTGTTTCAACTTATTTTTTTTTATATTTATTAATTTTGACCGAAATAAATATTCTCCAGTTTTATATAAGTAAGTGTAACAAAAATAATTTCGATGGCGGCGCCGCTATTGTCTTGGCCCCTGTGTGCGCCGCACACTTCACACACAGGGGCGGCGCGGCCCTGGCTGTGGACTAGAGATCCGAGTGATCCGACAATTACTGACTGATACAAATGTATCGTACCAGGCTTGTTGCTAATGCATATTTTTTTCACATCAGCGAATGCTGATGCTGATGTTTTATCATTGACATCAGCGGATGCGGATGCTGATTTAAATTATTTTCTTAAAAAAGCACGGAATAAGTAGTGATCATTATGAATTTATATCTAAAAGTTGCACCGTTTTCCTTGGTATTGAAATAAAATAAATAAATTTTGTGACTTGTAATAAAAAATAAAATCAAATTAAGTAGTTTAGTAATAACTAGTCGTAGTTGGTCAAAGCTCGCAAGCGTATAATAATCAGCATCGATCAATGCTGATGCTGATGTTCGCAACAACCACAGGGTTGTTGCGTTATGTATCTATGTTGTGACTGTGTGTTCCCATGTTATTTGTAAGTTGTTTTTTTACGTACGAGTTTTTTGATTCTGTTCTAATTACGTATATATATATTTAATTAGTTTTGCTAACATTATTAATTTTATTTCTTGTTATTTTTTTTGTTCAATAATAGTAGTTTATGGAATGTTGCATATTAAACACGAGTATTAAAACACGAGTGTGTGTTTAAAAATCGAGCCGCAGGCGACCTTTTTAGTCTTTTAATACCTAGTTATGTGCAGCTTCATACACTACTTTATCTACACTCATGCAATAGGTATTTAACACAATAATAATGTAATTTGTAAATTAACAAAATGGCGCCGGAACACAGCGCGCAAGCGCCATAGCCGCGCCACCATAGACAATGTGCGGCTGCTATAAAAATTGAATTGAAAACTCCTTGGTGGAACCGAAGTGTACTATAATAGAAAAAAGTTATTTTATAGCATTATTTTGTTATGAAAACTGTATCATAATAAAACTTTTTAATTTTATTATAGTTGCATGTGCATAAAGTCATCATTATTTTAGAATTCATAATTAGAACTATACGATATGAGAGTAGATATACAGGGTGTCCCAGGAAACCTGTACCAGCGAAGGTCTGTGATCAGGGGACACTAATACTCATCGATTGAACCCCCATGTATGTTCTACGATATTTTGTAGTTTTCGACAAATTAATTATTTTGTAATATTGATTTTTCAAAGTTGTAGAAAACTACAAAATATCGTAGAACATACATGGGGGTTCAATCGATGAATATTAGTGTCCCCTGACCACAGACCTTCGCTGGTACAGGTTTCCTGGGACACTCTGTATATATATTTTTTATTATTTCAGTGTCGGTTACAATGTGATGTTTAATAAACGTTTCTCCACAACAACTAAACAAACACGTTGTTTTGACAGACAATTGAAACTATATAACGACGGTCGCGTTCGAACCGTGACATACATTACAAATTTTAATGTTTACATAGTAAATATAAATATGAATTTTATAGTATAGTATTTTACATATTATAATACTCTGTTTCTAAATTTGAAAATTCCTTTGACATGTTTTTTAAATTATAGATAGAGATCTATTTAAGACTTATTTTAGTATATTTTTTACCCAATTTTTCATAATATATGAGTATAAAAAAAATGTGATCTTAAATAGTGCCACAAACTTATCTGACCCGGTGACCAAAATTGGAACTAACGTCGCTACGGAACAAACATGACTTCAAAGTGTCATTTTTGTAGGGAGATGACATTGGTAAAAGCGACGGCAGCGACGCCATGACCGGCAGGGTAATCACGATGCACGCTCGAAATCGGAATCGATTCAATTTTGACAGTTCAACATAGTACATTGCGCAGTATACGCGCAGTATGCTTTAAAAATAATTCTGAACGACAATTCGAATAACGCAATGTACATTCTCAAACTGTCAAAAGTGAGTTGATGCCGATTGCGAGTGGGTATCGTGATTACCCTACGGGTCAGATAAGTTTGTGGCACTATAAGTCCAACTTTATTATCTTTTTATTGTAATTTCTTTACCGATCATGAATATAGGATTCCCATCTTCATGATCGGTAATTTTTTTACAAGTTAGCTCGAAGTTTAGTCTCTCACGATCGTATTGAAGTCTATTACCAGAGTCGATGTTCATTACCATTTTAGTTATGCAGTAGATCCGCTGGTTAGACGGTCATATTTTTTATGAAAAACGGGGTAATATTTAAAAATTCCATACATTTGTACAAGACTACTTGAACATTTTGACATCTATAACTTGGGACATAGGCAGAACTCCTGTAGTTTCGATATTAAAAAACCCAATTTATATAAAATACATTTTTCGGACAGCCGCGATCGGCAACATTACTTTATTAACTACGACCACATGCTACGCGACCAACGATCAAGATTCTGGTCGCGGTCGCAACACTGCGCATGCGCAGGCTGTGGTCACAGTTCATATTCCTGTAGGATCGCTTAGGGTCTAGACAGACGGACCGCATTTCAACTGCAATCCAACCGCAACTGCATCCGAACTGCAATTTGCGGTTGGATTTCTATTGCAGTTCTATTGCAGTCGTGTCAGCTGCATTCAAACTGCATGGATTGCAGTTGAAATTCGGTCCGTCTGTCTAGACCCTTAGTGAAAGCGTCGCCCTCAATCGATTTATACTCTTTCTTAAGATTTTATATACAGGATAATTTTTTATGTAGTGCGCAAAATTTGCAGAGTGATTCAGTGTCCGTTCCCAAATGCAACCGCAGTACAAAAATTCACTCCAAAACAAAATAAAAATTTGATTTGGTATGGCTTGCGCTAGTAAATTATGTGTGTCCCCCATACTAAGTCGAATTTTCGTTTTGTTTTAAAGTGTATCCCAATACTGCGGTTGCATTTAGGAACAGAGTCTGAATCACTCTACAAATTATACGCACTAAATAAAAAAGTATCCTGTATACACGGTGACATTTAAATCACTGTTTTGCTAGAACAAACGTTGTTCTGGGGGCCTAAAAAGGCCACATTGAGCAATTCATCTAATGATCTGCTTAGTAACTGTCAAACAGATGATTACTGAATATGAACCTTATGCGGATGATATTAAGAGTCGTCAATTAAGTAGATATTTTGACATTCGTAATATGAATCATATTATGATTCACCTAAAGCGGCCTTTTTAGCCCCCCAGACCATGGTCTATTACCATTCTACACCATCCAATAAAAAAAATAACTTAATTGGTTTTTGAAAAAACACAAAAAAGACAAAGTTGAAAAAGTCGGGATTATCGTAATTACGCATTTACGCGCCTTTCCCCGCGTTGCACGCCGCTTTGCGCTCTGCCATGCCATATTGCTACCGCGATGAGTACTTTAACGTTACGGTTAATGTTTGAACACGTTTGAGCAACATAAGACTTATTTGAAAACGCCTAGTTTAGTTTGTTTTAATAACATATTTGGTGTTATAGAATGGTAGAAGACCATGGTCTGAACAACGTTTGTTCTAGCAAAACAGTGATTTAAATGTCACCGTGTATATAGGTTTTATATTACCAAAATTACGGGTTGTTAGTCTCTGGATTTTACTAATATACATATAAATAGAATTATTATAATTTTCTAATACATAAAAGTTACAGAAGTCTATAGAAAAAAGTATCGGTAGAAATGGTGTTATATTGAATATAATTGGACGCTAGTTTAATCGGGTAACATCTCAGCTATGTTTCATGAAAATCTATTCAGCCGTTCAAAAGTTACAGCTCTTTTTAACACGCTTTTATTAGCTTCACCTGTAACTATGTAAGAAAATCTTGGAAGTAAAATTTGACCCACTTCCCGGTTTCCGATTGAGCTGAAATTTTGCATACACGTTCAGTTCGGATGACTAAAGCGTGTTCTATAGTTTTTTTTAAACTATAATATTTTATTAAATTCTAGTTGGAGTCAGGGGTTTCTGACGGTTAGGTTATTCTAAAAATCAATATGTATACATATTTATGGCCCGATACTGTAAGTAGAGGTTATTCAGAAAACAATATAACACATTTCTACCAACAAAAGAATCCCAAAAATATCAATTTTTAAATAACGTATTTGAGTATTCAAACCTCTCGTTCCACTAACGCCATCTTGCGGCGGTTTTCGGAACTATTTCTTCGAACCAAACCTCTTTGGTTCGTTTTTAGTTTGCTGAAGTTTCTTTGCGAGCAGTGAAGGAAACTATGGAGCGGATTCCTTTTACAGATGTCTGGAACAAAATGCGAATAGTTAGTATCTGTGGTAGGAATAATCGATATTAGAAAAAACATCGAATAAAATCTATCGATATTAGATAAATATCGGAAGGAAAATATCGTTGCAAAATAATAAACAATCTATTATTTTATTTATAATTAAAAAAAAAAACATTTATTTCAGGTAAAACCCATATTACATATAAATTAATTACTTTTTTAACATAATAAAATTACAATAAATTAAATTAAAATATCAATACAATTGGAATATAAGCAAATTAAATTATAACAGATTTTTTATTTATTATTATTAAATGTATTTGTTACCAAATGCGTTAATGTGAGCATTGACTGGATAATCTGCAGATTACCGGGTACGGTCCGTTAAAGTGCGAAATGTTACTTAAAGTAGGAGACAGCACTTTACCTAGTTAATTTGCATAATAACGGATGCTACACTGTTAACCCTTTCCCAGTCCCATGTACCACATGTGGTACATGTCGATTGTTTAACTATTGTGTCTGCTGTCGGACAGTGAACGTGTTAAATCGCTGAAGACAGTTAGCAAAGCACTTTTGTCTGGGCAAATGTATGAAACTTAGGAATTGTACACAATTCCTAGTAAATATATGCAATTCTGGTAACAGATGTTACCGGCAATCTGTATAATACTGTAATCTTCACTTTTGTTCAGTTATATATTCGCGGCTTAGGAGTGGCCTGAGGACCACCCCAGCCGCACCTTAACCTACTGTGACAGAGTTCATGTGTGTTTTGATTATTTTTATGTTGTATTCAAGCAAAGCAAATCATTATTATCCTAGCCTTAATTTTATTCACATTAAATTACATTATTCTCGCAGCTCTTACCACAACATTGTACTGATCAAATTGTAATCTAGTATTTGAAAAGAGATACTATACTTATTTGGAACCGTGCACCTAGTCTCGACATTTCATAAGTGCCTGTATCTCGTTTACATGAAATAAAGATCTATTCTAAAGAGCTGGTTTTACTAACTTAACCGTATGCTTGGTCGTTAGTCTGCAGATTACCTGGTAAGTCTGCAGATTATCTGGTTAATGTAAGAAATGAAATATTTTTTTCCACTATAACGGACTCAAGCAGACAATATGCAGATTAACGAGTTAATCTGCACTCTAACTGATTTACGTTCATTAGCGGTAACATATTTACTACGCATACTAGAAAAAAAAAACATATCCAGTATTTTTTCGGTACACTGCAAAAAAAAGCAACTTTATCAGAAGTTTTTCTACTTTCACGCTAGATGGCTGGCCCTGCGGTCCGAATCACGCCAAAAGTGATAATATCGCTCAAAGATGCGGCCCGAATCGGCGTGAGCGCGCTAACGACAGAAGGCGTGACGTCATGAATGACGTCATACCTGCGCCATATTGGACTTATTTATTTATTTATTAATACTTGGACAATAATATACATTTTAAGACAGCTCCTTAAGGTGTAAACATAAACCACATTAGGTTTTTCTGTACACCATTGATTCGTCGACAGTCGATTAAACAAAATGTGGGTACTCATTACGCATCGCGCTCACACCCACCGGGGACTTACAGAGCCTTTGCTCCTGCGTGAAATCCGGTGAAATCACTGTGAGCCAAACGTCAAATTGACATTTGCACCATTTGTCATTTTGTGGAATTGTGTTAAAAATGGAGAAAATTCGAGAAAATTGTAGTCCCAGTAAGTGATGCAGGTACAGGCAGACAGTTTGCGCTTTATTTGACGCCACAAGAGATTAAACGAGCGAATTCGGATGAATGGCTTCTGTGTTGTGTGAGTGGTTCTATGTGTGTGTGTTGTGTTGTATACAAGAAAGAGGTCCGATTCATTATCGCGCTCCCAGCGCTGTGAGCGCACTTTTGTTTCGGACCAATGATTCTAGTCGTCAGCACCGTGAGCATTAACATCGCAATTCGGACCGCAGGGCCAGTACATCGATGGGCCGATATTATTCTCGTAACATCGATATGTCAATGTTTTCGAGGACATAAAATCGATGTTTTTCTGCTAAAAATAGATGTTTATCTACCATCGACGAATATCGATTATTCCTAATATAGTGGACTTACATGTTCCGAGCTCGACTGTGGTAATGAAATTAAATGAAATCGTTTATTTTGAAATTGGGACTTTTCAATAATTTTTACAGGTCTTTTTTTAAATAAGTTACTACCTTTTTAATCCCGATCCTTTTATGGGGTTACTGTACTCATCATTATGAACAACTTTTACTATGGGACCAAAGGTGAAATCGCGGAAAAAAATCAGCTGATTTATACAAACAAGTGGATCTATTCTATCCGTGTGGTCCAAATTCGACCGTAATTTAATCTTTCTGCACTCCTTCACCATATAAACTTTAACTATGCCAAATCTCACACTCCTCCGTGCGCGCAATATGCTTAAAAAGGGGTACAAAGTTTTCCCTTCACGTATTACTATATAGATAATTCAATACTGACTATATGTATGGAACAGCTGATATTTTTTCCGCGATTTCATCGTTGATCCTATAGTAAAAGCTGTTCATAATGATGTATTTATTTAAAGGAAAATATACAGCTTACCAAACGCATCCTTTTTCTCTTTTTAAAAATAGTTGTCCCTCTCTAGGATTTCTCCTGTATCGAGGGTACTGTTTACAAACATACATGTCACATGCACACACACCCAGACCCGGAACAACTATCTGTAGATCATACAAATAAAAGAAATGTGTGCTGGGACACAGTAGAAGTGAAACTTCAACGGACAATATATCGCCTACCCCCTCCACGCGGCCGTAACGCTTTTTATTTAATATTTATGTACACACATACACATGACAAAGAAAATAAGTAAAGATATCAAGTACAGAGGTACTGCTTATTTCTAAAGAAACAAGAAGAATTAAGAATTTTTCGTTGGTTCTTCTCCATAGGACCTACTATTTGGAACCGCGATAGAGTCTCGACATTTCATAAGTGCCTGTATCTGGTTTACATGAAATAAAGATCTATTCTATTCGTGACAAAAAAATCCCAATACCCCCCCGTCTATACAGAAGTTTCACTTCAATAATTGCTCCGTGCGGGGATCGAACCCGCGGCAACGTAGCGTAGAAAGCTAATTCCTAATTTCGTTTTATTTTTTATTTGTCAACTTTTGATGTGTTCTTTTTTTTTATCCTCTCTACCCAAAAAGTCTGACAACCGGTCTAACCTTAGGGTATCAGTGTCTCCCAGTGATTGGGTGGCGGAGGTCAGCGGGTCTACCGCGTAACTAAAATTGTAATGAACATCGACATCGGTATTAAACTTCAATACGATCGTGAGAGCCTAAACTTTGAGCTAACTTGTAAAAAAAATATCTATCATATAGTTGGGACTCCTATCTTTATGATCGGTAAAAAAAATACAAGTTATCTCAAAGTTTAGGCTCTCACGATCGTATTGAAGTTTAATACCGATGTCGATGTTCATTACAATTTTAGTTACGCGGTAAACCCCCAGATGGCAGTCGCTCCGTATAAAATACTATTACTCAGCCGCATCTGGTTACACTGGGAGCCGACCCCAACGTAGTTGGATACAGGCCAGGCAGATGATGATCCTCTCTCTCTTATGTTGTCAATATGTCTGTGCCGAATAAATGTTCTTTCTTCTTTCTTTCTTTCTTTCTTTTCTAATCGGTTAGCCACTGCTAACCGTTATCAGTACTACAAATACATACCTTTTTCTTTGATCCATTTAGATAGTCTTTGTACATTTCAGATCTTAGGTATCGGGAGTAGCTGTCAGACTTCATCAGATGGTATACGTGAGCCTGCGAATGTAAATGATTTTATTAGTATTACAGTTCAAAACGGGATATTTACCAAAAACAGAGGCTTGCAGGGGTGCCAACTAAAAAAACAGAGGCGTGCAGGGGTGCCAACTGAAAATCAGCGTTGTGCTCTTCGCGCCCAGCAAATGCTGAGCTGGCTACCCTTTCGGCATGGGCATGCTTGACAGCATATACCTATTTAATAGTTATTTGTTATACAAGAGTGCAAAGTTGCTTTTTAACCGCGTGTTCAATTTTGATGACCGAGCAAGCGAAGGATTCTAAAATTGAATCACGAGCGCAGCGAGTGATTCAAAATTAGAATCCTGAGCGTTAGCGAGGGAATCAAAAGAGCACGAGGTGAAAAATCTTTGCACTCGAGTGCAACACGTAACTTTTCATTCCACCTCAGCGAGGAAATGACTAAATGCAAAAAAAAAACGTTTAATTCACAAACTTAGTGCACACGATGTTCTAAATTCAATTTACTTTATCCTCTAGAGAGTAAAAACGGCTTTTCCACTCAGATATTGAAGATTAAAAATACTCTTTCCGAGATGGTGGGATGAAAATTTACTTTATCCTCTAGAGAATAAAAACGGCTTATCCACTCAGATATTGAAGATTAAAAATACTCTTTCCGAGATGGTGGGATGAAAAAATATTTTATTTCGTTCTATTTCTTATTTGACAACTTGATGTGTTTTTTTTTTTTTTTTTTATCTTCTCTGTCTTATGTTGCCAATATGTCTGTGCCCAAATAAACGTTATTATCTTTCTTTCTTTCCTTCTTTAAAAAAAAAACCAAATACTGCGTATAAACATCCCAATACTGCGGTTGCATTTAGGAACAGAGACTGGATCACTCTACAAATTATGCGCACTACATAAAAAAGTATCCTGTGTATACAGAGTGTCCCTGGAAGTATGGATCAAATCCAATAGGGGCGTGGGCAAGCTCATTTCCAAACTTTTTAACCTTGAGAATGTCGGTGAATTTTTTTACGGATCATAAGTTATGACCAATTTTAGTTTTTTTCAATCACTTCTCATAATGCTCAAAGAAAAATAATAATAAAATTAAACTATCAGGGCTTTCATCTATAATATACAGGGTGACTGGTAAATCGAGGGAATCGTTGAAGGAGGGTGTTCTACTCATCATTATAAACAACTTTTACTATGGGACCGAAA
The DNA here is from genome assembly GCA_932294325.1 of Allophyes oxyacanthae. Taxonomy (NCBI): domain Eukaryota; kingdom Metazoa; phylum Arthropoda; class Insecta; order Lepidoptera; family Noctuidae; genus Allophyes; species Allophyes oxyacanthae. The sequence continues at coordinate 5,044,520 of OW028639.1, read as the reverse complement.
CTGAAATCGCGAAAATAAAATCAGCTGTTCCATACAAATAATTAAATATTAATCGACAAAATGTATGGAACAGCTGATTTTTTTTTCGCGATTTCCGCTTTGGTCCCATAGTAAAAGTTGTTCATAATGATGAGTATCATACCCTCCTTCAATGATTCTCTCGATTTACCAGTCACCCTGTATATAAAAAAAATCATTTCATTTTAGTTTTAATTAAGGAGAAGGTAGGTATGGTATGGTTTATAGGCTAGGGTAGGTAGGTAGGGTAGGTATGGTAGATAGGGTATATAGGTAGGGTAGGTATAGTAGATAGGGTATGTATTGTAGGTAGGCTAAGGTAGGTAGGGTAGGCATGGTAAATAGGGTAGGTGGGTAGGGTAGGTAGGTAGGGTAGGTAGGTAGGTAGGGTAGGTAGGTAGGGTAGGTAGGTAGGGTAGGTAGGTAGGGTAGGTAGGTAGGGTAGGTAGGTAAGGTAGGTAGGTAGGGTAGGTAGGTAGGGTAGGTATAGTAGGTAGGGTAGGTATAGTAGATAGGGTAGGTAGTAGGGTAGGTATGGTAGATAGGCTAGGGTAGGTAGGTAGGGTGGGTATGGTAGATAGGGTATATAGGTAGGGTAGGTAGGTAGGGTAGGTAGGTAGGGTAGGTAGGTAAGGTAGGTAGGTAGGGTAGGTAGGTAGGGTAGGTAGGTAAGGTAGGTAGGTAGGGTAGGTAGGTAGGGTAGGTATGGTAGCTAGGTAGGTAGGTGCACAGTTCTTTTATTGGCGGTACGAAGTTCGCCGGGTCAGCTAGTAATTTATAAATAAGTTATACCTGAGCTTGATCGAAGCAGTATCTGTCTGCGGCGCCCGATTCTACCTTTTGACGAGTCAACTCCCTGTAAAAAGATAAATCAATTATCAAATTATTTTCTTGCACGACAGACATACGCTGATATTGAGCTTCAGTAGCGATGCTAACACATGCGTCATGCTCGTGAACGGGTGCCGTCTGTCGGGACTGCTCAGCTTGTATTGCCATGGCAATCTTATTTAAAGGCAAATCATTATTATAATACTATTCCAATTTATTTTTATTCACATTAAATTACATTATTCTCGCAGCTCTTACCACAACATTGTACTGAGGCCCAATTCTCGTAATTAAGAATGTTCAAAATATAGTTCGGATCTCATTCCGATCTACTACCAATGTCATAAATGTCACAAATGGTATTCTCCTACCCTAACAAACAACGTCAAACGTAACATTATATTGTAATGAGATCGAAAGTTGAATAAAAGGCAAATCGGTATTCTGCTAACATTTTGAACTGACACAGATAATAAAATTGACACTCTCGTCTATACACAAACGTCAAAAATGAGATTGAAATGAGTTTGTAAGAAGATTGAATCCAAATCATACTGGAATCGGACTGAACTTTAAGAGGAGTAGAATACATGACTTTTTGTCAATTCATAATATAATCTCAGTTCGGTCAACTTTCAGTCATATTATAAATTAATTACGAGAATTGGGCTTCTGATCAATATTGTAATCTTTTATTATTTTAAAAGAGTTTCCATGGAGTTTCTTGCCGGTTCTTCTCCATAGGACCTACTATTTGAACCGAATAGGTGCCGAACGGGCCTAGGCCCGTATTAATAAACCAATCTCAGTTCTGAGTAGGCTCTTAAGTAACCACATAAGATGCTGAACTATATAGTTTCAGCATCTTATGTGGTTACTTAAGAGCTCGACTGAGAGGCTCGACATGTCATAAGTGCCTGTATCTGGTTTACATGAAATAAAGATCTATTCTATTCTATTCTACATAAATAACCTGCTATCAGCGTCTATGTTGATGGCTGACGGCGAGTTCATCATCGCGGTCATTAAGACGCCTATATCCAGCAGTTGACGGATATACGCTGATATTACAAACCTGCTAGATCTATATTGAAAGGTGACGGCGAGTCTAGAGTATAGGTCACTGAGACGCCTATGTTGAGCAGTGGACGGGTATCCGCTGATATTACGAATCTGCTAGATATATATTGATGGGTGACTGCGGGTTTATAGTAGAGGTCACTGAGAAGCCTATGTTGAGCAATGGACGGGTATACGCTGATATTAAGAACCGGCTAGATCTATATTGATACGACTGCGAGTTTAGTGTAGAGGTCACTGAGACGCCTATATCCAGCAGTTGACGGATATACGCTGATATTAAGAACCGGCTAGATCTATATTGATATGTGACTGCGAGTTTAGTGTAGAGGTCACTGAGACGCCTATATCCAGCAGTGGACGGGGATATGCTGATATTACGAACCTGCTAGCAGCGTCTATGTTGATGGGTGACGGAGCGTCGGAAGCTAAGTATTCCTTCCAAATCTCTTTAGCACGCGTCGCAACGCGTCGGATCGGGAGCGCCTTTAGTTCTTGGACTGCTAGCCAGAATCTGTGGAAGAAAAGTAAAATAAATTATTAATTTGTGGAGGAACGAGGTATGGTGTTCCTCCATAGAAAAGGGAGGATCCTCCGACCAGGCGAGGTGATATTGCCTGGCGGCCGAAGCCCGACGGTTGATGTCGGACAGTTGTATATGTGTTAGATACGATATTCTTTTTCCTTGCGCGATGCAGGCCTCGTAATCAGAAGCCCAATTCTCGTAATTAATTTACACTATGACTGATTTCAGTATGATTTGAATTCAATCTTCTTAGACTCATTTCAATCTCTATTTTTGACGTTTATGTATGGACGAGAATCCCAATTTTATTATCTGTATCGGTCCAAAATATTAGCAGAATACCGATTTGGCTTCAACCAACTTCCGACTTCATTACAATATAATTTCACGTTTGACGTTGTTTGTTAGTGTAGGAGAATACCATTTGTGACATTTATGCATAGAAATATTACAGTTATAGGTACTATATATTATCTCTATGCATTTATGACATTGATAGATTGATTGATTGATTTTATGATTAGAATTTATATATATTAGTATTTATTTTGTAGTAAGTATACCTATATATTGATAGTTTCGAGCGTATGGCACTCGTGGGTTGCAGCTGAAAACCAGCGTCAGGTGGCCAGTATAACTGCCTCCTGACATTATGCTGAGCTGTGGCCTTTTGGCACAATAACTTTTATATTTTATGTTTTCTTTTTTATTGGTTTTATTTATTTTTTGTTGTGCTAATAAAGTATTTTTCTTTCTGATACTAAATCGGAACGAGATCGCACATATATTTTGATCATTTTTAGTAACGAGAATGGGGCTTTTGATTGGTCGAATTCATATTTATAGTGCCACAAATTTATCTGACCCAGTTCACCCAGTCATGGCGTCGCTGCCGTCGCTTTTACCAAATACCAATGTCATCTCCCTACAAAAATGACATTTTTGATGTCATTTTTGTTCTGTAGCGACGTTAGTTCCAATTTTGGTCACCGGGTCAGATAAGTTTGTGGCACTATACGCGCCATTGTAGTTAGCTTGCTGCCTTGCTAACTAGTTATTCTATGTGGCGATAGATGTCGCTACTCTCATACTCACTTGAGATTCTCTCCACTGAACTCTTTGGACAAGAACTTCGCGAAGTGTTCTTTCCCGGCGTGGTCCTGCAACAGCTCGCGCAGACTGAACGACCAGCGACGCACGCGCCGCAGCGGGAGGGGCTCCTTGCTGTAACAATATCAACGTTATTGGACAAGGAATAAGGTATATAATCCTATAATGCAGGGCCCACTATAAGAATAACATTCACGTGTGTACATAATTTTTTAAATATGGCAGCACCAAATTTCGAATAACAGTTGAGATTCTAATATCAATATTTAAATAACTTAACCGTCAAAATCCCCCGACTCCAACTAAAAAAAGAGCTGTAATTTTTGAACGACTGAACAGATTTTATTTATTTATTTATTTAATTTAAAATGCTTCATGTACAATGTACAAAGGCGGTCTTAATGCCGTAGGCATTCTCTACCAGACAACCTATCCTCGATTTTCATGAAACATAGCTAAGATGATACCCGATTAAACTAGCTTTCAATTAAACAAAACTGCATTGAAATCTGTCCATCCGTTTTGGAGCTACGATGCCACACACATACATAGATACTCACTACAACAACCCTCTTTTTTGTCGGGGGTTAGAAAGAGACGGAATGTCTTACCATTGCTTCTCCTGCTCCCACATGTCGGTGGTGTCGCTGATCCACGGGTTGGGCCACTCCGGCGCAGTGAGGAACGCGTCGTACTCTGCGTACTGCTCACAATACGCTATGAACCTGCCGACAAACATATTTATGAGTATACGTATTTTGTTTTCTTTAAAAAAAAAAAAATTATAGTTTAAAAAAAAAACGCTTTTGTCATCCCAACTAAACGTGTATGCGAAATTTCAGCTCAATCGGAAACCGGGAAGTGGGTCAAATTTAACTTCCAAGATTTTTTTAAATAGTTAGTTACAAGTGAAGCTAATAAAAGCTTTCTAAAAAGGTTTCCTTCCATTGTCTTACTACTTAAAAGAAAGACAAATAATTTATTTAGATGCAAAATTAAGGCACCACATGCAAAAATTAAAAATTAAAAAGAAAACCAAAACAACAAGAACAAATTTCAAGACGGCGGCAGATTCATCTCGACTCTGATTTTTCCGAATTGTATTTTATTATTTATATATGTGTAATTAGTTTATTCAGCATATTGCATATTTATTTATATAAAATTATGTTGGTAATGTTTATGTAAGTTTATATAGTTGTTTTTAAGTATAATAGTTATACCTCTCATTTAAGTTATTTTTTTGGTGCATCTACCTTCATTGTCTCTGCATCACCCTAAGGTTGTCTGGTAGAGAATGCCTACGGCATTAAGACCGCCTTTGTACATTGTACATGAAGCATTTTAAATAAATAAATTAAAAAAAATCACAAAAATTATGATAATCAGTTTTTTTTTTAAACTTTGCCCCTCTCCAGGATTTCTCCTGTATCGAGGGTACAGTTTACAAACATACATTTAATTTTTTATTTATACTTTATGCACTGAGTACAGAGGCGGACTTAATGCCGTAGGCATTTTCTACCAGTCAACCTAAGTGTGATGCAGAGAAAAAAGTATGGTAGGTGCACGGACAAGATAATTATACTAAACAAGTAAATTATGCATAGTTACTTATAACTATTTATACATAATTTTTTATATAATATACACTACATATTATATAAACACTAGTTTACAAACATACATGTCACATGCACACACAACCAGACCCGAAACAACTATCTGTAGATCATACAAATTGCAAATGTTCCAACTTCAGAAGCTGTTAAGTTTTTTAAGAAAACTATTTCATACTTTTTAGTTTTTTGAAGTCGGTTTTTACTTTTTTTTAAAGTTTATTTTATAAAAAAATAAAAGATTAGTCATGATACACTTACATGTCAGCGACTTTGCTGCCGCGTACGTTGCGTCGCTCCAGCCTGGCCCTCAACATGGTCACCTGCCGCTTAGCTGTGTCAACCTGGTGCTCTATGGTCGGCATTATCTTGGCCGGGGCCTCTGGGAGGCACGTCACTATTATCTCTGGTTGGGACGTTTCACCTGAAAATTAGAAGAGTCATCAAAGTAAAAAAAAAAAAAATGGAAAAGTAGAGATTAGGAGAGTTTTAGTCAAAGTCAAAGTCAAAAGTTTTTATTTCAACTGGGCCTTTGCAGGCACTTTCAAAACGTCGTGATTCTAGGCGCACGGTTCCAAGTGGGTTGGTCCTGGAGAAGATACCGGCAAGAAACTCCATGGATACTCTTTTCATAAATCAAAATAATTGTCTAACTATAACATATGGAGCCGCGGGAGCGGCCCTAGATAAAATTCGACCAGAATTTACACAATATTACAAAAAAAATATAAAAAGGAACAGCAAAGATCTTATTAAGTACTACTACAATTTAAACAGTACAAGTACAAGCATACTTAACACTCAAGCCTACAGTTTTCAAAACAAGGGAAACGTTATTAAAATTAGCTTGTGAGGACAGGAAGCAGTGGGTCACCAGGGAAGCCGCATGTGCAGAAGATAGTCACTTCCATACGTCTCCATCGTCGACATAGTCTTTGATCCTGTAATAGGCCTTAGTGATAGTAGGGTTCCATTTAACGTCCTTTATGGGACCATCCATAAAGTATGTCTCACGTGGGACGGGGTCGACGAAGTGTGACATTATGTGACAAAGGGTGGGAGGGGTCGAAGTCACATTTCAAAATCATATAAAAAAATAATTTAAATGGAAATAAAACTAATTACGGAATTGCTGTTTTAATTTAATAATTTCTAGATGTAAAATTGCAAAATATGTAACGCGCTAATTTTATTATTATCGGGATAATGTCGTAACCTACCTGAGGGCTAATTCACGTAATTTTAAGACGCGCCGATCGTATTGCAGTGAAGCTCGAACTTGACGCGAGCGTATCTCACTGAAGCTCAGAGGATACCAAATGGCAGAATAGTCGACATCGGCTCAATAGCCATAACGAAAGAAGAAGAAGAAGATTACCAAATGTGTTGTTTTGATCAATATTTTATTGCAACTGCGCGGCAACTGCACTTCTTTAGTTACGTGAATTAGCCTACTGCCTAAAGACGGTATGAGGTGTTACTCACCATTCTCCTTGATAGTATTATCAGCATTCTTCTTCTGTATCTCTTCTTCGCTCTCCTGAGGGTTTGTTATCGTGACTATCGGGTTATTCTGGAAGAAAGAATACTTTGAAAACAATTCTTTCTGTTTGGAATTTATGTACGTATGTGTTTGCATTTAGAGGCCATTCAAGTACTACGTGATATAGATTCATCTTCAAATGTTTGGCATAGTTTAATAGTTTTGTTTAATTTAACCGTTACTCCTAACAACAGTTTTATATTTTTATTTATTTATTTATTTAATGCTTTTCATACAAATATGTACAAAGGCGGTCTTAATGCCAAAGGCATTCTCTGCCAGACAACCTTAGGGTGATGCAGAGACAAAAAAATGGTAGATGCACTAGTCATTATTATTAGGTGGGGATAATAATATACCTACTTATGTAGAACCTAAGCAATACAATACACATATACCTACTTACATTACAATATATAATTACCTACATTATTAGATACATCACGTACCTACATACTATACAAATAATATACATACATATTAATATATATAATATCAAGATAAATCAAAGTCGAGATGAAACCGCCAAAGTCTTATCACGAAAGTGCTTACGTAACTTAAACTTAAAAGAAAGCCGACTGTACTGACTTGTACTGACTGTACTGTGTTTTTAATTCAGTCTTATTCATATAATGACTAATAATCAAATCACAACTTTCTCTTAGATGCTACTACTATGATATCAACCTATGGTGCTCAGAAGCCCAATTCTCGTAATTAATTTATAATGTGACTGAAAGTTGACCGAACTGAGATTATATTATGAATTGACAAAAAGTCATGTATTCTACTCCTCTTAAAGTTCAGTCCGATTCCAGTATGATTTGGATTCAATCTTCTTACAAACTCATTTCAATCTCATTTTTGACGTTTGTGTATAGACGAGAGATCACGAGAGATGGACGAGAGTGACAATTTTATTATCTGTGTCAGTTCAAAATGTTAGCAGAATACCGATTTGCCTTTTATTCAACTTCCGATATCATTACAATATAATGTCACGTTTGACGTTGTTTGTTAGGGTAGGAGAATACCATTTGTGACATTTATGACATTGGTAGTAGATCGGAATGAGATCCGAACTATATTTTGAACATTTTTAATTACGAGAATTGGGCCTCAGATTATTGATTGCAATCCCGCATATCAATCCCGCAGGATTGCAATCCCTAAATGTGATACCTTGAGATTATGTTGCAGTATCAGCTCCTGGCACTGCCGCAGCCGCTTCGCCTTGAGAGCGTTGATGCGAGACAGCTTTTTAGGGTCCATCTCTGTTGTGTTCACACAGCCAGGCTGCAAGATGGAGAGAAAATTATCTTAGAGTAACATATAGGGGCCATCCAAGTATTACGTAAGTACTACAGGGGGGGGGGTCTTTGCTTTGCTTATTTTTGATGACTTGGGGTATGGGGGGGGGTCTGGATAGTGATTACGTCAGCAGTAAGAAAAATAGGCTATTTTCCAAAAAAAACAATCGGGAACCCTACGAAATCTCCAATAATGTATTTATTTATAATTATTCTTTATTGTACACCAGTAAAACAAACATTATACACATAAAACTTGCACGAACAAAAGATAAATTGTACAATGGGCGGCCTTATTGCACACGGCGATTTCTTCCAGGCAACCTTTGGATGGACAAGAATGAAGTTAAGCCCGTCATACACGTAGCTATAATATATATTAATATACTGAGCTATATATTACATTATAGCAAGCCCCCACAGTCGTTGCTATACTATAACATATTTTGATGACGTAATAGAAATATATATTATAGCTGCGTCTGAGTTCGCTCGAAGATTACTATGAAAAATATATCGTAATATGTCTTGCTATAATATATATTATAGCTACGTGTGTGACGGGCTTTATTATGTTATGGGGCAGTCAGTTATGTGCATTAAATACTTAGATTATGTAAAAGATTAAATAGCACTACACATGTACGTGTGTGTGCGTGCACAATGAAACCCAAGATGTAAAAAAAAAACTTATAATCATCACTATATAGTATAAAATAAAGTCGCATTCCGCGTCTGTCTGTCTGTATATCCGCTAAAACTACTATTATGAAACTGTTGCATAATATTACAACACGAGTGTGTGTTTAAAAATCGAGCCGCAGGCGAGATTATTAATAGTATCACACGAGTGTTTTAATACCTAGTTATGTGCAGTTTCATACACTACTTTATCTATACTCATAACTCAAGTAAACAATTTACAAAGTAGGTAAACAAACAGACTCAAATGGCGCTTAAACAGTCACCGCGCATGCGCCCTAGCGCGTGCCGCCATAGACAATGTGCAGCCGCTATAAAAATTAAATTGAAATCTCCTTGGTGGATCCGAAATGAACTTTAATAGAAAATAAGTTATTTTATAGCATTGTTTTGTTAAGAAAACTGTATCGTAACAAAACTTTTTAATTTTATTATAGTTTTATGTGCATAAAGTCTGTCATTATAGTAGGTACCTACTACTTTTGAATTCATAATAGGGAATATGCATAAAATAGTCTCAATTTTTTTTTTAGATGCTTTATTGTCTTTACATTAAACTTAAAAGGTATTTCATTTATTTAGTTACAATATGAGAGTAGATAAACTACTATTTTAATCTGTAATAATGAAGCTACATACACTCACCATGGGTCGGTGAACATCCCAGAATGCTCTCTCCTGGCTGTCCAGCACCTTTCGCTCCAGCTTATCACGTTTCTTGTCAACCTGAAACAAAAAAAAAAAAAATTGTCTCACACCCAAGTAGACATGCGTGAAATAGCTTACTCCAAAAAAAACCTCCGACTCCAACTAGAAAAAGTACTGTAACTTTTCAAAGTTAAAGTCAAAGTATTTATTAATGCGGGTTTCGGTCATACATTAAGGTCTTAAAATTACTCAAAAATCTACCCATTATTTATGAATAAGAAATTAAAAGAAATATTACACAAATACATAAAATCGGTCGCATATTTTTTTTTAAAGAAGGAATTCGTGAATTTTATATTAGCACTATTGTCAATTAAAAATTTACGTAGTTTACGTTTAAATTGAATAGAATAGAAGATTTTTATTTGTCTTTCAAATTACATAGGTAGCAAGGGGATACATCATATAAGAAGGTAAAAGACAAAAAGGTGTTGGACTCAGCATAGTAGTTGGCAGCGCGAGGCATGCTCAACTGCTGATATTCTGTCCAAGCCAGTCATGCGTTGAATAGAACACAATTTTTATAGTAATAAATAGGTATATCTATACATAAAAATGCCGTAATATAATGTAAACACGCCGCAAATTCTATAATTGAGTCCCAGAAACCAATGATTGCTTCATTAATAACTATCTGTGGCAATGTGATTTAAATGTACCAAGTGATAAAGGAAATTGCATCAAGTTTTAATTTTTAATGTCATTTGGTAGCAAATTCTTAGGCATAATTAGTTGTAATTGAAAGCTAGTTTAATCGGGTATCATCTTAGCTATGTTTCATGAAAATCTGTTCAGCCGCTCAAAAATTACAGCTCTTTTTCTAGTTGGAATCGGGGGTTTTTAACGGTTAGGTTATATATTATTTCTTCGGTTATTTACTTTGTTTTAAATGACATATTTTTGACATGTATAAAATTAATTATCATTGACCGGTATATTATTATATTTTATTTCGAACGCGATGTATCTACTAGATGTGTGCGCCGATGCCCGCGTCAGCGTCATCGGCGTCATCGGCGTGGATGTTGAAAATTTTATTAAAAACAAAATATTTCAGACCTAATAGCCAAATGACTGTGACAAACGAAGTTATCGGCAAAACGCGCTATTTAAATTATGGACATATATAAACGGAATTTTATTGATTTTGCGTAAATAAATACGTCGATATAAAACAATAAGCATATATTTAGACATTTCTAGTGTTTAGTTTACTAGTTTATGTCTGCATTGTATTTAAAACAACCATATCCGTCCGACCATCCACGCCGATGACGCCGAAGCCGGCATCGGCGCACAAGTCTAGTATGTACCTATTGACATGTAATCAATAATTACTAATAAATGACTATTGACTATTACCCTTAGTTCCCTTCATTGTGGTCGAGCTTGGCGAGGCTGACACATGCGTCATGCTCGTGAACGGGTGCCGTCTGTCGGAACTGGTCAGCTCGTAACTGCCATGGCAATCTTATTCAGAGGCAATTCATTATTATCCTAGTTTTATTTATATTCGCATTGAATTGCATTATTCTCGCAGATCTTACCACAACATTGTACTGATATAGATTGTCAAGATCTATTATTTATTTGAAAAGAGTTTCCATGGAGTTTCTTGCCGGTTCTTCTCCATAGGATCTACTATTTGGAACCGTGCACCTAGAGTCTCGACATTTCATAAGTGCCTGTATCTGGTTTACATGAAATAAAGATCTATTCTATTCTATTCTACCTTGCTCTGCGCCTCTGCTTGCATAAATATGAACTCCCATTTCCTGCTGAACATTTTTTGCAGCCGCGCCAGAGACTCTGCTTCGTAATCTGCCAGTTCTAGCCGCGCTTTGTTCTGCATTGTGCGCTTGCACAGATACACCGCTGGAAGAAAATATTAATTATTATGATGTTTTTTATTTATATTTGTTTTGTGATTTTATATGTATGTCCTTTGTTGGGGGTACTTAAGAAATAAATAAATAAATATACACGGTGAAATAAAAATGACCACCCATATCTCAGGAAGTTATCTGAGGCCCAATTCTCATAATTAAAAATGTACAAAATATACTTCCGATCTCGTTCCGATCTACTACCAATGTCGTAAGGCGCTCCACCCACTGCACCGCGCCCCGTGGCGTAGCGCGGGATGGCAGATTTTACCATTGTATGCAAGTATCTCAATTTATATAGAAATCACGCCTAGCACAACACACCGCCGACGCGGAAATGCGCGGGAAGGCGCCCCGCCATACAATGGTAATCCCGCGCTACGCGACGGGGCGCGGTGCAGTGGGTGGAGCGCCTTAATGTCACAAATGGTATTCTCCTACACTAACAAACAACGTCAAACGTGAAATTATATTGTAATGAGGTCGAAAGTTAATTGAAACCAAATCGGTATTCTACTAACATTTTGAACCAACACAGATAATAAACTTGGTATTCTCATCCATACATAATTTACAACCAAATAACTCGGTTCAGTATACTTCGTATTTAAAATACGTACCATAGTCAGTGTTCTCCGGTTCCCATTGATTGGATGGCCAGAAGTATGGTGTCTGGAATCTGAAACAAGATAATAATCATATTAAAATAGTCATAGTGCCGATCGTCGTTACGGCCAATGGCTTAATAGCCAAGAGCCTCGACCAACATCTTATGAGGCTCTCGTTGGGGGGTTGGATCAAGGGCTTGATGCAGAAGGCGGTACTCCTCGACACGGCACGCATTGTGAGGAGGTTCCTCTCTCTGGAGCCCTAGCCACCGGTAGCTTGGACCCTGTTCCCGATGCCGGTTGGTTCCTATTTTTATGTTTTTAAATGTATATTTTATTAAGTTTTGTAATATGTATTTAAAAATATAAAAAATATGTATATTAATGAATAAAGGATATTAAAATATACATTTTAGTTTGTAATAGGCACTTATAGTTGTTCACTTGACTGTACCCTCATTTACCAATAAACTTTCTCTATCACTCAAAGGTTTGCTGGTAGAAAACTCAAATTTGGGTTAAGCTCGCCTGTGTACATACCATCTCAATTGTATTTGTTTTATCTCATTTCGTGTACAAATATGGCCCCATTTTTTTTTATTGGTTCACCAATCCGTACCATAATATACGGTATTACTCAATACTCACCTATAATAAGTGTTGTCGTTCTTGTCGGTCAAGCAGTGATCATCGATGGGGAACAGATACCCGTGAGCTCCTAGAAGATGACCTACATGCAGTGCCTCCCAAGTATCTTCCAGACTGAGGTAGCGGGTTAGCCGAGACAATAGATCTTTATAGGGAGCGCAGGACATTGTCGGTACGTGGTAACATGTTGGCGCGCAGATTTGCTCGGTGTACGGCACAGGTTAAAAGAACGCTATTTAAAGCATACTGTCAAACATTCTACACCAGCGGTCTGTGGGCTAACTTTACGCAGAGGGCCTACAATGCCTTGCGCGTCCAGTATAATAATGTGTTCAGGGCCCTGTTCGGGCTCCCTCGATATTGCAGCGCGTCTGGCATGTTTGCAGATGCCAGCGTAGACGACTTTTACGCAATAATGCGCAAGAAAGTAGCGTCTGTAATGCGGCGAGTGCGAGGGAGCCGGAATAGTGTTCTGAAAATGATGGACGACAGAACTGACACCGCTCTGCTTCGTAGGTTTACTGAACTACATGTGTTGGTCCGGTAAGCCTGCGGTGTGGAGTGGTGGTGCGTTGTGTTTGTGGTGTAAAATGTTACTAACTTAGTATATAAGCAAAATTGTTACTAACAACATTAGCTATGGACTGCATTGTCTGAAAATAAACGTTTTTATTTTTTATTTTTTTTTATTTATAAGTCTATCCAAGATGGCGGTACAGTCATTGGCGGCGCATGAGACGGCATGATTTGTGAACATAATGGCCAAAAATGTTAATAATTCGTCCGAAAATTCGGCTATAGGGAAAATGTTAGCGCATAATCGACTAGCAGCTATTGGTCGTGTACACAATGGCCAGAGATGGACAATAATGGTCTACGATGGCCATTTGTGGTTTTACTCGTCGGAAAATGTTGGGTCATAATCGGCCAGCATGGTTATTGACCAAGTACACAATGGACAATATTATCAATGGTGGGTTTACTCTATGGACAATTTTGGCACATAATCGGCCAGCATGGTCACAATGGCCAAATATGGCTACACGTCATAATATACAGTATTATTCACCTGTAATAAGTGTTGTCGTTCTTGACGGTGAGGCAGTGATCATCGATGGGGAACAGATACCCGTGAGCTGCTAGAAGATGAGCTACATGCAGAGCCTCCCAAGTCTCTTCCAGACTGAGGTAGCGGGTCAGCCAGGCCACCAGGTCAGAGCCGGTGAACACCTGAGGATTAATAAAAAAAAAAACTGTACTCAAGATACGGGAGGAATCATATCGTCAGTGAAAAGGCAAAACTACTAAATCGCCAATGCGCTGGCCAAGTAACTTAAATTGTCTTTTCACTGACGATATGTGCCTATTTCTACGTGAATAAAAACTTATATCCTCAAAAAACAGTCCTAGTTACTAGGATTTCTTCCTGTATCGTGGGAACACGATTTACAAAATTACACGATTAAAAAACAACCTGTATAACAATTATACATGATGTTTTTTAATTGTGTAAGTAATTTATTTCTTTGGTATGTACCAAAAGCAATCGTATAACCTCCTTAGCACGAAACCAGTAAATGAATACGTAATTTTAATGGTATTCGTAATTTTAATGGAACGTACTCGTAATTTATATGGTGGCTTCTGAATTAACATTTTGTATTCAAATGAAAATACTTATATTTAATATGCTGCCCCCTCATAGCGTTAATCGTGTTATGGTGATATTTAAGTCTCTAATCCAATAAGTACTTACTGATGGTATTTTAGTCATGAAGCTCTTCACAGTCCTGACTGGAACACCTGTGCTCTCATCCTGCATCTTCTCAATAATCGCCTCCATCTGTAAAAAGAAAATATTACTTGGTACAAGCCCTTGATCCAGCCCCCCAACGAGAGCCTCAAAAGATGTTGGTCGAGGCTCTTGGCAAATAAGCCATTGGCCGTCACAACTATCGGCTATTTTTATTATTTCCTTTATTTAATTATTTACACATACTTTGTTTTTTTTTGTTTTAGCCTTATTTTGAGTTACTTAGTGTTCATATCTGAACTACACAACGCCTTGGTGTAACACTGTTATGTTGTATAAATAAATAAATAAGCCAATTTTTTAACCCCCGACCCCGAATAAAAGTCACACGATACGTGCTGTTCAATCGCAAGAACTAGGGTTTGCATACTAAGGGCCATTTTCACCGACAAGATAACAGGCGATTAAGACAAAATCTGTCGTTTACAATGAATTTTTGTGCTAGTAAACAATCGATTTCATTTTAAACGTTTGTTATTTCGTCGGTGAACATGGCCCTTAGTCCAAGGAGGAGCAGAATCCCCCCCCCCCCCCACCACCCCACGCACGCCCATGGCCTGGATGTAGGCATGCGATTTACTCCACAAAACGTCGGTGATGAATCGCCACGCACACTTCTGACATCACAGAAGAACTCACTTGTGTGGTCGTCCAAGTTCTTGTGTCCATTGACCAGCAGCGGAAGCAACGCACGTTCCTAATTTCAGCTTGCTTCGTACAGATTCTCAGTACTGCATCCACATTTAGCATTATGAATTAGGGAACTCAACCACAATCGACAATCGCTTAGCGATCATTTTGTCGAATATAAAACATTCAGAGTTATGACCGAGTTTTTGTAGCACGTGAGCGTTTCAGTATTGAACTCTGAATGTTTTATAGTTATTCGGCGAAAAAATAATCGCTCAGCGATTGTCGCTCGTGGGTGAGCTTCCTTAAGCAAATCAGGAAATCCGTTAGGTGTACCGCGTGTAGGTACAGTGAAAGAATCTTACTAATTTACAAAGTGACGACAACGATATCACATTCAATGAAACCGCGCGGATCCCTAATTCTTTTTCGAAAATAAAAATAGTATAATAATAATCTAAAATAAATATATACTCCTTACAACATCATCTGCCAGTGAAATTCCCGTCAAAATCGGTCCAGCCGCCTAGCCGTTTCGGAGATTAGCCGAAACAGACAGAAGTTTTAAATTAATTTCAATTTTAAATATTGATTTTTGTTACGAGTACGTATATACTTTCATACGCATTTATTAAAAAGCGGTTGTTTTGACATTACAAACAGACACCTCAATTTTATTTTTTTGTATAGATGTAGAACAGATAATGATGAACATGATACAGTCGTCGCTACCCAAATGTTAAAATTCATGAAGATGTTTGCATATTTATTAATCAACTAGCTGACCCGGCGAACTTCGTACCGCCAATAATAGAACTGTGCACCTACCTATCTACCATACCTACCCTATCTACTATACCTACTATACCTACCCTACCTACCTAGTCTACCTACCCTATCTGCCATACCTACCTTCTTACAATTATAACAAACACAACAAAAAAGAATTAGCGAAATTGGTCCAGCCGTCCACGCGTGATGGCGTGACCAAGGGAAATAGGATCTTCTTTTTATATAAAAAATATATAGATTACGCATAAATAGCTGAACGGATATGGACAAATTTGGCACACAGTTAGACCAAGTCCGGATTGGCACATAGAACACTTTTATCCAGATAGATGAAATAGTTTCACAAGGATTCGAGTGAAATCGCGAGTAGTAAGTATTTTATAAAATTGACCTATAAAACTTGGTTTCTAATGAACACCACAAACTGAACTAAAGAGGGTTTTGTTTCAAAATAATCACGAGATATGATAAACCGTTGCACAATACCCATTGTTAACTGGTATAGTAAACATCAGATAACTTCTGCATCTTAAGCTGGCCATACGTGGCACAGTAAACCTGGTAGTTTTTACCCGACTGCGCCAGAAGGAGGGTTATGTTGTTCGACACATGTATGAATGTACAATTCTTTGGCATGCTCTGTAGCCCTAAACGGCTTGATAGATTTTAGCTTGAGAGATGTCGTTGGATTCGTCTTAATTGTGAGTGTCACTGGGTATATCAAAATTATAAAAAATAAAATGGCCGATTTTTGGCGTCATATTAGGTATGTCATCAAAAATATTTTTTTTGCTCTATACCTATCTAGTGGGCTATCAAAATAAAGAGTTTTATAAATGGCTTTCAAAAATATATACAACTTATATTTAAATATAATTTGGAATGAATGACCTTTAGGATCTCTAACGATTTAAAGTTGGTTACCAAACATTCTCACTTATAACTAAACTAGATAGTGTAAAATTAAAAAAGTTAGTTAAAAAACTCTTTATAGTCCGCGCGTGAGCTCCGAGGAATCGGGGGCTGAGGAAGCGGGCACTGTGCGCTGCGCCCGACCGTCGTTCATACCCCGCACTCTCCTAGTACTAGTGTCTCGGGGTACCACTGGACCAGACACACAGGAACACAGATACACACTACAAACTTATAACAGCCCTCTTTTTTAGTTTTGTCTTCTGTCCAGGAGACAAACAGGGTGGAGAAAACAGGTTTATCCTCCCGTCGTGCTAGTACTCAGTAGTAGCGGTCGGTAGTAGTCGGTACAGGCATGCTCGACGGCATTTTTTCATTTTCTTATTTCTTAAAAGAATTAGTGTACCTATTTCTTTTTTATTGTGTTTGTGGCGCCGTCATTATCCCGTACGGAATAAAATTATTTTTCTTTCTTTCTTTCTACTGCATGTCTTGGTGGATTAAACGCCTCTCTCATTCTGAGATGAGTCCCGAGCCCAGCAGTGGGACAGTAATCGGGTGAAATATACAAGATAATCTATAGATAATATAGGTATAATTACATAATCTATGCTTATATAAATTTGCATGCCATAGTCATTGCATATAAATTATTTCTGATTTCATGTAATACATTTTACATTTTATTAATGTATAACATTTTTATTTTATATTTTGTCTCATTAAAATTTTTACTTCCTCCATTGTACGCCTTCTGGCATAACATAGAGCACTCTTTATTATCTATGTCAAACAAATGTATAAATGATTTATGATTTATGAATATTACTACATAATTATTATATTTTTGAACCTATGTCAAACAAATGAATAAATGATTTATGATTTATGAATAAACTCAAACTCAAACTCTTTATTGCTTTCATGTGTATCTAGTTACAGGTGTTATATTTTTATAGGTTTCAACATGAAACCCCGTAAGGGTACAGCAACTTATAAATATATAATATATAATAATAATAATATATAATAATATATATTATTATATATTACTACATATTATGACATACCTTCTTGTACACCAGGTAGTTTGGTGACTCTTCTGGCGATGGTATGGTGGACATCAGAGCTTGTACACCCGGAGGAATATTGGCTGAACTGTCTTTCTTGTCTCGGTCTTTCTCTTTTTCTTCTTTTATACATTTTGAATTGTCTCTGCAATAATATACAATAGTGTAATTTAATTAACGCATAAATATGTACACTAATTATTGTTAAATAAATAAATTACAAATCTAAAACTGAGCACCTAGGCGTCAAAGTACTCCTCCTCATCGCTGTCAATTGGCAGCGTGCCCAGAATACTGGCAGTATTGCCATGTTGAATGGCACAGCTAATTCTTTGACTTTGAACCGATCCAATTTTGAACCCGGCCTCTGACTTTTCGTACTCATGTATGGATCAGCATTTGATTATCACTTGTGTTAACGGTGAAGGAAAGCATTGTGAGGAAACCTGCACACCTGAGAGGACCTTATAATGTTGTCGATGGTGTGTGTAGTCCGCCCGCACCAGGCCAGCGTGGTGGACTAACGCCTAACCCTTCTCATTCTGAGAAGAGGCCCGTGGCCAGCAGTGGGACAGTAATGAGTTGGATTTATGATTATTAATTTTATTTATGGATTATAAATGTTTAAAAATTACTATATTACAATTAAATAATATAAATTAATCTATCTACTATGTGACATGGATTTTTGTAATGATTCATGAAGGCCCAAAGAAAAAGGTGGGATTGAAAAAATAAATGACAAAATCTTATCAACGCACAGCCGAAACTACTAAAGCTAGAGTCACGAAATTTGGAGAGTAGGTCCCTTTTGTATTGTAGGCAAGCAATAAGAAGGGATTTTTGAAAATTCAGCCCCTAAAGGGTTGAAAAAGGGGTGAAAGTTTGTATGGGAGTCCCTTCATTTGCTATTATGGATCTTACTTGAGTATAAATGCTCTAAAGATCTTACCTGGATGGTCCTTGCTGACAGGCCTTTGATGCGGCCTTATCCGATGAATTCATCGTAACCATTTTAATTTTCAAAATCCAAATTCATAACACAATAAAAATTTCAACTTCACGAAAATGTTTATATTTCGCGCCAAAATGTTTACGTTTATCATTAAACTTTTTTATTGGGTACACTTTGGCAACGATACGGGTTATAAAGCCTCTAATGACCGCTTCGGTGGTTTATTTTACAACGCCACAAATAGCTATTACCAGACACTGTTTGGAAATTATCTAAACACTGTTCCCTTCAATCTGATATTTACACAAACTATGTAGATACAATTTATTTACAAATAACACATACTATAGTTAACACGATCTATGCACGTAGGTATTATTTTGAGTTCATTCATAACTTATTTACAAAAAAACTGCACAGTACAAATGTTAAAGTCACAAAAATCCTTTTTCTCAGTCAATACTAAAGCGAGGAGTATTATTACAGCGTCTAAATAGATTTATAGAGGAGATAAACATTAATATACGATAGTTCTAAACACATTTTTGGTTTTATTTGTGATTAAATTTGACCCACTTGACTAGGTGTTATCCTTTTTCGATTTTACAATTCAAGCACTTCACACGACCAGCTGATAGACACTAGAACCTGATTTACGCGGAAAACCATCTTGTTTTATTTATGAAACGTAAATAATAACAACCGATACCGGAATTTAACATTTTGTTAATAGAACGAAATGTCAAGCGCGTTCATCTCGCCATATAACATCACCCAAGTGCGGGAGCTTTTGAAAAGAAACAAAATATATGAAAACCATGCGCGCGAATGAGAAAGCAAATCCATGGCAACATAGTGCGAATAAAGTAAAAAGTCCCAGCGTCCGCAATTGTAACAGGTATGGAATGTCCAACTGAATTTGGTCGATTGAATATTAAATGAATAGATGGCGCATGTGTTTAGAAGTTTATCGAACGCCTTATTTGGTGCTATTTTTAGATTATCATAAAAATATAAGGAAGTTGTTTATTGCATAGTTAATTACGCGCAAATAGACTCAGGTATTTATCAAACTAGTTGCTTATTTCCTTCTACAATAAAAGCAATTTATTATGTTGCTAACTTAACTTTTATTAAAGATAAAAGATGGCAGCACATGTTTATGGAATGAAACATTACGCCGGTGTTTCCCCTACGGGTGGACAAAGTTGTACGACACCGTAATTTTATGTTCTTTCTGACTTTTCGCCTTATCCAACAGGTGCGCCTGTTGTAATTTTACCAGGCACAATTTCATCATTCATGTGATTTTATGAAGCGCAGTAGGCTAATTCACGTAACTAAAGAAGTGCAGTTGCCGCGCAGTTGCAATAAAATATTGATCAACAACAACACATTTGGTAATCTTCTTCTTCTTCTTTCATTATGGCAATTGAGCCGATGTCGACTATTCTGCCATTTGGTATCTACCGAGCTTCAGTGAGATACGCTCGCGTCAAGTTCGAGCGTCACTGCAACACGATCGGCGCGTCTTAAAATTACGTGAATTAGCCTTCTGATCATATTGCAGTGTCGCTCGAACGTGACGCGAGCGTATCTCACTGAAGTTAAGAGCAGTATTATATATTAGTCTATGGTTAAGAGAACACTGGGACTAATGGAAGAAATGTCATTAGAAATAAGTCGTTCCAATGTGCTCATATTATTATGTCAGTAACATTTTTATTACCATGTTTCCTTGTGTGTACATAAATAAATAAAATAAATAAACACCAAATGTGTTGTTTTGATCAAAATTTTACTGCAACTGCGCGTCAACTGCACTTCTTTCGTTACGTGAATTAGCCTGCAGTGCTACTTGGGGGAGCGTCGTGTTGGCAACACGACGCTAGTAGTAGGGTTGGCAACGCGCGAGTGATGCCTCTCCAGCGCTGGTAGGTACGGCGGGTGGACAAACCCGTTTCCTCCTCCCTTTGTCTCTTTGACAGAAGACAAAACTAAAACTCGAGGGAGAAAAACGGGAAAGACATGGTTTCGTCCCCGATTTTTCTTAACACAAAAACATTTTCTTCCACCTTTTGTCTCCTTGGAAGAAGACAAAACAAAAAATCTAGGGAGAAATCGGTTAAGAGATGGTTTTGTTTCTGATTTTTCTTACGACAAATCCGTTTTCTCCATTTTTTGTCTCCTTGACTGAACACAAAACGAAAAATCAAGAGAGGAAACAGTAAACAAACACACACACACACAGACAGACATACACACAGACAGACAGTTCTTTTTTTTTTCTTTTTTTTTTACTTTTTATGTGTTTCGTAATTTGTGTAAAAAATAAATCGTTTTTCTTTCTTTTTTCTTTTTAAAGAGATGGTTTTGTCTCCAGTATTTCTCTCTTCCCATTTTCTCGCCCTGCTGGTGTTGTAAGCGTCCAATGGTAGGTAACCACTTACCATCAAGCGGGCTGTAACCACACCATAAACGTGCCTCCAGAACTACTTAAATACTTGACAGTACACCCCAAGAACTCTACAGGTGAGTTGAAAGGTCATTTTAAAGCCGGGCTTCCACTGCGAAAGGGTAATGAGCAAGTAATAGCTGGACGGAACGGACCCCAACTAGCTAAAATAGGTTTTACCTTCCATTAAGAAAGAGTTTTGACAATTGCCTTCCACTGCAAAAGAGAAATGAAGAAGGAGTTCGTTATTATCTATTTTTACTCGTTCAGTCCTCTCCACTAGACTCTTTGTTGGTGGAAGCACTTCTATGAAGTTTACCGTTGCGAGTTAAATGGGTCCGTATGGAGTCCGCTCCGCTGCCAGTGGAAGCCGGGCTATGCTTGTTCACCACCCTAGCAACCCTGGTATAAAAATACATTATTTGCATTTCAACTGCGAAACATTAACCTTGAGTTAACAGTTCTAAAAGGTAATGACCTTGAATTTATTAAAAAAAAAAGTAACTACTATTATTAGACACGTCAAAAGCAATCTAAATGCATGCAACAGAATAACTGTTCCGTATCTGTGATCTACGTTCACTTTATAAGTTAACCTTGGCGAATGGCGGTGCATTTATAAAAAAAATCCAACATTCTTTGTTTGTAAACACTGTCCTACTACTGCTTAAAGCCTCTTCTCAGAAGGGGTTTGGAACACCTTATTGTGTCAACCACATTGATCTGCAGACTGCAGGGATAGACATACGCCATACGCGGATAGAGACGACAGAAACGAGTCTAAGCGTGAACTTACGCTTCCATCTGTCAAAATTTGTTCGTAAGTTTGACAGATGGAAGCGTAAGTTCACGCTTAGACTCGTTTCTGTCGTCTCTGAATGTAAGCCTAAGGCGCCTTGATTGCATAAGAATCGAATTACGAGAATCGGACTCAGCGGGTTTCAAAAATGGAACGCGAACAGTCAACCGCTAGGTTGTCATCCGCTTTTTTTTAAATCATCACACAAAAACAAGAATTATTATCCAATAAAAAAATGGCGTACAATGCATAAGGAAAGGGTTGCTCGCAGGCCGCCGACCTCGAGGATAGAAAGTGAATGACCTTAGTCTGTGGTCGGCTTGTAGTCGCTAATGCAAAACATTCTTTTACGAACATTCTTTGTCTTTTTTGATCACGAGCCACTTCAAAATAACTAATAATTCAGCCTAAATCATCTAACTGACCGCGGAGCTCTTTCCAGAATGAGGAGAGTATAGTACTGTTACCGGATGTACCTAACATTTGGCGGGCGCATTTTTTTTCAGCAGTTTATGAACGCGTCCCGTAAGCACCCTTAGCGGGACGCCCAAAATGCCGCTTTATTATTTTTTATTTATTTAATCTCCTTAACACTATCTTTACAGGTACCCAATACGATAGCGTGGCTATCAACAACATATTATTACATAATTAAAAGTTATTAATTTAACAATATTAAGTAGATAACTAATTTGGTGGGGTAGGAACCATAGGTGTAATGTAAATTGTCATAGTGTGTGTTTATGTATACCTATACTATATATATACCTATACTATACCTTTCATTATTGTAAGTATTTGTTTTTGTACCGTTTAATATAAAGAAAAGAAATAAAAAAATATTGTTTAGACAAAAATAATCAGCTGTCTCATACGTTTGGGTCGAGTAGGTATTGAAGTTTTGTATGGGACAGCTGATAGTTTTTTCGCGATTGCGATGTTGTTTCCATAGAGAAAGTTGTTCAGTTTGATGGTCTGTAGGCTAATTCACGTAACTAAAGAAGTGCAGTTGCCGCGCAGTTGCAATAAAATATTGATCAAAACAACACATTTGGTAATCTTCTTCTTCTTCTTTCGTTATGGCAATTGAGCCGATGTCGACTATTCTGCCATTTGATATCCTCTGAGCTTCAGTGAGATACGCTCGCGTCAAGTTCGAGAGTCACTGCAATACGATCGGCGCGTCTTAAAATTACGTGAATTAACCCTCTGATCTGATCCACACCCTTAAATATAACCACGCATTACTGATACACGTTGTATAGTATCCTAACTAATTATCTACACAGATAGGTATGTATAGTCTGCCACATTGTTATGTTGGGCGTGGCAAATCTTGAATTTGCATTGCTAATCCAGCCACGGATTTCCACTCGCCTAAGTACCTATTTATAGCAGAATTTAAATAATAATGCGGTAACAAGACAATGATAACTTATCACTTGATGTCCGACTTCCCTGTACCCCGCTACCTAATCACGATGCACGCTCGTAATCGGAATCGACTCAATTTTGACACTACAATAGTGTTCATTGCGTTGCTCAAATTGTAGGGCGGAGTGGTTTTAAAAGCATACCGCGCAATGTAGTTTGTTGGACTGTCAAAATTGAATCGATTCCGATTGCTAGTGTGTATCGTGATTACCCTGCCGCTCGTGCTCGACAGGAGCGTACATGACGCTGTATGTGTGTGTGTGTGTGTGTGTGTGTGTGTGTGTGTGTGTGTGTGTGTGTGTGTGTGTGTGTGTGTGTGTGTGTGTGTGTGTGTGTGTGTGTGTGTGTGTCAGTGGCGGATTTATACATTAGCCGCCAGTAGGTTATTAATTATTATTAATTTTGCCGCCCCTACCGACCTCTACAATTCGATACCCTAAGTCATATTATTTACAATGTTTTTGTCAGTGAAATTGTACTTTTATGATTTATTTTTTATTTTTTTATTAATCCCCTCACTATGATTTCTCCTGTATCGCGGGTACAGTTTACAAACATCCATGTCACATGCACACACGCCCAGACCCGAAACAACTATCTGTAGATCATACAATTATTTGTTCCGTGCGGGGATCGAACCCGCGGCACGTAGCGCAGAAAGCTAATCGCTTAGCCACTGCGCCAAACGTGTCGTCAAAATCTTTTGTACACTATCGTCCTAATTACACCACCTTTTTCCCGTAATTAGTATGATTGTGAACTAGGGGATCGATGTGTCAGTTCCTAGATTATTATTACAACCCAACGATTTAGTTAAGATTGCACAAGAAATCGTTTTTAACCCCCAACAAGAAAGAGTTGTATTATAAGTCTGTAGCGTGTATCATTTGTGTATCTGTCTGTGGCATCGTAGCTGAACGGATGGACCGATTTCAATTTTATTTTTTTATTGAAAGCTACCTAGTTTAATCATTTCATGTAAGCTATGTATGTTTCATGAAAATCTGTTCTTTTTCTAGTTGGAGTCGGGGGCTTTTGACGGTTAGGTTATTTTACTGAAGCAGTAAGCAGATATTTACAATATGGCGCCTGTAAATCTGTGTAACAAAATGATAATGAACATCAGACTCTGGTAATAAACTTCAATACCATCGTGAGAAACTAAACGTTGAACTATCTTGTAATAGTTATTTGTTATACAAGAGTGCAAAGTTGCTTTTTAACCGCGTGTTCAATTTTGATGACCGAGCAAGCGAAGGATTCTAAAATTGAATCACGAGCGCAGCGAGTGATTCAAAATTAGAATCCTGAGCGTTAGCGAGGGAATCAAAAGAGCACGAGGTGAAAAATCTTTGCACTCGAGTGCAACACGTAACTTTTCATTCCACCTCAGCGAGGAAATGACTAAATGCAAAAAAAAAACGTTTAATTCACAAACTTAGTGCACACGATGTTCTAAATTCAATTTACTTTATCCTCTAGAGAATAAAAACGGCTTTTCCACTCAGATATTGAAGATTAAAAATACTCTTTCCGAGATGGTGGGATGAAAATTTACTTTATCCTCTAGAGAATAAAAACGGCTTTTCCACTCAGATATTGAAGATTAAAAATACTCTTTCCGAGATGGTGGGATGAATTTTTTTTTATCGATCTTGAAGATGGGAGTCCCAACTACATGATAGGTAAAAAAAATTCAAGGTAGCTCGAAGTTTAGTCTCTCACGAGTCACGATCGTATTGAAGTTTATTACCAGAGTCGATGTTCATTACCACTTTTATTACGCGGTAGACCCGCTGTTTTCTTGAAACGGATTTTAGTATAGTTAGCCATAGACGTTAACGCTGATTATAAGAAGTACATAAAATGAGTTTTTATTAAAAAAAAAATAGGTATTAGAAAGAAAGAAAAATATTTTATTTCTGCAGCAAAAACGACACACATACAATACAAATAGCAGCATCCATACCTACCAAACATTGGCCATACCAGCAACAAAACAATGAATAGGTAAGTAAAGCAAATATACCGACTGACCGCAACACAAACAAAAACGTAAAAAGAAAAATAATTTATAATCTATGCCGTGCCCAACCAGCATTGAACAATAAATACGTAAAAGTATGTATTATAAAAAATATGTATATTAAAAATATGTTCGTTACAGTATCGTATGTTCTTATCAGAATTTTGTTGCAAATCACATTAAGTTTGTAAGCGATAAAAGTAATAATGTTTTTCGTTGTTTACGTTTATACAATACAGGATATTTTTTATGTAGTGCGCATAATTTGCAGAGATATTCAATATCCGTTTCCAAATGCAACCGCAGTACAAAAATTCACTCCAAAACAAAATAAAATTTTGATTTTGTGTGGCTTGCGCTAGTAAAATAAGCGTGTCCCCCATACTAAGTCGAATTTTCGTTTTGTTTAAAGTGTATCCCAATAATGCGGTTGCATTAAGGAACAGAGACTGAATCACTCTACAAATTAATTATGTGCTAGTATAAAAAAATATCCTGTAGGTACACATAGGTACTTAATTAAGCGACTTAACTTAGGCTGACATTCAGAGACATGACCTTAAGACGGGCGAAGACCGCTCTAAGCAAAGTCGTCGCTAAGCGCATCTTCAAAATTCGTATTCAGAGACGCAGTGTAAGCTTAGCTAAGACAGGATTCTCTATGGCCATTTTTAATAGCAAAATGTTTATCGGTAAGTTACGGTTTTTATGAAAATGTGTAAGCAGGCGTATATAAAAATTAAAACAGGATAGCAATATATACAAAATGCAATTGGAGTGAGCGAAACAAAATATCTGAGACATAAACCTATTTAATTAAGTCCTAAGGTTAGTCAGACTTGAAAATCTCAAATTGTCGAAATTAACTCCACCTTAGCCCACTTGGCGGCGCTAGTGTCGTCTTAAGTAGTCAATATTCACTACTTGGCTTATCTTAGTTTACGTTAAGTTTAAGTCGTGTTCCGAACGTCTCTGAATACAAATATGAGCGCAAGCTGTTGATTTTGACAGATGGAAGCGTAAGTTCACGCTTAGACTCGTTTCTGTCGTCTCTGAATGTAAGCCTTAGAACCTAAACTTCGAGCTACCTTGTACAAAAAATGCCAATCATGAAGTTAGTCCATCTTCATGATCGGTATTTTTTTTACAAGGTAGCTCAAAGTTCAGTCTCTCACGATCGTATTGAAGTTTATTACCAGAGTCGATGTTCATTACCATTTTAGTTACGCGGTAGACCCGCTGGTCAACAACTTTTACAGCATACAAGTACAAGCCTATCAGATTTTTGATTTAAATTAAAATAATACATTTTACTTTATTATTATTGACCTTTAATTACGGTTTGCCCACCATGCCCACATACAGGGGTGGATCCTAGCCTGCCAATAGTATCATCAACTCAAGAATAAACTTTGTCGACGCTACGCGTGACCCGAGGGCTGGCTTATTCTTTGGTCAAAGAATAAGCATTGCCATTCAACGTGGCAATGCTGCCAGTCTTCTGGGCACGCTGCCAATTGATAGCGAAGAGGAGGAGTACTTTGACGCCTAGGTGCTCAGTTTTATATTTATTTTATTTTATGATTTATTTAACAATAATTAGTGTACATATTTAAGTTTATATTTATTATAGAATAAACAATACCTACTTCTTATCTATAACCTTAAATAATTTCGCATCAGTTTGCGCATTTATTGATAAGCTTATCGTTCGTAATCAAAACAGAGATTTTCTTTGATAGATAATGAGGATATATAACCTAACCGTCAAAAACCCCCGACTCAAACTAGAAAAAGAGCTGTATCTAACTTTTGAACTTTTCATGAAACATAGCTAAGATGATACCCAAAACTGCATTGATATCGGTCCATCCGTTTTGGAGCTACGATGCCACAGATACACACTACAAACATATAAAACCCAACTTTTTTGTTGGAAAAAAATAATTATTATTCATGGTTGGGTTAATTTTTTCGCGATTACGATGTTGGTCCCATAGAGAAAGTTGTTCAGTTTGATGGTCTGATCCCACCCTTAATATGACCACGCATTTCTGAAACATGTTGCTTGTATGTCAACTATAGAGTCTCAACATTTCATAAGTGCCTGTATCTGGTTTACATGAAATAAAGATCTACTCTATTCTCTATTCTAACTAATAAGCTTGTTTATCTTAATTAAAACAATCGTTTGTTCTCTACGACACATTTCACATGTGCGACATGTACTTGTCCACTATCTAATTGGTGACGTCACATCCTTTTCCGTTGATAATCATTAAATGTACGTACATAATTGATTTTCTGTAATTGCAAACTGTTGGCGTTTCAGAACATGTATTAATTTCTTATTAATTTAACCACTAAGTGGAGCCCTGATATGGCGAGAAGGCGACGCGGCAGACCACGAAACTAATAACGAATGGTTCACACTGGCTCTAGACCGAGAAGCCTGGAAATCATGGGGGGAGGCCTTTGCCCAGCAGTGGGATGATGCAGGCTAACAGTAACAGTAATTTAGATTTCGCTAACGACTTGATCCGCAACCCAGTGGTGGATTTACACTTTTCCCGCCAGTAGGCTATTCAAATTTTGCCGCCCCTACCGACCTCTACAATTCGATACCCCAGTTCACAATCATATTAATTACAATTTTTTGTCAATCAAATTGTAACTTTATGGTTAATGAGTGCTTTATGATTGTGGAATTAACGTCCACTCGCGTGCTAACCCTGCACCGACTGACACGGCAAAAAGCAGCAAAAAGGGAAGAGAAAATTCGGAGATTTTGTATCCGATTATTTCTTGAAACGAAAAATCGAGAAGAAAACAGTAAAGAAGTTTTGCCTCTTCACACCTCTTTACAGTTTTCTTCTCGATTTTACGTTTTTTCTTCTGTCAAGGAGAAAAAGGGAGGAGAAAACGGGATTTTCCTCCCACCGTGCTAGCTCTACTGAAGGTTTATTGACTAAAATCTTTGAGTATTCTAGATATTCAAAGACTACAATGTTTAAGGACAAGAATCTTCAATGTTAAGTATAACATTATCTTTAAAATAGCTATTAATTAATACAATGCAACATTTCGAGTGTTTTGATATCAACATGATAACGCCTTTGTGTTTAAGTAGGTTATTTTCACAATCATTGTAAATGTAATTGCAATTATATTTCATATAATTTATTACCTAATATTAGGTAATTATACAGTAGACGAATTAATAAATGACAAATTGACATTTTATGTTTGTTGTAATTCCAGTTGTTTTAGTGTTGTTTCATTAAACGATTCTGGGGTGGACAGTGTCTCGCTGTGCTTCTTTTTTCCTAGAACACCCACAGAAGAAGAAGTAGAAAAATTATTCCTTCATCATAGTACTGGCATTCTCCTTTATTACTGGCCATTTTATGCTTCGAAACGCCAATTTGAATTTACAACGTTGCGCTGCATCATCATTTTTCATGATCATTTTCGTCATTCCGGATCCAACATTCCGTAGACACAGCTGTTGTACTTTTCCGCCCATAATAAGAATTTTTATAAATTATAAATAATGTTAATTAAATAATTTTTAAATTAGGTAGGTACCTACCTATGTGAAATATTGAACTTGTTTTTCTAGTTTTATAAGAAATTCTAAAAATAAATCCGTTTTCCCCGTTGGGCTATATTTGAGTTCATTTTCTACTTATCAAATATCAACGTTGTTTCTGTGAGTCCTTCCCCCTCCACTGGGGTGAGCACAGCAAAAAAGGGAAGAGAAAAAATCAGAGACAAAACCATCTCTTTACCCTTTTCTCTCTCGATTTTACATTTTGTCTTCTGTCAAGGAGACAGAGAGTGGAGAAAACGAGTTTGTCCACCCACCGTGGTACCCTACAGAGAGCTAGCTGAGGAACATTAGAGGAAGGTACTCCGATACAAAGTCATCAGTAAAAACCCCGATGGCAAATTTCCAGCATAAGCTGACCTTTCACTGAACGAGAAGCCTATAGAGTGAGAGATCAGCTTATTCTGGAACTTTCTGGGCAGTTCATTTCCTGCCCTGCTATAAGAGTTCGTAGTAAGCCCCGAACATTATTATCACAACGACCTTGACAGTGCTACATTATAATACATTCTACGAAATACCGATAAAGATTTACTTAATCGAGTAACAATTAATAAATATTATTATTGCTACGAGTATATTTATGGGTGCAACACAATATCATTGTAAATAGGTACCTAAGGATTTTTTTTTTTTATATCGAATAGTGTTTCTTTTGACTATCTCACCTGAAGGGCTAGGACGACAAAAAGGGGAAGAGAAGAACCGGAGACAAAACATCTCTTTATCATTTTTTCTCTCGATTTTTCATTTTGTCTTCTATTAAAGAAAGATAGAAATAGTTATTTGTTATACAAGAGTGCAAAGTTGCTTTTTAACCGCGTGTTCAATTTTGATGACCGAGCAAGCGAAGGATTCTAAAATTGAATCACGAGCGCAGCGAGTGATTCAAAATTAGAATCCTGAGCGTTAGCGAGGGAATCAAAAGAGCACGAGGTGAAAAATCTTTGCACTCGAGTGCAACACGTAACTTTTCATTCCACCTCAGCGAGGAAATGACTAAATGCAAAAAAAAACGTTTAATTCACAAACTTAGTGCACACGATGTTCTAAATTCAATTTACTTTATCCTCTAGAGAATAAAAACGGCTTTTCCACTCAGATATTGAAGATTAAAAATACTCTTTCCGAGATGGTGGGATGAAAATTTACTTTATCCTCTAGAGAATAAAAACGGCTTTTCCACTCAGATATTGAAGATTAAAAATACTCTTTCCGAGATGGTGGGATGAAAAATAATTTATTACTGCAAAAACACGACACACACACATTACATAAAAAAAGCAGTATCCATATCCATACCAAATAAAGGCCACACGAGAAAAAAAACATTAAAAAAGAGGAGTAAACAGATAAAGGGCGGAGAAAACTTGTTTTTCCACAGAAAAATTGGAGACAAAACCATCTCTTTACCGTTTTCTCCCTATGGAGAAAACGATTTGTCCGCCCGCCTTGCTAGCCGACCAACCAATGCGTGCCGTGCATCGCACAGCGAGGGTACCCGAGGGACCTTTTTTACAGTCTCCCCCCCCCCCCCCTCCCAGAGAAGTGCCCTGACAGGCGTGGCACCATGATGGGGTACGGCTCACCTGCAGGTGCCGAAGGGGACCACTGCACCGTGGTGAATTTAGCCGGTAGGACTGCGCCACACTCCTCGGCCCCCCAGGCGGAAGACGACCTATGAGGGTTCTTACAACGCCAACAAAAAAAAGTTATGTACCTAATCAAATAAGAATTTATAACTTATCCGGACCGCATATAAATTCGAAAAGTCAGAAGTGCAGACTGGGTTCGAACTCAAAACCCCCTGCGCATGGACGGCAAGCGTTCAACCGCTAGGCTATCACTATGTAAGTAGGTATTATTGACGCATCGTAAATTTATTTAACCTTTGGAATAAATTATCTGTTTAAAGGTGATAGGTGTTAACCAGTGCATTTGTGTTTCTGCGTCTGTGTCTGTTTGTCACAGAATTTTCCGCGTTTTTACCCTTCAAGAGTGATTACGTAGTATCTTTAAGTAGTCTGTGAGAGTAATTCAGCGGCGAATTTACCGCGTAACTATAATTAATATTAAATATAATAATAATTATTATAATTCTATTCTAATTCTATACTTAAATAATCAAATTTTGCACGTAGCCAGCCCTCTTCCTCTCTCCAAATTTTTGCTGTGGCCGACAGGGTCCGTAAAGATCAATTCTATATTTTATAGTGGTACTGAACATCAACTCAGACAAACTCAGATAATAAACTTTAATGCAATCGTGAGAGACTAAACTTACTAGGTACCTTGTAATAAATTTACTGATCATGAAGTTGGGAGTCCCAACAGCATACATTAACAAAAAATACCCATCTCTGTAACCAGGATACATAACTGTGATCCAACAATTTAAATAAGCCTATAAATAAACTAATTAATTGGTGCGTCGTCACTCGATCCTCGCCGGTGCTCGCCGGTTGCTCGCCGGTAATAAAAGATTGTCAATTGACCTTGACATTTACCGCCATTATCGTTGACATTTAAATGCGCGCGAAAGTTACATTTTTAAAGAGCATAGACTAAAGGATGACACGATTGTAAATGAGGTCGTTTTTTATTATAAAGAATAATAATGCTTTTATGCCTTTAATGGAGCGTAAACTGAAACTAAAATCTACTTTTTAAAAGGTAATCGTTTTAATTTTTATTTTCTGCTCTAGATATAACATCGCTGAATTCCAGCAGTAGGTATTCCATCCTCCTGAACGTCTGCAGACCCTGACAAGGCGGGAAATAGCAGGATGAGAAAGATGCCGTTTTCATGTTTCCTGTGGCGACCGGCGACCTTGACATTTTCACAACTATTCGTGTTTTGGCATTTAGAATTGTGAACCTACTTTAGAATTCTACTCATGTTCCGTCTTATTCAAAATTGCTGCTTTTTGTAAACTGGGGACCATCTTCGCTATGTTTAAAATGTATATATATAGAAGTATATTGTAGATATCACTACTTAGTATAAAACAAAGTCGCTTCCCGCTGAGTTCCCGCTGTCTGTCTGTCCCTTACGCAACGGATTTTGATGCGGTTTTTTTTTAATAGATAGACCGCAGATAGAGTGATTCAAGAGGAAGGTTTATATGTATAATACTTTCATTTAATGTAAGGATAGTAGAGAAACTGCATCCGTGCGAAGCCGGGGACGGGTCGCTAGTATTAAATATCTGGAATTTACTTTCAAAAGCTACGCTACTTATTTGGTATTAAACATTATTTAAAACGACTTTTTTTATTGACGGTTCTGTTTTCGCAGTGGCTAAGCGAATAACTTTCTGTGGTATCTTTTTTTTTTAAAACATTGCCCCTCACTAGGATTTCTCCTGTATCGAGGGTACAGTTTACAAACATACATGTCACATGCACACACAACCAGACCCGAAACAACTATCTGTAGATCATACAAATATTTGTTCCGTGCGGGGATCGAACCCGCGGCACGTAGGGCAGAAGGCTAATCGCTTAGCCACTGCGCCAACCGTGTCGTCATTTATGTCGTCCGGTATGTGTCAAGGGTTCGATTTCCGTACGAAGCAAATAATATTTCTATGAACTAGAGAATTGTTTCCGATCTGGGTGTGTATGTGTGTGAGATGTATGTTTTTAATAGTTTACATGAATGATAAGTGAAAACTGCCAAATAGAAAGAAAGAAAAAAAATGCGTTTATTGGCACAATTAAAATTAAAACACATCACATATAATAGAATAAAAAAAGTACATTTATGCCAAAACGGCCTCAGCTCAGCATAATGTCAGATGGCAACACCAGGTGCTACCTGACGCTGATTTTCAGCTGCAACCCACGGGTGCCGTAGGTCATTCTCCGGCCCTTATCCCATTTTATTTGTGGTCGGCGCAATATTTCTTCTTCCTTTCATCTCTATTAGACGCATAGAGATAATACATAGTACCTATAACTAGAGAGCTTACTGCTATAATTAGTTTACGAAATTTTGTGCCCACATGAAAGTCACCTGAGATTTAGCGGTGTCCCTCTCGCACACATGGCCATTACTCATCAACTTAGTAATCTACTAAATTGGTATTTTCAGAATCGTTTTTACATACATATTAGAACTAATGAAACTTCTACCCACGGCTATCAAAATAAACATAATAAAAATTATAATTGACGTGCTTTAAATATTATATTAAATATTATTATTTCCATACGTTATTCAATAAGATTGATTATTACAATATTTGGATACCAGTAGTTAAAGAAGTTTGCATGCGGGAAACACTACATCATTCAAAATGGCTTACATTGTCAACTTAGTTGTCAACCTATTGTCAACATTCGTGGTTTTCATAGTTCAGAAATAAACGTGATCAAACATTATTTTTGTGCCTAGAATAATTTTTTGGCGACAAGATGGTAAATACTTGACTTATGATTGGGTGCAAGCGAGAATATTATCCTGGTTGTGGAATATCGTTCCATAGGTAAGTTTCATTGAGTAGTGTGACAATATATTTTTATTTTGTGGGATATAGTTGCTCCAAGTACTTATTTTAGATCGTTTCACATAACATACAGTCCACTAAGTTAAATAATTTACGTAATTTAATAAATTTGGATTTGTTTTTCCATAATCTGTAATGCGTAGCATATTTTCGATGCATTTATTGTTTTGTATAATTTGAGTGATTCCAAGTATAGTATAAGTATACATACAGGGTTATTTGTAAAACACCGGCAACGCTTTAAGGGGTGAAACTACTCATCAATATGAACAACTTTTACTATGGGAACAACAATGAAATCGCGAAAAAAAAATCAAACTTTTCATACAAAAGATTAACCTTGCTCCATCAAAATGTATGAAAAGTTTGAATTTTTTTTCGCGATTTCATGGTTGGTCCCGTAGTAAAAGTTGTTCATATTGATGAGTAGTTGCACCCCTTAAAGCATTGCCAGTGTTTTACAAATAACCCTGTATATAGTTTAAGTTAATTTGTTGAAATCATTTGTTGTTTGTTGTGCCGAATAGATAATAATGTTTTTTTGTATCTCTTATAAAATGATAGACTTTATTAAAATTCCATGTTTGTTTTTTTCAGGATTCCAGCTGATAATAAGCAGAGGGTGTTATGGATAACAGCCACGAACCTTGACATTAGTGTGTAAAAGTTCGCATGTGTTTGTGGCGTAAATTTTAAAGATAATGAATTATTTAACAGCAGCAAAAATAAAATTAAAACCTGAAGCAGTTCCTTCAATATTACCATAGGTACTATTGTAATATGTTTAATAATTATCAGTTGTTGTATGTGTCTGTTGTATAATGTTGTGTGTAATTGTCTGGTCTGTAATAGTTTATACTAATATAAAGTATAACACATTGCACAAACTTAAGATTCACACACTTTGCTTATTGTTTATTTGTGTTTAATATTTTCCTATTAGTATAGTTAGATGGATTAAACTTTTACTGGATTGGATATTGTACTTAGATATTGTGCCATAATGAAGATCATTTTTGACATTACATATAGCCACAAAAAGAAAAAAAACTGTACGTGCAAAATAAATTGTACGTGCAGGAACATCTGGTGAATCAGGGCATGTAGGATTTTGTAGTAAATGGGAAGATGTTGCAGTTTCCAGTGAACCACCAAATAAGAAAGTAAAGCAAGAGGAAACAAGCACATAAACCCAAAATACAACTATAATGCCAACACAATTAAAATTACAATCAACCATTAAGTTTCTAGCCGGTCTCTTCTCCATAGAACCCGGCCCACTTTGGAACCGTGCATCTAGAATCTCAACGTTTTGACGAAACGACGACGACCTTTTTATGCCGATTTGAAATTTAAAAAAGTTTTGCTTTGACTTTCATTCATTGTGTTTTATTGCTTAATGTTGTGAATGATGATTATACTTGAGTTTGCCAAACAAGAATATTATAATAAGTGATATTCGATTCTGCAGCACTAAGCATGGGTTACCCTTTCTGCTATAATAGGAAAGATCTCATAAAGAAAGGTCGTAGGATGGTCGCAAAGCTAAAAGAGAAAAAGAAAAAAGAAAGAAAAAGTAGAAGAGGAATTAAATTTGTATCTTAAAATGTTAAAATCTAATGTTTCCTATGACTAGAGCTGCCAGATGTCCGGAATATTCACGCATGACATTTTATTATACACGTAATCTGTGTATAAGAAAATGTCCGGATTTTTCCGCAATGTCCGAAATTTTCTCTAAATTTTCTTTTTTATTATATAGTAACCTTGCATATGCCTATTTATATATTATGCCTTGCCTGTGACTCTAATTATAACCAAAAGGGTGTATGTATATTTGTAAGAACGTTTAGATACACTGTATGGACCGTATATTTCACTATTTACTAGGAAAACAACAATTCTTACTATTCGATATCAGTAGTTAATTACCTGATAACTATTCTCATAACATAATTAAA
Organism: Allophyes oxyacanthae; assembly: GCA_932294325.1. NCBI lineage: Eukaryota > Metazoa > Arthropoda > Insecta > Lepidoptera > Noctuidae > Allophyes > Allophyes oxyacanthae. Next base: position 5,008,963 of record OW028639.1, on the reverse strand, counting down.
TATTTCTATCATGTCCTACTTTTAACTAAAATGTATGGTTACCCTATTAGACAAGGACACGGTTACCACAAAGTATTCTCCCTCATACCGGCTTTACGGCACTATTAAGCGTTCCAGTACTTGTACTATTTCTATGATTAGACGTCATCTCAAAATCTACGTTCTTATATGTCGAATTTCACACAATCCATCATCTTTTCTTCAGTCTGCTTCTTCTCTTACACTCACATCAATCTTGTACTTACCTTTAACAGTGGTGGATTTACCAGCAGGCTGAGTAGGCTGAAGCCTAGGGCGGCAGATTTTAGGGGCGGCAAATTTGGGGCCAAAATTTAGGCATTTACCTTACTCCGCCTTATTAGTAGTACATGATTGAGCTTTTATTAGCTCAGAAATATACCCAAAAACAATTTCTTGTGGAATCTTAACTAAATCGTTGGGTTGTACAAAATAATCTAGGAACTGACACATCGATCAGAGTATTTCACAATCAATACTAGTTACGGGAATCAGGTGGTGTAATTAAGACGATAGTGCACAAATTATAAAGCCACAATTTCATTGACAATAAGTAATTAATATGATTGTGAACTAGGGTATCGAATTGTAGACGTTGGTATGAGCGGCAAAATTTGAATAGCCTACTGGCGGCAAATGTGTAAATCCACCACTGCTTACCTAACTGTTACAAGTTTAGTTTTAGTTCAGTTTAGTTTTAGTTCAGTTAAGTTTTAGTTTAGTTAAAATAAATAAAAAACCCAGCGATCAACTGCAAAGTAGCCACCATTAGCCACACCATATGGTCTGCGCGTTGTTTACGATCAAACGTGCCTAGAATACTATCCAACCTTCACTGCTTTAAGGGCACTGACCCTTATGTTATGCAGTGCTTGCGTTGTTGCAATGCGTTGGAGTGGTTTACGCTACGCAGTAACTTAGCATCTCGCCTGTTTTCTCCGAAGCATAGGCAGAGATCGATACCAGCAATGAACACTACGATAACTTGAAAAAGTTGATTTTACACCAGAGTCAGTTGAAGCGTAGTACATATCGGGCGATTACAAACATTACATTCACTTAGCATTGTACTTAGTTCAAAACTTCTTTATTTTTTGGATTTTCTAAATTCAATTCAATTCAATTCAATTTTTATTTTATTTATTTCATAAATATTTACAATATAAAATATAAAATACCTTCCAATGGTTCCAAACTAGGCTAGGCCTGTATCTTGGGCACCTTTGGAGGTAGTTGACAATAAATAATTATTATAGGTAGGTACATAAACTTAAATACAAAAAATGTGTTAGAAAATAAGGCTTAGGACTATGTTAGTAGCACTTCACTTTGCACTACATGTCTTTGTGCTGTCCTGTGGCACTTGTCCGCGAAAGCGACGGAACACCACGCCCTGCGGCCAAGTCTTCTTCCATGACGAGGGGCAGAAAACAGTTCGGTACTCGCACCACGAACGCCTTGAAGTTGACATTGCGGCGCGACTCCAGCAACTGCACCCTCGGTGTGTACCTTGCCTTTTGGTGCACATACTCTACGATGTTCTCCGCCTCAGTGGTGTAGTGCAGGCGGGAGATGTACACCGGTGAATTCGGCTTCGCGGCACGCAGAATCACATAAAAAAAAAAAGATGATGATGATTTTTAAAGGAAGATTTCAATTCCTTCAAAATCATATTCTACCCTTTATAACAGACAACTCAATCGCACACATACAGGATATTTTATTATGTAGTGCGCATAATTTGTAGCGTGATTCAGTCTCTGTTCCTAAATGCAACCGCAGTATTGGGATACACTTCATAACAAAACGAAAATTCGACTTAGTACGGGGGACATGCATAATTTACTAGCGCAAGCCATACAAAATCAAATTTTTATTTTGTTTTGAAGATAATTTTATTACTCACACTGAATCATTCTGCAAATGCGCACTACATAAAAAGAACCTGTTTACTTCTACTTAATCTTGCAAAATACAGGTTTAGCTACAAAAAAACAATTTGATAGACTAATAATGTTTTCATTAACGGAAAATCGAACAGGTTTTACCTTATACAAAGCCGCATTCTAAATTTACACGACCTTAGCTGTCTACCTTTCACTTTCCACCACTTACCTAACTCACATAATGTGTGCAAGAGTCAAGAGTTCAGTGCAGTGAGTTGACACCCTGACAACTAATCTAATATCTATATATTAATACGTGTAGAGCAGTGGCGAAGGGTGACAGTTTTAAAAGGGGAAGTCGTCCCAAAAATGCTCTCAAAAAATTGCTGCAAGACAAAAATCCATACCGTCTCTTGTAATCTATATGTAACATATAGTCATGTCTGGAAGAGCTCGACCTAACTGAATAACAAGCCTTTTTTTGTCAGTTGGATGAGTAAATAATATAATATTACGTTGGTCTATGCACTAATTCCTAAAGGGAAGCCGATGGGAATCAGGTTGTATGGACTCTTCGCCACTGGTGTAGAGATATAATTGCGTGCACGGAGGAGTGTTAGATTTGGCACAGTTAAAGTTTCTATGGAGAGGGAGTGCAGAAAGCTAAAATTACCGGTCGAATTTCGACCACTAGGCGACCACTAAGTACCTACCTATTTATACCTAAAAAACTTGTTGAAGGAGGAGTTTTATAACGGAAAGAAAAACCATTTATTTCACACCAATTACGACCCAAAAAAGTAAAATTAAAAACACATTAAAAAAAACAACAACAACAGCTGTTTCTACCTCTTACGAGTGTTGGAGAAATGACGAAATTATGAAAAATGATGATTCAGCACAACGTTCTAAATTCGAATCGTTTTGGAAGTATGAAGTGGCCAGTGACGAAGGAGATTGCCAGGACCTATTAGGTAGGTACTGGCAATTTCTTAGTAGGTACTACATACTAAGAAATAAAAAAATTGTTTGTGGCCATAGATAAAGTTTGTGGCATTGCTACTTGCCAAAAAAAAGTAGGTAATAAAATGTTAAAGGAAGACGTATGATCTTCATAATCATTACCAGTCAGTCGACAGCCACTCCTGGTGTTGGGGCTTCTTAAAGACGAACAGTCCTTGAATTCCACAGAACATTCTCGAAGCTAAATTGAATAAAATTTGTGTTAGGTACCGCAAAATATTATTGCAATTTTAAAATGTCGCAATACATTTTCGTAACTTGTACCCGCGGTTGGCGTGGAGTTTTGAAACCGGTCGGTCGGGTTTGGTAATAATTATAACCAGCCAAATGTCAATATTTCAGACGGTAGGTATATTCTAATATATTTGTGGTTCAAAGGTTATAATTCAAAAGCTCAAAAGAATAATGAAATTAAATGTAGCAACAACAATTACCTACATTAAATGATAGAGAACCACCGCGCTAGCCTGCTGTAGGCTCATTCACGCAAAGAAGTGCAGTTGCCGCGCAGTTGCAGTAAAATTTTGATCAAAATAACACATTTGGTATTCTTATAACTTCAGTGAGATATGGTCGCGTCATAAAATTAGGTAGGTACCTACGTGAATTAGCCCTAATTACAATACACGATCGTAATCGGAATCGATTCAATTTTAAGAATAGTTAACAAAATACATGGCGTAGTACGTTTTAAAAATCACTCCGCCCGACAATTGGATCAACCCAATGAACATTTTTGAACTGTAAAAATTAAAATTATTCCCGTGATTGTGCTGGTCCGGGTTGCCTGACAACACGCATCATGGAGAACATGTCGTATTTCTCTCAGACGTACAGGTTTCCTTATATTTTCCTTTACTGCTAACGATGATCTTCAAATTCTGATCCGCACATGAATTCAAAAACTCAGTGTAATCTGTAATCGAAATTTGAGGCCTTAGTGTAAGTTTCTTTTAACAATTTCGATATTACGCATCGCGCGTTCTGCGTGCCGATTGGCCCGCTCCGAGCTCTTCACCAATCAGAGCTCCGAACGCCGTCGAAGCTTAAATCGAAATTGTTACAAAAACATACTTATCGCTAGAGTCTCAGACCTTTCTGCATGCAAGGCAAAGGTTCCACTGGTTGGCTAGCACCGCTAGCACTGCTTTGGGACATAACCTAACCATCGAAAACCCCCGACTCCAACTAGAAAAAGAGCTGTAACTTTTGAACGGCAAAACAGATTTTCATGAAACATAGCTAAGATGATACGATTAAACTAGTTTTAAATTTTAAAAAAACTGCATTGAAGTCGGTCCATCCGTTTTGGAGCTACCCTCTTTTTTGTCGGGGATTAAAAAGACATGAAAGGCGCCTTAAAATAAAATAAAAAATATGTTTAAAAAAGTACATACTTTAATAAATTTATCACTAAAAGGAACGATTTAATATATAAATCTCATTTCATTATTATGTAAGAGTTTAAGTACACAATATAATACAAGAGCTTATCACTAAATTTGTTCCGACTATTAATCACACAGATTAGTAGAGTTGAGTCAATGTAAAAAGTGAGAGAAACGAAGTACAAGTACCGGACTACCTACCCATAAAGTACATCACACGTTAAGTGGGGGGGGGGGGAGGGGGTCGACGAAGTGTGACATTATGTGACAAGGGGTGGGAGGGGTCTAGTTTCGTGACGTCACATTTCAAAATCGAATACATCTAAGTGTTAAAATGCCAAATTTGAACTATTATTGAAAAACTTAAAAATATTTCCAACTCTGTATGGCAATTGGTTTAATAAATATTAAAAGATCATTTAAATGGAAATAAAAATAATTTCGGAACTGCTGTTTTAATTTCATAATTTCTAGATGTAAAATTGCAAAATATGTGACGTCACACTAGGGAGCTGGTCTCAAAAATGTGATCAACAGTGACAAGGACGGGGGAGGGATCAAAAAATTACAAAATTAGTGTGAAGTACTTTATGGATGACCTCTAAAGAGCCTCTATGAGTGACGAATCCTGGCAGTTAGCGTCGATACCACCATTGCTGACTGGCTCATCTTTGCAATACGCCATAAGCGAGTCCCATGTAATACATCGTGTCGACTCGACAAGATAAATGATTAGAATGACAGGGGAAAATATCTGAATTTTACAGAGAAAATTTAATCTAGATCGAAGCCCTCAAAAACATCTATACCCAATTTTCAGTGACTAGAACCCGGCTCTTGTTAAGCTTGAGAGATTTCAAGAGAATTGTGTTTTCCGAAAAAAGTTATAAATGTCTATGTTCTATGTCGAACCTTCCGAATCCATGCCTGAGGCCCAAGAGTAAATTTCTTTGAATAATCTTGATTTTACGCATCGACCACGTTCGGCGCTCTAGGCTAATTCACGTACCTAACTACAGAAGTGCAGTTGCCGCGCAGTTGCAGTAAAATTTTGATCAAAGAACACATTTGGTATTCTCTTATGATCGGCGCTTCATAAAATTACGTGAATTAGCACTCTGATTGGTGAAAAACGAAGGAAAGAAAGAAACAAAATTTGTTTGAAAGAGCTCGGAGCGGGCCAATCTGCACACATTACGCGGTCGACGCGTAAATTCGAGAAATTTACAAGAAACTTACTCTAGGGCCCCTTATACTAGGGGCATCCGTTGTATCATTCGTAGTACCTTTAACGTATGTAAAACGTTTCTCTCAGGTCACCTGTTATTTAAAAAGAATTTAAATTTAAATAGTTCATCGGCGAATAATCGATTAGATAAATAATAGTCGGAACAATTTTGATAACAATCTTAACTAGTATACACAATTATTTATTCTTTTTCACAATAAATAGGAATGCTGAATAAAAATCCTTTGTTTTTTTCATAAAAAAAAAACTTCTTACTTTTCGATTTCTCGATTGTGTAACCGTCGGAAAAATACCTAAAATTAACTACATACTATGTACATTAAAGAAATATATTATAAAATTTAAAACAAATACCTACTATAATATTGTAGTGTAGGTATCGAAATAAAAGTAATTAAATATATTTATAAGACAGATATTGCTAGATAAATCCTAATTATTATATTATATTATAATAAGTTTAATTAATTGCTTTTAAGTTGAACAGCTAGTTTGATAACGGCCAAATACTTAAACTCAACTTAACTTTAAGCGGATCAAAAATCATTCTGTGGCTACAGTCCACCGTCCAATTTCAAGTTTAATTTAATGTCTCCATCGTAACGTAACGATGCTTCTGCCAAGGTCAAGGTTGAATATAACAAGAGAATGTTGAGGACGATAAAGATTGACAAAGCAACAGTGTGACACTTTTTTTAAATTATTTAAAGTTAAAAAACTTTCTAATCCCGATCCCTTTATGAGGTTAATGTACTCATCATGAACAATTTTTTATTTGAACAACCCTGATATTGTGAAAGAAATATCAGCTGTACCATACATTTAGTCATTTAGTAGAGTAATATTGAATTAATTTGACACGGTTAGCGCAGTGGCTAAGCGATTAGCTTTCTGCGCTACGTGCCGCGGGTACGATCCCCGCACGGAACTAATATTTGTATGATCTACAGATAGTTGTTCCGGGTCTGGGTGTGTGTGCATGTGACTTGTATGTTTGTAAACAACCTCGATACAGGAGAAATCCTAGTGAGGGGCAATGTTTAAAAAAAAATGTATGAAACAACTGATTTCTTTACGCGATTTCAGGGTTGGTCCCATAGTAAAAGTTGTTCATAATGATGAGTAACAATATCCCATTAAATGGATCGGGACTAGAAAAGAAGGACTTTATATAATTGAGTGAGTTTTAAAGCATTTCACTTAATAATTACTTAAAATTGAGAAGTGTTTAAGTTTTCGGCGGTAAATATGACAATATCAGCAAGATTTTATTTAAACAAAAAGCATATATTTTTTATTTAATCTCATAACTTTTCTGAAATTGCTGGCTGGGTACTTACTTGAATTTAAACACAATTATTATGATGGTTTTCATATAAAATATATAACTAACTATTTACAAAACGAAAATTTATAATAAAATATTATACATTTTATTCAGGCAGTATTAAATTAGCATTATTTTTTAATCATATGAATTTAAAATGAAATAAAATTAGTAGTAAGTATTTAACATATTATGAAATATTTTACGAAATCGAATGTTAAGAAATATTTTAAAACAATTTTATGATTACTTAAAATCAACTTATTAGATAATTATATCTTGTGATGGACTAAAATTTATATCTTTTTATACACTATACTGAACTTATTTAGTCAGTTTAGAATTTACATCTTTTGAGCGACAAAAAATCTGCAATTTCTATAAAGTCCAACCTTTCTAGTTCTGATACCTTTATGGGGTTATGAACAATGATTAATAAAGGACCAACACTGGAAAAAAAAAGAATTGCTGTTCCATACATTACTTGAGTAATATTTAATTATTTGTATGGAACAGATGTTTGGTTTTTCGCGATTTCAGGGTTAGTCCTGATGAGTACAAAAACCCCGGGATCGGAATTAGAAAGTTTGCACCTTGTAGAAACGGTTTCGTGCATTTTTTTGCGTATTTGTATTTTTTCTATAGTCTAAAAACAATTCCTTTCTATAATTAATAACACAATTCGGAATTACTTGGAATTTTAAAATAATTTGTGCAAATAGTGCCTAGTTAATTTAATTATGAAGAAAAAGTAGCACATTTTTTCTTGCAACATTAGGTAATGCTTGTCTATTTAAAAATCATTGATATAATTTATTATCAAGCCATTATATATTATCTGATACGAATTATATCACAAAGATTGTGATTTTTTATCGCCAAAACATATTGCAGTATGATAAAAAACACGTAATTTTATATTCAGCCTTTAAAAGGGGGTCAACGACAGTAATACAGGTCCGAAACAAGATTCACTGACGGCCTTGAAATTGAAAGTAAGAGCCAAATTGTGGCGCCATAATAATCATAAATTCAATATTTAAACTTAGGCCGTTATTGTTAGGCGATTTTAGACAGCACTAGTGGCAGTTTAAAAAAACCCTAATATTATAGAGAAAAAATAAATTAAAATTTGTTTATGATTTTTCTCGCGAAATATTTACGCGCCAAAACATTTCAAGTTTTGATTTGATTTCCCTTGTAATTTAAAATCTCAAATGAAGAACCCGCATTATAATAGGTTTTTCAGTAAAGCTTGTGCATTGAAGCATATTTTTTTGTAAGTTTTTACCAAGCTAAGCTTTTCAATTCCAAATTAACATGGAACAATGAACACTAAATGATGCTCGAACACTAAGAACTAATTATAACTAATCATTAATTATAAGTAATTATTGCTATCATATTTTATAACTGGAAGCAAATTAGAACATAATTATTAGATTTCTTAATCAATAATGACTTAAATTTCGCATCACTTAGTCCTTTTAAAAAGTATATAGAAAATTCGGATTAATAAAAAATAAGGGACGTCCGCCATCTAACACAAAAATGAAGCATCCAGAAAGAACATAAGTGTTCAATGTTGCTGTGAAATGGCAGTAGTTGGCTTCTATTAGATGCTTCACTTTTGTTTGAATGATGAGGCGTCCTTTCTTATTTATTTGTCCGAGGCAGAAAATAATAATACATTTGAAAAATTTCATTGAATTTAAAATATGCAATTAAATAGATAAATCTTTTATAATATTTTTTTATATGTCTGAAAACCTTCAATATTATATTAAAAATGTATTATAATCATAAACATAGAATATTTTCGCTTCCCTAATATCAACGGAAATTTTTAAATGCTCAGCATTTTTTATATTATTTCAAAACAACACCCAAAAAGTCATTTGCACTGTATTAGCACAATCTTAGTGTGTACCGTTACCATTTACTCCATTAGTAGCACATTCCTGCATGCTTTTAATATGATACGGACTGATAGTGAACACTTCTCCGCTGACCAGGTCTTGCAAATTCTCCCCTCCATAAGATAGTAATGGAGAAATCTCTACATCAATGTTGTCTTCTATGATTCCACCTGCTTGTCTTACATACTTTCTGTGCAACCTCAACAGATCTTCCTTCGTAGTTGAGGGACAGTCTTTCTTGGCAGCATCAGAATTTTTCAGTGCAGAGAACTCAACATCCCTGGCCACTTCCAGGCAAATGAAGTTCTCGGCAAACTCAAACACGTCAAAAATAAACTTCTCCATTTTAATTCCATTCGGTTCTGTGGGTTTCTGACGAATACCTTCATGGTCTACGTAAGGAATCTTCTTTTTGGCAACATGGAGTTTCAGTTTTGATTCAAAGTTGCAGATTTTCGTCAAGAATTCTGATGAGAAGTAATGATTGCAGATGTTTCCGGCTGAGAATGTTAGCCTACCATCTGGTTTTCGGCTTTCTGCAGCCTCATCAGTTAACTCTGAGTACTCCACAACTTTGTAATGTCCATTGACACGGCACACAACGCCGACAGCTTCACTTGGGGTTGATTTCTGAACAACTTTGGCAGCACAATCAGCATTCTTGCTCTTGCAGTACCCAATAAACACGGGGTCCGCAACTTTAATAAGAATATTGTCAACAGAATGAGCATGCAAGTGTTCTACACCACGCTTAGCAATGTCTTCTAATATTCCTTGAGTTTTTAATGCTCTGTAGAGCCCCCCGTTTCCATCAGGAGCTGACGAAACATGATGTTTCTCATCTAAGAATATTTTTCCTTCAAAGTCAAAACAAGGCAGCGTTCCCTGTTCAAAGTACACAATATCCTCCTCATTGAGACCGAAGTAAGAATGACTTTTGAAGAAGTCAGCGGTTGGTCCTTTTGTGTGTTCCGAAGTCATAATGTACCAGGTAATTTTTCCCTCTTTTCCATACTTCTCAGAAGCCATTTTTTGCACTCTGAAAATTCTTTCCGCTTGGATTTGGAAAAGTGTCTTCCTGGATGGTAAACCAACATCGTACATACCTTTTGGGTGCCCAAATCCAAGTCTCGTAGCCTGTCCACCAGCTAACAGTAACACTCCAACTTTGCCATCACTTATTTCCTTCAAACCTATACTTTCATACTCCTCAATTTTTTCATTATTCAAATTTGGAACGGCTTCATAATGGGAGTCGGGAATTGGTTTCAAATCCTCCACTTTTTCTAGAATAACTTTGCTTGTGTCGTTTGCGCGCCTAAATAATTCATTGACTTCCGCAAAATCAACTTTTTTTATATCACGGACTAATTGCTCCCGCTCTTTTTCGGCCAGTTCCGGCCAGTACTGCAGAAGATGCCCTTGACCGTGCGATTCGAGTTTCTCGTACAATATATCGTAAGACATTTTTACTGTGTTAAGTCCGCCCGGCGCGATTAGAAAGCGTATACTGGCTCATTGCTACGGACAAGATAACATTTTCACTATTCTCCCACCACGATCGTTGGCTACACGATACACCAAAGACTACAATAGTATATCGATACACGAACACGTCGGCTCGATTTGACATTTACAGACATTTTTGTATACAAATCTTGTATTTACATTTGTGGTAATACTATGGTACAGATACAGTGATAATTCATAGTTTGTAATATACATTGCTGACTATGTAGGAGTTTTTCAAATATGGTTACCTGAAAAATGACAGTGTACTGTGTACAATGCGTGCTTACTTAGAATATTACGATTTGAAAGTAGGTAGTACCAGCCAATGGTACGTTCTGAAATTCGAATAGGGTAAACTTGTTGTTTAATTTTTTGACAGTTCATATTTAATTTAACTATAAATTCTATTCCAAACTTAAATCATATCATTTCGGAAAATATTGAATTTAGTAAATATTTATCGACTTCTTATTACTTATATTTTTCATTTACAATAACGGCTAAACTTTGTATGTTGTGCATTTTTATTGTTGTAACTATTTTCGAACGTACCAACATTTTGTCTATGGATTTGTTCTGTGTTTTCAGCTTTTTACTTTTGAGTTTCGCTTCGGAGAGTACCTATATAAAAAACCATTCACAATCTTTTATTGTTTTCAATCCGTGGACAACAGGTTTATATAAAAAAATACCTACTTGGTTATGCTCGCCATGCGGGCGCGCTGTCAAAAAGATGTCAAATGGCTTCATTCAGGAAGCACTTTATTTACTCTTGATTGTTAATGAATTCGTACTTGGAATAGTGTTCAGTGTGATAAACAGTATATTTTTTATAATAAAATTCTTATTGCATTACGTTTTTAATGTAAATATGACCGAGTCATCGAAAAAACGCAAGAGAAATTCAAATGAACAACATAACCAAACAGTTTCGTTTCGTGGTGTTATAGACGCAAATTGGCAAAAATTCTTATCAAGCAGCCTTGTTATGGACAAGAAAACTGAGAAACCAGTTCCAGAAAACAACAAAGACCAATATTCAGGTACCTTCAGACGCGCCAGAAAGAAAAAAGCAAAAGACCACGAAACCGTACAAAACAACTTGAAAAGTTTAAACTTGGCATCCAATACGGACTTAGTCAATAACGTAGAAATAAAAAACAAAAATAGTGAATCGAATAACGTTAATAGTGTTGTGAAAAATAATACTAACATTAGTAAAAATAGAGTAACAAAGTTTTTAGCTATGGATTGTGAGATGGTTGGGGTAGGGTATGATGGGAACGATCATATGTTGGCCCGTGTGTCTATAGTCAATAAATTCGGTGATTGCATCTACGATAAATTCGTGAAAGCAAGAGAAGAAGTGAAAGACTACAGGACTGATATCAGCGGTGTCCGAAAAGAAGATCTATTGAACGGAGAAGACTTTATTACGGTACAGAAAGAAGTCTCTGAGTTGATCAAAGGCCGTATCCTAGTAGGGCATTCATTGAAAAATGATTTGTCTGTTTTGTTCCTGTCGCATCCTAAGAGAAATATTCGGGATACATCAAGATATAAACCGTTTAGGAAGGTAAAATAAATTTTTCTTTGCTATTTATTAGAAGCGTTAATAACAACCCACCAGCAACTAATTTATTGTGTCCATAACACTATTATGGGGTCATCCATAGAGTATGTCACACTAATTTTGTAATTTTTTGACCCCTCCCTCGTCTTGTCACAGTTGATCACATTTGTTTCCCCTCCCTAGTGTGACGTCACATATTTTGCAATTTTACATCTAGAAATTATTAAATCAAAACAGCAGTTCTAAAATTATTTTTATTTCCATTTAAATTATTTTTTAATATATAATAAATCAATTACAATACAGATCGAAATTGGAAATATTTTTCAGTTTTTCGTTAATAGTTCACATTTGGCATTTTAACACTTAGATGTATTAGATTTTGAAATGTGACGTCACGAAACTTAGGACCCCTTCCACCCCTTGTCACATAATGTCACACTTCGTCGACCCCCTCCCCTTAACGTAAGACCTACTTTAAGGATGGTCCCTTATCTTCATGAAAAAACATACTAAATATAGCTAATTTCTACTTCCAGATAACAAAAGGAAGCACACCATCTCTAAAACGCTTAGCTAAAGAGATCCTCGGTATTGACATACAGTCCGGAGAGCACAGTTCCGTTGAAGATGCTCGGGCAGCGATGCAGCTGTACTGCAGTGTAGCCAGACAGTGGGAGCCAACATTAGTTGATAAACGAGGCAAGAGGAAAGTTAATCCCAATGATGACTAAGGCCCAAGTCCACCGACAATGTACAGATGAACAACATCAACCGTTTAACATATTTATTTTTATTATAAATAGCTGTTTTCATCTAGGATATCGGTTATGTTGTTGGTGAACATGGCACTATTTGTACATTATTAACTTACGGTGAGGTTTTCCCGAGTCTTCAGTCTTCCATTTATTTTATTACCAATTTAAATTTAATGAATCATGTTAACAAACTATGTCATAAAATAACACGTATTTTTTGTGAACCGGTGACGCGAACTCCCTCTCTGACTGATCTCTCTATAGGTACTGGTTGGAGAGCGCGAGCGCCGTGATCTGTTTAATTTCTGGGATTTACATAGGTTATTATTTATATGTGGGAAAATTATACCTAAAAAAAAATAATCTTTCCGATACTCTTAATAATAATAAGTTCCTTCTATTGGTATCAGTTAGTTATGATATCACTCAATAATCGTCGTTTAAAAGCATGAATTAAAGTTATCTTACTTAATTCATGTCATCTTACTAGAGATGTTTCTGCCTTTCCGAAAGACGATATTAGTTATTTGTTATATAAGAGTGCAAAGTTGCTTTTTAACCGCGTGTTCAATTTTGATGACCGAGCAAGCGAAGGATTCTAAAATTGAATCACGAGCGCGGCGAGTGATTCAAAATTAGAATCCTGAGCGTTAGCGAGGGAATCAAAAGAGCACGAGGTGAAAAATCTTTGCACTCGATTGCAACACGTAACTTTTCATTCCACCTCAGCGAGGAAATGACTAAATGCAAAAAAAAAACGTTTAATTCACAAACTTAGTGCACACGATGTTCTAAATTCAATTTACTTTATCCTCTAGAGAATAAAAACGGCTTTTCCACTCAGATATTGAAGATTAAAAATACTCTTTCCGAGATGGTGGGATGAAAATTTACTTTATCCTCTAGAGAATAAAAACGGCTTTTCCACTCAGATATTGAAGATTAAAAATACTCTTTCCGAGATGGTGGGATGAAAAATATATTACATTTTGATATTATACCAATATCAAAATTCTAGGCTTATCTTATAAGTACATACTGACGATCAAAATTTGCTAAAAGTGGGAAAACCTCACCTTAATATTCCAATTCAAGGAATGAAAATCTAAAAACCAGTGAATTGATTTCAATAACTTTTTTGTATTGATAACACATTCAAAGAATAAACTAAATCTATCGGTCAGTTGACGAGATAAAGAAAATTTAAGCTTATCTCAAGGCAATAAGACTGAAATTTGAAGATATAGTAGTTACCTCAATAATGCCTTTTACAACTAATTCAAATACTAAGGAAATATAAAAAGGAAAAATAGTACCACAAACTTATCTGACCCGGTGACCAAAATTGGAACTAACGTCGCTACAGAACAAAAATTACATCAAAGTGTCATTTTTGTACGGAGATGACATTGGTAAAAGCGACGCCACGACCGGGTCAGATAAGTTTGTGGCACTGTATTTAGTTGCTCGTTCTTAGATTTTAAACTAATGTCATTGCCAAGTTGCATGTTGCCGAATAAATAAATATATTTTTATTACGAATCACTTGATTTTTATTTTAACAATTTCCCAGAATACAGAAAATGAATGCATTGCTGTCTGTTACATAAGGTCTAATGCAACATAATTTAGGAGGTAAATCTATAGGTAATAAGCCATGCGGTCCGAATTGCGCTAAAAGCGATAATATCGCGAATCCGACCAAAGTCCCAAGTATTATTATTACTGAATGGCCCTTATATTTTGTGACTATTCAATTTGGTCGGATTCGCGATATTATCACTTTTATCGCAATTTGGACTGCAGGGAAAGACTCATTTTAGCAAAAAAAATAATTAAAATGATATTAACATTCTTTTATACGTTTTCAAAATAAATTAAAATAATTGATGTTTCCGTTTGCATAAAACCTTTATTCCTTTAAGATTATGAATGGCACTAAGGTCATGAACTCTACCACATGCTAAGTACCAACTGATAGTTTTAATAGCAAAAACATCGGCTTATATTTAGGGCTTAGACTAGGGCAGGGGTCGGCAACCTTTTGAGTCGGCGGAAGAGTCAAAAATTACAATTTACTAAATTTCAAAGTTCCAAAGAGCCACAATTTTTTTTCTTATCAACAATAAATTGTACTTGCATAAATAAAGTTTTTTGATAAAAAAAAAACTGGATATAGTCCGCTAGACGCCCGGCGAGAAAACTAGTCCGTTATTCGCCCGGCGGGAAAATTATATTTAAATTAAAATTTTTAAGTATGGTATTAAATAAATATATGGAACATTATGACTGTGCCTATATGTATTTGCGTATGGAACTAAAGAGCCGCAGCTTGACATCCAAAGAGCTGCATGTGGCTCGCGAGCCGCAGGTTGTCGACCCCTGGGGGCCTAAAAAGGCCACAATGAGCAATACATCTACTGATCTGCATAGTAATGTGAAACAGATGATTACTGAATATGAACCTTATGCGGATGACATTAAGAGTAGTCAATTAAGCAAAAATTTTGACATTTGTAATATGAATCATATTGTGATTCATCTAAAGTGGCCTTTTTAGCCCCCCTGGACTAGGGTAATGAATGAATTGTGAAATAAAAAACATTTTCAAAACGAATTGCTCTTTATTATGTCAATTATTTTATTACAAATTTTATATATTATGCCACAATTAAAATTCAATTTTTACATGTCCTAATTTTACAATTAGCATTTTTTTTGCTTTTCGTTGCTTGTTTTAAATGTCTGGATGGATATTTTGAGGGGCAATTTGACTTAAGGCAAATTTTTCAATCGCCAGTTATCTTTATCCGAGGGATTAAATTTGAATTTTTGACATCTTTCCTATACAAAATCTGTCAAGTGTCAAATTTATTCATTGGATAAACACTACCTATCTGGCGATTGAGAATCAGCCCTTAATTAAGTATAATAAGAATAGAAAATTCCCTATTCTTTTCAGGCCCGATTTTTTAATCGCCAGATAAATTAAATTTATCCGATGAAATAAATTTGAATTTTTGACAGCTTTCCTATACAAAATCTGTCAAGTGTCAAATTTATTCGTTGGATAAAACATTGTCTGGCGATTGAAAAATCAACCCATAATAGTGCATTTTTATACTTGATTTTGTTCAAGACATTTAGAGTAAGTATATGCGTCGATTTATTTTGATAAAATTGGATATCTATCAGAAGGGCATTTTGGGTTAGTATCAACGAATCATGATTTTAATTCCACAGTGTGCTTAATCAAATGTACTCATTGTGTAAGTGATAATACCTTCTACGTTAAGGCGGTTTAGGTTTATCTGTTAGATTGTTAGGTTTGGGATAACATTTAGAGAAGTTTATTGTAGTCATTATTGTCAGTAAGACGTTTTTACATGTTAGGATCAACTACAATTGTGCATTAGATTGCAATTATGGCGTCACGTCACCAGTCTTCAGATGAAGAACCCGCTAACATTATACCTATAAGCATATGCCCAATCTCTGCGCCTATACGGCTCAATTATGGAGACGCGGCAAATCAAGCGGAGCGCAACGCGGAGAAAGACGCTTATCTCCGTTCATTGAGAGCGAGCGAGACAGCGACTCGCTGTTTTGCGCGCCGCGCGATGCTTCGCGTCTCCATTGAGCCCTTAGACGTCAAATCAAAAGTATTCGTGTGACATTTTTTAACATGTTAAGGTGCTGATAAATCTTAGCATTTGTTTGTTCAACATTGGGTGACAGTATTAATGCCATTGATCGAAATCAAATTTAAATCTGACGAATATATTGAGAACGTATTTGACAATAAATTTTTCAAATAGTCAAAAGCATAACTGTCATTCAGACGTTACTGTTTACAAAGTGACAGTTCAATTATGAAAATGTAATACACACAAATTGAGTCTGAGTCGTATTCAGCGGTTAGCTTTAGGTACAATTTTAATTTGAAAGTGCAACAGAATTGACAACACTCACGAACATATAATAATAGTGGGCGTTTTGACATTACACGGTACGACGACACGATATCAGTGGATACTCACCCTTAATTTCAAATAATAGGCCGACACCTGTAAGCGCGGCCCTCCCGATGGTTTGCGGGACGAGGGGCGGCGGGTGTGCACGGATATACACTGTGATAGATACCAGTGCCGGATTAAGCCAGCGCGGGGCCTGTAGCAAATTCTATCTAGGGGCCCTTAGACTGTTTTAGGTTAGATACTTATCGAGTTTATGGCATTGAATAAAACAAAACTGTTACAAACAAACTTTTCTTGATTTAATTTGGGCAAAGGGATATGCCCATTCGTTAAGGAGGTTTTGGCCAAGTGGCGTCCATAAATACAGCAAATCATAGGCATTAGGGTTGAAATCATAGGTACAAAATCAACCACAATTTTTTACATAGAACTTGGACAGAATTTTAAAATTGTATGAAAAAAATTCAAGGTTTATATAAAACAAACATGAGTTGACCGGCAAGCTAGTGTCGTCGTGGTAAGCGGGTACGGAATCCAATGTAAAGCCAAGGTTGTCATCGCCATAAATCTAATCAAAGTCATCGTATAGAAAATAGCAAAACCGTGTAGGAAAAATCACAATTCACAAAGCACAACAAACAACCCGCAACAAACAAAATGATAACTGTCAACACAGACTGTCAATTTCAATTATCATTGACGTAGTGATGGCGATTCCGCATCGATTTATCAAAAACCGATGTTATAGAGCTATGAATCGATATTTTTAATTAACTTGAACCAGCACTGCATAGATTTCGGAAGACAATCAATAGACATTTATTTTACCTATTCTATAGAAATTAAACATTTTAATATAGGAAGCGAAACAAAAGAAAAAAGTTTTTCAGAAGATCATTCAATTCTCGAATTATTTGATTTCGATTTTTTGTGACATTTGCCATCACTACTTTTATAAGATTGACATAACGTGCGGAAATGAAGATTGCATCACATGCATGCATTGATTGAATGTCTTTTTAATATAAGTTTTTAATTCCCGAGTGTTACAAACAAATAAATAATAACAATATTTTAGTTACTAAATAAGATATTTTTTTGTATTTTTCACATTGGTGTAACGAACCTGCCTACCTACTGGCCAAGAGTGGGCATTTGCCTTTACAAATAATGCTGTTGATATCGACTTCTCGGAGTAAATCATGTTATGTATGTATGAAAATATGTATGTAATACAAAAATGTATATGTAATACAAAAATATGTACATGGGTAAACGATAACATAGTAGTTACTAAAACATTATTGTTTGAAGCAATAAAATTACACCAAAAATACCCTGGAAATAAGGAACTTGGTAGCCTAATTTGTGAATTAAATCAAAACTACGACCTTTCCGTCACATCTCAAAAGTCGAAACATTACGCTCATATGATAACAAGTAGTCGGAATACACACAAATCTGTATGGCGAATAGTTAACGCTGAAAGGGGCGTCAGCTTACGTCAAAACGTAAGTTTTACTGAGTTAATTAAGGACTCAACTGGCAAAAAATTTTGTTCAAAGAAAGCTGCCACAGACGCTATGAATTCGAGACTCAATGCGGCTGCAAAAGCGTGCGGAGCCCCGCGTGCGCATCTAGTGACGGTGCAGTGTATGCTCGCTGCTGCACGGCCCGCCACTGACCGCTCGCTACGACTTCGGCGTTTCACTGTCTCGGAAGTACATCGAATTATTACGACACGTATACCACACAAACCAACGAAAGACATTTATGACACCTCCATGGAACTACTGCTTAGTGCTGTAATGCAATTGTCACCTTGGCTAACCGTTCTTTACAATCGTTGCATCGAAGCAGGGACGTATCCGCGGGCGATGAAGATCAGTAAAATATCTCCACTTTACAAGGGTAAAGGCAAACGGGAAGAGATAGACAATTACAGACCTCTGTCAATTATTCCTGCAGTAGCGAAAATCTTTGAGAATGGCTTAAGTACGCGCCTTACAGACTACCTATTTCAGACTGGTGCACTGTCTGAAAGACAGTATGCTTATCGTGCAGGTCGCTCCACCACCTCGCTCGCAAGAGAAGTGGTTCGTTGCGTGGTTGACGCCTGTGAGAAGCGGCAGCGAGTTGCAGTGTTGTGCTGTGACCTGTCGAAGGCCTTCGACGTCGCTGATCATGAAGTGCTCGCTGTTAAATTGGGGTATTATGGAATTTCGGGTGCTGCGCACGCGCTGCTTACTGATCTTCTGCACCACAGATGCCAAATTGTGACAGCGGATGGAGGAGAACAAAAATCGGATCCACTGATTGCCACCATGGGCGTGGCTCAAGGATCATCTGTGTCCAATATTCTTTTTACACTCCTGCTGAATGATCTTCCTAATTGTATTACCACAGGCGAAGTTTTTATGTACGCTGATGATGTCGCTGTGGTGGTCAGCGCAGCCGACTTGGACGTACTTGAACATCGTCTGAATACAGCCGCCTCAGAGGTGTCGAGTTGGTTCAATGTAAATGGTTTAGTGTTAAATCTTAAGAAGACTCACTTTGTAAATTTTTCTATATCAGGACGACAATTAAGAAACTTACACGTCTCCATAGATGGAGTCAGCATAGAACAAGTTGAGGCTACTAGATTTCTTGGATTTCAAGTAGACAGAAGTCTAACATGGAGTGTGCATATTGACTATCTCTGCTCAAAACTTGGAAGCGCCTGTTACGCACTCAAAAGGCTATCGCGAGTGGTTTCTGCAGATATCGTGCGAACATGTTATTTCGCGACGGTTCATTCGGTTCTTCAGTACGGCACTGAGTTGTGGGGCCATGCTGCCGACAGGTTGCGCATATTCAGGATGCAGAAGCGGGCAGTACGAGCTATTGCAAAGATATCACAAGAAACATCTGCAAAACCATTTTTTACATCCCTTGGAATTTTAACTCTAGCAAGTATGGTAATCTTGCAGATGGCTATGTATACTTGGGATAATTTAAATACCTATCAGAAGAGAGGAGATAGGCATAATTACATGACCCGTCAAGCTAATAAACTTGCAGTGGTGGCACATCGGCTCACAAAGTCGAGCAAACTGACACATATTATGGGCCCTAAGATGTTTAATAAACTACCGTCCTCGGTTACCTCAGCAGTGACCAGATCAGGCTTTAAAATTAAACTTAAATGCTGGCTCACTCAAAACGCATTCTACTCAATTGAAGAGTTTACAAATAACAAAATTATAAATTAATGTAACCTAATGAAGATATAAATAATTCAATAATATTAATTAATAATAATTGTAAAATGTTATATTATTCATTTCATAATTTCTTATAATAATATTGTAAACTTAGGAATTAGCTGATCTGTACCTACCTGCATTATTGACTTGTAATCTATATTACCAATAAATGTGTTTATCTGTTTATCTGTTTATCTGTTTATGAAAATATTAGGGAATTCCCCGTTTTGTTTAGCAGTATTGCCAACTTGCGTGTAGTGCGGTGCGAAACATGATTTTTGGTATGACTGCTGGTCATACCAAATAGACAAATAAAATCATAGTTGATCATTTTGATGCAAATATTTTCTTTTTAGTAATTTTGACTAAATCTAATATATAAATACCTAATACTTTTTTATGATCAGAAAACGTTGGTGCGCGGGGCCCCCAAATGCGCGGGGCCCGCAGCATTTGCTACTCTTGCTTCGTGGCTAATCCGGCACTGATAGATACCTATCTAGTGGTAAATAAAATACTAATACATTAGACCATTATTTTTTAATTACCAGAATTCTTAAGTTCTCTGCTGATCATTATAAAAAACTTTTACTATATGTGTTACTGTTGTTTCGGTATCGGGTAATGGCAAAACGCTTCATAGAAGACATTTTGATTCAAAATTATTTAAGGTTTACACAACGCTTATACAAGTAATTATGCTTTTCGATATCCCAAAACCAATTTAGGCTGACGTTCACCGAATGGACAACACGGAAAAGTATATTTTGCTAACAATTTAAAATAAACCTTAAATCATGGACTTAAAATATAAATCAGCTTAACGGCCTTAAAAGATAATATCCGGGGCGGGAAATTCTAATATTTTTTAAGAATTCTTGAGAAGTCACTTGTTTTTAAATGTCTTCTAAATTCAAACTATGGTATATAGTAGTATTTATTACGATTTCTACATACCTACATTCCACGAATACTATATAAAAATATTATTTAAAAGGCAAACAATATTTTTTTCACGATTTCGTGAAATTTAATATGAAATTTTAACATAATCATCACTTTTGCATATGAACTTGTCTATTAGCAACCAGATATCGATAAATAAATGTAACTTTTCTAAAGCTCAATTCTCGTAATTTTGAATGTTCAAAATATAGTTCCGATCTAGTATCAATGTCATAAATGTCTCAAATGGTATTCTGCTACACTGAGGTCGAAAGTTGATTGAAGCCAAATCGGTATTCTGCTAACATTTTGAACTGACACAGATAATAAAATTGGTATTCTCGTCCATACATAAAAGTAAAAAATGAGATTGAAATGAGTTTGTAAGAAGATATAATTCAAATCATATTGAACTTTAAGAGGAGTAGAATACCAATTTTTTGCCAATTCTTAATAATAACTATAATCTCAGTTAGGTCAACTTTCAGTTATAGTGTAAATTAATTACGAGAATTGGGTTCCAGAGCTGCTAGATTATACTCGAAAGCGCCTGATCAGTACCTATTAAAATAAAAATACTTTTCCGTGTTGTTCCTTTTATTAGGCATTTATTGTCATAAACTATTAGGGCTGAAATCAACATTCATTTTTAATTCTTAACTCAAGCAACGTAATGACTAGGTAGTACAATTCTTAAGGCGCGTTTACAATCGCCGACGCTGGCCGAATTTGAAGAAACCTAAGTCTACATTTCACTGCGTTTAGTTGACATTAGTGTCTTTTCTATTGGACATTTTGACAGTAGTAAACTAAACGCATCTGTCATTTTTTTTTCTATTGAAACAGAAAGAGACAGACGCCTTTATAGTACCACAAACTTATTTGACCCGGTGACCAAAATTGGAACTAACGTCGCTACAGAACAAAAATGACTTTAAATTGTAATTTTTTTATGGAGATGACATTGGTAAAAGCGACGGCAGCGACGCCATGACCGGGTCAGATAAGTTTGTGGTACTGTAGTTTAGTTTAGTCCTGTCAAAGTCAAAGCCACCATTTTCTCAGATCAAGGATTTAAAAAAAACTGACTAATATTCATCCATTTCAAAAGTGGCCAGCATTGGAAATTGTGTAGGCCATTTTATAAATTAAATTATTGTTTAAATTATTTTATATTTTTCTACTTATTCTGCAATAAAGTTTTTAAATTGTTCTTAGAGTTAAGATTTACATGTTACTTGCATGCAGGATTAAAATAAATATTATTCCATTCAAATACATTTTAAAATACCGTACGTACCTACCTACTCTCCATTTTTTTAACTTGTCTTTTATTGTAAACAATTTTACTCTGTCTTTTTTACATACAGAGTCGATAAAAAGATGTGTAAAACGATATTACGTACTTGTTTAAAAAAAATAGGTTCCATGGATTGCATTTATTCCTTTTTCCTAGCGACCCGTCCCGGCTACGCACGGGTGCAATTTCTCTACTATCCTTACATTAAATATCAAAGTATTACATATAAACCTTCCGTGAAAAATGATCTAACTGATGGTGGAAACCGCATCAAAATCCGTTGCGTGGTCTAGGAGTTAGCGGACAAACAGACGCAAAAAGCGACTTTATTTTATACTATATAGAGATAGTTGCCACGTGGCTGATGAAAAACGAAACTTCCGTCAACGTCATAAGGTATATTTTCCCTCTTACCTTATGATGATGACTACTTTGGATTTTTCAGTGTATCTGACAGAGATTTGGATTTATTCGATATAAACTATTTTTAATCTAGATTATTTTTGGTGTATTAAATGTACATATTTACAACAATTTACTAGTGAAAAAAAAATGACCTACCATAAAGTAGTAAAATAATTGTTGAAAATGCGATTAATTCTAAAACAAATTGCTAAATAATATTCAAACGCTTGTCGTAAGTCTAAAAAAATTATAATAATTGAACGGCTTCGGGCGATCTTAAATAAAAAGCTGCGATAAGCGAGTGACCAATCGAACGACCTCAATATATCTGTCATTGGTCAGTTGACAGCAGTGCGACTTGCACCCTACTATGTTACGGGGTGACCGGAGCGATCGTCCGACGACGCCCGCTCAAATAACTGAACGGTTTGGTGTGACCGCCCGAACGATCGATGCGTCGTCGAGCGTCGTCCGCCGTAATAACTTAACACCAGAGTGCTAAATCATGTAATATTATGACGCGCCGATCATATTGCAGTGACGCTCGAACTTGACGCGAGCGTATCTCACTGAAGCTAAGAGAATACCAAATGTGTTGTTTTGATCAAAATTTTACTGCAACTGCACTTCTTTAGTTACGTGAATTAGTCTACTGGTAACGTTTCCGCTGTCCAGTAGTAGCAACCGTATGTTCTTTAACATGTAAATCTTATCTCTAACTAATCGGCAACATTATTCGATGATTTATTATACATATATTCAATACTTAAATGTTTACGCACCATTTTTGAAAAATATTCCAATTATCCCTTAATTTTGACAGAAATATTGACAATTGTTAATTAATATAATTAATGATAATACGCGCGTTTTTTTTAATATTGTTGTATTTTTTTTAAAAAGACCCAACGCTTAGGCCTTTCTTGTCTTGATATATTCTGTTAGAATATCTCGAATCTCGATTCGAATCTGACTTTTAAGAGTAGGATTACTAAATTTTGTGTTGATTTGCATTCATATTGTGAAGTAGTCTCGCCTTCAATCAAAATGGAACTTTAGTATAATAGGATTTATTAGATCTTTCTCTTTACATGTGCAAGACAATTTCGTAATTGTATCATTTTCACTCGATTTTATTTTTATTCGAAAATCATGTCTAAAATTTCTAGTGTAAAAAATTACAACAATATCGATATATTAATATCGTAGGACGGTATCACAAGAAAAGTAAGTATATTGTTAAAAATTAAATCATTGCCAATAGTTCTGTCAATTACAGTGAAAAAAATCACAACATTACTATTAAATAACAGAAAACAGGACAGGCACACCGATTGTCGGTATTTTAATAATATTTATGTGTATAAACTACTTTAAAGCATCAGTTTTTTTTTATTTTGATTTCGCTCAACCGAAAATCGGTGGTCCCACCCTATAAACTTTAAATAATACGGTGTTACCAACAAAAATATATACAATTAATAAGTACATTTTAATACGTAATGTTGCCACTGTACAAAAAACTAACATTATAGAAGTTTCTATAATTTATGGCAACATTAATAAATTTGGCGTAAAAAACAAAAACAGGAATTTTGCGCGACGAAAATTCCTTCAGTAGATATCAAGAAATATAGCAGCAAAAGGAAAGAAAATAACATTAGTTACAAAAACAAAGAAAAACGTTAGAAATTAAAAAGATCAACTTATAAAAATACAATAAGGTGCTAATCAAAATCACATTTGCATATTTAACTTTACTGCCATCCTTAGCGAATCGCCTGAGCTATAACTGCCCCTTACAATCGTAGAGATAAACTACGGTAGAGATAAACTACGATAACATGGCGCGCCCCTCCAAATTACTGTTTCAATGTGTGTAGTCACATTCTCACCAAGCAGCAAATCCTTGGATTTATTTTTGTTTGACGGCCGTCTCAGTACGCTCACATGCGTTGTGCGTCTTTCGCACTTTGTGTGACTTTCACGAATACTTAAGCGTTTTGAATTTTGATGGGGCGCGTCATGATATCGTAGTTAATCTCTACTACATGATGACCACGACTTCTTTGTCGAGGGCATTCATTAACTGTATGGCTGACATTCAGGCTTACATTCAGAGACGACAGAAACGAGTCTAAGCGTGAACTTACGCTTCCATCTGTCAAAATCAACAGCTTGCGCTCATATTTGTATTCAGAGACGTTCGGAACACGACTTAAACTTAACGTAAACTAAGATAAGCCAAGTAGTGAATATTGACTACTTAAGACGACACTAGCGCCGCCAAGTGGGCTAAGGTGGAGTTAATTTCGACAATTTGAGATTTTCAAGTCTGACTAACCTTAGGACTTAATTATATAGGTTTATGTCTCAGATATTTTGTTTCGCTCACTCCAATTGCATTTTGTATATATTGCTATCCTGTTTTAATTTTTATATACGCCTGCTTACACATTTTCATAAAAACCGTAACTTACCGATAAACATTTTGCTATTAAAAATGGCCATAGAGAAGAGAGTCTTAGCTAAGCTTACACTGCGTCTCTGAATACGAATTTTGAAGATGCGCTTAGCGACGACTTTGCTTAGAGCGGTCTTCGCCCGTCTTAAGGTCATGTCTCTGAATGTCAGCCTCAGAGACGACAGAAACGAGTCTAAGCGTGAACTTACTACAAACTTACGAACAAATTTTGACAGATGGAAGCGTAAGTTCACGCTTAGACTCGTTTCTGTCGTCTCTGAATGTCAGCCTATATCTTCGTGAACCGTTTGAGTATCTTATCCTCAGAGAACATCGCTCAGTTTCCTCACTTTGAACTGCTCGTCACAATTCCAGTAGTTATGACGGTGCTTTCGCAATTCATGCGGCGCGTATGGAATTCTCTCCCATACTGTTCGAACCAAACCACCTCCTTACATCAGAAGGCTTACGGGTAATTCACGTAATTTTATGGCGCGCCAATCATATTGCAGTGACGCTCGAACTTGACGCGAGCTTATCTCACTGAAGCTAAGAGAATATTAAATGTGTTCTTTTTAACAAAATTTTACTGCAACTGCACTTCTTTGGTTACGTAAATTAGCCTACAGAATCTGGGCCTTATGAAGAATTTTAGTTCACGCCAAATTATTTTCTACTCTTGTCAGCTAATATACCAGACCACTAAAGATGGCAGTAGATATCACATTAAGATATTATTTTGTGCTCCAAGCTGGTATGAGATAGTCATATATTTTGTTCCTTAAACATCTTCATTTATTGTTATTATTTATTTCTCCTTAAAAACGGTGCTAACTAGGATTTCTCCTGTTACTACGCTATGTGCCGCGGGTTCGATCCCCGCACAGAACATATATTTGTATGGCCTACAGGGGCTTACTACGAGGTCTTAAAGCAGGGCAGAAATTGAACTGGCCAGAAATATCCAGTATTAGCTGACCTTTCATCAGTCAACGCATACTGGAAATGTCTGGGCCGTTAAATATCTGCTCTGCTAAAAGAGTTCGTAGTCCGATAGTTGTCCGGGTCTGGGAGTGTGTGCATGTGAGATGTTTGTAAACTGTACCCAGGATACAGGAGAAATCTGTGTATAAAAAATTCGCACCAGAGGGCCTACAGCAGTATTATTTTAATCTTACGTCGACATTTCGTATAATAACATCCTTAAAGTAACATTACTTAAATATTATGGTATTGCTAAGAAGTTTTGTGACGTCATCGTGAATCATTCGTCTTCTTTTCTCTTACCCTGCGGTCCAAATTGCGCTTAAAGTGATAATATCGCGAATCCGACCAAATACACAAGTATTATTATTACTCATTAGCCCTTATATTTTGTGACTATTAAATTTGGTCGGATTCGCGATATTATCACTTTTAGCGCAATTCGGACCGCAGGGTTAGAGTAACTTCGTTCAGTAATTCATTTTACGGTGTGAGTTACACGTGCGAATGTCGCTCGCTCATTGGGAATTACGAACGACTTTGGACGACCCATTGCTGCGATAAGCGAGTGACCAATCGAAAGACCTCAAAATATCTATCAAATCCAATGACTATAGCCATTGGTCAGTTGACAGCAGTGCGTCTTTCACCGTACTATGTTACGGGGTGACCGGTGCGATCGCCCGATGACGCCCGCTCAAATAATTGAACGGTTTGGTGTGATCGCCCGGACGATCAGTGTGTCATCGACCGTCGTCTGCCGTAATATCTGAACGCACTATAACACACCCAAGGAATAGACAAAACATTCTTATTCTTGAAATATCATTAGTTGAAACAAAAAGTTTCTGAAATTGTTTTTTAAAAAGATAGTGGTAAGCTCCCAGGAGAAATCCGTGTATAAAAATCCCGTACCATAGACTAAACTCTTCTTACGAGAAGAGGCCCTTGCCCAGCAGTGGGACTGTAATGGGCTGGGGTATAGAAATCGATGTTTAAGGAACTCAGAATAAAAGCAGATAGTGGAATGTTTTTACATAAAGGACGTTCAAGCGTAATATATGTATCTTCGAGGTTGGCGTCCTATTCTCGTCATGTTAGCACACAGTTCTTGATCTCTGAAAAGAATATCACGAGCGGTTAGAAAAAATAATTGGATGCTAATAATAGTAATAATACACGGTGGAAACGTCGGTACGACGCGGGAAGGGAACTAGATCGATGAATAAGCTATTTGTTGCTGGTCGCATACCCGCCGCCTCGCGTCCCGCAAACCATCGGGAAGGCTGGGTATAGAGCGGTCAGCCTATAAAAGGTAGGCTCCAAATTCAAAAACCGTTAAGAAAAATTGGCTAGTTTTAGTAGACTTATTCCACAGATCCCCCTGAAAGTCAGAAAGAGGTTAGGATAGGGGGGAAAGTGGAATCTACAAAAAAAGTCTCGTATTCCCCCCGTTAATGCCCCATAGAGGGGAAAACTGGATTAAAAAAAAAATGCCGAGGAATCCCCTTTGAGGTAAATAAAATTTTGACTTTATTCCACATATCCCTGCTGAAAGGAGGAAAGTGCTGTGACGTAAACATAAAACAGAACCCTCAAAACGATCATCCTTCACAGTTTCCTAGTATTTTAGCTGAGAAGAAGCTGCTGACGAATGTCCTACCTGATATCCCCCCACCCGCCGTTTCCTTTGACGAGTCTCTTATTATGTTTAGCACCGCCAGCGGTGACGGTCGCGCTCACTCTTGACGGAAATAAGTATGATTTGGCGTTCTGAAGTAGCTTCTGTACTTTGCTTATAACTGTAGATGCGTTGCAGTTGGATTTCTTGTGATGGAAGCCACTGGAAAAGGAATTAATTATTTAAAAAGTTTTATTATTTGTCTTTTTATTTTTACGTTATGCGACGTGTGCTTTGGGATGGTACTCACCATTCTCCTATATGAAACACTCGCGGCCCTTTACATAATATCACTTTGAATTTCTCCCTGCCAGGCCTGTTTTGAGACAGATGGAGCAATGAATAATCCCAATTATAGTCATCGTACGCGCAAAACTGGCTTTCCAACTCCTTTATATTACTCCACACAGTTCTATTAAAAGCAAACCCCATGTTATGCATGCTAGAATGCCATGGCGTAATTTCCACCTGAAAATAATATACAAAAATTATTACCCTCCTTCAAAAGGTTTTTGTTTGGGATGGCAACATTTTTTTGTTGGTAGATTTTTTAAAATCATGTGGTAACATTTATGTGTTTTTTTGTTATAGGTAGCAATAAATGCTGTCAAATTTTGGCGGGAGTTTACTACACTACTTTCAAAATACCTACTTATACTTTATAATTTTACACTACTAGTTAATCTACGATTGATACAAATCAACATAAACTACAATTTACAATTACGAATAAGTATCTAAAGAAACTAATTACTTAAATCTATCTTACATAGCATGCTTCAAACAAGCAAAGCATTTCTATTTACAGCTTAAAAGTTAAAATAAACAAGGTGTATTTTTTAAAATTAATAATATTTATGCATAGTATTTATGTTACGGTGTTGGTCCTATAGAGAAAGTTGTTCAGTTTGATGGTCTGATCTACACCCTTAAATACGACCACGCCTTTCTGACACACATTGTATGCGTTGTTTTCTTACCGTGAGCGAGTTGCTTGCGTCATATTTTTTACATACCATAGCGTTAAGGGCCCAAGAAGTACGAATTCTCAGAACCAGCTATAAACTACTTTACTATGAAAAATACACCTTCTTTATATATCTTTAATATTACATTTTAAATTAATATTTACATGCTTATTCCAACCATAACCAATAGCTTTTTAGTTGCTAAACCAATGCTTATGAGCTTCCAATACTGTTCCTTTTGATGTTATAATTATTACAAAGCTATATACAACTTCTAAAGAGTTTGTTCACCAGTTTATAAATTAACTCAACTCGTTACCCGGTATAAAATATTGAAGTATAAAAACCACAGACTGTGATAAAAACAGATGCTAAAAACTCAAGGATATTCCTTAAGAGGAAACGCGGGCAGCGTTTGGTCCAAACAAACGTATTCCCCGTTTTTTTTTCTGGATTTCACAATTTCATTGCTACTGTATTGTTTTTTATAATTATGATAATATCGACCACTAACATGTCTCTACGATTAGCTTTTTTATTAGTTACTTCCTATAGGTGTGACCCTTCCAAAATTTCATAAAATTACCTAGTTTGATCTTTGAACGCAATCAACAGACCTCCAATATGCAAAGATTGACAATGTATTTCAAAAAAACAAAACGTAGACATAAAAAACGTTTTCTAATACAGTAAGTGGAAAAATAAAAATAAAAATCGATTGACTTTTGGAGGAAAAAACAGGGGAATAAAATACCTCGATTTTGACGATTTTATTTAGGTTTGATCAGTCTGAGGTGATGTTGTCCCTTTCGGTTTGTGAACGGCATACGCCAGCGATTTCGATTTTTAAAATACCTATTCTTCCAATGTTTCAACCACGTTTCCTCTTAAGTTTTCTACAGATACAGAATACTCTCAAATAAGAATAGCAAATCTAAATGTTCAAGGCACAGACATATAACACCAGTAGCAGACCAAACATTCGCTGAAAATTACGTAGCCATTACGCACACATAGGGACTTACTTATGAAAGGTCAATCCCGGTGTTTTGTCGTAGCTAGCACTGTCACACACGCACAGCACTTCACCATTTTATTATAATATTCTACTACTATCGATAACATCCCAAACAAGTCATATTTTTCATATAAACGCGATTTAATCTTTAAAATGCGATTGAACTGTGTCTTATTATTATGACGGCGCGGGAGTTAGTGTGTCAACAGGTAAAGGAACGACATACTATTATCCAGTTGTCGTAAGCGACTACAAAGGTACTACTTTTGTACTAAGGTACAAAAGGGATAAAGAATCCTAAACGGGTAAGGACCAAATTTTTTGCGCAGTCGCACAATGGATACTACAACGGAAAATGTCGCAACGGAAAATATGTTGCACAACGGAATTTGTAAGGTGTAATGCACAAGAACTGTATTCTTTTTATATTGACGTAATATAATTAAGTATTTATTCCATCTGATAATTTGAATGAAAACACGTGTATTATTGTAATAATTATTTTGGTATATTAAATGAAAGTATAATGCAAAAATCTATAAATATTTATTCTTAATCAAGTTTCAAATACTTAAATTACTTTGATCACAGCCCCATTGAAACAATTTTTTTATTGATTAAAAGTGAAGAAATACCGCCTTTTTTTCATCTTCACTCATATTCGCTATTTTCCTTTTTTTTGCCTTTGTTCTCTCAGCGTTCTTTTTCTTTAATTCTTCATATTTTTCGGGATTAGTTAGTTTAAGTTTTTCACGGTACCTTCGGCACCTTTCAGCCGCAGACAATGGCATCTGATGAAAAAACAATTAAAACCAAAAAATACACATGTACTTTTAAACTGACTACTATTAAAAAAAAACTCATTAAAACTTTGGTTGGGACACAGCTTTACAATTTCCGTTGTGACACATCGCACAATTTCGTGTCATTCGTCTCACAACGGATAAAAAATTCTACACGACTTCTCCTTAAAAAAATTATAACTCATAAAACTTACTGCATAGCTAATTCCAACTATTATATTTTAACAAATACATATGTAATATATGTAATGTTTTATCATAAATCACGAAAATAATTAAAATTTCCAAAATATATTAAAGTAAAACTTACGGTTTCTTAATGATACGCAGCGAGTTCCTTCACGATCGTCCATCTGACACAAAAACGAAATGGCGGAAGCATCCAGAAGTTAGTCGAATATCGCGGAGCTGTGTTGCCACTTCAAATATATTGGTATTTCGCGGTATAATATTAATAAATTCCAAATTGTCGCGTCGCACAACTGAAGTGTCACACTGGATTGAAATTTGGGACATCTTGAAATTAAGTAATATACTCAAAACGCATTGATAATATAATTCACGTATAATATTAAAATGATGTTAATACTATTCTGTAGATCATCAAATATGCGAAAGAAACCGATCAGCGTTTAAAAAAAAAAAAAATTCGTTTTTTGATTAGTTTACGTACACGGACACCAACAAATTGTATGACAAAAAAATATTCGCCTTTATATTTTCAGTAAAAAAATATAAATAGTACTGGAATTTTTATACGAAAAAAATTTGGCATGATGAGTAAATAGCGAACTTTCTTGCATTATTAATAAAAACAAGTATTTAATATTTTTTATATTTTATTTCCCCTCTACAAATTCACGGACAGTGCATTTTTAGAAAGTGCGCGAAAAATTTGGTCCATACCCAAACATCTAATCGCAGAATCTAATAAAAAATAAAAAAAATAAAAATTACGGGGCTTCTGTCGCTCTATGTGACTATGCCAGCCCCAAATACACAGCGTCATGGATTCATGTTTGATCTGCTAATGGTATTATAATGTCTAGTGGTTCAAAGTCATTTCAATGCTTAGATTATGTAAACCTTTCAATGGCTACGTTCAGTAATTCACGTTTCGGTGTGAAATTCACCCGTGCGAATGTCGCTCGCTCATCGGGAATAATTGAACGGCTTCGAGCGATCCACAGCTGCGATAAGCGAGTGACCAATCGAACGACCTCAAAATATCTGTCATTGGTAGGTTGACAGCATTTGCGACTTTCACCCTACTATGTTACGGGGTGACCGGAGCGATCGCCCGACGATGCCCGCTCAAATAACTGAACGGTTTGGTGTGACCGCCCGGTCGATCAGTGCGTCGTCAAGCGTCGTCCGCCGTAATAACTGAACACACCCATTGATATGTAAAGATATTTATTAAACAAATACTACCTACTCCATTCATCAAGCTATTTACAAGTAATCCAAAAAGGATGAAAATACTACAGATCGTTTTAGCTTAATTGTCATATGAAAACAACTGTTTATTCTTTTTACATACAAAGTAGTCGAAGAATAGTTATTTGTTATACAAGAGTGCAAAGTTGCTTTTTAACCGCGTGTTCAATTTTGATGACCGAGCAAGCGAAGGATTCTAAAATTGAATCACGAGCGCAGCGAGTGATTCAAAATTAGAATCCTGAGCGTTAGCGAGGGAATCAAAAGAGCACGAGGTGAAAAATCTTTGCACTCGAGTGCAACACGTAACTTTTCATTCCACCTCAGCGAGGAAATGACTAAATGCAAAAAAAAAACGTTTAATTCACAAACTTAGTGCACACGATGTTCTAAATTCAATTTACTTTATCCTCTAGAGAATAAAAACGGCTTTTCCACTCAGATATTGAAGATTAAAAATACTCTTTCCGAGATGGTGGGATGAAAATTTACTTTATCCTCTAGAGAATAAAAACGGCTTTTCCACTCAGATATTGAAGATTAAAAATACTCTTTCCGAGATGGTCGGATGAAAAGGTATTTTAAAAGTTAAAACGTACCTATTTGAAATGTGTTTTTAATGTTTTTATATCCAATAACTTACTTTTGAGGTATTATCCGTTGATTTTATTTAGAACAGAATAAAATAGATCTTTATTTCATGTAAACCTGATACAGGCACTTATGAAATGTCGAGACTTTAGGTGCGCGGTACCAAATAGTAGGCCCTATGGAGAAGAACCGGCAAGAAACTCCATGGAAACTCATTACAATCTTGATTAGTAGAATGTTGTGGTAAGAGTTGCGAGAATAATGTAATTTACTATTTTATATGTAAAAAGACACCAAAAGATTGGACATGTAAGAAAAAACGAACTGTAGTATGTACTATCTATATTTCAAATGAGAAAACAGGTGGACGGACGCCATTTTTAACCGACTTCAAAAAAAAGGAGGACGTTCTCAATCCGACGCGTAACAGTTTTTTTTTTTTTTTTAATATCTTCTTAAACTTCAGTTCAGTGAAATGTATTCACGACAGCGAAGTTATGTCAACAATATGGCGGCCGTCTATCTGTGTTCTTATTTGAAACGCATAGAACGTAGAAAGCATAAAGTTATTATTCTAGTAATAATAACTTTATGGTATAAAGCAGGGACCGGATTACCGATATTTATTTATACCGATATAAAAATATCGATATAATACCGATATACTGGTATTTTTTTATCGATATCGGTACCGATATTTAATTTCAGTACATAAATATCGATACTTTAATTTGTCTATATTTGTATCAATACCGATATTAAAATCGGTATTGAGTATCGATAACTTAATACCGGTACTTAAAAAAGCGATATTTTGTATCGATATTTTACCGATACTTGAATATACCGATATATTTGTAAAATATCGGTATTTTTCAGCCGAATATCGATATTTCTAAAATATCGGTATCCGTCCCTGGTATAAAGTATTGTAAAGCCATACGATAAAAGTTGAATACTAATGCATCATATCTAGAAAACTTTTAAACATTCTTCTTAGCGTTTTCATTCGGAAAATTCGCATTCCATAATATATTATTGAATGTGTGAATCGACGAAACCATGCGAAGTGCGTGAGCACGCGTGCATGAAAAACAACCTCCGCATACATCAATAGTAAATAGAGATGGGTAACACTGTGTTGCGCCATGCAATTGCGCCAATTCACTTCACTACTCCCGATGAATCAACACACTTTATGGCGCTAAGGGACCATCCATAAAGTACGTCAAACGTTAAGGGGACGAAGTGTGACATTATGTGACAAGGGGTGGGAGGGGTCCTAAATTTCGTGACGTCACATTTCAAAATCATATTAAAAAATAATTTATATGGAAATAAAACTAATTTCGGAACTGCTGTTTTAATTTAATAATTTCTAGATCTAAAATTGCAAAATAAGTGACGTCACACTAGGGAGAGTCTCACAAATGTGATCAACTGTGACATAGGAGGGGTAAAAAAATCACGAAATTAGTGTGACATACTTTATGGATGACCCCTAAGGGTCCTCCACACAGCCACATTACGCCGATTTGTATTAAGATGCATGTCTCTAGTTGCAATCATTTTGGCATTTTAACACGGCTGTGTGTGGAAGCCTATCAATCGCACTGTGGCCTATGAGTGAGTTAATGAACATTGTATTGGCTCGATTGTGGTATTTGGGGCCTACCACTAGCTCAAAAGCAGTATTATTTTAATATTACTTCAGTGCGGGAAAGAGGAGCCATACGTCCTGTAGAGCTTCATCTCTTTCCCACACTGAAGTAATATTAAAATAATATTGCTTAATCACTTGCAGCCTATGGGTCAGATAATATAATAATGGGTTTAGGATGCTGATGGGGCTGCCCCGCTTCAATAGTGCATCAGGTATGTTTGCTGAGGCTCCTGTAGATGGCTTCAAAGCATTCTTCAGAAGAAGAATAGCCTCCCTGATGCTGCGTGTGCGGGATAGCACCAGCAGCCTCCTGAACACCGTTTTGCACAGGGCTGATTGCCCGATAGTGCGCCACTGGAATTCTATCCATATGGGTTCTGGAGTAGCAATATTTGCGGTGAATTGATTATTAATAATTGTAATGCGTTGTAATTTGAATATCTATTAACATAGCCATAAGTCAATAGGGGAGTGTGTATGAAAGAGCCGATGCAATTTTTGTCCACTTGCCAAAATCAATTCAAATTTAATTTTACTCTTTATATGACATCACTGAATGTCTGTGGGTCACAGCTATTCAGTGTTGTCATATAAAGAGTAAAATTAAATTTGAATTGATTTTGGCAAGTGGACGAAAATTGCATCGGCTCTTTCAAAGCCTGGCTCTTTCATACACAAACAATTAATATGGATGTAAATCTGAAATAAATAAATAATAATAATAATGAGTTGGTGGTAGGCCCGCAGACTGTTTGCGTTCGATCATTGCCCCCGCACTCGCGTGCTTCCAAAGCTAGTATAGTACGCGCAAATCTTTATGAGCCCTCTCCCTCTAGCACCTATAATAGTACGCTTATTATAGGTGCTAGAGGGAGAGAGAGAGAGAGTTTAGAGCTCAGTTATTATTAAAAATTGTTACTTTTATTTTCTTTTTGGATCGTGTTTTTAATTTTTATTTTTTGTCTTCATTTTTTACTTTTTTTTTTTTTTTTTTTTTTACTTTTTATGTGTGTCGTAATTTGTGTAAAAAATAAATCGTTTTTCTTTCTTTCTTACTTTTCTTTCTTTCCGTACAAGGCTCATAAAGATTTGCGAGTACTATAGCTCATTCAATAAATTCATAATACAATACGCATTAGCAAGAAGTTAAGCGTTTAAAACTTTTATGAAGGTAACTCAT
The DNA here is from genome assembly GCA_932294325.1 of Allophyes oxyacanthae. Lineage (NCBI taxonomy): Eukaryota > Metazoa > Arthropoda > Insecta > Lepidoptera > Noctuidae > Allophyes > Allophyes oxyacanthae. Next base: position 4,973,643 of record OW028639.1, on the reverse strand, counting down.
TGATATCCTTATGATTTTATAATTTTTATTTATTTACCTAACGTTATTTAAAAATCTTCAATAACCCAACCAAAACGAATGGGACGGCTGATATTTTTTTCGCGATTAAGTTGTTGGTCCCATTGAGAAAGTTGTTCAGTTTGATGGTCTGATCCACACCCTTAAATATGACCACGGATTTCTGATACACGTTGTATTGACAACGTGTAGAATGCGCTTTACAAGATTTTTTAAATAACTATAATGTTGCATGTTCATTCTTTCTTTATTTTGAAGAAAGAGAAAAAGAAATTTCGTTTGCAAAATTAGCAGTAAGCCCTGCATACATTTTACACAAGGATATCAATCAGCCGCTTCACCCTACTAAAGGTGAGTTCACACGATCACGAAGCCATCAAAGCGTTGTTGCATTCCACCACTGCATGTTACTTGTGTGTACCCACCATAAGATTAACAAACTCAATTCTAACAATGCAGATCCAGACCAGAAAAATAAAAACCCGAGGATGTTCCAAACTTTTCAAGAAATTATCGAATTAATAATTAAATATATTTACACATTGGCGTAGAAATATATGGACTGACACTTACATCATTTATAAGGTTATATGAAATAAAGATTTATTCTGCGGGTCTACCGCGTAACTAAAATTGTAATGAACATCGACACTGGTATTAAACTTCAATACGATCGTGAGAGACTAAACTTCGAGCTAACTTGTATTTTTTTTTTCGATCATGAATTTTCTTTCATTTATTTTAATTTGTTTTTAAATTTTTAAATTTGTTTCTTTTTTAATTTAGTTATATTAATATTTATATTATATTTAGGCTAGTCGAATATTGTTGGATGCTGTGGCCTCCTATAATTGAAGGAGTACACAGATGTAAAACTATTTGTGATGTTTTGTGATTTTAAGTGTATGTCCCTTGTTGGAGGTCCTTATTAAATAAATAAATGAAGATAAGAGTCCCAACTTCATGATAGTTATTTTTTTTACAAGTTAGCTCTAAGTTTAGGCTTTCACGATCGTATTGAAGTTTAATACCAGTGTCGATGTTCATTACAATTTTAGTTACGCGGTAGACCCGCTGTCCTTACCGAAATACAATGGCGGATTTGCACATTTCCCGCCAGTAGGCTATTCAAATTTTGCCGCCCCTACCGACCTCTACAATTCGATACCCTAGTTCACAATCATATTAATTACAATTTCTTTGTCAATAAAATTGTAATTTTATGATTTATGCACTATCGTCCTAATTACACCACCTTCTTCCCGTGATTAGTGTGATTGTGAACTCCCCTAGTTCGTCTATCGATGTGTCAGTTCCTAGATTATTTTTACAACCCAACGATTTAGTTAAGATTGCACAAGAAATTGGATTTGGGTATATTTCTGAGCTAATAAAAGCTCAATCATGTACTACTAATAAGGCGGGGTAAGATATGCCTATTTTTTTTTCCCCTTTGCCACCCTGGACTCCAGCCTACTCAGCCTGCTGGTAAATCCACCACTGCAGAAGTCCTTAGTCAAAACTTGTTTTGACTGAATTTCGGAGTCAAAATTAGTTTTGACCGGTTATGATCTATGCCTATAACGTATACAGGATATTTCTTAACACGCTTTTATTAGCTTCCCCTATAACTAACTAACTATGTAAGAAAATCTTGGAAGTTAAATTTGACCCACTTCCCGGTTTCCGATTGAGCTGAAATTTTACATACACGTTCAGTTTGGATGACTAAAGCGTGTTCTATAGTTTTTTTTTTAATAAACTATAATGTTTTATTTATGTAGAGCGCAAAATTTGCCGAGTGATTCAGTGTCCGTTCCCAAACGCAACCGCAGTATTAAAATTCACTCCAAAACAAAATAAAAAATTGATTTTGTATGGCTTGCGCTAGTAAACTATGCGTGTCCCCTATACTAAGTCGAATTTTCGTTTTGTTAGTGTATCCCAATACGGTTGCATTTAGGAACAGACACTGAATCACTCTACAAATTATGCGCACTACATAAAAAAAAATCCTGTATGTATACAATAAATTATACATTGCTCTGAAATATCATTCTCGGTTTTTTATTTTTCTGTGCTGGCAATAAATTTGCATACGTCATAACCTTTTGCGTCGCCGTATAAAGGTTGGGGTACACTTGGAAGTTCCACGTCGGCGGCTCTTGCTTCCTTCTTCTCTCTTCGTTTGCAGCTTTTACTTGTTGTATGTAGTTCAGGTTTAAGCTTTTCTTCCTCTGTTTTTTATTTTAAGTAAAAATGTTTTAATGTGACGCAATATTTTTATACAACGTATAATTTAATTAAGGCAAAACCTCACCATTGGAATATGTAGTTAAAAAACGTTAAGTTTGACGACACGGTTGGCGCAGTGGCAAAGCGATTAGCTTTCTGTGCTACGTGCCGCGGGTTCGATCCCCGCACGGAACAAATATTTGTAAAATCTACAGATAGTTGTTCCGGGTCTAGATACTCAAAGGGGTCTGGGTGTGTGTGCATGTGACATGTATGTTTGTAAACTGTACCCTCGATACAGGAGAAATCCTAGTGAGGGGCAATGTATTTAAAAAAAAAAAAAAAAGCATCTTTCAATAACAAAAACTTTAGTTGTTTTAAAGTTAACTATTCGTTTTCTTGGCGATGAACGTATTTATTATAATTTTTTATTTATTTTTGATATTGACAGATTGTTTTGTTTTATCTTCTTTTTGTCAGAGTCTATAGTGCCACAAACTTATCTGACCCGGTGGCCAAAATTGGAACTAACGTCGCTACAGAACAAAATTGACATCAAAATGTCATTTTTGTACGGAGATGACATTGGTAAAAGCGACGGCAGCGACGCCACGACCGTGTCAGATAAGTTTATGGCACTGTATCTTGTTTTGCTAAAATAAAGCACTCAAAGAATTTAAAACGTGTTTATAATAATTATTCCCAATAAGTTTTACTATAAAAATTTTGAGGCTAGGATTACTTATTGCATTTAAAATTGAGTCTTATTATCTTGCATTAAGATTTCATTTTCTTTGGCTCACTTTACTGTCATATTGGAGAAGTTCGTGGTTTTTTAGTTAATGAAATCGATTTAATAGTCGATTATTGAACAAACTATATTCGGTTGGCGCAGTGGCTAAGCGATTAGCTTTCTGCGCTACGTGCCGCGGCTTTGATCCCCGCACGGAACAAATATTTGTATCATCTACAAATAGTTGTTTCGGGTCTGGGTGTGTGTGCATGTGTCATGTATGTTTGTAAACTAGTGAGGGGCGACGTTTTTTAAAAAAGAAAGAAAGAAAGAATGAAGAAAGTTATTGAGGTTTTGCGTTTATTAAATTATACATCGTATAACTCGTGCTAATAAAGAAACGTATCTTCGATTAGAGGCGCTAATATTGCCTTCTCATTCGCACACTATTCCTGTCTTTACTCACACACGTCCGTACTGCATGCAAAAAAATACTGTACAAAAAATAGCTTGTTTTCTGTTACTTTTTCTATTGTAATTATTAAGTTTTATTAATTTCTTTTATTGTTCACTTTTGTTGTGAATTATAATAGTAGTTTATGAAACTGTTGCTTAATAGTATCACACGAGTTTTTTAATACCTAGTTATGTGTAGTTTCATACACTACTTTATCTATACTCATGCAATAGGTAGTTATCACAATATTATTGTAAATAAACAAAAATGGCGCTGGAACAGCAGTTAACGCGCATGCGCCCTAGCCTCGTCAACATAGACAACGTGCGGCTGTTATAAAAATTTAATTGTTAATTCCTTGGTGGAACCGAAGTGTACTATAATAGAAAAAAAGTTATTTTATAGCATTGTTTTGTTAAGGAAACTGTATCGTAATAAAACTTTTTAATTTCATTATAGTTGCATGTGTATAAAGTCTGTCATTATAGTATTATTTTTGAATTCATAATTAGAACTTTACGATCATGAGAGTAGATAAAATATTATTATGACATGATGTCGTACATTTGATGAAATAATACTAAAAATTTTTTTGCTTACCGTCCGACATATACAAGCCATTATTACAGATTATTTTCTTTATTAGCACGGGAAACCAAATCAAAAATCGCAAATAAAAATCAGCTGTTCCATACATTTTGTCGGGTAACATAGAATTATTTTTATGGACTAACAGATTTTTTTTTTGCGAATTTATCTTTATTCCATTAATAATTTAAGTTGCTTATTATATAATGATGAGTATTATAGGGATTGGGACGTGAAAGGATAGGTTTTATTCAACGTGTATCAGTAATGCGTGGTCATATATTTAAGGGTGTGGATCAGACCATCAAACTGAACAACTTTCTCTATGGGACCAACATCGTAATCGCTAAACAATAATCAGCTGTCCCATACGTTTGGGTCGAGTAGACTATTGACATTTTGTATGGGACAGCTGATTGATTTTTCGCGATTAGAGACCATTCATAAAGCACGTCACAAGTTACTGGGGGGGTGTCGACGAAGTGTGACATTATGTGACAAGGGGTGGGAGGGGTCCTAAGATGCGTGACGTCACATTTCTAAATCATATTAAAAAATAATTCACATGGAAATAAAACTAATTTCAGAACTACTATTTTAATTTAATCTTTTCTAATGTAAAATTGCAAAATATGTGATCTCTCACAACTGTGACAAGGACGAGGGAGGGGTAAAAAAATCACGAAATTAGTGTGACGTACTTTATGGATGACCCCTTACGATGTTGGTCACATAGAGAAAGTTGTTCAGTTTGATGGTCTGATCCACACCCTTAAATATGACCACGCACTACTGATACAAGTTATAGTTATTGTCATAGGGAAATAGGGTTCAGTTTGAAGAACAAATGATTAGAACAAGAGTTTATCTACTAACCTTGTCACTGTTAACGTGGTACTGGTAAGTCTTAAGGTATGTGCCCAGGGACAGTATTTCACACTGTGGGCAACTTTTATCAGCTGTGGACTTGAGTAAGCCCAACATGTGGATGAAGTCTTCAGCAACGTAATGGTCTTCTTCTAGGAAGACCACCATACCTGGAAACAAAGGTTAGTTTAAATTTAATGAAGGGTTCAAGTATCAAGATAATAGGCGTGTGGCTGTGGAACTTTTTACGGAACCGATTCACTGATCCAGATCTTTGAAGTGACACAAAAGATTGGTTCAGTAACAACGTTTCAATCGCATCATTCGGATCTGAATCTTTCCACGCGACGCATCGCTTGCCCTGAGACACTGAGTTAATTTCCTACTGACTGGCAAGTCGCGAGTGAGCGGGTAACATAATTACAATCTATACAAGGCAGAAAGAGATACCAGATGAGATGTGTATTATTGGGAAGATTTGAGCCGGTCTCGATTTTTAATGGGTCCCGACTGTTAAAGTCGCTATGTTCCGCATTAGAATTTTACTAGACTTGTTTTTTTTCTTTTCAGTTTATATTAAATTTAAAGTTCACTTTTTAAGCAGTCGGGTTTTTTGTTTTATTAATAATTTATGCAGTACATACCTATAAGTCCTGCTACATTTACCTTGATGTCCGGCAGTAGACTGCAGCTGATTGAATATCCTGTTAGCTTTCCACCACCAGTGGTGCTTGGTCTGTGTGTATTTCGCTTCTCTGTAGTGGCCATGCAGGTCTGGGTACATAGCGTTGTTGCATTTTAGTTTTACAGCTCTGAAATAAAAATATAATTTTATTGAAACTTCCGTGAACGCTGAGGGAAAAAATCGTGAGGAAAGCAACTCACATGAGAATAGAATAGAATATACAACGTATAATACGATTGGGTCGAGTAGGTATTAAAGTTTTGTATGGGACAGCTGATTATTTTATCGTGATTACGATGATGGTCCCATAGAGAAAGTTGTTCAGTTTGATGGTCTGATCCACACGCTTAAATATGACCACGCATTTCTGATACACGTTGTATAGACCATTTAAAATTAATAAAAAAAAATAACCATGTATAATAAATCGAACAAGAAAAACATTAATAATATCTATCCGTCAAAAACCCCCGACTCCAACTAGAAAAAGAGCTGTAACTTTTGAAACATGAAGAATTTCATGAAACATAGCTAAGATGATACCCAATTAAACTAAACAAACTGCATTGAAATCGGTCCCTCTATTTTGGAGCTACGATGCCACAGATATACACTACAAAGTTATAACACTCTTTTTCGTCAGGTGTTAAAAATACTTACTGTTCAAACTTCGTGTCTCTTGGACAATCATTGGGGTCCATTCCCGGGAACTCATTTGGATGGGTCTGTATTGAGTATGGGTAGAATATTTGCATCACCTGAAATAAAATGAAAGTGTTTCTTATGCAACTTTTACCGATCATAAAGATGGGACTATCCTATCTTCATGATCGGAATTTTTTTTTCAAGGTAGCTCAAACTTTAGTCGCTCACGGTCGTATTGAAGTTTATTACCAGAGTTGATGTTCATTACCATTTTAGTTTTTTTATTTTTTGTTTTAAAAGACTTTGCCCCTTACTTGGATTTCTCCTGTATCGAGGGTACAGTTTACAAACATACATGTCACATGCACACACAACCAGACCCGAAACAACTACCTATTTGTAGATCATACAAATTTTTGTTACGTGCGGGGATCGAACCCGCGGCACGTAGCGCAGAAAGCTAATTGCTTAGCCACTGCACCAACCGTGTCGTCGCGCGTGTAGTTACGCGGTAGAATCTGATCCCTTGGGGTTATTTGTACTCATCATTATGAACTACTTTTATTATAGGACCAAAAACGAAGCCCTCCGCGGCAATGCCACTGTACTAGCCGGCGGCATCGCCGGCAAGTCCTGGGGCTATAAACAGAGCATCAAGCTCTGGGAAAAGTTTTCAGGCCAAGCACACTCCAAAGCGCTTCTCACAGGCTTCAACAGAAAGTTTACGGAACAAGCGCTTTCCATGAACAGGAGCCGTATTAGGATCTTGACAAGAACCCTCACTGGGCACTGCAAACTAAACAAGCATCTACTAAAAACGGGCCTTGGTGACACCACAATTTGCAGATTCTGTCGCGAGAAGGATGAGACGCCCATACATATCCTATGCGAGTGTGACGTAGTACACCACACTAGAAGCCAGCACCTGGGGGGCCACCTAATCTCATTAAATCCCTCCACCCCAAGAACATAGTCAACTTCATCATTGACTTACGGCTAGAGGAAGTGCTGTAATGAAACGAGAGGCGTCACAATAGATCTTCGCAGGTCGCAGTGACAAAGGGGCTCAGTACCCTACCTCTTCTATTAAATAAATAAAATAAAATGGCCGGCGACCGAGCCGCTGGCATAGTGTGTAGGACCCTTTAAAAATAACTTGCCTTTGTAAAATCGATGCTCCGAACTAAAGTGTTGATTTCTTCATCGAAGTAGTCGTGTGAGAAAATGAGTAGAGTTCTGTCTATCTCCTTCGCTTGTGCGAGAGAGACTATCAAGTGACGGAGGTAAGTGAGTCGAGTATGTACCTGCAGACAAAGAAACAAACATTAATAGAATCGAATAGAAAACATTTATTCGATATCATACAATTTCAAATTTTATTTTATTTCATTTCCTATACTAGCTGTGCCCGCGACTTTGTCCGCGTGGAGTTCTGGTGCTCGAATGTTGTTTTTGTAAATACATGTTACTAATGTTATACAACGTGTCCCAGAAATCAACGATCAAGCCGAAAACGGGCAATAGGCCAAGTCGTGACAGTTATTAGAAAAAAAGAAAAAAAAAAAAAAAAAAACTTAAGCCCCACTTCTGAAAAGGTATGAAACAAGAAGATATTAATCGATACATAGTGATGTTCAGAGGATAGCCGTGGTCGTATGCCACTTTGCCTTCAAGCTTATGACCGCTTACTATTATTGGACTGTATTGTTTTGTTAGGGTAGCTGTAAGTGGCATACGACCACGGCTATCATCTGAACATCACTATGAATATGTATCTATTAATATTTTCTTGTTTCATACCTTTTCAGTAGTCGGGTTTTAGTTTTTGAACTTAATTTTTTTTTAGACCCGCGATTATCTTCTTTCAATTTATATATATTTTTTATTTCCTATATTATCCTTTATTACTAACTAGCTTCCGCCAGCGGCTTCGCGCGCGTGATATCTTTATAAATTATAGCCTATGTTACTCACAGATAATATAGCATTCTGCTGGTAAAATAATTTTTAAAGTTGGTCCAGTAGTTTTTCCATTTATCCATTTCAAACAAACATACAAAAAATCAAATCTTTTCTCTTTATAATATTAGTGGAAATAGCCTAGTGGTTGAACGCTTGCCTTCTATGTAGGAGGGTCTGAGTTCGAATCTGGCCCGTACTGTGTTTTCGAATTTATGTGCAATCACAATTTGATTATCACTTGCGCTAACAGTGAAGGAAAACATCGTGAGGAAACCAGCACACCTGAGAGGGCCTCATAGAATTTTGTTGAAATAAACAAACATCTAAAATACAAACTTTAATATTTATAATATTAGTAGGATTTCAAGTATCGTGTTGTTTTTTAACAGGTTTTTTTTTAGCTTCACCTGTAACTATGTAAGAAAATCTTGGAAGTTAAATTTGACCCGCTTCCCGGTTTCCGATTGAGCTGAAATTTTGCATACACGTTCAGTTTGGATGACTAAAGCGTGTTCTTTAGTTTTTTTTAAACTATAATATTTTATATAATTATTAACACCCCTTTTATTATACAACGGCATCTATTCCTAATGCTAGAACTATTTCCTTGCTGTCAAAAATCGAGACATAGTGCGTCGGAAACATTATTCATATCAAAATCAATCGAATTCTTGAACTAAACCTTTTTAAAAACAAGCATAACCGAGCTTAACATACTTATTATAGAAAAAATAACCAATACGTCAATAATGTCATGAACTTATGACATACGTCAAATTGATCGGGTGTTCTGGTTCTGCCTTTTATACTCTCAAACTATTTTTATTATTTTTAATTTAATTATACCAATATGATGATGATGATAGAAGAAGAGGATAGCGATGATGATTTAGAATCAGTGGTAAATAAATGATTATCCATTATCTGTTTGTTCATCAACTACGATGTGGTCGGCTCCCAGTGTAACCAGCAGGTTTACCGCGTAACTGGTAATGAACATCAGACTCTGGTAATAAACTTCAATACGATCATGCAGTGGCGTGCACTCCATACAGACAAAAACTTGCTATTAGTTATTCTATGTGACGATAGGTGTCGCTACAATCATAATTGTTTTTCCAGAAAAAGGTAATCCAGGAAGTCCCCCGGAGAAGGGCGAAGAAGATCAAGATACCGCGTCGAGCGCCTTCAATAGTGATACCAGAACGAGAGATCATCATAAACCGGCTTCCTGATGATGACGCACCATACGAAAAACCAAAGTACTACTCGACAAATTTAACTTGACACTCCGCGTCTCCCGCACCACATACGTCGCCCCTCTGTCACCCGCGAAAGATTGTAGTCATATTATAAGAGTTTCCATGGAGTTTCTTGCCGGTTCTTCTCCATAGGACCTACTATTTGGAAACGCACACCTGCCTCGATATTTCATAAGTGCCTGTATCTGGTTTACTTGAAATAAAAATATTATATTCTATTCTAAACTATTCTAAGAATTTTAGTTCCTTTTAGAAAGAAAGAAAGAAAAATCACTTAATTGCCACAAAAAAAAACACCCTAGAATGATAGACATAGCTAATAAGAAGAGGACATTTGCATAGACAAAGACATTTTTCTTAAGGTGGCAACAGTGCAAAATAAAGAAAAAAAAAATTGCTCACAAATAAACCATGACCTGAATTTACTTAAAGCATACATTTTATCCGAGTACTTGAATAAATTCCCGTAAAATGCCAGTAAAACCGCGAGCGACAGTTAGTTATGAACTAGATCTCACAAAAGAGCTTCATATTTTTAACACGCTTTTATTAGCTCCACCTGTAACTAACTATGTAAGAAAATCTTGGAAGTTAAATTTGACCCACTTCCCGGTTTCCGATTGAGCTGAAATTTTGCATACACGTTCAGTTTGGATGACTAAAGCGTGTTCTATAGTTTTTTTTAATCTATAATATTTTATTTTCTTACAGAAAACTACGAGAATGTCAGAAGATGCCTCTAACGCTATACGAGCTAGCTGCAGCCGTGTTGGACAATTTGAAGTACCCGGATCCTTTCGAGTGGACCAAGGAGCAGGTGGCCGACTGGATTGCAGACGAGGTCGGATTACCGGAGTATAGGGTAAGTATCAACCAGTATTACCAACTCTCAAAAATATGATAATAAGACACGGTTGGGGCAGTGGCTAAGCGATTAGCTTTCTGCGCTACGTGCCGCGGGTTCGATCCCCGCACGGAACAAATATTTGTATGATCTACAGATAGTTGTTTCGGGTCTGGTTGTGTGTGCATGTGAGATGTATGTTTGTAAACTGTACCCTCGACACAGGAGAAATACTAGTGAGGGGCAATGTTAAAAAAAAAAGAAAAATCCGCAAGGCTAGTTGTTAAAATTGTTACCCCTAAAATCCCCCTAAAAAAATGATACTCTGTAAAAATAATAAATAAATTGTAATAATATAAAATAATTGAAACATTTTCAAAACGTTTACAGCCAGCTGCGTCACAATCATTATAAACTTCACAGTAAAAGTTAAAAAAAAAAACCATCCCATTTTTACCCCCAAAAGGGGGGAAAACACCTAAGTTGGGAAACCTGGTATCAACACTTGTGGACCTCTGGGGTCGCGAGCGCACAGAGTGGGGACTCTGATGCGCTCTCACCAAGCGCCCTAGCAGACGGCGACGTATTGTGGTCATGGAAACAAAAGACTAGAGGATGTTATAAGTTTGTAGTGTGTCTGTCTGTGGCATCGTAGCTCCAAAACGGATGGACGGATTTCAATGCAGTTTTTTTTATTACAAGCTAGTTTTACCGGGATGGTTCTAAACTATGTTTCATGAAAATCTGTTCAGCCGTTCAAAAGTTACAGCTCTTTTTCTAGTTGGAGTCGGGGGTTTTTGACGGTTAGGTTAATAATACCTAAAAACTGACTTTTATAGTCAGGTTTCCAGCCATTATTTTTGCAAAATGTTAATTTCTATGACGTACTGTGTGCGTATACTTCGGCTCCGTTAAGGCTATTTTTACACTCAATAGATTTAACGGGCACTTTATTTCAATTCCAGGATTGTATTCTCGATAACCACATCAATGGAAACCGACTGTTACGATTCGAAGATCCCTCAGAGCTGCCAGAAATAAATATACATTATTTTGAACACATAAAGGTAAGCAGGCATAAGACAATGTTATAGGCACATTTTTCTTATTATAATTTCCTTTTATTTCATGTAACTATGTAATTTATCTATGATTTATCAAAGACTAGGAAGTAAAATGAAAAAAAAAAAAAAAAAAAAAAAAAAAAAAAAAAAAACTAAAATTCTAAAAACTTCTTCGTGCCGAATTCTTTTCACATTATATATTGATAATGTTCAATATACGATATCGGTGAGAAATGGTTGGAATACATCTATTTGACGACAGATGTCGCTAGCTGCAACCTACTGATGAAACGAAAAAATATACATTTTAAAATGAAGATATGAATATATAGGACTTAAACATGAAATATTAAACAAGCTATATGTTTTCGTTTTGAACCTGAATAATTTTTACATCCAACAACAGCGCCCTTAATTGTTAAAACAATTAAAATAGTCGAAATCTATTAGAATCACACAGAACCGAACGCGGTAACGATTCACTTGAAACTAAGCTTTGGCCCCGCCCACTAACTGATGTCATGGGCCCAATTGAAGGCGCATAGCCTAATTGCCTTGTGGCATCTCCGCTCCCCTCTCTCCTCCGTGGTCCCAGCACACATTTAATTTTTTCTTTATTTGAGCCTTAAGGATGGTCGAGCGGAAATTTTGCCGATTGTACCTTAAACTTTGCTCTGTATGCACATTACTGTAAGGCAGTGGCGAAGGGTGACAGTTTTAAAAGGGGAAGCCGTCCCAAAAATGCCTTCTAAAAATTGCTGCAATTAATGCTGCAAGACAAAAATCCATACCGTCTCTTGTAATCTATAAGTAGTCATGTCTGGAAGAGCTCGACCTAACTGAATAACAAGTCATATTACGTTGGTCTATGCACTAACCAATTCCTAAAGGAAAGCCGATGGGAATCGGGTTGTATGGACTCTTCGCCACTGCTGTAAGGTTCTCTGTAAATGTTTCTTCAAATAAATAAACTTGTTCCAGTTAATAACAGCGCACATCCGAAGATTATATACGACAGACTTCGTACTGTTCATGCGGTCTATCGGTCTACCGTTCCGCAAGCCTATCACCCATTGCACATGGTTCAAATCCAGGACTGGACCCAGCTGGGGGATCCGGCAGAACTGGAACAGGTACATTAATGACTTCTGCGCTAGGTATGTGCAGGAACGAAGTATGGTGTTCCTTTACACAACGAACACGAGGTTGTGCATCAGACCATCAAACTATCAAACTGAACAACTTTCTCTATGGGACCAACATCGTAATCGCGAAAAATTATCCGTTCGTGCCTCGCCGTAACTGGCGAAGCACGAACGGCAGAACATTGGTTCTGTAGCGACATCTATCGCCACATAGAATTACTACTTAGCAATGCAGCAAAGCTAATTACAATGGCGCGAAAATATGAATTCGACCAATCAGATTTCGAGGCCTGCATCGCGCAAGGAAAAAGAATATCGTATCTAACACATAGTCTGACCGACATCAACCATCGGGCTTCGGCCCGCCAGGCAATATCACCTCGCCTGGTCGGAGGATCCTCCCTTTTCAATGGAGGAACACCATACCTCGTTCCTCCACAGTACCATATTCGTACTAATTCGGAAACACGAAGATTGCCGAAGCGTATATCTTTAATTGTAGTACTATATAGGCTATTTGCCGTGAAAATTTTCATAGTGCGATGTAGGATCTGAGTTGCCGCTATATTCTGATAGGTGGCGCTGGCGTAGTCCATTGCAATGTTCTCGATAACATGGCGCGCCCCTCCAAATGAATGTTTCAATGTGTGTAGTCACATCCTTACCGAGCAACAAATCCTTGGATTATTTTTGTTTGCCGGCCGTCTCAGTACGCACACATGCGTTGTGAGTCTTGGTGGCGTTTTGTAAATACTTTCAAACGTTTCGAATTTTGGAGGGGCGCGCCATGTTTTCGTAGTTTATTTATAGCTATTTCATGTAGTACTAGATAGTATGACCACCATAGCATTGGGTTTTGTCTACCGAACAATAAACAAAATGACAGATTGTACAAATATTTCTACTTTTCGGTAGGATTTGGTAGAATAACTATAACTAGTGGTGGCCTAGTGGACGAAATTGGACCCTAATTTTATCTTTCTGCACTCCTTCTCCATATAAACTTTAACTATGCCAAATCTCACACTCCTCCGTGCGCGCAATATGCTTAAAAAGGCGTACAAAGTTTTCTCTTCACTTGCATTATAATCGATCCATCCGTTTTGGAGCTACGATGCCAAAGATAGATACACAGATCCACAGATACACACTACAAACTTATAAAACCCCTCTTTTTTGTCGCGGGTTAAACAAAAGCAGGTCAGATATACTGGAACAGCTTAGATGTTGAAATAGTGCGAAATATCTCAGATACTGCTTACCCTCGGCTCAGTAAAAGTATTCAAATATAGGATATTTTGTTATGTAGGGCACATAATTTGTAGAGTGATTCAGTCTCTGTTCCTAAATGCAACCGCAGTACTGGGATACACTTTAAAACAAAACGAAAATTCGACTTAGTATCGACACGCATAATTTACTAGCGCGAGCCATACAAAATCAATTTTTTTCATTTACAAGCCTGCGTTTTGCCCCTACAATGCAAAACCCTCCCATCCCTCCTTCCACTTGTCCCGGTCTATAGGAATTTGGGGCCAATCCTTTAGATAAAAGTCCAGCTCATCACGCCATCTCCTTCTGGGCCTGCCGCGTTACCGTTTCCCGCTATTTAGGACTTTGTGTGATTGTTTTCACTCAAAGCTCCTCTGGCATGCGGCAGATGTAACCAGCTGTTCCATTTTAATTTGACACCTGTGTGGCCTGCTTCAGTAATTTGTATTTAGGAACGTAGTATCGAGTTCCTTATGCGGTCTGGATGCTTAACCCCCAGATACTATGTTCCATTGCTCTTTGTCAGTCCGGAGTACGGACTCTTGACGTATTATAATTTAAGGCAAAAGGAAGGAAAAGTTTAAAAAAAAATTGGCTTAGACTCGAAATGTGGGATAGGGGTGAAAGGGCCAAATCAAACAAAAAAAAAAAAAAAATGATACGTGGTCCGAACCTCCGAACAAAAGTTGATTATCACTTCCATTAACGGTGAAGGAAAACATCGTGAGGATACCTGCCCATCTGAATGCTCCAACAAGTTCTCGATAGTGTGTCTAGTCCACCAACCCGCACCAGCCATGCTCACATGAACGCCGCGACAACATTTTGTTTTCATCGTAATATCTTGTTCAGAAACAGGTTTTAGAGGCATTATCTCGTCTTGTCTTGACGACAAACTACTGTCGCGGCGAGCATGTTAGCCTAACTCGACAGCGTGATTCACTGTGGCCATTATCTTTCTCATTATAAGAAACCCGTGCCCAGCAATGGGATAACCATAAGCTGAATTCATCATTAGCCTGTACCAGTTCACTGCTGGACATAAGCCTCTCCAATCGCACGTCATATAGCTTGATCCTCGGCTACTGTCATCCAACTGTCACCGAAGATCGTCGCTGCAAGCCCTGATGTCATCCTACCCTATGTTTGCCGATTCGCTGTCTCCACTCAAGAACAGGTCTACCCCAAAATCCATCAGCTCTACGGCTAATATAGCCGGCCCTTTGCCACTTCAGTTTGCTAATTCTGTGGACTATGTCGGTTACTCTGGTTCTCTGTCTGATCACCTCATTTTGGATCCGATCCTTGAGAGAAACTCCAAGCTTAGCCCTTTTCATAGCTCGCTGAGGTACTTTAAGTTTGTGGACCAGCCGTACCGTGAGTGTCCCAAAGGTTAGCCAGAGTTGCTATCAAGGTAGACTGCCCAGGGCTAGCCAGACGATCTCATGTTTTGTCACTCGTGGGGGCAATATTCCTGCACCCACATCATAGAAGAATGAAAATGTTGACCATACTATGCTGGAGTTTCTTGCCGGTTCTTCTCCATATGACCTACTATTTGGGACCGTTGACCATACTATGCTGGAGTTTCTTGCCGGTTCTTCTCCATATGACCTACTATTTGGGACCGTTGACCATACTATGCTGGAGTTTCTTGCCGGTTCTTCTCCATATGACCTACTATTTGGGACCGTTGACCATACTATGCTGGAGTTTCTTGCCGGTTCTTCTCCATATGACCTACTATTTGGGACCGTTGACCATACTATGCTGGAGTTTCTTGCCGGTTCTTCTCCATATGACCTACTATTTGGGACCGTTGACCATACTATGCTGGAGTTTCTTGCCGGTTCTTCTCCATATGACCTACTATTTGGGACCGTTGACCATACTATGCTGGAGTTTCTTGCCGGTTCTTCTCCATATGACCTACTATTTGGGACCGTTGACCATACTATGCTGGAGTTTCTTGCCGGTTCTTCTCCATATGACCTACTATTTGGGACCGTTGACCATACTATGCTGGAGTTTCATGCCGGTTCTTCTCCATATGACCTACTATTTGGAACCGTGCACCTAGAGTCAGGGCTGCCGCGGGCATGCATGGAGGATGGAGTGCCTGTATTTAGTTTACATGAAATGAAGATCTATTCTATTCTATTGCAATTTGCTTATTACAAAACCCTATTTTATTCCAGGAGTGATATTCTTCGGTGGATGAAGATAATAATGCCGGAGCCGCTTTATCTTGACCACTGGGACCGAGTCTGGTAATCTATTAAGTACCTACTAACGTAGCTTACAGATAGGATTGCTACATAGATGATACTATTGTATGTAGTGCGCAAAATTTGCAGAGTGATTCAGTGTCCGCTCCCAAATGCAACCGCAGAACTAAAATTAAAAAAAAAAAAAAAAAAAAAAAAAAAAAAAAAAAATTCACTCCAAAACAAAATAAAAATTTGATTTTGTATGGCTTACGCTACTAAATTATGCGTGTCCCCCATACTAAGTCGAATTTTCGTTTTGTTTTAAAGTGTATCCCAATACTGCGGTTGCATTTAGGAACAGAGACTGAATCACTCTACAAATTATGCGCATTACATAAAAAATTATCCTCTATGATACTACCTCAACACAACACAAGACAAACTTTAGTAGATTCACTAGGCTCCGGATGTTCATGGCTGGTAGTGATGTCTTACCATCAGTCACCCACAAGCTGATTTGCCTTTCTGTACCAAACATTGTACTAATCAAGATTGAAATCTATTATTTTAAAAGAGTTTCCATGTAGTTTCTTGCCGGTTCTTCTCCATAGGACCTACTATTTGGAACCGCGCACCTAGAGTCTCGACATTTCATAAGTGCCTGTATTTGATTTACATGAAATAAAGATCTATTGTATTCTATAAAGATTTACTTCTAGGTATGAGAAACCAGAATTCCCAAAGGTGCTGTTGGCAAGGATACCGAAACCGGAGTTCTATGAGATTATACCAAAATATGTACCACCAGAGGAGTACTGCAACGAATATCTGGTAAGAGCGACAACTCTCTTTATTTCGCAGGGTTGCCTATTATCAAAATAATTATGTTAATTAATGTGGTTACGGTTATCCATCCGTTTTGGAGCTACGATGCCACAGACAGACACACAGATACACGCTACAAACTTATAACACCCCTCTTTTTTTGTCGGGTGTTAAAAATTTACCTCCTGATACATGAAACCCTAGTGTCGGCATCGTTTTGCTAGAGCGAAAAAATTAAGTATATTGAAACAGCTGAAATCTGAACATAATAAAACGTGGTAATATAACCTAACCGTCAAAAACCCCCGACTTCAACTAGAATAAAATATTATAGTTTAAAAAAAACTATAGAACACGCTTTAGTCATCCAAACTAAACGTGTATGCAAAATTTCAGCTCAATCGGAAACCGGGAAGTGGGTCAAATTCAACATCCAAGATTTTCTTACATAGTTAGTTACAGGTGAAGCTAATAAAAGCGTGTTAAAAATTGTATTTCTTCAGACACCTAGAAGATTCAGGCTCCAAACAAATATCCCAGAAGAAGCTCAACTTATCTGGATGGAGCATCCTCCAGGATCTCCTTCTAGAAGAGAGCCAATCAAGAAGGAGGTGAAGAAATTAAAAGCCAAGAAGGTGGCCCCCAAAGAATCCCGACTACTGCCTAAAAAAGTTAATCTATCTGGCTTAGCTGGAAAGGATCTGATTTTGGCTCGCAGAAGAATGCCAACACCGAAGTTTTTGAAGAATTGAAAATATAGCCGAACTATCACACGAAGTTTCATTCACATCCTGGGGTAACTACTTCATGTATTCGGATAAATAGTATACTGGTCTAATAACCTAACTGTCAAAAACCCCCGACTCCATCTATAAAAAGAACTGAAACTTTTGAACGGCTGAACAGATTTTCATCAAACATAGCTCAGATGATACCCGATTAAATTAGCTTTCAATTAAAAAAACTGCATTGAAATCGATCTATCCGTTTCGGAATTACAATGCCACAGTCAGATACACACTAAAAAGTTATAAAACCCCTTTTTTTCGGAGGTTAAAAACTGTTGCATAAAAGCAAAAATATTAATAAAATAAAGTAAAAAATATCTCGCTAAATTATCTTAACGGGTGACACCCTGTCTACTCGCGCCTGGTGACACCCACTCTCGCTGGGTGACACCCGCTCTCGCTAGGTCTAATTTCTTTTAGTCTCCCGATTCTCATTAGTTTTAAAATAATATTAAGTTTTATAGGCTTTACGGCTGCCTGTTCGTTTATAAATATTGTTCAATTTTTTTTTTTACTATTTTTGTGTAACAGATAAATAACTTTAACCATGTTTAGTAAATTCTGAATAAATCTAAATTTAAAATAAATACGTGTTTGTCACTCACAAAAGATTATGTCTATCGATGATTAGATGCCGTTGTTATGTTGGTAGCGAAAGAGCAGCGCGTCTTGTGATTAAAACAAATGTGTGATGATTATGTATTGTTTATGCGACTCAAAATAGAAAACTAAAATAAACTTTAAAAAAAAGTAAACACCGACGAAAACTAAAAAGTATAAAATAATTTTCTTAAAAAACTTAACAGCTTCTGAAGTCCGGGCCTTTAATTCTTCAATGCACCTAGCTTGGCAGTGGCACCGACTTCAGAAGCTGTTAAATTTTTAAAGAAAATTATTTTAAATTTTTTAGTTTTCTGAAGTAAATTTTTCTTTTTTTAAAGTTTATTAATGTAACAATATAATGTCCTACCTTTATAATCCCGATCCCTAGGGTTATTGTACTCATCATTATGAACAACTTTTACTATGGGACCAACCCAGAAATTGCGAAAAAAAAAAACCAGCTGTTTTATACATTTAGTCGAGTAACATTGAATTATTTTTATATTTCGCTCTTTTAGTTTTGGTCCCATATTAAAAGTTCAAAATGATGACTACAATAACACCTTACAGGGTTCTGGACTAGGAAGGTACTTATAGCGCATGCCGCGGCGTCGAGTGGCGGCCTAAGCAAAATTGGCGGGAGTTTGGTGGGCATAGCAGCGCGAATTACCGCGTCACCGGATCTCTATGGCCATCATATAAGGAAGTAGCATTTGTAAAAGGTTATAAAAAACGTTATAAAAAAAATAAAAAACTTCCACCATCCCACAAAACTGATTTCTACTCCTACTTCATTTCTGTGCATGCGGTTAGGTTGTGGAATGTGCTAGCCTGATATAAGAAGCTGTAAAACTGTCTTTTTGTTCAAGAAACGTTTAAAAGAGTACTACCTTTCCTCTGCTACATAGTTTGTATTTTATTTATACATTTAGTTATATATTTATTTAGATAGGTATATTTATTGTATGTATTTGTATTCTTCCGTGTTAGATCTGTATTTATGTAAATTATATATACGTATCCTTTACACACTGTGTCTACATTTCTTCTTTGTAATCTCTCCTCTCGCAGGTCTGCTGGAAGAGATTTCTTTAGAAATAAGCAGTACCTTTGTACTTTATGCTCCTACTTCATATTTCTCATGTATTTTATGTGTGCATATTGTTAACTGGATTGCGTTAGTTATTCTACTGAGTTTGTTATATTTCCAGTACTTAAATTGAGATTTTGTGTCTTTTTAAGCTTAACTCCAATCTCCCTACATGGCGTTGGGTTGGGATCAAGCATCATTTATTTGCTCATATTATTATGTTTCATTTCCATAGGTTGAATGGGTAATGAGATACAGCTTGACCCCTCTATTGTAAGTAGTCCCGTAAGAAGCAGAGGTCACGATTGATTGGTTAGATAAAATATGTTGTATTGGACCGATATTGATGAGACTTTCACTGTAGTGATACTTACGGGTCACATAAGAGACGGTTATTTAAACACATATCGCGACTAACCACGCAGGCTAGCGCTAAATGTTAGGGTAGAAGCTGACAGCTATATTAGGTTTGAATCCGGTCCCAGCACTATAACTTATTATAGTTCCGAACTCCACGTGGACGAAGTCGCGGGCACTGCTAGTTGTTAAATAAAAAATTAAGCAAAACTCACCTGTATTGCTATAATAATAGTGTCGTTCTGTACTGGTCCGAAGATGTCCTCGTTAATAATCGTCTGCGCATCATTGTACCTATTTATCGCTCGCTTGATTTCAGTAATGTTCTTAGTAACTATCCTCTCTGTAGAGTTGGCTGGAAAATGAAAAGAAGTATTGTACATTACATTATTTCGAATACACATACTAAGGGGTCATCCATACCTAAAGTACGTCACACTAATTTCGTGATTTTTTGACCCCTCCCCCGTCCTTGTCACAGTTGATCACATTTGTGACACCCCTCCCTAGTGTGACGTCACATATTTTGCAATTTTACATCTAGAAATTATTAAATTAAAACAGCAGTTCCGAAATTAGTTTTAAATATGATTTTGAAATGTGTCGTCACGAAACTTAGGACCCCTGTCACCCCTTGTCACATAATGTCACACTTCATCGACCCCCTCCCTTAACGTGGGTGGATGGTCCCTAAGTTTATAAAAGTGTAGCGACATCTATCGACACATAGAATAATTAATAGCAAGGCAGCAAGCTAACTACAGTGGCGCGTAAATACGAATTCGACCAATCAGATAACGAGGCCTGCATCGCGCAAGGAAAAAGATTATCTATCGTATTGGTAACGATCCCGACCTGATCCACCCTGGTGGAACGAGGTATGGTGTTCCTCCATTGAAAAGGGAGGAACACCAAATAAAATACAGCCGGACTTCCACTGGCAGCGCAGCGGACTGCGTACGGACTCCGTTTAATTCGCAACGGTAAACTTCATAGAAGTGCTTCCACCAACAAAGAGTCTAGCGGAGAGGACTGAACGAGTAAAAATAGTTCATAACGAACTCTTTCTTCATTGCTCTTTTGCAGGGGAAGGCAAGTGTCAGAACTCTTTCTTAATGGAAGGTAAAACCTATTTTAGCTAGTTGGGGTCCGTTCCGTCCAGCTATTACTTGCTCATTACCCTTTCGCAGTGGAAGCCCGGCTTTGAAATGTCTTTCAACTCACCTGTAGAGTTCTTGGGGTGTACTGTCAAGTATTTGTGTAGTTCTGGAGGCACCAAGGCTAAGACCTGCTCCGAAGTATCGTTGGCATTCATCAGCTCTTCTGAAAACAACCGTATGTATTTGTAATAGAGTTTATTTTACGATGTGCTGAACTAGCAGTTTTTGTTCTGTATTTTTTTTATTAGCTTTATTTACGGTATGTAGATACTAGCAGTGTTAAGTTCTAGACTACAAGTAAAAAGAAATATTAAAAAAAAGTAAAAACCGACTTTAAAAACGAAAACGTTGCGTTTATGTTATTGTGTTTAATTTGTATCCTCCTCTATTTTTGAAGTCAGTAAAAAATCTGAATACTTAAAAGTCAGCCTGTATTATGAAAATGACTTCATAGCTGATTGTGTTAGTTCTCTCAATAGATGGCGTTAGTCGTTAAGTAGAAATTTTCTTGTCTTTTTTAATGGCATGTTTAAGTAATGTTTAAGCCACTAAAAATAGAAAAATAAAATAAACTTTAGAAAAGTAAAACCCGACTTCAAAAAACTAAAAAGTATAAAACAATTTTCTTAAAACTTAACCTCTTCTGAAGTCCCTTTAATTCTTCAATGCACCTAACTGGACAGTGGCACCGACTTCAGAAGCTGTTAAGTTTTTTAAGAAAATTATTTTATACCTTTTATTTTTTGAAGTCGGTTTTTACTTTTTTTTAAAGTTATTTTTTTATTAATTCTCTGTAATATATCATCATTGCGAGAGTATTATGTAAATCTAATTAGGCGGGTCGTGGACTCATTAGCACAGCTGAACTCTGGCTATGAGCCAACAACACTAATACTAAATAATTGACATAGTTCACACACATCTCTCACATGTTATATTTTATAACAGATGGTTGAAATAAAATCGGCCGATTATATAAAACTGTCATTAAAAATTGAATAATTAATCGTTTGTAACACTAAGATCAGGGACCGGATTACCGATATTTATTTATACCGATATAAAAATATCGATATAATACCGATATACTGGTATTTTTTTATCGATATCGGTACCGATATTTAATTTCAGTACATAAATATCGATACTTTAATTTGTCTATATTTGTATCAATACCGATATTAAAATCGGTATTGAGTATCGATAACTTAATACCGGTACTTAAAAAAGCGATATTTTGTATCGATATTTTACCGATACTTGAATATACCGATATATTTGTAAAATATCGGTATTTTACAGCCGAATATCGATATTTCTAAAATATCGGTATCCGTCCCTGACTAAGATACATTACAGCGCCATCTATCGGTAGCATACTAAAACTGCTAGCAGCACATAAATTATCAATACACATTATTATCCATACTAGTTTATTTAACCTGTATAGCAAACAAACAGAAACAAAACTTGTTACAACGCATTTAAATTAATTAGATTTTTTTTTTCGTTTTTGTACATTAATTTGTATACAGGATATTTTTTTTATATAGTTCTCAAAATTTGAAATGATTCAGTGTCCGTTCCCAAATGCAACCGCAGTACTAAAATTCAATCCAAAACAAAATAAAAAATTGATTTTGTATGGCTTGCGCTAGTAAATTATGCGTGTCGATACTAAGTCGAATTTTCGGTTTGTTTTAAAGTGTATCCCAATACTGCGGTTGCATTTAGGAACAGAGACTGAATCAATCTACAAATTATGCGCACTACATAAAAAAAATTCCTGTATAGTTTGTGCCAGATAGCTCTGTCACAGTTTGTTTGCTAAATAGGAAAAAAAAAATACATGGATTTTCCACATTTAATAGCATGATTATGAATACCAGAGTTAGTCCTGAAATAGCAACATTAATATAAACATGTTTATGATAATACAGGATGTAGATAATCGTGTAAATCTCTTCAAGTATCAACCAAGCGCTCTACTGCTTCTTTATAGACTTATAGCGACACCTTATTAGAAGCTTTTGAAATGTGGTGTTGGCGTCGAATGGAGAAAGTGTCCTGGACAGAAAAAGTGACCAACGAAGAGATACTAAGAAGAGTAAATGAGAAAAGACAAATATTAAAACACATAGAAAAAAGACGAGGAAACATGATTGGTCACTTGATTAGGCACGATAAGTTCATTACCAACATTATAGAAGGAAAAATAGAGGCAAAAAGAAAAAGAGGAAGACCAAGAAGAAACTACATTGATCAGCTGAAAGAAAAATCGAATATACAAACATATAAAGATTTAAAAGATTTGGCATTAGATAGGACCGAATGGAAATTGCTACACCGACAAGTGCTTAGCACTTAAATTTTGGATGGGGAGCGACACCTAGCGCCACGAGAAGGAACTACGTCGCAACGTAGCAAGGTAACTACAATGGTCGTTAATGTGCGTGTACAATACGAATTCGACCAATCAGATCACGAAGCTTGCATCACGCAAGGAAAAAGATTATCGTATCTAACACATACAACTGTCCGACATCAACCGTCGGGTTTCGGCTTACCAGCCCCATATCAGTTCACCTGGTCGTGGATCTTCCACTTTCAATTTAGGAAAACCATATTTCGTTCAGACTTATCCTGGGCCTGGGTAAAGGTTTATTAATTCAGGACAAAAATTGAAAATGAAACGACGCTCCGTTGGAGAGTGGCAACTGGCAAAGCGAGCGGTAAGTTCGATGACCCGCGCGGAGCGCTAGAATGCCGTTATTGGTCAACCGGCTGTAGTAGATTCAATGATTTGTATACGATTTTTTTTTTACTACTCGTGTATCTTATTGTCGTCCACGATGAGTCTATTATGAGAAGTAGAGCGTGTTATTTAAAGAATTTACACGATGTTACACCCTGTAGATAGGTAATTAGGAAAATGCTTGGGGCATGTGTTCACTACTCTCCGATCTGACACCGACAATTATCGGTCCGATGTAGAAATCTACAATTCAGTATAATGCCATCTGTGGGCCGAGCACGAATGTTTTGACGTATCGTAACGTAAACGTAACCAAATTTAGAACCAAAAATACACGTTTAATCTACGATATTTTTTTGGAAATACATGCAATATTTGTACATTTTCACGAAACAATTGTGTTTGTTGCATGTTGAACAAAAATGCGATAAATTAATCGTATTTTATGATCAAAATTTGCTTACGTTTACGTTACCATATGTCAAAACATTCG
This sequence comes from Allophyes oxyacanthae, assembly GCA_932294325.1. Lineage (NCBI taxonomy): Eukaryota > Metazoa > Arthropoda > Insecta > Lepidoptera > Noctuidae > Allophyes > Allophyes oxyacanthae. The sequence continues at coordinate 4,949,585 of OW028639.1, read as the reverse complement.
TGCTCGGCCCTCAGATCTTCAATGGCAACTTCCGACATCTAACGTCGGATCGGAGTAGTGGATTAACGCCCTTAGGAACACTTATGACGAATGATAATCATAAAATGATTATATGTAGGTACACACAGTCATATTGAGTTCTACAGTTCCAGTATAAGCCGACCTCTCATTATACGGAAAGCCGAGGAAATGTGTGACAAGCTTATACTGGAAATGTAGCTTGATTTATGTAGCTGTGTGAGCATCATGTGACATACAAAAAAATCTTATTCCTTCATGTAAAAGCTATGTACAAACATATAGCAGTACAAAGAGCTTATTTTCCACCGATAGTAGAGACAAAAACATCAAAATTTACATGAGTCATCCAAAAAGTACGTCACGCTAATTTCGTGATTTTTTGACCCCTCCTGACATTTTTGAGACCCCCCCCTCTCACAAATGTGATCAACTGTGACAAGGACGGAGGAGGGGTCAAAAAATCCTAGGCCCTAGTGTGACGTCACATATTTTGCAATTTTACATCTAGAAATTATTAAATTAAAACAGCAGTTCCGAAATTAGTTTTATTTCCATTTAAATATTTTTTTAATATGATTTTGAAATGTGACGTCACGAAACTTAGGACCCCTCCCACCCCTTGTCACATAATGTCACACGTTGTCGACTCCCTCCCCCCCCCTTAATTTGTGGTGTACTTTATGGATGGTACTTAAACATCTGAACACGTACGAACGAACGTTGGATGAAAACGACACATTAAAGTTAACGAAAATATGGAGAGAAAAACAAAAAAAAATATCAAAAGAATAAAAAAAAAAACCTTGAAATGGCATTATTATTAGTAGTTCTGTTTCTGAAGTCGATATGGGGTTAGTATCTGAAAAGTGGTAAAATGTTACTTAGAAACGTTAAAGCTTTTTAAAGGAACACTTACAATGATTAAAGTATTCTGACAGTTTTAAAACTAATGTATTCTGTCGCGGTTTCACACTAGTCAGCAAAGATGGTGGGCTTGGTCTACTAGTACGAGAATTAAGATGGTACTTACCCACCAAATCGAATCGAATTATCTCGGTAAGTACCCCATTTTTAAGCTGCTAAACTTTAACTATGCCAAATCTCATACTCCTCCGTGCGCGTAATATGCTTGAAAAGGGGTACAAAGTTTTCTCTTCACGTATTAATATATAGATAATCGCAATAAAATACATTTGTTAAAAAACTGTAAGAATACCTTAATTATTGTAATTTCACTGATTTCAATAATAGTAGAAGATGATAAACATGCGATTTGTTTTTATTAATTCATCATTATTCAAAAAATAGAATTTAAAAAAAATGGCGATTTTCCTTTGCGCTCTGAAATTAACATGTATTGTAAACATATACTTATTATTATTCACACAGCCTAATTATTTAAAAATAAAAATTAGAAATTGGAAGTGGTTGTATTTTTATACTAAACAAAATTAAAATTTTGAACACATAATACCTACGAAGTTATAATAAAATACGAAAAAAAATTAAAACCATAGGCAAGTAAATTACAAAAATGTGCAAAACATGAAAGAAAAAAAAACGTGCGCTTTAAAAATACCCCCAAAATTTTTAAGAACAAAAGGTCAACGTAAAAATTACAAAAAAATAATATGAAAACCTTGTCTTTTTTTCTTATAAACGTTTATCAACAGGCCTTGTAAATTTATATCATTATTTAAATCTGAAATGATAAAAACATTAAGAAAACTAGTAAAATAATTTACATACATTGCTATAGTACGCAATATTATGGTGACGAGAAAATTGACATCTAGGGGATCCCTAAGAACTGAAAAAAAAAGCTCATTACTTCTTTAAAAAAATAAAAAAGCACATACCTCCATCTCTATACATGCCCCCGCTAGACGCCGAGAGCATAATCTGGAGCCATAGACAAAAAAGTCCGAGTATAACAACAACTCTGGCGATCGACGCATATTTTAAGCGTGGCATCTCGTTTGTCAATCAATAGATGGCGCTAGTTGCATCTTACGTTGTTACCCCATTGGCCGGGAGATGGCGCTGTCTCATGTTTTTTGTTCAAGTCATCATTTCGCTTAGTTGATCTATAAAAAAAGAAAAAAAAATGTTTAAAAAATAAATAATGTATATGTATTAAATTAAAACAGCAGTTCCGAAATTAGTTGTATTAAAAATATTTTTAAGTATTTCGTTATTAGTTTAAATTTGGCATTTAACACTTAGATATTGTATTCAAATGTGACGTCAGAAAACTAAGGAGCTCCCTCCTCTTGTCACATAATGTCACACTTCGTCGACCCCCTTAACGTGAGACGTACTTTATGGATGGTCCCTTGTCTATAGCGCAAAATTAAAAAAAGAAGAATTGCTCTATAGAAAAAGAATTCAAAGAGCTTTTTTTAAAACGAATATTCAATTTTAGACATATCTACATTTTATACGAATTATTTTTTGAAACATATAAGTAACTTATTATTTACAAACTTAGATTAAAATGGCTTTTTATATCATTTTTGATATACAAAAATACGATATCTAAACATTCTGGTGGCAGGGAGGGATCACCCACTCAAGGACCGCGGGTCTACCGCGTAACTAAAATTGTAATGAACATCGACATCGGTATTAAACTTCAATACGATCGTGAGAGCCTAAACTTTGAGCTAACTTGTATTTTTTTACCGATCATGAAGATAGGAGTCCCAACTATATGATAGGTAATTTTTTTACAAGTTAGCTCAAAGTTTAGGCTCTCACGATCGTATTGAAGTTTAATACCGATGTCGATGTTCATTACAATTTTAGTTACGCGGTAGACCCGCCGACCGCGACAAGCGCAAAAGGTTTAAATAAATCCTACAAAATGTATGTATTATAGATTTCTAGAATAACTATGCAACGGATTTATTATCTAGACAAGGCCAAGCGAGTGATTATAACAATCTGAAGAGCCACTAGACTTATCTATTATTGACACTGTTTGTTTGTTATCTGTCATTTATAATCCCTAAGGTCGAAAAAAACTTTTGTGACGACCGTACACGTGCGGTATTAGGTGCCATCGCTTTTATAGTGCCACAAACTTTCTGACCCGGTGACCAAAATTGGAACTAACGTTGCTACGGAACAAAAATGACATAAAAATGTCATTTTTGTACGGAGATGACATTGTTAAAAGCGACGGCAGCGACGCCACGACCGTGTCAGATAAGTTTGTGGCACTATATGTAGGTATTTTCCTGTTTCTTTTTTGTTTTCTTTTGTTTTTTTTTTAATGTTGCCTTTAACTAGGATTTCTCCTGTATCGAGGGAACAGTTTACAAACATACATGTCACATGGACACACACCCAGACCCGCAACAACTATCTGTAGATCATACAAATTAAGCTCCGTGTGGAGATCGAACCCGCGGCACGTAGCGCAGAAGGCTATAATCGCTTAGCCACTGCGCCAACCGTGTCATCAAAAGGTATAACACAACATGTATCAGTAATGCGTGGTCATATTTAAGGGTGTGGAACAGACCATCAAACTGAACACCTTTCCCTATGGGACCAACATCGTAATAGCGGAAAAATTATCAGCTGTCCCATAAGCTTTCCCAGATAACCATCTAGCAGTGGCGAAGAGTCCATACAACCCGATTCCCATCGGCTTCCCTTTAGGAATTGGTTAGTGCATAGACCAACGTAATATTATATTATTTACTCATCCAACTGACAAAAAAAGGCTTGTTATTCAGTTAGGTCGAGCTCTTCTAGACATGACTATAATATATAGATTACATGAGACGGTATGGATTTTTGTCTTGCAGCATTTATTACAGCAATTTTTAGAAGGCATTTTTGGGACGGCTTCTTTTAAAACTGTCACCCTTCCCCACTGCCATCTAGATCCAAAATTCTAACAAATTGACTCACATAAAGAAGTTGCTAGGAATAATATATTATAACAAGTAATGCAACATTAAAACATTGTGATTCGTATGCAACAGTAACATTAATAGAATTCTTTCACATACTGCCTCTTACGTGACAATTGATGTACGTGTCTGTATTTACATTAAGTACTATAGAATAGAATAGATCTTTATTTCATGTAAACCAGATACGGGCATGAAATGTCGAGACTCTAGATGCGCGGTTACATAAGTCCTGTGGAGAAGAACCGGCAAGACACTCCATGACATTACAATGTTCAATGTACAATACTGATTCGTGATTAGTGGAAGCCTGAGTTGAGTTCGCACTCCGGAGCTAGATAACCTAGGACTGTCCTTCGGGGAATAGGCATAATGCCATGCTATGTTATGCAATCAATGTTAATCTTATTCAGAGGCAAATCATTATTATCCTATTCTTATTATATTCACAGTAAATTACATTCTTCTCGCAGCTCTTACCACAACATTGTAATGAGTTTCCATGGAGTTTCCTGCCGGTTCTTCTCCATAGGACCTACTATTTGGAACCGCGCACCTATAGTCTCGACATTTCATAAGTGCCTGTATCTGGTTTACATGAAATAAAGATCTATTCTAATTCTTTTATTTGGCTCATATAACTTATGCGTGGCCTTCCTCTACCTCTCCTTTCTTCTACCTTTCCTTTAATCAGACTCCATTCTCTCTTTATTTTTGTCTTTGCTTCATTGAGATTTCGAATCAGACTGTAAACTTCATAGAAGTGCTTCCACCAACAAAGAGTCTAGCGGAGAGGAGTGAACGGGTAAAAATAGTTAATAACGAACTCCTTCTTCATTTCTCTTTTGCAGTGGAAGGCAATTTTCAAAACTCTTTCTTAATGGAAGGTAAAACCTATTTTAGCTAGTTGGGGTCCGTTCCGTCCAGCTATAACTTGCTCATTACCGTTTCGCAGTGGAAGCCCGGCTTAACGGCCGGAACCCTAAACTGGTCGGTTACGAGCTGTTTACTGTGTAGTTGTGTTATGAAATAGTAGAAGATAGCGAACAGATCACAAGAATCAAACAAACAAACTATTCCATATTGTTGATAACTACTCAATGAATTTCAATTATTTACCGGTGTGGCGGTGTCGAATTATAGAAGAAATTGATATGTATACAACATTGATACGGAAAGAGATTCAAGTGACGATAACTGTAAGTATACTAAGTATAGTCAGCGACGTTCGGTTTGGTGTTGATATTGATTTTTGTTGTGTTTTATACAATGACATTTTACAAATAGACGGGCCATACACCAACATTAATGCACTACAAAATGGCGTAAACTTTACTATAGCTACATAGCAGTACATATAATTATACAGTGCGCGAAGAAAGGGAAAGAAAATGAAAGCCACCATACGCCATGTCGGTTGTTAGAAAAAGATGAATATAGACGTTTAGTTACGTGGCATTAGCTACTGCATGCTCATTCTCTCAGTCGGTGCAGGGCATTTACCTTGTATTTATCTTTCCAATATAGAGCGCGGGCAACGCCTCTATTTGTAAAATGTCATTGGTTTTATAAGGATCACATCAAATTGAACCGCGTATTAAGTATCATGTTCTGTGACCGTACACAAAAAATCAATCAAATCCAATCTGTAGTTTAGCCACAGGAACTACATAAAAATTTCATAATTTTACACTTACCACTATTTGCAGTTTGTGGTTCGACGAAGTCTGACATTATATGACAAAGGGTGGGAGGGGTCCTCAGTTTCGTGACGTCACATTTAAAATTCATATTAAAACATAACTTAAATGGAAATAAAACTAATTTCGGAACTGCTGTTTTAATTTAATCATTTCAAGATGTAAAATTGCAAAATACGAGTATGTGACGTATCACTATAGGGCTGGGTCTCACAAATGTGATCAACTGTAACAAGGACGGGGGAGGGGTCAAAATATCACGAAATTAGTGTTACCGTAACACTAATTTCGTGATATTTTGACCCCAAAGTGAAAGTAAGTACCTAATGATTCTGTACACAGTAACACCGTATGATAGACTGGCCCAATGCGCGCTTATGTAATATTGTTTTGTTACTATGGTGCATGACATAACATCAAGTAGTAAATATAATGCAACTACGCAGATGTTCGTAGACTTCGTAGTATTATGGGGCCTGCTCCGACAGCTGACCGAATATACTGGATATTTTTTTTATGTAGTGCGCATAATTTGTAGAGCGATTCAGTCTCTGTTCCTAAATGCAACCGCAGTATTGGGATACGCTTTAAAACAAAACGAAAATTCGACTTAGTATAAAGAAAGAAAAATCATTTATTTGCCACAAAAACAAGACACACTAGAATGATAGACATAGGTAATAAGAAGACAGGTGCATAGACAGAGAATACATTTTTTTTAGGATGGCACCAGTGTAAAATTGAGTAGAAAAAATTATAATTTAAAAGAATAAAAAATATGTGGGTATATTGCACCGACTGCATGGAGTATGGAGTAGACGTGTGCGCCGATGCTAAAATCTCCGGCGGCGGGCGCCGGTCAAAAATCGGCGGCGGCGGCGTGTTTTCGGCGTGATTTCGGCGCGGAGAATTTTAATAAAACGATCTAACTTGTCGAATCGTTTTTATTAAAAACACAGATACAATTTAAAAAATTACAAACATAAATAAACAATCAACAAAAAACAGCAACAGAAAAGTATTTTTAAGTAATGGCTGCCTTGCTGTTGCAACATGCAAGGCAGCCGTTACTTAAAATATTTTTGTCTACCCGTGTCGGACTTAAACGGGTCCTTTTTTCCTGTCACCGTCAAAGCGGCAACAGAAAACACCCGCTCGCTAGGCGTGCTTATAGCAAGCACTGAAAAAATAGCTAGCCTTCGCTAATTTGTATAGCAATGGAAATGCTGCTCGTCTATCTTGCCAGTATTCAATAACGTTTCCATCTTTTAATTCACTGGCATGACAAGGTACTAAATATTTGCGGCAATCTTTTCCAATAAACTCTTGTCCATCATTATTATATTTTTCAACTAGTTTGATGAGAGACCTGCATTTGATGCACTGCATGCAGCAGCTGGCTTGCGTCTCTCGTTCATTCGGTGGCACTATTTCTTTGATACGGTTGACTAAAAAATCTACTCTTGTCGCATTTCTTTCCATGTAATGGTCTATTTCCTGTAATTTGGCAAATCGGCAATCCCACGTCCGGTCGGCTGCTGGCAACACCGACGAGTTCAGGGTGGATGTAGGCTTGCATCAAGGGTCGGCTTTAAGTCCTTATCTCTTCGTGTTGACAATAGATGCTCTGACATCGGACATACAGAAGGAAGCACCCTAGTGCATACTGTTTGCCGATGACATTGTTCTCGTCGGTGAAGATGAATCTGAGGTCCAGAGCAGATTGGAGAAATGGCAACAAAAACTGGAGAATATAATGTTCTGTGATTTCGGCGGTCTCTCCAGTTTTAACGCCATATCGCTGAATGATGAACCCTTACCAATCTGCTCCGATTTCGGTACCTCGCCTCGGTTCACTCATTCAAAGCAATGGCGAAATAGACCGGGCTGTCAAGCATAGAATTAACGCAGCATGGATGAAATGCCGGCAGGTCACGGGAACAATATGTGACTCCCGTATCCCCCTTGAACTAAAGGGGATTTTTTTTAAGACGATGATAAGACGTCCTGCTGTCTTGTATGGATCAGAATTTTGGGCCACAAAAGGGACGGATTAAAGGCAATTGCATGCAGTGGAGATGCGAATGTTGAGAGGGATTTGTGGTGTAACAAGATTGGACAAAATAAGGAATGAGTATAGTAGAGGAAGTATGAAAGTCCCACCAGTTACAGAAAAGTTGGAAAATAACCAATTTTCGTGGTAACATGTAATGATGTAATGCGGAGAGATGAGAATCATGTTAAAAGAAGAGTGTTGTATGGATGTTGATGGCTATCTGAGAAGAGGAATACCAAAGAAAATATGGATGGACGGTGTGAAACATGACATGAATATTATGGAAGTGAATCATGAAATGCCATCTGAATCAGATGGCATTTGCAGTGTGATCTGATAGAGATGAATATAAGAAAAAGACATATTGCGCCGACCCCAATTAATATGGGATAAGGGCAGGAGAATGATGATGGTAAATCGGCAATCTAGAATTGCAGCTGCTACGATAATGTTGGTAATTGGGAATCTATGATTGAGCATTTCCGCCATATTTCATTTCACTTCGTCTAGTCTAGTCGCGCCGATTTTACGCTGACACCCAAATCGGCGGCGGCGGCGTCCAAAAAATGTCGGCGGCGGCGGCGGGTCGGCGCGGCGCACACGTCTAGTATGGAGGGGACACACATAATTTACTACCGCAAGCCATACAAAATCAGATTTTTATTATGTTTTGGAGTGAATTTTTGTACTGCGTTTGCGTTTGGGAACGGACACTGAATCACTGCAAATTTTGCTCACTACATAAAAAAATATATTTTCTTTCTTTTTTTCTTTTTTTTTTTCTTTTTTTTTAAAAAAACGTAGCCCCTCACTAGGATTTCTCCTGTATCGAGGTTACTGTTTACAAACATACATGTCACATGCACACACCACCCGTACACACACATATGCACACATATATCCTGTATATTTATCTTTATTTCATGTAAACCAGATAACCATTGTCTATCTCCGACGGTCTTCATCAGATCTTCACCAAAACTCAATGAGACCTGGAGAGTATACCCTTTGAAACAAAAAAAATATTTTCAAAATCGGTCTGCAATTTGCGAAGTAATCGCGTGACAAACATACAGTCGAATTGAGAACTTCCTCCTTTTTTTGAAGTTGGTTTTATCTTTGCCGCGATTGGTCCTATAGTCATATGACCTCTACCTAACACGGGGAAATACATTCGTGATCAGTGAAACATCAATTCTTAGTAATAAACGTTGATGGTACATTGTCTTACATTAATGGGCATGGTTTACGAGGGTCTCAATGTCAGCCACTTAAGGCAAAGATTTCATAAATATATTACGTAACAGATACTTCATTCCCTTGCGCGAAGTACGCTATTTTGAACTTAATTGCCGCGTCGCTAAAGTTCATATTGCTTCGCTCGCTGCTGGCGAGTCGGCTGGATCTAATGTACCCGCGCCCGCCAACCGCACGCCGGTCATTCTCTGTTACTTGCACTCTTAGGCGTGCACTTACCGGTAGGCATTAAGGCTGACATTCAGAGACGACAGAAACGAGTCTAAGCGCGAACTTACGCTTCCATCTGTCAAAATTTGTTCGTAAGTTTGACAGATGGAAGCGTAAGTTCACGCTTAGACTCGTTTTTGTCGTCTCTGAATGTAAGCCTAAATGCGTTGCCTTGGGCGAGTGACTGAGCCCTGTTTCCTTGGCAAAGAATAGAAAATGTTGGCAGCACAGGGAGCTCAATATTTCTCATAAATTAGAAGTTTCATACGTTTTTTTAACATAAACAATTTATAAAACTTAATAAGGGGTCATTCATAAAGTACGTCACACTAATTTCGTGATTTTTTGACCCCCCCCCCCCCCCCGTTTTTTTCACAGTTGATGCTCCCTAGTGTGACGTCACATATTTTGCAATTTTACATCTAGAAATTATTAACTTAAAACAGCAGTTCCGAAATTAGTTTTACATAATTTCAATTTAAATTATGTTTTTGAAATGTGACGTCACGAAACTTAGGACCCCTCCCGCCCCTTGTCACATAATGTCACGTGTCGTCGACCCCCACCCCCTAAGGTGTGACGTACTTTATGGGTGGTCCCTAATTACAACTGCTAAATTGCTACATATTGCGGATGCGTCGTTGTGCTTTCATATAACTAATCTGTCAAAACGCAATTTTGTGATAGGTCTCTTAACAAATAATTATTTGGCATCGCCTTAAAGTAATTTATAATACTTATTACAATGTATGTCTCTATTGCGCTGTTGAAGTATGGTTGAAGTAATATTGTCATGTAATGTCGCGGTCGTAAGAGAAAGAGTTTAAAGCCATAGAGGACGCCACTTGTATTGTCTTATTAATATTTAGTAGATATAACTATACAGGTAGTCGGAAAGGATATTGTATAGAATATATCTTTATTTAATGTAAACCAGATACAGGGACTTATGAAATGTCGAGACTCTAGGTGCGCGGTTCCAAATAGTAGGTCCTATGGAGAAGAACCGGCAAGAAACTCCATGGAAACTCTTTTAAAATAATAGATGCGTTTGGGTCGAGTAGGTATTGAAGTTTTGTATGGGACAGCTGATTATATTTCACGTGTACGATGTTGGTCCCATAGAGAAAGTTGTTCAGTTTGATGGTCTGAACCACACCCTTAAATATGACCACGCATTTCTGAATTCTGATACACGTTGTATAAATGAATGAAGAAAGAAAGATTATTGCCACATTAACAAAAAAAAACTAAATCTCTAATAAAAGTCTTAAATTTAAAAATTAGGAAAAAAAAAAAATAAGTGAAGGATAGAAATTTATAAAAAATAAAAACAAAGCGAACAGTTCTGCTTTCACCCATGCAAAAGAACTGTGATGAGTCAAAACAAGGAAATATTGCGGTTAAAAAAAGACAGGCTGTATTATTGTTTATCCTTGATCCTTAAGGAAAATATTTTTTGATGATTCATTCTATCTATACTCCATTTGAAATAAGATTACAAATTTAAATAAACCTTTTTTACAGTCCATTCAACCGATTTTGACTTCTATTGCGTTAGTGGCATGACAAATGGCAGCTGCAGCAAATAGTTGGTATTGTAACCACGTTTTTGCTTTTAATGCCATCCTTATGCCAACGGAATAGAAGTCAAAATCGGTTGAACGAACTGTAAAAAAGGTTTATTACAATTTCTAATCTTATTTCAAATGAAGTATAGGACCACCGAATGATCTCAGCTCTACCTGTGACTTATGAGTAAAGCTGACGCATGTAACTACCTACCTTTCATGAAATGCGATAAAAATATAATTAAACTAACCGTCAAAAACTTCCGACTCCAACAAGAAAAAAAGCTGTAGCTTTTTATCGGCATTTTTTTCCCAGAATTGTCAAAAATACAGTAGAAACGATTTTTATCATTTTAAAAAAAATAGAAGACTTTCTCGTTATTTTAGATTTCTAGCTCTAGGTATTCATTTTTATTAGGGATGTAGAAAATCTGATTAATAAGGTATTTAATAAAAATGAGCTAATGTTTGTTTTTACACACATGTCTAAAAAACCTGGAGATTTTTTAGACATGTGTCAGCAACGGGAGTCAGCAACCCAAAAAAAGTCTGACAACCGGTCTAACCTTAGGGTATCAGTGTCTCCCAGTAATTGGGTGGCGGAGGTCAGATGGCAGTCGCTCTGTATAAAATACTGTTACTCAGCCGCAACTGGTTAGACTGGGAGCCGACCCCAACGTAGTTGGGATACAGGCCAGGCAGATGATGATGATGTCTAAAAAAACTGCATTTATATCGGTCCATCCCTTTTGGAGCTACGATGTCACAGACAACACAGATACACACTAAAAACTTAAAACACCCCTCTTTTTTGTCGGTAAAAAAATTTGAAGTTAATTATTATGTCATCAATAGATGTCGCTAGACGCGTCTAAGAGCTTGCACTTTCGTTCTTAATAACCGTGACGAGTTTTATCCAAGAAAAAAAAAAAAGTTCTTATGAGGTTTTCATTGGACGGCGACGAAATGTCAATTCCCATTTGTGTTGTGTGCATGACATACTTACGTAACCTATAAATTAACAATGTTTATTAGTAGGTGTAACATTGTCACATCCAGTTAACGATGAAGTGTGATTTTTTGAGTGCAGTTGTCTGGCAATATGCTCAACTGGACCTATTTGGCACAGCCGTGGGGCACACAATTTTAGTTTCATGTTAAAGCATTTTGTTTTTCCTTTTTTGGGACCATCCGTACGTCACACGTTAAAGGGGGGGAGGGGGTCGGCGAAGTGTGACATTATGTGACAAGGGGTGGGAAGGGTCCTAAGTTTCGTGACGTCAAATTGCAAAATCATATTAAAAAATAATTTAAATGGAAGTAAAACTAATTTCGAAACTGCTGTTTTAATTTAATAATTTCTAGATGTAAAATTGCAAAATAATGGATATCACACTCGGGGGATTCTGACAAATGTGGTCAACTGTGACAAGGACGGGGGAGGGGTCAAAAAATCACGAAATTAGTGTGACGTACTTTATGGATGACCCCTTATCGGGTTCCATATTATTTCCATAGTTTAATCGGGTATCATCTCAGCTGTTTCATGAAAATCTGTTCAGCCGTTCAAAAGTTACAGCTCTTTTTCTAGTCGGAGTCGGGGTTTTGATGATTAGGTTTATTCACTAGAATTTTTTTATCTTCTGTATATTTATGTTGTACGTAATCACGAGGTTCTCACTGGATGGCAACGATTTACGAATTACGTGACTTGACAATGTCAATTCAGTACATTTATTAGCGTTTATATTTTCTAGCGATTGTAAATTGTACAATTGTCTACAGACACTCCTCTAGTCAGCTTGTAACTGCCACGGCAATCTTATTCACAGGCAAATCATTATTATCCTAGTCTTAATTTTATTCACATTAAATTACATTATTCTCGCAGCTCTTACCACAACATTGTACTGTTAAAGATTGTAATACTATTATTTTAAAAGAGTGACCATGGAGTTTCTTGCCGGTTCTTCTCCATAGGACTTACTATTTGGAACCGTGCACCTAGAGTCTCGACATGTCATAAGTGCCTGTATCTGGTTCACATGAAATAAAGATCTATTCTATTCTAGTGTCAAATAGAATAGAGCCTAAACTTTATTTTTTTCGTATTACTTTTTACGCCACCACTAGTATCAATTTGTGGCTGGAATTTGGAAATAGCAAACTTATTTCCAAAAATTTCGCCAGTGTAAACACCAGTAGCGAAGAGTCCATACAACCCGATTCCCATCGGCTTCCCTTTAGGAATTGGTTAGTGCGTACTACAACGTAACTACAACGTAATATTATATTATTTACTCATCCAATTGACAAAAAAAGGCATGTTATTCAGTTAGGTTGAGCTCTTCCAGACATGACTATATATAGATTACAAGAGACTGTATGGATTTTTGTCTTGCAGCATTAATTGCAGCAATTTTTAGAGGGCATTTTTGGGACGGCTTCCCCTTTTAAAACTGTCACCCGCCACTGGTAAATATAAACCCACAAACGTAACAATGACCACAAAAGAATTTCTGGAGTGACAAATGATGTCAACTCTGACGTGGTCAGACTTAATGAGTCCAAATGTTTGGACATTAGCAATGCTGATGAGTGAAGAAAGGAATAATTTTGTATTTACCAATCACACCGTATCTTATGTGCACTAATGTGTACGGTGGCAGAGGCGGACAGAGATGCGCATAGTCATTGACCTACTAGACAATGGACGGCAGGTCTAGAACAAAATTCACGAAAAATGTGTCTCGAGTCAACCTACCAAAACATATTCAACTTCGCAACCATACTATTTACTCATGCAGGATTGAAATTGATAAACTTCTTATGCATCTTAATTACGAAGATACTGAAAACATACTCCAAATCCCGTCATAAGAACACATATAGTCTGTCAAGAAAGTCATGAAAAGGATTGAGGGCGCCACTTGTATATTCTATTGTTTATTTTTAATATATTAATGCCGAAAACATTTTTTTTATCACAAAAAATCTACACAGAATAGTAAAATAAACACATCGTTGTGCCCAAACTGACACCTACGGTATCTACTTATTTAGGGTAGCGAGCGAAGAAGAATTTTAGTTCCTTCAAAATCCTTTTCATGACTTTCTTGACAGACTGTACCTCATACATATAACTACATACTAATCAACACACACATATTGATTCTATTCATAACAAAGCAACACATACTACACGAGGAACAAGGTATTACCGAAGTCCTGGGTAAGAAATTGTTGAGCACTCTAGAAAATTATACCTTACTTTTATTTTTCTTTTTATTTTCTTTTTCTCTTAATTTTCATATTATTTTATGTTTATTGCACGTCACTTAAACCTGACCAGATGCACTTATTTTTTTTATTTTCTTTTTGGATTTTTACACAAATAATTCTCAAATAAATTTTATAAACTTGGCGAAACAATAGTTGCATCTGTGATCTGTGGGCCAAGCACAAATATTTTGACGTCTGGTAAAGTAAACGTAAGCAAATTTTGAATTAAAAATACTCGTTTAATCCATGATATTTTTTGAAAATACATGCAGTATTTTTACATTTTTATGAAACAAGTGTGTATGTTGCATAAAATTCAACAAAAATGCGATAGATTCATTGTATTTTATAATCAAAATTTGCTTACGTTTACGTTACTATACGTCAAACTATTCGTGCTTGGCCCTCAGTATCCTTTGTCTGTAAATCTTACATATACTATTCATATTCCAAACTTACCTTCACTAAACTTACGAATTCTTGATACTACCAAAGTTGACTGCTACGTGTACGTACCGTCATATTCCAATAATATTCTCAATGTTTATAAATTGCACTGTTTAGTTTAAGTGATTATTACTTTTATTATATGTATGAGTGAATTATAATGTAAAACATCAGTTTCTAGGAAGAAGAGGACCGTCCTACCGTGATACAGTGATAACTAGTACGGAGGACAGTGTGATTCAAATCCAGTCAAACTGTTTACACTTGTATTTATCTCATTAACATTGTAAGTAGTCTCCTATTTGTACTTCCAGCATTGAGCTGAACAATAATTAAGTAATTGCTTAGCGTTATATCTTTTGTTGAGATTGTACTGTGTGAAAATTCTAAATAAAGTTTAAAGTTTAAGTTTACCGATATAAGTAAGCGTAGGTACATTTAAAGAAATATAAAAAAAACGCCCAAGTGCGAGTCGGACTCGCGCACGAAGGGTTCCGTACCATTATCTATAAAAACGGCAAAAAAATCACGTTTATTGTATGGGAGCCCCTTAAATATTTATTTTAATCATTTTTCAGTATTTGTGGTTATAGCGGCAACAAAAATACATCATCTGTGAAAATTGAAAATTTCAACTGTCTAACTATCACGGTTCATGAGATATCAGCCTGGTGACAGACGGACAGACAGACAGAAATACGGACGAACGGACAGTTCCCGTTTTACCCTTTGGGTACGGAACCCTAAAAACAATAACATCCTAATTCAAACCGTATCGTCATTACTAATCAGCTTAAATTTACTTGCGACAATTTATCAGCCTAATCAAGTTTTTCAATACACGACGACACGGTTGGCGCAGTGGCTAAGCGATTAGCCTTCTACGCTACGTGCCGCGGGTTCGATCCCCGCACGGAACAAGTATTTGTATGATCTACAGATAGTTGTTTCGGGTCTGGGTGTGTGTGCATGTGACATGTATGTTTGTAAACTGTACCCTCGATAAAGGAGAAATCCTAGTGAGGGGCAACGATAAAAAAAAAAAAAAAAAAAAAATTGTCGTGAATTCTGTCGTCAGTTGACAAAACAAAGACTGCCGCGCGGTTGGAACTCTTTTTTCGTTTTGGAACTCTTTTGGTTCGGACACTTTTGAGCGCGGACCCAATATCCACTGTCGTAATAGATAAATAGCTTAGTGATGATTTTTCGATATCAATAACTATGACGTAGTCATTGATAACGATATTTTCTATCATTTTCCTGTGACGATGACAAAATAATATAAATGACGGACAGGAAAAACGACAAAATCATCAATGGTTTTTCTCTAACTGTCACCGCATTCACGCATTGCATGTTGTCATCCTGTTATTGTCATGACGTCACAGCCGAAGCCGAAGTTCACGTTTATTCAGTCACGGTCATTATCGAGTGATGATTTTAAGCATTGATGATTTTGTCGTTGTCACTGCATGACGAAATGATTTTAAAATATCGATGATTTAAGTGACATGATATCGGACTCAATTTCAAAGTTTTTTGTTTCAACTTTTTCATTTTTATTTTAATGATAATAAATTTTTCGTTCTAAAACAAGTCTCAACGTGTTTTCATAATTAAATTTTAATTAGAAACGATATGGAGAAACAACGTTTTTAATTAACAAGCGATATCGTGAGATGTGGCGTCATTATCACCTAATACTCGTACATTCGTAACTATGTTGTAAATTTTAAAATAAAATTTTGAAATAACTGTTATTGGATACTTAAAACCTAACACTTAGTTCTTAGCTTTAACTGGCTATAATAATAATAAAAATGTATTATAATTTCAATCTTATTTAAACTTATTTTTAAAGATATGATCTAATTTCGAGTAATCAAAAAAATTAAAAAATAGACTTCATCATCGCCGCATTTGTAACTACGAGAACTGTCCGCTAGAGGGCGAAAAGCCGTTGTAGAAATATAGCACTTTTGACGCGCAGTTGTTTCTTAAAACTTGCATATTGTAAAATTCACGTAATTGCAGTTGTGTCAGTGTTTCTCCGGATGAGCGATATTACGTTAATATTGTGTATATCTGTGTTTTATTTGCATATCATATGTCGGCCATTTGAGGCTTCAGCTAAAAATCAGAAGCCCAATTCTCGTAATTAATTTATAATATGACTGAAAGTTGACCGAACTGAGATTATATTATGAATTGACAAAAAATCATGTATTCTACTCCTCTTATAGTTCAGTCCGATTCCAGTATGATTTGGATTCAATCTTCTTACAAACTCATTTTTGACGTTTGTGTATAGACGAGAGTGTCAATTTTATTATCTGTGTCAGTTCAAAATGTTAGCAGAATACCGATTTGCCTTTAATTCAACTTTCGATCTCATTACAATATAATGTCACGTTTGACGTTGTTTGTTAGGGTAGGAGAATACCATTTGTGACATTTATGACATTGGTAGTAGATCGGAATGAGATCCGAACTATATTTTGAACATTCTTAATTACGAGAATTGGGCCTCTGCTCGCTGCAGTAATGCAGCTAAGTGAAATAATAAAAAATAAAAAACATACATTCGAATTGAGAACCTCTTCCTGTTTTTGAAATCGGTTAAAAAAACAGCTGTTCCATACATTTTTAGTCGAATAATATTGAATTATTTGTATTGAACAACAATTTTTTTTTTTTCGTAATTCCCTGTTTGGTCCTATAGTAAAAGTTGTTCATAATGCTGAGTACAATAACCGCTTAAAAGGATCGGGGCTAAAAAGGTAGGACCTAGCATAACTTGAACCCTCAGTCCAGGCATTTATTACAGAAGTATGGTTCAGATATTTTTGGTTGCATATTTTCTCAAGTTTTCAAAGTAAATTATCCGAAACAATTTTAATTAGAAGTTCTTATCGGGTGCTTGTATTTGTATTATTTTCATGTTTACTTGCATAGCGTTAGTATTCCCCAAAGAATACTAATGCTCAAAGAATTAGACGCAAACATTCGACAGTATACAGAAGCCCAATTCTCGTTTGGGACCATCCATAAAGTACGTCACACTTAAAGGGTCCGACAAAGTGTCACATTATGTGACAAGGGATGGGAGGGGTCCGAAGTTTTGTGACGTCACATTTCAAAATCGAATACATCTTAGTGTTAATGTTAATATGCCAAATTTGAACTTAAAGATATTTCCAACTCTATCTATATGGCAATTGATTTATTAATTCTAGATGTAAAATTGCAAAATATGTGACGTCACACTAGGGGGGGTCTCACAAATGTGATCAACTGTGACAAGGACGGGAAGGGGTAAAAATATCACGTAATTAGTATGACGTAGTTTATGGATGACCCCTAATTAAAAATGTTCAAAATAAAGAAACAAAACAGTTTTATTCTGGACTCGCCAGGAACAAATGAAAGTACAAAAAAAATGTACTTCGCGTGTCAGTAGATCGGGTAATGATCTTACTTCGACGCCGTTTCATTTAGTCCGCCCTCCACCGTTCTCGACACAGAACGTCAATGGAAATTTAGAAAATGACAAGTTTTTACGTATTGAGCTGTAAAAACTCAACAAAAAAGTTGGCAGAGTTAATGGAAACGTTTCCTTTCATGTAAGTAAGTTTGTTGATAAATTGTGTGTTATTTATTTTAAAATCAATTATTTTATGTTTGTATCTTTGTAATGGTTTTATTATGAAAACGACTAACTGAGTGTGTACTGCATGATTCATAATACTTTACCGTTTTTAGTTACAAAGTTATAGGGTGTGTTTATTAAAACACGCAATGGAAATTAAAACAATCGATACATAAACATAATAATTATATACTCATACTATATACAATATATACTCGTCGGTCAGTTCGTGGTACGTTCGCTATACTCATTTTTCTATCAAAATAAGCACAAAGTGTTGTACACACAGGTTGTACACCTGAGGCCCAATTCTCGTACACTAACAAACATCGTCAAACGTGAAATTATATTATTCGAAAGGTCGAAAGTTGATTGAAATCAAATCGGTATTCTGCTAATATATTGAAGCGACACAGCTAATAAAATTGGTATTCTCGTCCATAAATAAACGTCAAAAATTTGATTGAAATAAGTCTGTCAGAAGATTGATTTCAAATCATACTGAAATCGAACTGTAGAATACCGTTTTTTGGTCAATTCATAATATAATCTCACACGGACGGACGACACGGTTGGCGCAGTGGCTAAGCAATTAGCTTTCTGCGCTACGTGCCGCGGGTTCGATCCCCGCACGGTACAAATATTTGTATGATCTACAGATAGTTGTTTCTGGTCAGAGGCCCAATTCTCGTAATTATAAATCCCAACAAAAACATTAAATGTAAAAAAATGCCAAGTCTCTCGATGCAGTCTTTCCATCGTAAAAAGTTTTGAGATCTCATAGAAGCCAAGTCCTATTCAAATTATTTTGTAGTTATAAATCAACATTTAGTAATTGTATCAATAGTTTTCTTTATATTATAATTATAGTGACTTGGCAATGAGCACAAGAAGAAACAAATAAAACGGCATATTTGGAGGAGTTGAAAGTCACACACCGCATGCGTAAACATTAATATCACAAAATTAATTTTCTTTTGGTTTATCCGTGTCGTCCCAACCGAATTTCGGCAACGGCAGTCAGTCTCAT
Source organism: Allophyes oxyacanthae (assembly GCA_932294325.1). NCBI lineage: Eukaryota > Metazoa > Arthropoda > Insecta > Lepidoptera > Noctuidae > Allophyes > Allophyes oxyacanthae. The sequence goes on along the minus strand of OW028639.1, from coordinate 4,930,436 downwards.
CCAAGACTAGTAAACTGCGCAGGATAATCTGATCACAGGTCTCGTCAGTAACATTTGCATATAATTCCAGGCAGCAAGCAGCTTTTAATTTGTGCTCATTGCCAAGTCACTATAATTATAATATAAAGAAAACTATTGATACAATTACTAAATGTTGATTTATAACTACAAAATAATTTGAATAGGACTTGGCTTCTATGAGATCTCAAAACTTTTTACGATGGAAAGACTGCATCGAGAGACTTGGCATTTTTTTACATTTAATTTTTTTGTTGGGATCTCATTTATTTTTTGTAAGTGTATTTCTTTCTTTTTTTTTAGGTGACCTCATAATTTCTTGGACTACAGCTACTGCTTTGCTTAGAACCCATTCTCTATCTCTATCTCTTTTGTTTCTTTTCTGAGGCTTCGTTACTTCTAAGGTAGATAAGTCTGGGCGATATATACTTCGGAGTCGATTATATTCAGCTATTGCTATCTCCTGAGCTTTGATACTACTAAAATTCACATTTATTAAATGTAATCCACCCAAACTAGTCACTCTTGAAAGGGCCACGTATGCTTGACCACAGTTTATATTATTCTTTTCTATTCTATGTATTTATTCATCCAATTGAATACTTAAACAACGAACAAAGTTAACAATGCAGTCAAAATCCATACACAATGTTCTTGCCAAACCGCAAATATAAAATTGTTTTCTATGGTATATTATTTTTTAATGTTCTTATAATTATTTTTAATGTTTTTTTAATTTTTCCTTTATATGTGGCTAATGACCTATCTTGGTGCAAAATTTGAAGTTTCTAAGTCTGCTAGAAGTACCTTAGATTTTTGATGATCGGTCAGTGAGTCAGTGAGTCAGTGAGTCAGTGAGTCAATGAGTCAGTGAGTGACAAAATGGTGTAACTTTGATCGACCGTAACTCCTAAACTATTAATTCAATTGGCATGTAATTTCGAACTTAAGCTTGTTCTAATGCCTACTATTATTCACCGAAAACCTAAACTCGTAGCTTTGTCCACGTCGAAGATATAGGGGGGGCGAAACAGCCGCGAATCGCATCGAGAAAAGATGGTACGGCCGTGCCCGTTTTGCTCGAGACTTGGCTGGGGCACTGCCGTGCCCCCAGATGTTCAAAATATAGTTCGGATCTCATTCCGATCTACTACCAATGTCATAAATGTCACAAATGGTATTCTCCTACCCTAACAAACAACGTCAAACGTGACATTATATTGTAATGAGATCGAAAGTTGAATAAAAGGCAAATCGGTATTCTGCTAACATTTTGAACTGACACAGATAATAAAATTGACACTCTCGTCTATACACAAACGTCAAAAATGAGTTTGTAAGAAGATTGAATCCAAATCATACTGGAATCGGACTGAACTTTAAGAGGAGTAGAATACATGACTTTTTGTCAATTCATAATATAATCTCAGTTCGGTCAACTTTCAGTCATATTATAAATTAATTACGAGAATTGGGCTTCTGTTCTCGATTCTAATCGATTTTCAAAACAAAGGAATGATAATTTGAATGAATTAAACTTTGAAAATGCTATTATAAAACTTATAACGTTGCGTTGTTTTATTATTTAAGTCTTCCTCATCATCCAATCTCAATGGATTGAGGTGACGGGGAATAGATTGGTTCCCAACAAAATGTAGCGCTATTGGTTCGATATCTATAACATCACTCCTCTGCCTATGAACTTGAATCTTAATCGATCACAAAATCGATATTTAACTAGTTACTAGAATTAAATCGATTTGGCGTGGAAGGAGGCTTCCCTTCACTAAAAAGCGCTTGTGACGTCATAGTAGGTAGAAAAAATGTGGCACGCTTGGTTTTCATACAGATCGCGGTACTTGCGGTATCTATTTATATCTATATCTGGGGGACATACTACGAACTCTTATAGCAGGGGGCCTAAAAAGGCCACATTGAGCAATTCATCTAATGATCTGCTTAGTAACTGTCAAACAGATGATTACTGAATATGAACCTTATGCGGATGACATTAAGAGTCGTCAATTAAGTAGATATTTTGACATTCGTAATATGAATCATATTATGATTCATCTAAAGCGGCCTTTTTAGCCCCCCAGGGCAAAAATTGTACCGCCCAGATATTTCCAGTTTGAGCTGACCTCGCACTGTATAGGCTTTTCGTACGATGAAAGGTCAGCTTATATTGGAAATGTCTGGCAGGTCAATTTCTGCACTGCTTTAACACCTCGTAGTAAGCCCCCTGTAAACTGAACAGCGTGTACAGAAAAACACTTGACAATTTAACAAAACTTCCTTTTATACAAATTCTTAATAACAATCTTCGGCTTCGTCATGATTAAATATTAATAATATTATGGTAAAATTATAATAATAGATATTGTTTAAAATTGTCTTCATCCGCATAGGTCGTGCAATTGATTAAGGACGAACACAGACAACCGATTTTTTATCGGCCACCGTTTTGTGTCGGGCAACTGCCAACTATGTCTGTCAATTGTTATTTTAAATAATACCAACAAAAATACGCAATACATATTCTAAATACAGGATATTTTTTTATGTAGTAAGTATGCAAAATTTTCAGATTAATTCAGTGTCCGTTCCCAAATGCAACCGCAGTACTAAACTAAAACTCACTCCAAAACAAAAAAAAAAGATTTTGTATTGCTTGCGCTAGTAAATTATGCGTGTCCCCCATACTAAGTCGAACTTTTGTTTTGTTTTAAAGTGTGTCCCAATACTGCGGTTGCATTTAGGAACAGAGACTGAATCACTCTACAAATTATGCGCACTACATAAAAAAATATCAAGAGATACTTCGTATCAAGTCCTTCACCTTCGTGTGTGTACCTTCATGAATTTCTAGAGGATTAAGCATATTCAATGACATTTGATAAATGATTCGCTTATTAGTCCGTAACCAACAATTATATAAATATTCCATAATATTTTATTTCTAATACATCATAATAAGCGTGGACTATGACAATTCGTTAATAATTGCGTAACTTAGTTGGTTAAATGTGGATAAAGACTATAATTATTTTATATTTTCTAAGAACTTGATATAGATACTTAAATACCAGTGCCGAAGTGTCCATACAACCCGCGGGTCTACCGCGTAACTAAAATTGTAATGAACATCGACATTGGTATTAAACTTCAATACGATCGTGAGAGCCTGTTGTGCGTGTTGTGGTAAGAGCTGCGAGAATAATGTAATTTAATGTGAATATCACATTAAATTACATTATTCTCGCAGCTCTTACCACAACATTGTACTGATCAAGATTGTAATCTATTACTTTAAAAGAGTTTTCATGGAGTTTCTTGCCGGTTCTTCTCCATAGGACCTACTATTTGGAACCGCGCACCTAGAGTCTCGACATTTCATAAGTGCCTGTATCTGGTTTACATGAAATAAAGATCTATTCTATTCTATGAAACAGGAGTTTTTTTTTTCGCTCAGTATTACATTGTTGGTCTCATAATTAAAGTTGTTCATAATGATGAGAACCATAACCCTCTTCATTTTGTAAGACCATTTACTATTAGTAAAGATAAAAACATAAAACTCACTCACTAAAAACATTGCTAAACCGACCCACATAACTACACAGTTAAACTATGTAAGTATTTAGTACTTAGTTAAGTAATATCCTACGTTTAACTAATTTTGTAATTCTTGGCAAGTTTAATTTTTACCGCTACGTTCTATGTTGTAGTAAGTATACCTATATATTGATAGTTTCGAGCGTATGGCACTCGTGGGTTGCAGCTGAAAACCAGCGTCAGGTGGCCAGTATCTCTGCCTCCTGACATTATGCTGAGCTGCGGCCTTTTGGCACAATAACTCATTTTATGTTTTCTTTGATATTTGTTTTATTATTTTTTATTGTGCTAATAAACTCTTTTTCTTTCTTTCTTTCTTTCTATTCCAGTTGCCGTGTAAATTACGCCTCTATCACTCTGAGAAACCTGAGATCTAGTTGTGACCGAGTGAGTGAGTGTGAATAAGTGAGTGAGTGAGTGTCAGTGAGTGAGTGTGAGTGAGTGAGTATGAGTGAGTGAGTGTGAGTGAGTGAGTGTTAGTGAGTGTGAGTGAGTGAGTGTGAGTGAGTGAGTGAGTGTGAGTGAGTGAGTGTCCGTATTTCAAAACGACGTTTAGTGGTGACACTAAGGAACGAACGCTGAAATCGCAAAAATAAAATCTGAAGCCCCATTCTCGTAATTAATTTATAATATGACTGAAAGTTGACCGAACTGAGATTATATTATGAATTGACAAAAAGTCATGTATTCTACTCCTCTTAAAGTTCAGTCCGATTCCAGTATGATTTGGATTCAATCTTCTTACAAACTCATTTCAATCTCATTTTTGACGTTTGTGTATAGACGAGATTGTCAATTTTATTATCTGTGTCAGTTCAAAATGTTAGCAGAATACCGATTTGCCTTTTATTCAACTTTCGATCTCATTACAATATAATGTCACGTCTGACGTTGTTTGTTAGGGTAGGAGAATACTATTTGTGACATTTATGACATTGTTAGTAGATCGGAATGAGATCCGAACTATATTTTGAACATTTTTAATTACGAGAATTGGGCCTCTGGGGGGCTAAAAAGGCCGCTTTAGATGAATCACAATATGATTCATATTATGAATGTCAAAATATCTACATAATTGACGACTCTTATTGTCATCCGCATAAGGTTCATATTCAGTAATCACCTGTTTGACAGTTACTATGCAGATCATTAGATGAATTGCTCAATGTGGCCTTTTTAGGCCCCCTGGTGTTCCATACATTTAGTAATTTTGAATTATTTGTTTGGAAAAGCAGTTTTTTTTTTTACATTCCATGTTTGTTCCCTGCGTAAAAGTTCTTCATAATGATGATTACTATAACCCCATTGAGGACATCCGCTAATACAGTAGGACCATAATATATATTGTTATTTTTAACCCCCGAAAAAAAAGAGGGGTGTCGTAAGTTTATAGTATGTATGTGTCTGTCCGTGGCATCGTAACTCCAAAACAGATGGACCAATTTCAATGCAGTTTTTTTAATTGAAAGCTAGTTTAATCGGGAATCACCGTAGCTATGTTTCATGAAAATCTGTTCATCCATTCAAAAGTTACAGCTCTTTTTCTAATTGGAGTCGTGTTTTTTGTCGGTTAGGTGATTATTTTAATTAACTGTGTTTGGACCAGTTTAAAAACATAGTTTTTCTTCATTTAAATAAACACATTAGTTACAACCTTCGACGAATCGGCATCAATGAATAAGGACGTAAAACAAAAAAATGTATTGATTTGTTTGCAAAAACGCAGATACGCCGTACGAATTTATGTCAAGGATTGAGCGAACGACGAACTAAATTCTTATAATTGAAAAGTTAATGATCAAGGTATTTTAATTTATCGGCAGCATTTTATCCCATAGCAGTGATAACCTAGCGGTTGAACGCTTGCCTTCCATGCAGGACGGTCTGAGTTCGGCTAATTCACGTAATTTTAAGACGCGCCGATCGTATTGCATTGACGCTGGAACTTGACGCGAGCGTATCTCACTGAAGCTCAGAGGATACCAAATGGCAGAATAGTCGACATCGGCTCAATTGCCATAACGAAAGAAGAAGCAGAAGATTACCAAATGTGTTATTTTGATCAATATTTTATTACAACTGCGCGGCAACTGCACTACTTTAGTTACGTGAATTAGCCTACTGAGCTCGAACCTCGCACTTTGACTTTTAGAATTTATATGCGGACCACAATTTGATTATCACTTGCGTTAACGGTGAAGAAAAATCATTATGAGGAAACCTGCACACCTGAGAGGGCCTCATAAAGTTCTCGATGGTGTGTGTAGTCCGCCCGCACCAGGCCAGCGTGTTGGACTAAGGCCTAACCCTTCTCATTCCGGGAAGAGGCCCGTGCCCAGCAGTGGGACAGTAACGGCGGGTCTACCGCGTAACTAAAATTGTAATGAACATCGACACTGGTAATAAACTTCAATACGATCGTGAGAGACTAAACTTTGAGCTAACTTGTATTTTTTTTACCGATCATGAAGATAGGAGTCCCAACTATATGATAGGTAATTTTTTTACAAGTTAGCCCAAAGTTTAGGCTGTCACGATCGTATTGAAGTTTATTACCAGTGTCGATGTTCATTACAATTTTAGTTACGCGGTAGACCCGTGGGTTGCATTTAGCTCGAAGTTTAGGCTCCCACGGTCGTATTGAAGTTTATTACCAGTGTCGATGTTCATTACCATTTTAGTTACGCGGTAGACCCGCTGAGCTCAGTTCAGGGCTCATAAAGATTTGCGCGTACTATACGTAAGTACGTGTATTGTGTGCGTTCTGTAGGTTAGGTTATCTATATTGTGCTAAAGCCATCTTTCAAAAAACAAGACTGTATTTTCTGATAACATTTCTCTCTGTTCAAATACCATAAAGAGAAATGAGATTGCGGCCATAAGATAAACATTTATCTCAAGATTAAATAAATTGTCAGACATCTTCAGACCGCCACATTTGTAGTAGTAGGTATTTTTACATATTCCATTTTTTTTTTTTCATATATCTTTTTATAAATTACGTAAAACGGAACGTTATTTCAAACACCATCATCGAGTTTATGACGGTCCTTCGTGTTTCCTTGGTAACCTCATTCACAAGCTAAGAACGTGCCTTGAGAAGAAGAACGAGCGATGCATTGATCTCGTCCACGTGACTCTGTTTTGGCGCGAACATTTGATAGTCATAATTTTAACAGTGGCGAAGATTCCCATCGGCTTCCCTTTAGAAATTGGTTAGTGCATAGACCAACGTCATCTTATATTATTTACTCATCCAACTGACAAAAATGGCTTGTTTTTCAGTTAGTTCGAGCTCTTCCAGACATGACTATATATAGATTACAAGAGACGGTATGGATTTTTGTCTTGCAGCATTCATGGCAGAAATTTTTAGAGGGCATTTTTGGGACGGCTTCCCCTTTCAAAACTGTCACCCTTCGCCACTGAATTTTAATATATAATATTTTAATTATTCGTGCATATTTTATATTTTATTTATTTATTTAATGCTTTTCATGCAAATAAGGACAAAGGCGGTCTTAATGCCTAAGGCATTCTCTGCCAGACAACCTTAGGGTGATGCAGAGACAAAAACATGGTAGATGCACTAGTCATTATTAATAATAAGTGATATATGTTGTTGTTTTTCTATTTTTATTTAAGCCTTCAATCATTACGATAAAAAAAAAATACATGTAAGTATATTGTACTAAAATTTCGTTAGACAAAATTCAGCTGCGACGGAATTAGCCGATGCAGCGAAGGACCTTTGGCTTGTGTTGTACTGGGGGTTACTACGAGCTGTTATAGCAGGGCTGTAATTGAACTGCCCATACTTATCCAGTATGAGCTGACCTCGCAGTGTATAGACTTTTCGTACAATGAAAGGTCAGCTTATTCTGGAAATTTCTGGAAGTTCAACTTCAGCACTGCTTTAAGAGCTCGTAATAAGCCTGTACGCTTCTGCCTGCACTTCGGGACAGGCATGATCTTATGTACAAGCGATCAATAAGTATCAGCTGATTCATCGTTTATGTACAAATGGACATTTTATAATAATACCGCCGTCATCTTACGTGACTTACCTCTGCATGAGCTTGACTCACGTTTTGAATACTAAATACCTACCTATTCTATTGTAGTGTAAGTTTCAATAAGAGGTTATTTCCTCGTGTCTGTCGGCGTGGATTTCGAATGCAGGGATTTTTGAAAAAAAGTAGTAATAAAAAAGTTGTCTATGTCCTTTCTCATAATGCACACAATTTTCTTGTCTTTCATCAAGTTAGGTTCAGCAGTTTAGTCGTGAAAAGGTAACAAACAGACAGAAAGTAGAGTTACTTTCGCATTTATAATTTGACAATGACATAGTGTCATATTCAAATTCATCATAACGTCAGTGTTGGCCAGCGGGTCCACCGCGTAACTATAATGGTAATGAACATCGACTCTGGTAATAAACTTCAGTACGATCGTGAGAGACTAAACTTTGAGCTAACTTGTAAAAAAAATACCGATCATATAGTTAGGACTCCCATCTTCATGATCGGTAATTTTATAAATACTTTGTATATGTAGTCGTTTAAGGCAGTACCCCCACCAAAACGCCGTTTTATATCGCTATCTCCTCCGTAATTATACCATATACAAATAAAACAAAAATACAGTCTTAAAGTTCAAGATCTCTACTTCAAATCCAACGTTTCAAATATTTTTTTTAAGTAGATTATACTATAGTAATTGGCGATTATAAAACACCTAAATCAGAATTTAAACCTTCTTCTTCTTCGGAACTTGAAGCTTAATTTATTTCTGATTTGCAGCAATAGATAAATAATTCATTTATTAATAAATTCAACGTTTAACATTAAAAAAAAAGCCATTTTTCAATTTTTCCTTGAATTTTAACGTAAATCTGTGCCAATTTTAGCTGAAAGGTCGTTTTCGGGCGACGGGCGGCAGTCTGCCGCTGGCTCTCGGACGTGATACCCGTGTCGATCGAGGCTATCGCGTTCGATTTATAAATTTAGAATTTATTTTGCTCTCTAGACACAATATTGTGTAGAAGGGTCAACCGATATAACTTTCCTCAGTAGTATGGCATGTACTTCTATAAACATATTTTGATTTTTTTTGAGTACATATTTGAAATATTATTATTTTAGTAAAATCAGATATAGATAGAGTCTACTGATCTGTCACTTTATCTGTCAAGTCAATACAAATTGTGTTTCATCTTCTAAAATATACTTTGTCTAAAAATATGGAGACCATCTTTTTGATGTTTTCTATAAACATAAATTCAAATTCAGTATGTGACCACGTGACCGAATGTTTGAAAGCTCTAAACTATGAGACGGAGTCCCATCATGTTGGTATTCAAACTTCATGTTTTGGTGAGGTCTATTCATATAAACCGTGACCACGTGACTCATCATCATCCTCCTGCCCTTATCCCATTTTATTTGGGGTCGGCGCAATATGTCTTTTTCTTCCATTCATCTCTATCAGACGTCATTTCCAGATTTACTTCCTTCTCATTCATGTCATGTTTCACACAGTCCATCCATCTTTTCTTTGGTCTGCCCCTACTCTGATAGCCATCCACATTTTCACGTGACCACGTGACTACGTGACCAAAATTCAGAGCTACCTTCTATTAATGAATTGATAATTTGTCATAATCAACGTTTAAAATAGTAAGTAATAATATGTTGATGACGATGTTAATCTAAATAAATAAATATTGTTTTTTTTTTTTTTTTTTTTTTAAATATAATATTGTCCCTCACTAGGATTTCTCCTGTATCGTGGACAGTGACGTAGCTAACGGAGGGCCCCGGGGCACAAGAAAAATAAATAAAAAATAATAATCTTTACCTGCATTTTTTTTTTTGTACTATAAAGACTGATTTTGTAAAAAAAAAAAAAAAAAAAAAAGTACTTTAAAGTCAGATAGGACGAATTCGGAAAACAACGAATACGGACCAACGATTTTAAATAGTTTAGTTAATTTTTGCCCCAGGGCCTTTGGTTACCTAGCTACGCCACTGATCGTGGGTAGAGTTTACAAACATTATCTCACATGCACACACACCCAGACTAATATTTGTTCCGTGCGCGTATCGAACCCGCGGCACGTAGCGTAGAAAACCACTACACTACTTGTAACAACCCTAGCCTCCATGCACTATCGCCACACTGTCTTGACGTTGTCGGCGAGATCAAAGGCGTCGTCCTACTGTTGTTTTTCTTTATACTATTCATTTACTATATATAATAATAAATACTATGTACCAACCTAGTTTTATTTTAATACTTATCGATTATACTTTATACAGGGTTACTGGTAATAATAGCTGAAAAGTTGTACATGTTTTCGAAATGTTCTGCCGATAAAGTACTTCCGTGTTATTTTGCAGAAATCGACCATTTTAGTCACAAGACCTGCTCAAAATTATGAAATGCGTAACGATTTGTAGCTCTGATTTCAAAACTATTGCAGATAATTGTCATTTTATCATTGAATATTATGTACTGAAATGTTAGCACACAGATAATACTAATATAAAAATATTGTATGCATTGGATTTTTTTTTATCAATGTTCAAAGTTGTATAATGTAAATATCTTCAAAAAATATAAAATGTCATATTACTCGAAAATGGTTGACATTTGCGTAGGAGTCATCAGGAGTCATTTGGTTGCAAATGATCTCTCCTACATCCCCATAACGGATTGCCGTCATATTACCAGTAACCCTGTATATTACTATTCACCAACACTGCTACCAAACAAAGATATGAAGTAAGTGTTTATTATTCCCATTTTTAATCGACTTCCAAAAAAGAAAGTTCTCAATTCGACTGTATGTTTTTTTTTTGTATGTTTGTTACGCTATTACTCTGCCAATTGCATACCAATTTTGAAAATTCTTTTTTTTATTTCAAAGGGTACTCTCAAGATGGCATTTAAATTTGTTGAAGATTTGATGAAGAACTTCGGAGATATACAATGGAACTCTTGAATGAATAACAGCATATCACTTGCGATTTCTGTAATCGCATGATTATGAATTGTTTAAGCCACTCAAAATAGAAATATAAAATAAACATTAAAAAATAGTATAAACCGACTTCAAAAAACTAAAAAGTATAGTACATATAATTTTCTTAAAAAACTTATCGGCTTCTGAAGTCGTTGCCACTGCCAAGCTATGTGCATTGAAGAATTAAAGGCCCCGACTTAAGAATCTGATAAATATTTTAAGAAAATTATTTTATACTTTTTAGTTTTTTGAAGTCGGTTCTTACTTTTTTTAATGCTAGGTATTAATATCTAATAATCGTGATATTATTATATTTATATGAGTGAATATTAAATGAATCAAGCAATCCTTCAAATAAAAGAGCAAGTTATAATTAGTTAATACCAAATCATCTAACAACTCGGCAAGTGTAATGGGCATTTTTTGCTCGGAAGCTCGTTGACGAAGCATAAATTTTTTATTTCCCTTTTTTATAAAATCATACATCATTGTAGTGATTGTACCACTGGTATTGGTATTCATTTTCTAGTAGTAACTCTGTTCCTATATAGACCTATAAGTGAAACAATCTACAAATATATATTTTACATTGCCACCTCTATTTATTATATAGTTTTTTAGTGTCTGGCGCGATGCTCGCGTTGACATGCTCCGAGCGGTTTCCGTAATATTACAGGGGGTCGCGCGGGTTGCGCGGGTGGAGGAAGCGAAATCGACAAATTCGTTTGCTAACTGGAGCACCTTAATTATTACGTGAGCTAACAGTGATAATGAAAATGTCCTTCTGTCAACGAGATAGAGGAACACCTTGCTAATAAATTAGCTAATAGGTATCATATGGCGTAAACAGGGTTGCCAGGCTTTAAAATACAAAAGTCAGACTCGGCGCTATAATAAGCAAACATTTTGCACTAAAAGCCGGACATATCATTTTGTTAATAGCCAAACATACCCTTTTTTAAAGCCGGACATATTTTTTAATAAAAAAACTCGGTAGTGTTTTTTTTAAGTAAGTAATACAAAGTACGCTCGTTCCGCAGGGGCTGCTGCTCGCGACTGTGTTACATTGATAAAATGGCTAACAAAAGTCAGACAGGCCGGATACGTAAATATTTGGCCGGCCACAACCGTTAAAAAGCCAAACATGTCCCTGCACTGAAACCGGACACCTGGCAACCCTAGGCGTATGGTAATTAAATACACAGAGTCAGCGTCAGATACGAAGTTAGGAAGGAATCGCAAGCATGGAACAACTCAGAATATCCAGGGCCAGGTTTGTTTTGAGCTCGACGCAATAATCTTGATGTAGAATAAAATAAAATATATCGCATCTTTTATTATTTACAACGCAACGAATATACGAAGGAAGAAAAAAAAACACAAAACACAAACAAAAAATCATTATAAAAAGAACGAATTTCCGAATGAAAGAGGTTGGTAGCGCGCAGAGGTCGCAGCAAGGGTTGATAAAAAAATAAAAATACAGACTTTAAATAAAAAATGTCGGATTTTTTTATTTAATCCGACTTTTTTACACCGCATTTCAGGTACATGTTGTATTGCAATTTGCAATACATAAGTAGGTACCGTAATTAAAATATTTAATACAAACAGTGTTCATAAATAAGGTAACAAGAAAAATAAACCTAACTAGTATTTTTGGTATGGAAACCATTTCTAAATCAACATAATATAGCAAAAACTTTGTGATAAGGGATTTTATGTGGTTTTAAGAGTATTTACAGCTGATTAATTTGATAACAGCTACAAATATAATATTAACGAGTTTTGATGATAAAAATGTAATTATTTTGTACACTAAAAATTATACGTGCACCTAGAGTCTCGACATTTCATAAGTGCCTGTATTTAGTTTACATGAAATAAAGATCTATTCTATTCTATTCTATATCTATATACCTATACGTGAAGAGAAACTTGGTATAATAGGCTGAGACGGTCGGAGCCTGAGCAAAGATGCGCGGTGCGGGAGGGGTGTGACGCGAGATGTCAGTCACAGGCTCATGATACGCACCATAAAGCTTAGCTTAGCCAATAGTAGGCGTGTGTCACCCCCCCCCCCCCCCCCCCGCATCGCGCAACTACCTCAACTTCAGACATATAGTGCCACAAACTTAACTGACCCGGTAAGGGCGTCAATGCCGTCGCTTTTACTAATGTCATCTCCCTACAAAAATAACATTTGGAAATCATTTTTGTTCCGTAGCGACGTTAGTTCCAATTTTGGTCACCGGGTCAGATAAGTTTGTGGCACTGTAAACCGTCTGAGTTAAGCGTTTGGCCTATAGAATTTTTCTCTCCTCCGTGGGCTTTATAGACAGATTTATTTTTAAATTGTGCTAGCGAGATTTTTGAAGTACACACTTACATAAATTAGGCCATTTGTTTTTAGGTACACGATATCTATTACTTTAAAGGCTGAATGAGCATTTCTTTTCAAAAAAAATAAAAAATAACATATACCGTTTCTTCGAACATCGTCGACGGTACTTCCGTGCGTCAGAAAGCACGTTACGCAGTTGTTCTCGGTTGTCATACGAACACCTTTTTTTTTTTTTTTTTTTTTTTTTAGCCTGTTGATATCATCAAATGAGTCCTCCCACCCCGGGCAGGGCGGGAGGGACTGTCAGACTTGTACTGACTAAAATCCACGGTGTTCCTTCAATTGCCCTTTACGTTCCGGGGTCACGGTAATGAGATAAGTCCCGCGACCCCGGCAGGCTTCGGCCCTCTACAGGGCCCCGCCATCTTTCTGACGTTCTTTGAGGCGCGCGTGGAACACAACGCGCCGTCGACCCGGGCATGGTCCATGGTCGGACAGCGAGTGTCATACGAACACCTATGACAGTCGTTACGGGAGTAACCCACAAAATTTGACAACCGGTCTAACCTTAGGGTATCAGTGTCTCTCAGTAATTGTGTGGCGGAGGTCAGATGGCAGTCGCTCCGTGTACAATATTGATATTCAGCCGCATCTACGGGCCTCCCGCGTAGCTTAAATGATAATGAACATCGACTCTGCAGGGCTTACACGTAACTAAAATGGTAATGAACATCGACTCTGGTAATAAACTTCAATACGATTGTGAGATTAATCTTCGAGGTATCTAAGTCTCTCCCGATCGTATTGATGTTTATTACCGGCGTCGATGTTCATTATCATTTTAGTTGTTGAAGACACGGTTAGCGCAGTGGTTAAGCGATTAGCTTTCTGCGCTACGTGCCGCGGGGTTCGATCCCTGCACGGAACAAATATTTCTATGATCTACAGATAGTTGTTTCGGGTCTGGATGTGTGTGCATGTGACATGTATGTTTGTAAACTGTACCCTCGATACAGGAGAAATACTAGTGACGGGTAACGTTTTAAAAATAAATAAATAAAAAGTTACGCTGTGGACCTGCTGTTAATAAATTTCAATACGATCGTGAGAGACTTAAATACATTGTAAAAACAGACCAATCATGAAATTGGGACTTCTATCTTCATAATCGGTATTTTTTTTACAAGGTAGCTCGAAGTTTATAGTCTCTCACGATATTGAAGTTTATTACCAGCGTCGATGTTCATTACCATTTTAGTTACGCGGAAGTCCCGCTGGTTAGGCCGGGAGCCGACCACAACGTAGTTTGGAAAACGTAGGCAGATGCTGTTACTATGTAGGTGGTATGTTAGTATTTTTCCGTAAATCGACTAAGTAGGTACTTAATTAGCTTTTAATCAAGTATAGTAATTAAAAACACGATAAACATGTTTTAATTAGTAGAATTGAGAGCCAATTACTTCAATTTTGTATGTTTATACTCATTATGGCGGCCGTAACGATCCGCTTTGCAAACGCAAGCTACAGATTAGAAATAACCTAACCGACAAAAGCCCCCGACTCCAACAAGAAAAAGAGCTGTAACTTTTGAACGGCTGAACTGATTTTCATGAAACGTAGCTAAGATGATACCCGATTAAACTAGCTTTCATTTAAAAAAAACTGCATTGAAATCGGTACATCCGTTTTGGAGCTGCGATGCTACGGACAGAAACACACTACACTAGTATAATAAGGCCCAGCTCTTTTTTGTCGGGGTTTAAAAAATATGGTTTGAATGCAATTCTTTATAAAATAATTAAGTATTACATAGTTTAAAAAAAAGTTCCAATCTACCTTATCTTATCTTACCTAAACAGAATCACGAAAATAAGGCATTTTAATATTTAATTAATTAATCATTTATTTCCTTATGTTGGTATATTATGATAACAGATTTTCCTTAATAATGTGTTGTTATGTTACACAATATTACTAAATTATGGTATACATAATTAAGATAACTATTTTTTTTTTTATAATAGGTAATAGTAACACTTTAGCTGTGTGTTACTATGCTCAGCTAAAGTGGGACTGGACAGGACATGTCTGCCGTATGCCAGTCGAACTGTGGGCCCACATAGCACAGAACTGGTGTCCTGAGACAGTAAGACGGGGTCGCGGCAGACCACGAAGGAGATGGCGGGACGAATTGAACGCCTTCCTTATAGACTGGCCCGATATAGCGCGGGATCGCGAGAAGTGGAGGAAAGGGAGGGAGGCCTTTGCCCAGTATTGGGACAGCATAGGCTTGTAATAATAATAATAATACTTCTCCATACATAACGGAATGTTGGACTAGCATTGTTGAAAACGCCACGAAAAGTGAAGAAATGGTGACTTTTTTAAATTACTTTAAAAAACAATGGCTTCAGTCTCTGGCAGATATAATAAACTGTCCTAGTAATTATAATTTTCGCACAAACAATGCACTCGAAGGGTGGCACAGGCGGCTAAACACGAATATAAAATCAAAGCCAACCCTGCTACTATTCCTCAATGCTCTTAGAAAAGAAGCGCTCTGGCAAGATCGCAAATACAAGAATATGTTATTTGAAGGAAATAAGAGAAGAAAGATCGATATTATGTTTAATGCCAAATACAAAAGAGAGCTGCAAAAGCTTGAGGGCCAAAAAGTTAGTCCATTTGAATTTTTGATAAACCTTGGCCATATCAAAAGGATATTAGGTAAATAAATGCAGGGGGATTTGTGCGCCTAATATCATAATAATATTTAAGAGGCTACTAGGCTTTTAGCCCAGATATTTTTTTTAAGAAATAAATTAATGTAATTTACAAAATGACTTTTACTTTCCATCATGAGTGTACACATTTTAAAAATGACGATTTGCTAAATAGACGTTCTGCGATACAGACCATCTGATAGTTAGACGTTTTGCTACATGGACATTTAGCTAATTAGACTTACTGCTCATTAGACGTTTCGCGATGTTGGACGTTGTGCTACTTAGACCTTCTGATCAGGAGGGCAGAATAGGCCTACCGATTAACTGACACTGTTGAAGAAGTTGCGCGGTGCGGGAGGGGTCTGACGCGAGATGTCAGTCACAACCCCATGATACGCACCATAATTTGAGACAGTTGGTGCCGGAGTTTATGAGGAAGTTGCGCGGTGCGGGAGGGGTGTGACTGTGACGCGAGATGTCAGTCACAAGCCCATGATACGCACCATAATTTGAGACAGTTGGTGCCGGAGTTTATGAAGAAGTTGCGCGGTGCTGGAGGGGTGTGACGCGAGATGTCAGTCACAGGCCCATGATACGCACCATAAAGCTTAGCTTAGCCAATAGTAGACGTGTGTCACACCTCAAATTCAGTCACCAACTGTCTGAGTTAAGCGGTAGGCCTATCATCCTTGGTGGAAGAAGTCTGGATCAGCGTTGTCGCTGATGCATATTTTTTTCACATCAGCAGATAGTGATCTGATGTTTTATCATTGACATCAGCGGATGCTGATGCTGATTTTAATAATTTTCTTAAAAAAACAGGGAAATATTAGTGCCCATTATGAATTTATAACCAAAGTTACCTAAACCTACCTAGTTAGTTAAAGGGCTCAAGACCGCCAGGAGTGGAGGAATTTGGAGGAGGCCTACACCCAAAAATGGGTACAACATGGGCCGCAATGATGATGATGATGAACCAAAGTTACACAGTTTTCCTTGGTATTGAAATAAATTATTCTTTCAATAATTAAGTGACTGAATAAAAAAAATTGTCAAAGTAATTACCTACTTTAGTAATAATTAATACTAGATTAGTAATTAAATATATTATTATTAGAATAGAATAGAATATATATATTATTTGAATTTATATTATCAGGTAAGTTTCTTTTTCTCAGCTCTTGGCTGGTTTTTGATACATCTACGGGCTGGGTAGGTACCAAGTAAATGTAGCGTGTGGTGTGTATGATTTACGATGAGGGTGTAATGTGATGAACTGCTATTTCATTTTCGTCTATTTGCATGAACTTTCTCACGATTCTGCGGGTATTTAATATGGCGGCTTTTTGAAGGGATATATAAAGGATTCTTTGAGGTCTATTAGTTTCAGGCTGTGATGGAGACGGTTGGGAATTACACCTGTTGTGGAGAATTATTTATAATATTATTTTTTATTAATATTCTTTTTTATGTTATTTTTTACATGCTGTACTGTCCATCCAAAGGTTGTCTGTAAGAAATCGCCGATTGTGATAAGACCGCCCATTGTACAATTTTAAAATGATTAATTATAATTATTATGTTAATTGCTCCTTTTTTATCAGGTGTACAATAAAGAGTATTTCTGTTCTATTCTATTCTATTCTAAATACCTAGACTACCTAGTAGGTATTCTGTTTATGCACTAGCTAGTACCTAGTGAGACAAGATTGTGTTTGTTTGCAATTGCAATCACTGTGGTCAACCCCTGGATTGGTCAAAACTCGCAAGCGTAAACAACACTTGCCCTCTGCGGTCAAGTCACGACTTGAACATCAGCATTAATAATCAGGGGTTCTACCATGTAACTAAAATTGTAATGAACATCGACATTGGTATTAAACTTCAATACAATAGATAATACTTTTTTTTTTAAAGAAAAAGAAATATTATAAAGAGAAAATTTTTTATTTTTTGTATTTATGTTTGTTTGTAATGGATAAACTCAAAAACTAATAGACCAATTTTAAAAATTCTTTCATCAGCAGAATGCTACATTATCACTGAGTAACATAGGCTATAATTTATAAAGATATCACGCGGGCGAAGCCGTTGGCGGAAGCTAGTTTTTTATATATATATTCATACAAATATTATTAATCTATATTTATCATTTTGCGTAGTGATAAATTAAAACTGGATCGGATTTTAAAGTGAGTTACCCATTTACCAATAAAAAACAAAATACTAATGATATTCACACTTAAATAATTAATATAAAGAAGTTTACCTATGTTTTTTTACACAACGAAGTAGATATCATCACGCATTGCGTTATTAATATTCAAAATAAGATACAAACCTGTTAAATGTGTTAAAAACCTGTTATAATATCGACATTATTGTGAATATCAATAAAATTCCTATATGACCCACTTCTTAATATCATGTTTATAACTAGTTTAGGTACTTACCAGAAAAACAACTTTATCATGCTTTCCCTCCGTCAAACACAAAACAGCTTCAAATTCTTCAATATTACGTAAATTATTATCAAATAACTGGTAACAATTATTTCACAATTAAAATTCACGGATATACCACACAGCACTGCGTTTTATGCACGATATTAATGTTCTATAACAGTTAAGCGACACTATTACAAGTGTTTACAACTGTATCAACTAAATTTTCACGATTATTATTGATTTATTCGCAATGATAGAAAAAATATGGTTTATTTTCTTATATATTATGTTTTTGTTTATATTGCGAGTGTCGTGTTGTGTTTATAATTCATCTGGTTTCTATTTTAGGCCATGCAGTCAGTCACATGATGTTAATTGAGTGAATATACAGTTTTAAATTGAATAAAAAGTCAATGCAGACCACTACGTACGATACGAAGCAAGTGGCAAAATATGTAGGTATTTTTCGACCTACATTCGGTGGTAGAAAAGTTGACAGTTATGTACAGTGTTGCCAATGGTGCTCTATATTTTATACCAACTCTAGGTATTCTTGCAACTTACTGCGATTAGAGGAGACCGTCAATGGATGGATGATGTGAATGTTATTAGAAATTGAATAGGTTCGGGTGTAATTGTGGGCCTTTTTTGGCTAATTTGAGAGGACTGATTATTTTTCATAGTTCAATAAAAGTGTTTCAAGACAAAAGCAATACAGCAGCACATAAATAAATACAATACAATACGCAACAAAATAAAGCAGCACAGTGTCTTTTCAACCTTGAACTTGGCAGAATCATCGAATAACGATGGAGCCATTAACATAAATTGGAATTGGAAGACAAAAGCAAGCCGGGTGTTTTCCTGGCTTTTTCTTTATTTTTTACGAGCCTTTAGCCAACCATCAACAATGTAACAGATGTTCATAATGAAATCGGCCGATTACTCATACAAGAATATGTCGACAAAGAGGCGAATGTTTATCTTTGCGACGTACGTTAGAGCGAGCACAACAGTTTGTTATTGGAATATACTTAATATCGAAGCGAGCTCAGGAATTCAGAGCTCCCTGATATGAGCCCTTTTAGTTTCCAAAGATATAGCCATGGGCGTTCCCTAAACCTTTTCTGCCGGCTTTCTCTCTCCAAGTACTGTTGAAATCCCTGATTTTCATAATTGCCCTTTGGCGAACCACAAGCATACCACAAGTGCGAACTTTGGATGTAAAGTCAGTGACAACGTCTACTCGCCATAGGTGAAGTTTATTTACTACAGAAAATCGTCAGTCATTATCATTAGCCTATTCATTCTTGAATCCAATAATAAATTAGATTCTACTATATTAGTAGAGATTTATATCAGTAGCAAAACAAGTATTACAAATGTCAAAGCCGTTCCTCATCACGCAGAAATATGATAAAAATATATTTGTAGTGTATTCATGGTGTATTCTTATTAATGTCAACGTTATTACAATAATTTGTCCAACACCCACTCCAGCAATAACTTCTTTTAAACCGAAACTGGTGTGTAAAAACACTATGTAATAATAATAAAAAATAGATTTTATCAGTGTCTCTTTTTATAGTATTTTTTTTGTTCAAAATAAATCTTCAATAAAAACTCGAACTTTTGACTAGTAGTAGTAGACTTTTAGTGGACCTCGACCTTCGCGACATTTACGTTACGGACGGGAAAAAAAAAAGTTGAACAATTCACAAATTCACACTACTCATGATTTCCGTGTATTATTTTAATTAACGGAGCAAAAATTTGTGTTTTAACATCCTAATTTACGTATGATATAATTATTTGTCTAAAATGGCTACGCCGGCGGACGTTAGAGCGCTATTCGAGGCGAAATTAAAGGAATGTACACCATCACCCGAATTCCATGCACTTGATTTGGAGAAGGCGAAAGATGAAAAATACCTGAAAAGAGTGCTTCTTCATACGGAAAAGGACGCTAAACAAGCTGTCGACATGTTATGGGACATATTAACATGGCGAAAATCTGTCGGAGCTAGTGATATCAATGAAAATAATATCAGAATGGATTACGTCCAAGAAGGCGTCTTTTTTCCAAGAGGCAGGGACATTGATGGAAGTCTTTTACTTATATTCAAGGCCAAAATGCATGTTAAAGGCCAAAGGGATTACGAAGAGCTAAAGAAAGTTATGATTTACTGGTTCGACCGAGTAGAACGAGAGGAAAATGGTAAGAAAATCACTATGTTCTTTGATATGGACGGAAGTGGATTGGGCAATATGGATATGGAGCTAGTCAAATACTTGATAACACTATTTAAACTTTATTATCCGTTCTTCCTTAACTATATTGTGATTTACCAAATGCCTTGGGTTTTATCCGCTGCGTTCAAAGTCGTTAAGACGTTACTCCCAGCGAAAGCAGTAGAGAAAATGAAATTTGTGACAAAGGATACTTTGAAAGATGTTGTTCTGCCCGAACAAGCTTTATCATGCTGGGGAGGGAAGGATAATTACACATTCGAATTTATATCCGAAGGCAAATCTAGCTCGGAGCATACCCCGAAGAAGGTGACGTTTGCAGAGCAGGGAGACAGCCAGCATTCTCCTGGAGAGATGTTACGACTAGTACCTAACGATACAATCATTTTTAAAACTGAAAACGATGATATATCTGGTCAGTTTACTATTACGAACATGGATGAAAGTGCTATATCATTCAAAATCAGGACTACAGCACCTGAGAAGTTCCGTGTCAGACCCAGCTCTGGAACCTTAGCCAGCGGAGCCTCTCAAACAGTCCTCATTGTGGTTCAACCTGGCATTCAGTTGCGTACAGTAACTAAAGATCGATTCCTCGTGATGTCAATTCAGATCCCAAAAACTGATTTGACTCCAAAAGAGTTAACCGAAATATGGTCATCATCTACCGGAAGCAAGACCGATGAATACCGCTTAAAATGTCAGTTCCCCGAGAAAGACATACCGAAGAATGGCAATCTGTATGATGCAAAAATGCCTGAAAAATCCGATTCAGTTGCTACTAATTTGCGGTCACTTGAAAATAATTATGCGATATTACATAGAGATTTGAAGCAATTGAAGTTTATGCAACTTTTTACTTTGTCGATGACCATATTCGTTGCTGTATTAGGCTACATTTTGTATGGAAATCTGCGCGAGGAATCAAAGTACTGTGAAGGTTTGTAGCTGTTGGAGTTAGTGGCTCGTAGACCCACTGACACATCAAGTTATATCGTGTTATTTTATGTTCTAGTGGTTATTGATAATATGCTTCTTTTAAGCTTGTACAGTAAATTGGTGTATAAATTAGGTGTATTGCTGAATATGCAAAGTCGTCGGTTTGGCTTAGAACGTTAACTGCGGATCGTCATTCTAAAATGTTTATTGTGTGATAAAATCTCACACACGTCTGTTATTGTCGATATGAATTTTCCGCAAGAAATGTAGTAAGTACTCCTCGACAACAACTTGTCACTTCGCGTCCCCCGCTTCCATATACCCTCTCTCTCTAGCCTGCAGAATTGATAAAGTCAAAGTCAAACGTTTTTATTTCAACTGGGCCTTTGCAGGCACTTTCAAAACGTCGTGATTCTAGGTGCACGGTTGCAAGTGGGTTGGTCCTGGAGAAGATACCGTGAAGGTACCGATAGTGTGCACACACCGTCGCGTGCGCACATGACGGGGGCGAGCGGGAGTGTGGGAAGTGGGGAGCCGAAGCCGAATCATAAGTGTTCAATAATTAAGGAGACGCGACGCGCATCGCCCAGTGTCTCCATATGAGCACTTATGTTGTTGAGTAGTCTTTATTAACTTATTAGTCATTCTAGTTTATGTAATAGTTAAATGGAAATATTAAAGTGAAGGTAGGTAGTAGTATGCTTTTAATGTGTTTTACAAATGCAATCTGAAACTAATAGTTTGTTTATGGGATTTGGGTACAAAATTCTTAACGCCGCATACTCAAACCAAGGCCCTAGCCAGCGCGTCAACCGCGTAATTAAAATGGTAATCAACATCGACTTTGATAATAAACTTCAATACGGTCGTGAGAGACTGAACTTTGAGCTACCTTGGAAAAAAATTACCGATCCGAAGATAGGAGTTTTTTTTACAAAGTAGCTCAAAGTTGAGTCTCACGATTGTACCTATTGAAGTTTATTACAAGAGTCGATGTTCATTACCATTTTAGTTACGCTGTAGACTCCCAGATACTTAGTTGGGGGGAGGGGGGGTGGAAGGATTATCTCTGAACAAGAAGGTCAATTGGGGGCAACTTTTTAAAAATTGTTTTATAAGTAATTTCACTGTCTGAGATTTGGGGGGTTGGTTGAATCCCCCAAAACCCCCTGGCTACGGCCTAGACTGAAATTATCAATTCTAAGTTATAATTAAGTGTCATACTGTCGCCATCACTAAGGTGGATTGTAGCGACATCATTAATGACTTTTAATAGCGTCATTAAGTTAAGTTTCATTTTGGGTATTCGGTTGTTACTTTTTTTTTCTTAAATTCGTCCTCTGTTACCTTGTCTACCCATTTGCATTTTTTTATACTAAGATGGATGATTTTCAGGTTAATATGCATTTTCTAAAATATAAAAATTTAATACATTCCATTTTGTAAAAAAAAAAAAACTACCTACATTTATAATAATTATTTAAATTTCAATGATCAAGGTAAATAATGCACTAGGCAGTAATAAAACATTGTTGTATATTTAGGTTGTGTACCTATTTTTAACCAGAGACAATTTGTAGGGTCTCATATAAGATAAAAAATTAAATGTCGCATACACGTCGTATTTATCATAATGCTACCACAAAATGTTTAAATAACGACAATTCTAGCATTCTAGACGTCATTAAATAATGAGATATTTTTTGTCGAATGAAATTTTTAATTTCGCAAAGTAAAAGATCAATGATGCTGGCAGAATAGATGACGAAACCGATTCAATTTCATAAGAAAAAGAAAGTTTGTTTTTTTTTGTTAAATGTTAATAGTCGAGCCGTACCTACAATTATTTTGCGTCTACGGTTCCAATCTCAATCACATACTTACATAAAATTAATTCCAATAAATGAGCAAGAATTTAAATTAATTTATGCGCACAAAATGAATTATAAATCGGTGTTAGGCATAAGATATCTCTCTCATATTTTGCCATGAAATTACGCAAACACGGAGCACGCAGCTACGCAAATATTACAGTGAAAATTAAAACTCAACATTACATTCAATAGAAGATATAAAATCAAATAGTATAATTTAATAGCTCCCTAATCTCCATACAAATTAGATACGTATTCGGCGTGTATTGCAGCTACCGACCCTTCGGGCAATCTGTTCGTCGCACGGCTGTATTGAATTCACACGCCACTTACGACGTTCAATTGGAGTTGATATTCGTTTGTCTAACATCGTAACTGAAGTTTGGATGAATTCAGATAGTTAGGATGCAAGGGCGATTTTTTGTGAACCACGTGCACAAGTGGTACAGAAATGGTAAAAAATAAGATTATTACAAAAGATGTCGAATAAATCTTTTGTATTATATTCTGTCTTATTACAAAATATGGTTATAAGCAAGTCTTGTAAAACCCAGGTTTTAAGACCCCGTCTCTTTTTGTTATATGACGTTACAAAGTGACGGCTATATCGAAAACCTGGGTTTTACTATTTCCTTTAAAGCATTTTTTGTAATAATCTTTTTTGTATGAGCGATTTGAGCCATCTCGCCGTTGAATTCGCTCCTAGGATGGGAAGTTTTCTAAATAGTCATGTCGCCTGCCCAGTGCGTTATTTGCCTTAGTTCTTACTTCGTGAAAAATGTCATGAAATATTTATTTGTTTAGGTTTAATTATATGGGTATGGTGAAAATTGTAGTTTTTAATTAAGTGCCAAGCACAAGATCGTCAACATACAGCAAAGTGTAGCTTAATGAAAACGTGCAATTTATAAAAGAAATATCATTGAAAAGGTGTTGGCTAATCTTATAATTAAGTAGGTTTGGTGGTTTCCAAAGTAATCGTAACTGATTGTGGCCAAAACAACATGCATCCGGGAATTTGTGTTTGGACTTCGGGTACTTGTAGCTGCTAAGGTCTGAGGCCCTAGTCTAAATTTCTTTTAACTTATTGGTGAAGAGCTCGGATAGGGCCAATTGGTATGCAGAACGCGGCTGATGTGTAAAATCGTGAATGTTAAAATAATCTTGCACTAGTCTCTGGACTAGTACAAGATAGAAGAAATAGAGTCTAGTAGAGTGTAGTCTAGTGGTTATTCACAGACAGATTTACCATACAAAATCTTACCCGGGTCCCGGATAAGACTTTGTTGTATGGAACACAACAAAATCGATCGATCGATCGATTTTTTCGATTTCACGAATGGTGTAATAATAAAAGTTTTGTAAAATGATGAGTATAGTATGTTATAAAGTATTTCTGGAAATTAATAGGATGTTTTTCAAATTCTTATAACTTATGAATTAAATTGTTTATCAACGACTGGTATCGTATAAGCATTTCTCTACGTATTTTAGGGCCTATAATGCTACTTTGTAACGTGATAATAATGTATCAAACCTGTGAAACTGTTTTTACCCCCTGACGTAAAAGAGGGGTGTTAAAGTTTGTAGTGGCATCATAGCTTAAAGTTTGTAATGTGTCTGTGGCATCATAACTCCTGAACGGATGAACCGATTTTGATGAAGTTTTTTCGTTTGAAAGGTGTCTTAATCGAGGTTATTCTTAGCTATGTTTCTTGAAAATATATTCATCCTTTCAAAAGTCATAGTTTTTTTTCTAGTTGGAGTCTGGTGTTTTTGACGATTAGGTTATTATTGGAGATTTTTTTATCTACTGTCGATCAATTCGAGATTTTTTACTGGATAGGAATTTTGAACTTTAAAATGTATATAAAATTAGAGGTGCTGATTTGATTTGCAAGATAATCAGGTCGTTCTAATAGAAGCAAACAAGATTAGTAGAATCGAGAAATTAATAAAGTTAATGAGAATGTTGGTTCTATTTCATAAGTGATTATCATGATTTCATAACATATTACTACATCAAACTATGTATCAGTTTGGCCTATATTTATAAAAGATAAGTTAAATGTATAAAGCAATGTTTAATCAATTTATTTATCTTAAAAAGTAAGTATTTTTTAATCCGGTGTAACACAACATTATACCTTTCTATTCCCGATCCCTTTAAGGGGTTGAGTAACAACTTTTACGACAGGAAAAACCAGAAATCTCAAATAAAATACTGTTTTTCCATACATTTAGTCGATAGAGAATTCTTTCTATGGAACAGCTGTATTTATTTCGCGATTTCAGGTGTTGGTTTCATAGTAAAAGTTGTTCATAATGATGAATACAACAATCCCTTAAAGGGATCGGGACTAGGAAGGTAGGATCTTGTATAATATAGTTTTATTCTAGGATAATATTTTATACTGGTCAAAGGTCCGTAAAACCGTATAAGATTGCTGGGATATCGGTTGTAAATAGCTTCCCTTTTAACTATTATCCTCGCCAAGAGAAAAAATCTGTAAGTTGTCATCTTTATAATCCAAAATGTCCTCTAATACATAGGTACTTAATTAAATGTCAACAAACTATTAACTTTTTACTTTCAGATAACTCCTTTGGTGGCAATATTGATAATAAAAACAATTAAAATATAGTTATACATTATTAGCGAATGCCCTTTTAAAGGTTTATAATTATGTAGTAGGTACTCATCATTATGAACAACTTCTACTATGGGAACAACACAGAAATCGCGAAGATTAATCAGCTGTCCCATACATTTAGTCTCGTATGAATTATTTGTATGGAACAGCTGATTTTTTTCCGCGATTTCAGGGTTGGTCTCATAGAAAAAGTTCATAATTATGAGTACTATTACCCCTTAAAAGGACCTACGCTAATAAAGTAGGCTGTAGGACCATAAACACGGTGAATTTTAACTTGTTTCGGTTACTCTCCGCAATTTTTTTTTTTTCTCGAATAAAATTTTTTTTTCGGCTCATGAATCTCCCTATCGTACCATCATGGCTGGAAAGCCGAAAAAAATTTTATGTTCACGTGGATTTTTTTTCCTTTTGTAATGTTGCAACAGTGCATACGTAAAAGTCATCGTTTGTTATTAGTAAACATTTAAATAAATACCTTATGTAATTGGGGATAGTAAATACTTTTTTGTTCTGCATAGTAACCTTTGAATAACCAAGAATAACTAAACTATTCTATCCAATACTAATTGGCCATAACTGAAACCAAAAATAGTTTTTATTATTTTTACTTTAGTGTTTTTCAATTTTATTCTTTTGCTCAAAATGTAATTTGAAATTATGAGTTGTGATCAGTCCCAAGCTTTATTTACTCAGGGTATTAAAAGAAACATATCTTTAATTTTCTCTGCATTTCTTTTGAAAATTATAAATTGTTTTAATCTAGAAGAGAAGCGAATTACTTGTTTTCAAAAAAAAACGTTGCTTTTTCAAAAGGAAAGTTACAAAATTGTTTTACTATGCTTAGTAACTGTAATAGTATTAAGCATTAGATGTTTTTTTGTGATGAAGGGTAAAGTACGAAATTGTCATCCGAATATAATAAAAAAAAAATGTAGAAAATGATGTCTATGATTTTGTTTTTTCAAATATATGATTTTGCTAGCCTTTGTAACACGGATGGTAACGAGTCCTTCACCCTAACTTGTCTAATGCACAACAATAATATATTATCGTAGTTTTAAGTGGGAATGTAGATACATATTATGTATTTATTTTTTAAATTAAGTTTGGGTGGCCTTTTTCATAATGGGTGGCCTTTTTCAAATTGGGTATCTTTTCATAAAAAATAATTATAATGCCAATATATTAATACTCATTCGTAAAACATTTCGTCTGTGTTCCTCAATCGATTAGACAGAACTGTTGCATGCTATCATATCGCTGACTACTCTCAACTGGTCTAACCTTACGGTAACGATAGGCTTCAGTCACTCGCAAAGTCGCGTGCTAAATGCCTACTTCCCCGGGAATGAAATAACCAATGGGCTGTCCGGGCTCCCGGGTTTGAGTGAGGGCGCGGGATGCGATCTAACCAACTCGCCGGTAGTCAGCAAAGCAATATGAACTTTAGTAGCACGGCAATTGAGCTCAAAATAGCGTACTTCGTTCAAGGGAGTGAACCATCTGTCAAACTATTATTCTGTGGTATTGGTATCTCTCGGGAATTAGGTGACAGTAGTTCAGATGGCAATGGCTCCGTGAAAAATACTGATAATCAGCCCCATCTGATTAGGGTGGATTCTGACCCCAATTTATTGCAGAAAAATACTAAGATTATAAAAGTAGGGATTCTTTTTTTTAATTGTAAACCCAATATGAATAAGCTTTTTAGTATTATGGGGGATGCTTGTGGCGGGAAATTAATTTTTTTTTTCAGATTTTTGCATATTATATTTTTTATGTAAGTAAGAGAAATTGATGAGAAGTAATTTGTTATTACAAGATAGTAATTTATGATGTAATTAGTTTTAAATGTCTTCTAAATTAATTTTTTTCGACTTTTACATACATTCCACAAATATGTATTATTAAGCAATGTTATTTTAATGGCAAGCAATCTTTTGAATTTATTAGAAAAGTGATAACGTCGCATCAAAATTATGTCTTAAATAATGTTACCTTAAGTAAAAATGCAAAAAACAAAAAAAAAATTGAATTTCCCGCCCCGGATGTTATCTTTTTCACCTTATTGTATGGCTAAGTATAGGAATAGGTAATTATTTCCTGTATAATGCTTAGTGTATCAAAGATTTCTAAAATTAAAATATGGTTGGTTAATGTAAAGAATATTTAATAAATAAAAAGAACAATAAAGTAATTTGGTTTTTTTTTATAATAATTCTAGACTCTACCTGTTTCAAACGCGGCTGCTGACCGTGCGATCCTGTGTTCAATTCCCAGATCCTGTTACTAATTTTCAGTAGCAGGCCTGAACAGGCTTAGAATAGGCTTCTCTTATGTTACATGGGACGCGACAACTTATTATCAATTAATACATTTTCAGTATAAGTTGACTTCTTATTGTACTGAAAGCTATATTTTTTTATGTAGTGCGCATAATTTGTAGAGTGGTGAAGTCTGTTCTTAAATGCAACCGCAGTAGGTATTGGGATATGGGATACACTTTAAAACTAAACGAAAATTCTACTTTGTATGGGGGACACCATTGTTATTAGGAAACGCATAATTTACTAGCGCAAGCTTTGAGTATCTAGAACCTCAAAGAGCGCAAGCCATACAAAATCAAATTTTTATTTTGTTTTATTGAATTTTAGTACTGCGGTTGCATTTGGGAACGGACACTGAATCACTGCAAATTTTGTGCACTACATAAAAAAATAACCCGTATTCATTTAGACGACACGGTTGGGGCAGTGGCTAAGCGATAAGCTTTCTACCCTATAACGTGCCGCGGGTTCGATCCCCGCACGGAACAAGTATTTGTTTTGTATGATCTTCAGATACCTAGTTGTTCCGGGTCTGGGTGTGTGCATGTGATTTGTATGTTGGTAAACTGTACCCTCGATACAGGAGATATCCTAGTGAGGGGCAACGTTTTTTAATACAAAAAAAATTATATTTTTACTTATTAAAACTTAAGGACCCAATTTCGTTTTTGCGCCAGAACCGTTTTTTTTCTTTTTTGGTTTTTTTGTCCCTCTTTGGGACAGGCAAGGGGAGCTGAGCCCATACATCCATGTCTGATTTGCACCAGAACCATTTGTTTGTTTTATTTTATTTGTTACCCATCTATGCCACTGTGTACATAAAACTGCTACGTTGTATTTATCAACCTATGTTGACAAACATTAACACGAATGCAAGTGCTTGTCTAACAAAGTAAATAAGTGTACGTTTAATGGTGTAATATTATTATGTAGGTACCTACTAGTGTTTTCTGATAAAAAAACGCATTAGGGCGTGTCATGTACCTGCAGTACATTATCTGTTTATTCTTGTACACAAATCTGTATTAAATTTATATGTAACCTACTTAATGTGAAACAATAAATCATCGATGTCTATAGATATACTTAGTGAACTCAAAAAGTGAGACGTGTCAGGTACCTACTCCATTTTCAGAAAAATGGAGTAGTTGATCACTAGTCAAATGCCGTTTACAAACTTATTTATTAATTTGTGTATTGAATAAAAGATATATAATAACAGTAGCTATTCCATTAGTGCATGTATCGCTGTTCTATTTATATATAATTCGAACATTGTTGAATTTAAAATTTGACGTCTTCAAAAAATACGTCTCATTTTTTTAGCTTCCCTTTGTATGACAGAGCGTATCTATAGACATCGATGCAATAAATACATTCATTCATTCATATTTTCAATCCCTAATCGACTCTAAACATAAGGGAAAGTTGGAGACGTATGGAAGTAATTATCTTCTACCCATGCGGCTTCCCTGGTGACCCACTGCTTCCTGTCTCCACAAACTAATTTTAATGACGCTTTTGATTTTGAATTTACATCTTTTTTTTTTTTTTTTTGTTCTTTCGTTGTCTGTTTTTTTTAAGATTTTCTCTCGTCTGTTGTCACTGTACATGCCGAATAAATGTATTTTCTTTCATAGTTCATGTTGGTTCTATAAAGAAAGTTCAGTTTGATGGTTTGATCTACACTCTTAAAAATATGACCACGCTTTTCTGTTACACGTTGTATTACAGTAGGTATATAAAATCAAAAGCAATAATATGTTATACCTATGTTTTTAAGGTATAAGTTACCAGAAAGAATTATAACAATTCGACCAATAAAACAAACCAGCACAGTACATAATTTATTTTTTATTTCTTTGTAAAGACAACGGAAGACACCACACTGCCTATTTTCCCGCCAAATTTAAACTGTGGTGTTGGTATCACTCGCTTTAGTTTCATTTTTTCAGAAAAATGCTTTAGTAATTCATCTTCTGTCCAGTTGCATGATGTGATAACAAATAAACCTAGAAAAAAGAATAAAAACAATTGTATTCTATGGAGAAAGGGGTCCAAGGTGAGAAAAGTGAAAGAGCTAAAAAAATTAAATCTAATATTCCAGACATTTAGTCGAGTAATATTGAATTATTTGTATGGAACAGCAGATTTTTTTTTCCCGATTTCAGCCATGTCCTACAGTAAAAGCTATTCATAATAATCAGTAGAACGCGCGTTTTAAGGGATTTACACGATTTTTATTACATCCTGGAGTATTAGTATAGATACAAAAATTTATATTTGTTTACAAAGGCAGTGAGAATGTTTGGTAATTGTACTCGCATTGCGATCGGCTAAATTCGGGTGGGGCGGAATTAGCCGATGGGATTTTTGACTTGTGTTGTATCAGGCGTACAGAGCCTAAATATCTACATAAATCCTTCTACCAACCTTCATCGTCCAACATATCCACAACTTGATCAATATATTTCTCTCTGTGCCGCTTCGGATCCTCAGGGTTGAGTCCTATTGCATCGTACGTGCCTTTGTCATGAACTATTCTAAATTTACCTAAGTTTCCTAGACTGTCTTGTGTTATATCAAAAACCTGAAAAGCAGAGCACAAGTCATCAAAACATTGAATAACGATGATAAAAAAAAAAAAAAAAAAAATCCTATCTATCTTGACGTAACCAACATTTTGTGAAGATAAAATAAACTTTAAAAAAAAGTAAAAACCAACTTAAAAAACTAAAAAGTATAAAATAATTTTCTTAAAAAACTTATCAGCTTCTGAAGTTGGTGCCACTATCAAGCTAGGTGCATTGAAGAATTAAAAGCCCCACAGGTAGGGTGAATTCCCATGAACCGATTACCACATAGATAGGATACAATGTCAGTTGAAAAAAAAAAAAAAACAGCAGTCTATCGCATAACAAAATGGTAATGAACATCAGACTCTGGTAATAAAGTTCAATACGATCATGAGAGCCCAAATCATAAAGTTGAGGCTCCTATCTTGACAGGGTTCCCACCAAATTTAGGGGGTAAATTATTGGCATGGGATTTTTTACTCTTGACTTTTACTGTGAAGTTTATAATGATTGTGACAATTATTTTATAATGAATACAATTGATTTATTATTTTTGAAGAGTATTATTTTTTTGGGGATTTTAGAGAGTTTTAACTTTAGCTTTGGGGATAAATATTTTTGAGTGTTGGTAACACTGCATCTTCATGATCGGTAATTTTTTTACAAGCAGTGGGATAGTGGGCTTAATTATTATTATGTAACGAACCTTATATCTAATGTGAGGAAACTCAGCTTTATACACTTTCTCAGCTAGCGTGATGGCTTCCTGGCAGTAGTCAACTCCGAGCAAGTTTGTAAAGCCTTCCTTAGCCAGCTCCGATAATGTATACCCATTGCCGCAACCTGAAATTACGAAGACAAAAATATTATGGTAGAATTTTGGCTGATCTATTTCAGGTCATGTGGGGTCTACCGAATTCACTAAAATGGTGATGAACATCAACTCTGGTAATAAACTTCAATACGATCGTGAGAGGCTAAGCTTCAAGCAGCCTTGTAATTTTTTTACCGATCATGCTGTTGGGTCTCCCATCTTCATATGTATTTTGACAAGGTAGCTCAAAGTTTAGTCTCTCACATCATTATGAACAACTTTTACTATGGGAGCAAAACAATAAAATCGCAACAAAAATGACAACTAATGTTCCATACAAATAATGAAATTTTACTTAACTAAAATCTATGGAACAGCAGTTTTTTTTTTCATATTTTCTATGTGGTTCCCATAGAAAAAGTTGTTCATATTATGAGTTAGATAAAGGGTTCAATACTGGAAAAGTAAGTAGGATTTTGTATGTGTCTTAGATTGATTTAAATTTTACAGTCCATTTGATAATTTGATGAAATTCTCAAATATTAAATTTGATTTTATGTTTTTTCACTTAGTAAGTACCCGCTGTGATCTCATATAATTGGGAAACGCACACATAATACCAACCAATGTAATTTTTAAATATGCCAAGCATCTGTTTACTATTTGTTAGATCCAGATCATAGAGTCCAATAAATAAGTTGTCTATTAATTTTTGTAGTTTGTATTGTACTTAGAGAATTCGATCCCGGGCCTAATTTCTAATCCCGGGATTTCGGGATTGTACACAGTCAATCCCGGGATCCCGGGATAATCCCGGGATTTAAGATTGCAAACAAAAAATTACGTAAGGTATATAAAAATCTGCTTAGACGAAAAAAGTAAAGTAAAAATTCTACAAAAACCAACTAAAATCTTTTTTTAACCCCCAACAAAAAAGAGGGGTATTATAAGTTTGTAGTGTGTAGCTGTGTATCTGTGGATTTGTGTATGTGTGTGTGTGTGGTGTGTATCTGTCTGTGGCATCGTAGCCATAGATCGTAGCTCCAAAGCGGATGGACCGATTTCAATGCAGTTATTAATTGAAAGCTAGTTTAATCGGGTATCATTTTAGCTATGTTTCATGAAAATCTGTTGAAAAGTTATATTATCTCTTTTTTTTTGTTGGAGTCGGGGATTTTTGACAATTAGGTTCACCAAACACAGAAAGCGGTTTCTCTCTCGTTACTTCTTATCTGTATTCTGTGGTTAGGTTATAGTAAAAAAACAACTTTTACTTAACAAAATTAAATGAACTTTTAACATTATCACTACATGGTATTAAACAAAGTCGCTTACTGCTGTCTGTCCCTATGTATGCTTAGATCTTTAAAACTACGCAACGGATTTTGATGCGGTTTTTTTAATAGATAGAGTGATTCAAGAGGAAGGTTTATAAATATATAATACTTTCATATTTAATGTAAGGATAATAGAGAAACTGCACCCTCACGATGCCGGGGACGGGTCGCTAGTGTAACATAAACATAACAAGTGTTAATTAATATAACATAATATTATAATAATAGTAATCTGACACATTTCTCATATAGGTAGCATCATAACTATGTATAAAAAACAAATTGAACGATTATAGTAACACTTTCGTCAATCCCGAAAATCCCGGGATTATGAAATTTTAATCCCGAAATTTTCGGGACTGGAATAGGGCCGGGATCCCGGGATCCCGGGACTCGGGATCCCGGGATCGAATCCTCTAATTGTACTACATTATTTTTATGAAATGTTACTATGCTGATTGTAATATGGATTTTATCTGAAATAAATGAATTGAATTAAAAATGTGGTGTAAATCTCACCTAAATCAATAATAGCAGCTTTCCTGTCTACTCCACAATCACATATCCAGTTGATGACCCTATCAGCGCTGTCCTCGCCGAACCACACGTCACCCGGGTCTCCATGCTCCACAAAGTTTTCTATTTCTTTTGTGTAAGCTTTCTGCCAGTAATCTTGTGTACCGAGCTCCGAGGAGTCCAGCTCCGCGTCCTCCATTGATCTAAATATTTTAAAAGATGGATCAGCATATTTTTCCTAAAATGTGTTGATATCATAAAGTTATTATTACTCTAGTAATAATAACTTTATGGTTGATATCAACTCTTTTAAACATACATCAGTTACTATGCTAGATGGAGCCCCAATTTATTAGTAAAAACAGTGTCTTAGAGAATAAAATGGAGCACATTTGTCCTTTCTAGTACCTAAGAATAAAGATAGGGTCGAAAAGAATAAAATTGTAAACACAAATCAGATTGCTGTGAGGTTAGTACATAAAAAACAATTAAAATTGTTCTACATGAAGTCAGAATAATAACGCGTTTATAGAAATATTTAGTACATACCTACTTACCCGCGATAAAACTCAGAATAACTAAAAAATAATGCAAAAATAAATTACTTGTCGTCCGTTGTTTGATACTTGTCTAATAGTGTTGTGGTACTTGTATATTCATATATTATCATATAGTAATTAGTTGACTTGTCAAAAAGTTTAGGCGATTTTTAAATTATCTCTGACGCTTAATTAATAATGCGTCTTAATAAAGGTTTGAATCCTATGAATTACAATCAATTCTAATAAAGGTTTGAATCCTATGAATCACAATCAATTCACAGAGTATTTTCATGGCTATTTTATTAGTCTACACATATTTCATTTATTGTTCTGATTACACGTTAATATAGCCAATCCCTCGTTAATAAATTATCCGACTCTATTCACTCTATCCTTCGATCGAAGTTAAATATTTATTCCGAAATCACAAAGGCATACCGTCACGCGTTGTTTTCAAAATACAATAACCTTTTGTACACTTTTCGGAAAACAATATCTATCGCCCGGGGCAATTTTGCTTCCTTGGTTTACATCAAGGCCTGGGGTCTACCGCGTAACTAAAATGGTAATGAACATCGACACTGGTAATAAACTTCAACACGATCATGAGAGACTAAACTTTGCGCTACCTTGTAATACAGATCATGAAGGTAGGAGTCCCATTTTCATGATAGGTAATTTTTTTATAAAGGTATGTCGAAGTTTTTTCTCTCACGATCGTATTGAAGTTTATTACCAGAGTTTTCATCATGTTGTTAAGCGGTAGACGAGCTTGAGTGGATGAGCCTTCTCTTTCTGATTTTTTTACACTATCAGCACAAATAGAGCCTTATAATTAAATGCACATCCTTGGTTGTTAGGTATTTATTTCTTCAGATCAAGTATAGTTTATAAAAAGTACTCCATAATACTAATCGATATTATAGAAATATATTACGAAATATAAATCGACTAAAATACAAACAATAAAGAAACATTGGAAATCACTAATACGTCACTATGACAATTTCGAAGCGCATTCGGTTCACCAGCAAAAATTTCACAAAAATGTATAACCAGTGTGGCCAGTGTAACAATGCTTTTTTTTCGTAAGAATATTTTTTAAACAAA
This sequence comes from Allophyes oxyacanthae, assembly GCA_932294325.1. Taxonomy (NCBI): domain Eukaryota; kingdom Metazoa; phylum Arthropoda; class Insecta; order Lepidoptera; family Noctuidae; genus Allophyes; species Allophyes oxyacanthae. The sequence continues at coordinate 4,895,317 of OW028639.1, read as the reverse complement.
ACAAATTATTCCGAGCACAAATTCATTTATTCCACACTATTTTACGCTACAAACACTAATATAATAATGCTACCAAGAATATTATGGAAGACTATTAGATACAAGCATATTTACAAATAGCTTGAGCACTGAATGCTTTCCATATTAATAAAAAATACTAATATAAACCCTCCGAAACCTGTTTTATTATATAAATAAATTTTGAATGATGTGCAAAGTGGAAAATAAAACCAGGAATGTTATCAATTGCGGTTAATTAAGTTACCTTTTTTAAAAGGTGAAGACAGATTTGTTACAGTCGACGCGATGTAATCACGCAATGAGCCTCATTTGTAGCTTCGATCCCATATTGGAATAATAATAAATATCTTCGCGCGATTCGCCTTTTCTAAAGTAGCGTATGTCTAGCAGTGGACTGGACTGCGTTAGTCTATCAATGATTATATTTGGCCCAAACATAAACCAATAACCAATGCACATGATTTTCAAAATATTTTGAGAATCTCTGGCTAACGGAAGCCGTACAAGAAAAAGGGCGGCAATTAAAAAAAATCGAAAGCTCTTCTCACTGAATATACACTGCATAATGGAGCTGAAACAATTTAATGTTTAAGGAATATTCAAGAATTATTAAATAGTATCAACTTTGTTTGTGAAGTGCAAATCATAGTGTATAATCAGTGAGGAGAGGACAGCTTCAGATTTTAAAAATGGCCGCCGTTTTTCTTGGCCAGACTCTACCATACAAGAAATCGATCTTTACAAATACGTCGAGCAACAGGTTTCATGACAATTCCTAACACAATTTAAATTGAACTATAATTTTGAAAACAGCTGCCATCAAAGCATAGATGCGATGTATTCAGGCTGAAAGAAAAAAAAAGAATGAACATATTTCTATCCATTCAAGTGTAAATCTAAAGCCGGGAACAGATTTGTATGGCATCGTCGCTCGAAAACAGATGGACCTATTTCAAAGCAGTTTTTTTTTAATTGAAAGCTAGTTTAATCGGGTATCATCTTAGCTGTTTCATGAAAATCTGTTCAGCCGTTCAAAAGTTACAGCTGTTTTTCTTTTTGGAGTTTGGGGATTTTGACAGTTAGGTATTGTACATGAAGTATCAATAGAAAATACTTACAGAAACAAACCAATACGAATCCTTCTTGAATATAAGTCTAGAAATAAATCCCATGTCTGAGGCGGGGGCGATCGCGTGTAAGTGAAGATGTCGCACACTACGGAATGGGGGCCAGTGGTAGCCTAGACGCGCGTCTTCTAGCGATAAGTTGTTCTTAGCTAACTGTTCATGGGCCACCATCAGAATTTTGGCGACTGAAAAGAAAAATATGTACAGTGGGCCGGGCACGAATGTTTTGACGTATAGTAACGTAAACGTAAGCAAATTTTGATCTTTGAAACAAGTGTGTTTGTTGCATAAAATTGAACAAGAATGTGATAGATTCATCGTATTCATGAAAATGAAAAAATATTGCATGTATTTCCAGAAAAATATCATAGATTAAACATATATTTTTGGTTCTAAACTTGGTTACGTTTACGTTACGATCCATCAAAACATTCGTGATCGGCCCACTGATGGTTGGTGAGTTTGGAAAGCTATAATTATGAAGGAACTAAAGTTCTTAGCCTGCAACCCAAAAAAGTTAATTAAGACAATTTACAAGTGGGCCCTCAATGGTTTTACAATATTTCTTGATAGAGACTGTAGCTTTTTTAATGTCAATGTGATTTCTACTTATTTTTCTTCTGGACCGCACCCTGGCCATGAATCAAAACATACCAGTGTTGCCATGTTTAGGTAAAACATTATCCACTGATCAAGGTAAACATTACATTTTTAAGCAGTTCACTATATTTTAAGGACCATAGTAAAATTCTAAAAACAGCAGGCTATTTTTTTATCACAAAGAAATGATAATAATGAAAATAAAATTATTACGAAGTGTATTTTATGCCTTAAATGCTGAAACACTACATTAGTTACATAATAAGCAATTTTACTAAAACATTGATTCCAAAACAGCCATACCTAATTTTAGGTAGGCATCTATAAAAAAAAAACTGGGAGTTTTTAATTTCCTAGCCATGCCACCCTACTTTTAATCGGATATTGTTATCACCTAGAATCACATCTAGGCTAATTAGTAATCATAGCTTTATGATAAAATAGCTTACCAAGCTCCTTATCAGCTGCCGTAAGGGATTTAACGTCTTCAATATGCCTTTTAGGTATAATTAGAATGTGTAACTTGCTTGCAGGTTTTATATCAGGAAAAACACAAACGTCGTCATCTTCATACAATATTTGAGTATTTTCAAACTTGTTAACTATATTACAGAATACACAAGGCGATCTTTCGGGCAAAGATGTGTTCATTTTTGAAAAAAACTGCACTGAAATTCAATGTTTTCTTTTCTGATTTGATTAAAGGTGTGTTCGGTTTATGTTGTCAGTTTGACGTTTTACGCTATTTGCACTTGCTGCTTGTAATAATTTTTGGGGCAGCTTTTTTATTAGAACAAAGCATTTATTTGCTTTATTGTTTATTGAGAAGAGTGTTCTAAAGAAATCAAAACAAATACAATACTTTGGTTTGAAATTCATAATGCAGTGATCGCGAAGTTAAATATAAAAGTGGAGCTATCAGTCTCAAACCTAACTGAAACCTTAAGGTTGGTTTGAAAGGTGTATGTGTCTCTTTCTAAGTAGTTAGGCATAGTAAGAGACAGATACATCTTTGATTGGTCAAGGTCAGTTTCAGATTATGCATTGGAGAGTGATAGCTCCACTTTTATATTTAACTCCATGACAGTAATCAATATAATATTGTCTGCTCCGCGCTTTTTTGGAATTTTGTGTTGCTAAATGCTAGGACGATGCTGGTATGTCTACTTTAGTAACTATATATACAGTTCGCAATCCACCAATTTCATACTTGGCGCCCTATATTATTATATATCACTATATTTTATAAGTTCTCACAATTATAGAATAGAATATAAAAAACGAAATGTGTGCTGGGACCATAATTATATCGTCTACCCTGGTCTACCCCCTCCACGCGGCCGTAATGCTTTTTCGTGACAGAAAAATGCTAATGCCCCGGTCTTAGAAGTTTCACTTCTATAAAATAACGATAATTATTTAAATATATAATATAAATTCCTATATTGAGATCCGGTTTTTTAAATTATGACCTTAATGGTGGTTGTTGAGCCTGGAGATTAAATTGTACCCGATAGATGGCATCCGAATCGCACAAATAAAGACCTATGTTAGCCCTAACTAAAGGTACGTAAGTACTGCGTTAGCATCCCTATATAGTTTGTGGTAAGTACGTAGTAATAGTTAACTGGTCAAATGTACATTTGATTATCACTTGCGATAACGGTGAAGGAAAACATTGCGAGGAAACCTGCACATCTGAGAGGGCCTTATACAGTTCTCGATGGTGTGTGTAGTCTGCCCGCACCAGGCCAGCGTGCTGGACTAAGGCCTAACCCTTCTCATACTGAGAAGAGGCCCGTGCCCAGCAGTGGGACAGTAATGGGCTGGATTTATTTATTTTATTATGAATACAGTATTATGAGCTAGATAGAATAATAATATTTAAAAAAAGAATGAAAGAAAAAACATTTATTCAGTAAGAACACATTGACAACACAAGAGAGTGAATATTTAAGATAAAAAATAACACACTACAGAAAGAGACAATTACGAAATAAAATTCGGAAAAATATAGTATGCTGTCAAGCATGCCATGCCGAAAGGGTAGCCAGCTCAGCATTTGCTGGGCGCAGAGAGCCCAACGCTGATTTTCAGTTGGCACCCCTGCAGTGACGCACGGACGAAGGCAAAGAAATATAACTAACAAAAAGAAAATATTTATAAAGCAAACAATTAAATACGACATGTGTTCTAATATAAACAGACTCAAATTACAGGATGAAAATCTTATTAAAAACTAATTACAATTATAGTATAAATTATAATGAATAAATATTAACACAGATATTTAACAATAAATAATAAATACAGCCCATTAGGTACTGTTCCACTGCTGGGCTGGCTGCTTCTTCTCAGAATGAGAAGGGTTAGGCCTTAGCCCACCTACCTATATGGCCTATTGCGGGTTGGTGGACTACACACACCATCAAAAACTTTATAAGGCACGGATACCGTCGAACAACGCAAGTGCACTGAAAAAAAGAAATAACCGAACTGTTTCGGTTATTTCAGGAAATAGCCGAATTTATAGAATAGAATAGAATAATCTTTATTATTTGTGAAAACATAGGTACATAAATAGGTCTTTCAATTAATGGTGTGAAGTTTCCAATATGTTCTGCCATACAAGGCGTACAAATATTTTTCAATTTTAGTTATAAATTAATTAGTATTACAATTAGCAAATTATTACATAATTAATTAAAAATTTACGTTATTAATTTATTTAATTACGTTAATTATTTTGTTTAGTCATTAACAAAGTTTATTTGAAATAGCAAACTGGCTTACTTAATAGGCACCGAACTTAATAACCACCTTTTGTTATGTGTTCGCATATAGTTTGATTGTCATTTAATTTTTGTAACTAGTAGACAAAGTTTTGCGAAAAAAAAATTTCAGTGTGATTATCGAATTCTGGGGAAGCATGCCCCAAGTCTAATATTTCAATTGTGTCAGAATGCTCTGGAATGGTAGATACGCAATACACAGACATATAATACCAGTAGCAGACCAAACATGAATCCATTTGATAGGTAGGATTCTTTATCCGTTTTGTAAGAGTTGACGTTGACAAATATTTTATTAAAAAAACGGGAAACAAAAATTAAATGCTTCCTCTACTTATTCTGTGATAGAAATAAACACACTTTATGAGGTGACCACAAGGAGGGGAAAAGGGGGGGGGGGCGTCATCGCTAAAAATTATCAGCTGTTCCATACAAAACTTCAATACCTAGATACTCGACCCAAACGTTTGGGACAGCTGATTATTTTTATCGCGATTACGATGTTGGTCCCATAGAGAAAGTTGTTCAGTTTGATGGTCTGATCCACACCCTTAAAATATGACCACGCATGTCTGATACACGTTGTATCAAGTACATCATATCGCATTAATAATTTAAAATGAATGTAAATATATACTTATGGATAATAAATAATACGTGAACAGTAGGTAGGTAAATATTTTAATGAATAAATCATTATTTTAATATTTCGAGGTCAATATTAACTTTAAAATTAATATTGTAACTAAGTAGGTAGGTATATCATCTACTAATAGGTAATAGGTACTTATTATAAAGAGGTAAAAGTTTGTTTGTATGTAAGGGGTAATCTATGGAACAATTGAATCGATTCTATAACCTAACCGTCAAAAACCCGCAACTCATGAAACATAGATAAGATGATACCCAATTAAACTAGCTTTCAATTAAAAAAAAACTTCATTGAAATCGGTCCATCCGTTTTGGAGCTACGATGCCACAGACAGATACACAAATACACAGCTACACACTTCAAACTTATAACTTTCCTTTTTTGTTCGGGGGTTAAAAATGGTATAGTATGAACGATTTCGATGTGAAATCAAATGCAATGTGACAAAAAAAATGTTTGTTTTTTTTCCGTTTTCAGAGATAATTCTATTATAGTATATTAATGCGTGAACACACACACATACAATCACATAAACACACACATACATTCACATAAATACATACATACCTACTTTACATTGATGTTTTTAACTGTTTTTGTTTTTCTTTATTTAAATATTTTATTAAGTTATAGCATGCTCTATTTTTTGCTTCTATTGTATTTTAACTGTGTGTTTATTAAATAAAGAATTTATTATTATTATTATGACCTTTATTCAAATTTTTATACATTCTTTTATATTTTTAAATAACTTTACAAGTAAATAAAAAAATAATAAATAAAAGCATTTAAAAATATAAAAATTATTATTATTATTATATTGCACACGGAGGAGTGTGAGATTTGGCATAGTTAAAGTTTATATGGAGAAGGAGAGCAGAAAGATAAAATTACGGTCGAATTTCGACCACTGGGCGACCACTATATTTATTATTTTACAAAATTTTAAGAAGCCATTTTTATTTTCATTAAACATCATTTTTATTTTATTCGGGACAAAGGTTTTTCGGAAGCGCATTTAGGAGATCAATTTTATTCCATAATTCTGACTGAAGTTCCTAAATTAAATGACAATTATAGATATTTGAGGCCTCGTACGTTACGTAAAATCATATGCAGGCACTAAGCTGATTAAAATTAGTATTTGATGTCTATGTCAGCAATCAGCATATTATAGCATGCATATATTTTTGTAGAATATACTTTACTTCACACGGTTGGCGCAGTGGCTAAGCGATTAGCCTTCTACGCTACGTGCTGCGGGTTCGATCCCCGCACGGAACAAGTATTTGTATGATCTACAGATAGTTGTTTCGGGTCTGGGTGGTGTGTGCATGTGACATATATGTTTGTAAACTGTATTCTCGATACAGAGAAATCCTAACGAGGGGCAAAGTTTCGAAAAAAAAAATCAAAACAAAAAAACTTTAAGAATTAGGTACGTATTAATATACCTATTTTTAATTGTAGTAGAGTAGTGTCTCGCTGGCATGCCAGCACGAATGGGTCGGCACGACTGGGGAAGTACTACCCTCCCACAGAATATCGACGTTAAGTAGCAGTATGCATACTGTTGCGTTTCGTTCGGTGAGTGTGGAGCGCCGGAGCCCCAATTCCTCCCTTAGTCCCCTTCCTTCTCCTTTCCCTCCCTTTTTCCTAACACCATCTTAAAAGGTCGGCAACGCATCGGTGACTCTGGTGTTGCGGATGTTCATGGGCGGCGGTGATCACTTACCATCAGGTGAACTGCAAGGATGCTTGCCCCCTTTTATATAAAAAAAATCTTAATTCCTGAATGATTAAACTTTGTATAGTACGCGCAAATCTTTATGAGCCCTGAATTGAGCTCTGAACTCTCTCTCTCTCCCTCTAGCACCTATAATAAGCGTACTGCGCAGCCACTCGCGTTCAAAGTCCGAGAGCTCATAAAGTTTTGCGATAACAACCTGTAACACAAATATTTACGTAATTTAACTAAATTGCTTTTGTTTAGTAGGTGAACTGGCTTTTTACTAGAAATTCAAATACTTGTACGTGACCAGAAATGGTAGATAAAACTTTTAATTATTTTAACTCTGATTGTACTATATTTTGACAAATAAACAAATCTTTCTTTCCTTCTTAGTACCGCCACAGAACTATACAGAATATTTTTTTATGTAGTGCGCAAAAGCAGATTGATTCAAATTTCAGTGTCCGTTCCCAAATGCAACCGAAGTAGAAAAAGTTACTCCAAAACAAAATAAAAAAATGATTTTGTGCAAGCACAAAAACAAGTCAAACCAAGCCAAGGCTTGCGCTAGTAAATTATGCGTGTCCCCCATACTAAGTCGAATTTCCGTTTTGTTTTAAAGTGTATCCCAATACTGCGGTTGCATTTAGGAACAGAGACTGAATCACTCTACAAATTATGCGCACTACATAAAAAAATATTCTGTATACTGATACTGTTAGCCTGTATAATCCCACTGCTGGGCAAAGGAGTCCCCCTTGATTTCCATGCTGTTCGATCATGTGTCAATGATGACCCTTGTTGAGCGTGTCTAGTTCGTCCCGCCATCTCTTTCGCGAGTAGTACGAGTGTGACGTGGTACACCACACTAGAAGCCAGCACCTGGGGGGCCACCTAATCTCACCAGATGAGATTAAATCCTTCCACCCCAAGAATATAGTCAATTTCATTATTGACTTACGGCTAGAGGGAGTGCTGTAATAATATAAGAGGTGTCACGATAGATCTTCGCAGGTCGCAGTGACAAAAGGGTTTAGTACCCTACCTCTTCAAATAAATAATAATAATCTCTTTCGCGGTATGCCGCGTCGCCAATATGGAATTATAAATAACTGCAATAAATCCAGCCCATTACTGTCCCACTGCTGGACACGGGCCTCTTCTCAGAATGAGAAGGGTTAGGCCTTAGTCCAGCACGCTGGCCTGGTGCGGGCGGACTACACACCATCGAGAACTTTCTGAGGCCCTCTCAGGTGTGCAGGTTTCCTCGTGATATTTATCCTTTAACGTTTACGCAAGTGATAATAAAATCGCGGGCGATTGGAAATATACGTACACAAAACTATAAAAGGTAATTGAAAGCTTCTGTCAAAAAGAAAATAATGGTCTTTTTATATTATAACAAGAAATTCAAGGTTTATTGATACAAAAAGAGGCCAACAAATCCTATCAAAATCAATAATACCTAAGTTCTAGGACACACGATCGATTTTTGTGTAACTAAGTCTTATAATTGCGGAGATATTTGGCTGATATTTACTCAGCTTGGTAGAAAACAAACAGATTTAAATACTTTTGTAAAGCCATATATAAAACACGACCCGCGCGTTAAAATTTAAATCATTGAAGATGAAGTGTTTGACGGGGCTTATTCTGTTAGCGGTAAGTGAAATTAATTTAAAAAAACAAGTATTCTTTTTGTGCATTATTCAACTTTTGTCCAGTTGTCCATAATGGACAAAGACACAAATTGGTACATTCGTGGGCAGATTCTTAATTGACGCATAACAATATCGTAAAGTACCATTAATTGTTGTCCGCGGTATTTTTCACATTCTAAAGTTGCTATCTGTAGGTAGCAATGGCGAAGGGTGACTGTTTTAAAAGTGAAAACCATCCCAAAAATGCCCTCTAAAAACTGCTGCAATTAATGCTGCACGACAAAAATCCATACCGTGTCTTGTAATCTATATATAGTCATGTCTGGAAGAGCTCGACCTAATTGAATAACAAGCCTTTTTTGTCAGTTGGATGTCGAGTAAATAATAATTATAATATTACGTTGGTCTATGCACTAACCAATTCCTAAAGGGAAGCCGATGGGAATCGGGTTGTATGGACTCTTCGCCACTGGTAGGTAGCCCATATAAATATTTTTTCTGTGCTTCTACTAATTTATGCACCAGGATAAAATCTCCATTCGAATTTCATTCTAATTGTCGATTGATATTTGACGAATTAAAATAGAATAATAAACATGTAATTTAATAAACAGGAGCTGTGAACATGACTAGACCATGGTCATAGCTCCGTTTTTTTATTTTATTTTTTTAAAACGTTGTCCCTCACTAGAATTTCTCCTGTATCAAGGGTACAGTTTACAAACATACAAGTCACATGCACACACACCCAGACGCGAAACAACTATCTGTAGATCATACAAATATTTGTTCCGTGCGAGGATCGAACCCGCGGCACGTAGCGCAGAAAGCTAATCTATTAGCCACTGCGCCAACCGTGTCGTCAAATCCGACAATAATAGTGAGATTCGAATCGAGATGCGATATGTTCTTACAGAATAGCTATACAGACTGCATACTACGACCTCTAATAGCAGGGCAGAAGTTGAACTGCCCAAAAATCCAGAATAAGCTGACCTTTCATTGTACGAAAAGCCCATACAGTGCGAGGTCAGCTCATACTGGAAATGTCGGGGCAGTTTAATTTCAGCCCTGCTTATAAGAGTTCGTAGTAAGCCATCTTGTCATGGTAGGTACATCTGTGTACCAAAAGGCATTGCTAGGAATTGGTGCAAATACTGCCCAGCGGGTCTACCGCGTAACTAAAATTGTAATGAACATCGACATCGGTACTAAACTTCAATACGATCGTGGGAGCCTAAACTTTGAGCTAACTTGTATTTTTTTTACCGATCATGAAGATAGGAGTCCCAACTATAGGTATTTTTTTTACAAGTTAGCTCAAAGTTTAGGCTCTCACGATCGTATTGAAGTTTAATACTGATGTCGATGTTCATTACAATTTTAGTTACGCGGTAGACCCGCAGAATCCACTGAAACCGCGTTATATAAATTCGGAGGTATCATTTTTTACTACACCGAGAAAAAAATCTCGTTGTAATAACTAAAATATTCGTGCTATACAGGACATTTCTTTATGTAGTGCGCATAATGTGTAGAGTGATTCAGTCTCTGTTCCTAAATGTAACCGCAGTATTGGGATACACTTGACAACAAAAGGATAATTCGACTTAGTATGGGGACACGCATAATTTATTAGCACAAGCCATACAAAATCTGAAGCCCAATTCTCGTAATTAATTTATAATATGACTGAAAGTTGACCGAACTGAGATTATATTATGAATTGACAAAAAGTCATGTATTCTACTCCTCTTAAAGTTCAGTCCGATTTCAGTATGATTTGGATTCAATCTTCTTACAAACTCATTTCAATCCCATTTTTGACGTTTGTGTATAGACGAGAGTGTCAATTTTATTATCTGTGTCAGTTCAAAATGTTAGCAGAATACCGATTTTCCTTTTAATCAACTTTCGATCTGATTACAATATAATGTCACGTTTGACGTTGTTTGTTAGGGTAGGAGAATACCATTTGTGACATTTATGACATTGGTAGTAGATCGGATTAGATTTTTTAACTGTGCAACGTATTGGTATTTACTGTAATGTTGTCTATGTAAAGTTGAATAAATAAAATAAAATAAAAAAATAAAATCGGAATGAGATCCGAACTATATTTTGAACATAATTAATTACGAGAATTGGGCCTCTGATTTCTATTTTGTTTTGGAATGAATTTTAATAGGTACTGCCAAGAACATTGTACATTTTATGTACAATGTTCTTGGGTACTGCGCTTGCATTTGGGAACGGACACTGAATCATTGCAAATTTTGCGCACTACATAAAAATTTATAATAGATATTTTCAAATACCGATCTGCTATTGAAAATTCCTTTACAATAACTCCCAATACTTAACACTGTCCGACCTTGGAATCGAACACAACACCTCACGGTCAGCAGCTGCGCTTGCGCACATTAAACCAGTGTGTATTGTTTATTGTTTCATAATGAGGTTAACTATTTCAGGCGCTGGGGGCCATTAACGGTTTACCAAGTAAGTTTATTTTTTTCTATTTATAATGTTTATTTATTTATTTATTTAATCTCCTTATCACTATCTTTACAGGTGCTATATACCTAACACGATAGCGTGGCTATCAGCAACATATTATTATACAACATATTATTTCTTAATTAAATTTAGTTATTAATTTGACAATATTTAAAAAGTTACATTATAAAAAATAAAAAATAAGTGCTTACTTAATTATTATCACTCAACTACTATATAATAACAAATACAAACTATATAAATATACAAACTTAACAACTACAAACAAAAACAACACTATAATATAATATAATAATATATAATTCACTCTGGGTTCCCTACATCGATCACTAATAAAGAACAAAATACACAATTTCATCCAAAAATTCTCTTAAAACGTGTTTACGTAATTCTAGTTGAAATATACAGGATATATTTTGTGTAGTGCGCATAAAAAATGTGCAATAATATAAAATAAAAAAAACTAGACAATCGGTTAACCAGAAATTTTAAAAAACATGTGTTCATTTATTTATTTATGTACACACAAGGAAACATGGTAATAAAAATGTTACAGACATATCAGCACAATGGAACTACTTATTTCTAATGAAATTTCTTCCAGTAGTCCCGCGACTGGAAATTTGGATGATAGACACGTAGACACAGTGTGTAAAAATTACAAAAATAGCTTCTTTAGACCACTTAAACATGTATATGATAAACAAGTCAAGATTTTTTTTTTTTTTTTTTACTAAAATAAAACTTCTCAACAGCCCTTTCAACTGGAAATGTTCCCGGAGTAACAAAAGAAAAGTCTCAAAAAGTCGAAGCTGATGGTGGAGTGGGCCTCGAGGATGGCCAGGTTGTTGTGAAGCAGAAGGATAAAAAAACAGCGCACTCGCAGTACAGCACTCAGGAGAATAGCGAAGATCATGATGCTGCCTATGGTGAGCCTTCTACTTAACAATCTATCAGTAACAACTTACAAATAACCTAACCGTCAAAACCCCCGACTGTAACTAGAATAAAAAATATTATAGTTTAAAAAAACTATAGAACACGCTTTAGTCATCCAAACTAAACGTGTATGCAAAATTTCAGCTCAATCGGAAACCGGGAAGTGAGTCAAATTTAACTTAACGTTAAACCTGAGTTTATACCAGGGGGTCTACCGCGTAACAAAATGGTAATGAACATCAGACTCTAGTAATAAACTTCAATATGATCCTCAGAGCCTAAACTACGAGCTAGGTGTTACACTAAGATCTAAAAAAAATTTAAACTGTGTTTTAGAAGCGGCGTCGAACTACTACTAGGATTAGGATTGTTGTAGAATTTATAAAAAAAAAATACATAAACGATTTTCTGCGTTTCCTGTCACCTAGCTACGTTTCGTTTTCTTGAATACAATAAAGATGACGAAAATACCCAGTGATTATAAATAATACTCTTTTTGGTACCGTAACACATATTGTAAGTTTAAATCGCCATACATAAAATAATGGCCGATTTAAACCAACGTCTTAGTTTAATTAGTTACTTTAGGTTTTGTTAGACCTGGGGGCCTTACTATGAGCTGATATAGCAGGGCTGAAATTGAATTGCCCAGAAATTTTTAGTATAAGCTGACCTTTCATTGTACGAAAAGCCTATACAGTGCGAGGTCAGTTCATACTGGAAATGTCTGGGCAGTTCAAATTCAGCCCTGCTATAAAAGTTCGTGGTAAGCCGCCTGATCTAAACTCAGGTTTAACACCATCTTTTGTAATGAGACCGTATGGGTCTCCAAATCAGCATAGCTCATCTATAAGTCTTTACGTCAATTTAAGAATAAATTAAAATCCTGGTTACTGGAAAGATGCTTTTACACAATAAACGAATTTATGAATTTAAAAATCTAGAATGTATAATTATTATTATTTGATCGCTATTACAATGAAATTGACATTAATCTGTATACAATTGACATTTACTACATAATTTTGGCTTAATTTATAAAAATGCGTTTTATACTTGACATGGTTATGTAAAAGGTTATTATGATGCTGTACTGTAATAATATTAAAATCAAGATTTGTATGCATGTAATTTAATATTTGCCTGCCTTTTCTAAGGTGGAACATGATTCTATCGACTATTCTATTCTAAGTACATGCTCTAGTCATATTTACAGCTCCTGTTATTAAATTACCTACACGTTTATTATCGTTTGTCAATTCTTCAAATGTCAACCAACAATGGAAGTGAGATTCCACTCGAGATGCGAGATTTTCTTATTGAATAGCTGTAGGCTAATTCACGTAACTAAAGATGTGCAGTTGCCGCGCAGTTGCAATAAAATATTGATCAAAACAACGCATTTGGTAATCTTCTTCTTCTTTTTTCGTTACGGCAATTGAGCCGATTTCGACTATTCTGCCATTTGGTATTCTCTGGGCTTCAGTGAGATACGCTCGCGTCAAGTTCGAGCATCACTGCAATACGATCGGCGCGTCTTAAAATTACGTGAATTAGCCCTCTGATCTTCACAAATCACATTTATAATATTAGTGCGGTTTTACAGAACCAAATCAAAATGGTGGCAAATATAGGACACATGATGAAGAGACGCGTCACTCAAAGGACACAGAAACAAATGAAACTGAGGAAAACGAACGCAAAGTAAGCTTGGGTTCGCAAGGATTACAGACAAAGAAGACTGAGAAGAAGTCTGGCGACCAGACCACTATTGAAGACGATTACCACCGCAGCCAGGATAGGACAGGAGGTAAGCGAAAAGTTTTATTTTTATTTTTAAAACGTTTCCCCTCACTAGTATTTCTCCTGTATCGAGGGTACAGTTTACAAACATACATGTCACATGCACACACACCCAGACCGGAACAACTAACTGTAGATCATACAAATATTTGTTCCGTGCGGGGATCGAACCCGCGGCACGTTAGCCACTGCGCCAACTGTGTCGTCTCTAAAGATTACCTAAGAGACCATCCATAAAGGGGGTGGGGAGGGGGTCGCAGAAGTGTGACATTATGTGACAAGGGGTGGGAGGGGTCCTAAGTTTTGTGACGTCACATTTCGAAACCTAATACAATAAGCTGTGACAATAAGTGTTAAAATGCCAAATTTGACAGATACTTAATAATGAAAAACTTAAAAAAAATCCAACTCTATATGTATGGCAATTGATTTATATTAAAAAATCATTTAAATGGAAATAAAACTAATTTCGGAACTGCTGTTTTAATTTAATAATTTCTAGATGTAAAATTGTAAAACATGGGACGTCACACTAGGGAGGAAAGAGATAGAGAGAGAGGAGAGAAAGAGAAAGGATATATATAGAGTGATTCAAGAGGAAGGTTTATATGTATAATACTTTCGTATACTCCGTCTGAAATAAGATTCGACACGTTTAACAAACCCTTTTACAGTGTATTCAACCGATTTTGACTTCTATTCCGTACGCATAAGGATGGCATTAAAAGCAAAAACGTATTTACGATAACAAATGTTTGCTGCAGCTGTAATTTGTCATGTCACCAACGTAATAGAAGTCAAAATCGGTTGAATAAAGTGTAAATGGAGTTATTTAAATTTCTAATGTTATTTCGAACGAAGTATAATTAATGTAAGGATTTTTTTTTTTTTTTTTTTTTTTTAGCGTGGTAAAATCATCAAATGAGTCCTCCCACCCCGGGCAGGGCGGGAGGGACTGTCAGACTTGTACTGACTAAATTCCACGGTGTTCCTTCAATAGCCCTTTACGTTCCGGGGTCACGGTAATGAGATAAGTCCCGCGACCAGATAAGTCCCGCGACCATTAATGTAAGGATAGTAGAGAAATTGCACCCAGGCTTAGCCGGGGACGGGTCGCTAGTAGTATATAATGTATTATGTAGATAAGTCTTCATCATTCTCCTGCCCTTATCCCCTTTTTATTTGTTGTCGGCGCCATATATTATTTTTCGTCCATTCATCTCTATCAGCCGTCATTTCCAGATTTACTTCCTTCTCATTCATGTCATGTTTCATACAGTCCATCCATCTTTTCTTTGGTCTGCTTCTTCTCTGATAGCCATCAACATTCATACTTACAACTCTTCTTATAACATGATTCTCATGTCTCCGCATTACGTGTCCATACAACGACACCCGATTACCTACTTTGCAGCTTTTCTGTAACTGGTGCCACTTTCATACTACCTCTAATATACAGGATGCCACGTATTTAGTATCACGTACCATACACCAAAACTCAATCAAATCCAATCTATACTTTAGCCACAGGAAAGACATAAAAAATTCATAATTTTACACTTATTAAGATCTTTAGGCAAAGTTTGTAAAGTCTCCATCCTATTCTAACCAAAATTATTTTTATTTACACGTGTAGAACAGATAAATGTGACATCAATTTCTACTTCGATGTTCCTTCACCTAGTCGAATGATAGCAGAGTGAAATATTATACAAAAAATACTGCAGATTTTTTAGTACAACTTCAGAACATGATACCAAATACGTGATAACATTGCGGAATATGTATTACAAGTAGCTATATGAACAAGTTAACCTATAACATTGTTTTTCTAATATCTGTTTAGAATTGTCAAGATCTATTATTTATTTGAAAAGAGTTTCCATGGAGTTTCTTGCCGGTTCTTCTTCTATTCTTCGGTTCTTCTTCTACTATTTGGAACCGTGCACTTAGAGTCTCGACATTTCATAAGTGCCTGTATCTGGTTTACATGAAATAAAGATCTATTCTATTCTATTCTATTCTAGAACATGGGCGAACTGAAAATGGTCAATACAGTAAAAACAGTCAAGCAGATAATGAAACTGGAAAGCACAAGGAGTCCAAGACAGCTTATAAAGAAGAAAAAGCCAAGAATTTCGGCATCGGTCCAGGAGGATTGACTAAGAGCGAATCTGGATCGAGGTCTGATACAAATAAGCAGTCGACTAAAGAGTTTCAGCGGTCCAAAACTTCTGAAGATGGTAAGTCTTTGTTATCACTTGCATTTTATGTCCTATTACATTTTGACTTAAATGGCAAACTTTGGCGTTCTTATTCTGAGCAACTGAAAGATTTCGACATGTTTGGCTTATTGAGTGGTGGAGAATAGTTATTAATATAGTTTATAGCGGCCTCGTTTTTCGCAATTTTTTCATATCTATTTATATAAAACCAAAATTCCGAAGCAAGTTGTCATAAAATGAGCTACGGCACTTTTTCGAGCTCGTGTATTGAACTACTGTAATAAGCAAATGAAATGAAAAATATACAATAAAATCTCTTAAGTAGTTGTTTAGTTCATAGCGGCCTCAGAATTTTAAAATATGTATGGAATATCTATTAAAAAAAAACCATTAAAAACAAAAAACGCTCAGAATTAACTGTAAATTTCTGTAACGTTAGTTCATAAGAAATTGTCTTTTTCAAAATAAACAAATTATAAAACCTAAAATGAACGTAATGACAACATGACAACTGCCAAATTGCTACATAATGCGATGCGTCGCCGTGCTTTCATATAACTAATCTGTCAAAACGCAATTTTGTGATAGGCCTCGAGGAATTACGAACGCCGAATATTTGAAGATTAGGGACCATCCATAAAGTACGTCACACGTTAAAAGGGGGGGCGGGGTCGATGAAGTGTGACATTATGTGACAAGGGGTGGGAGGGGTCCTAATTTTCGTGACGTCACATTTCCTTTCGGCATGGCATGCTTGACAGCATATACCTATTTAAAAATATTTTATTTCGTTTTATTTCTTATTTGTCAACTTTTGATGTGTGTTATTTTTATTTTTTATCTTCTCTCTTATGTTGTCAATATGTCTGTGCCGAATAAATGTTCTTTTCTTTCTTTCTTTTTCTTTCTTTCTTTACGGATTCTACAACAACTATTTAAATTTTCAGAATACGTTCAAGATGGCGATAAAATCTCTCAAAAACAGTCTGACGCGCGGGAGGAGAATAGCAACGAAGACGAAGAGTCAACGGAAAATCGATCCAAATATGGATATTCAGAAGAGACTACGGATGATGACCAAAACCCCAACCAAGGTACAATTCCAGGAAATGGGTAGTCTTTACGTCTATAGCAAAAGAGCTTAAAACCGACTCTCACATGATTTGAATTTATATTTTAATCTATACATTTTTTCATATTTCATCGTTTTGCATAATACGTATAATTTTTCACGTAAACTGCTTTATTCTTTCATATTCTTCTACAATACCTTCCTTTTTTTTTTTTTTTAACATTTCCCCTCACTTTGGTTTTTCCTGTATCGAGGGTACAGTTTACAAACATAATGTCACATGCACACACACCCAGACCCGCAACAACTATCTGTAGATCATACAAATATTTGTTCCGTGCGGGGATCGAACCCGCGGCTCGTAGCGTAGAAAGCTAATCGCTTAGCCACTGCGCCGACCGTGTCGTCAAGTATGTTCCTATTAGTCAAAGAGGTCTTCTTACAAGAGTTTCCACTGAGTTTATTATGAGTTTTAAATATACATATTTTACACATAAATAATTTTCTCACATTTTAATTCGATTCAATTCGATATATGGCAGAAAGTTTCCGAGTCAATGTTAGGGAATATTTTCGTATTCCTCTATGAAAGCAATTTTCAGCTCTCGATGCGTATTATTTGATTACTAGTATCTATTAAATAGGTCTATAAAATACTTGTTATTTCAATAAGATATCATTCTTAGTTTCCGAGATAGGTTTGGTTTATTATGTTGTTGACCCGGATTATTAGTTCGCGAGTTTATTTGAGACGGTGCAAAAGATTTTAATTAAAAAAAAAAAAAAAAATGGTTTTCCTTTTTTTATTTTTTTTTCTTTCTAATTTTCAATATTTTCTCGATTTAAGTATATCAGAATCTAGAAATTACACAAATTTTAATTCATATTCAAACTGGTTCATAGAAATAAATGCTTTTTCAGCATGATACGCAAGAACACAATTCATAATTTTTTCCCCTTCTTATTTCATAGCAACGTTTCTGCCAAGCATACAGTAGGTACCTATCATTTTTATGTAGTGCGCAAAATTTGCAGAGTGATTCAGTGTCTGTTTCCAAATGCAACCGCAGTACTAAAATTCACTCCAAAACAAAATAAAAATTTGGTTTTGTATGGCTTGCGCTAGTAAATTATGCGTGTGACCCATGCTAAGTCGAATTTTCGCATTGTTTTAAAGTGTATCCCGATACTGCGGTTGCATTTAGAAACAGAGACGGAATCACTCTACAAATTATGCGCACTACCTATATAAAAATTATCCTGTATATTATTGTAATGACATTTTTATAAAGCTTATTGTAAGTATTGTATCATAGTTAATCATGAGTCAATGACAGAAAATTATGCTGGAGAGTTTGTTGGACCGTTTCTTCTCCCCAAGCAAAAACACTTAGGAAGCGGTCAAAGGCGGAACAAGTTCGGTCTTAAAAAAAAAGTAAAAAATCTAATAATATATTTAAAAAAAAGGTTGACAAATATCATGTGAGGATCGAGTTAACAGTTTTCAAGCAACTTTCAATGGTGTAATTTTATAAAGTAAAAAATTCCTATGCTCAAGGACTTTGAAAAAAATAAAAACTCGGGATCCCTCCCATAGCGTCATACACACAAAAACAAAACTATGTTTTCAGGTACCTAATAAAATATAAATATTTTGTCAACTTAACTATTTGTTTTCTTTTTATCATTTATATTACATAATACCCTATTTTTTGTTTACCCAAATCAATTTTTATTGCTTTGCTCGACATCTGTATGTCATAACCAGGATCCAGCAGAATATCAGCGTCAGATGTCATAGCCTGGCAAATGCTGAGCTGGACACCCATTTGCTGCAGCTCGGGACACACAACGAATAGTTAAAATGTAGTCCACAGTGCTCTAATATAATAAAATCAGAGTTTTTTGCTATTAGGACCAATGGCATTTTACATTGACATTAGACATTTTGTAAAATGTCATTGGTTAGGACTGTCAGTTTCAAAATGTCAATTTTATTCTTCAAAATGCGAAGCTTCTATGAAATTGTTTTTAATTTAATTTAATTCCCGTTACATCTGAAACTAATTTATTATCTAACTATCGATATTAATCTCCATAAACATAGCATTTTTAAGACCAACTAGTGTAAGTACAATCTAAGTACCAACTTACAGTTTTAATAGCAAAAAAAATAGGCTTTTAACAAACATTTTGAGTATCAAAATACATTGTTAGTTATTTAATTTCACATGTCTTCTATGGGAAAATGGACAAAATTTAACACTGCAAGATGAACTTAACCCTGCGGTCCGAATAACGATTTCGTGCTCACGGTGCTTACGACTTATATCGTTGGTCCGAAACGAAAGTGCGCTAAAAGTGCGCTCACGGCGCTGTTAGCGCGATATTGAATCGGACCTAAGATCAGACCGCTTTCTTGTATACAACACAACACACACACATAGAATCACACACACACCACAGAAGCCATTCACCCGAATTCGCTCGTTTAATCTCTTGTGGCGTCAAATAAAGCGCAAACTGTCTCCCATCCATCATCTGTGTCCTTCATCTATTACTGGGACTGCAATTTTCTCGATTTTTCTCCATTTATATCACAATTCCACAAAATGTCAAATGGTGCAAATGTCAATTTGACGTTTGGCTCACAGTGATTTCACGCAGGAGCAAAGGCTCTGTAAGTCCAATATGGCGCAGGTAATGACGTCATTCATGACGTCACGCCTTCTGTCGTTAGCGCGCTCACGCCAATTCGGACCGGGACTTTGAGCCATATTATCGCTTTTGGCGTGAATCGGACCGCACCGTAAGAGGGCCCTTCCCGTTCCGCCTATCGTCAACGCGAGCATGATCGAAAAGCTTGTTGTTTCATCCAACGCAATGTTTGAAACGGCCGTCTCATGCCTACCCCATAACCCCACACGACTCTCCTCCCGCGTTCTTCATACCACCCGTTGGCTAAAAGCAAGTGAGAAGGCGATCATTTAACAAAAATTGGCGCGTGAAGATTACACAAAACAGGTTCCAAGAAATAGGTGTTTTTGAACAAGCCTTACAAGTTTTTGGAAAAAATGTTTGTCATTTAGAATCTCCATTACCTACATGTGCAAGGTTTCTATGAAAATGTTTTCTTAAAATTTTCAATTATTGAGTAGGTGCATTATGAACGGCCAAAGTTTAGAGTGCAGAAAAGCTGATTTTGAGATGTCTTTACTGAATTTGTTTCTCAAAAAATCAGGGACGGATACCGATATTTTAGAAATATCGATATTCGGCTGTAAAATACCGATATTTTACAAATATATCGGTATATTCAAGTATCGGTAAAATATCGATACAAAATATCGCTTTTTTAAGTACCGGTATTAAGTTATCGATATTTATATTGATACTCAATACCGATTTTAATATCGGTATTGATACAAATATAGACAAATTAAAGTATCGATATTTATGTACTGAAATTAAATATCGGTACCGATATCGATAAAAAAATACCAGTATATCGGTATTATATCGATATTTTTATATCGGTATAAATAAATATCGGTAATCTGGTCCCTGAAAAAATTATAATTTGTATTACATAGAAACCTAGATATAGAGTTAGACCACAAGATACCTGTGTATTCAAATATCTAGAGGAAAAATAGTTAAAAGGATTATTGTAATCATAATGATGATTACAATAATCCTTATATATATATTTTTTTTTTTTTTTTTTTTTTCCCATAATAAAAATTACACATTAGACAATTTTTATTATGGGACAAAAATTTAAATCGCGCATATAAAATCTGCTTTTCGATACATTTAGTCGAGTAGTAAAAAAAAAAAAAAATTAAAAATTAATTAATAAATTAATTATTATTAAAATTGTTTTTGTGCTGTGTCAAATAAATACATTTTTCTTTCTTTTCTTTCTTTCTTTCTTAGTAAGTAAATTTTTCATAATGCAAATCATTATGAAAAATTACCAAGATAAAGTTTAAATTTGTTTTTTGGTGTTTCTACCATCATTGTCTTTGCATCATCATCATTGGTAGAGAGTGCCGCCATTGTACATTGTACATGAAGCATTTTAAATAAATAAATAATTAACCCCTATTTAAATGTCCTGTGTAAACTCTATTTATAATTAAGTAGGTAGTAAGTTATTATTCATCGTTTTTACTTTTTATGTTTGGTAGGTATGTGATTTTTTTATATTTGTGGTTTTGTGCTGTCTTAAAAATGTTTCCTTTCCTTCTTTCTATGAAGACAAGAAAGAACGATAACTTTATTTCGTACGGGATAACCACGGCACAACTTTTAACAACCAATAAATAAATTTAATAAAAAAAAAAAAAAAAAAAAAAAACAACAAACAACAACAACAACAATTTAATTTAATTTTTTTTTTGACTTTTTAT
Organism: Allophyes oxyacanthae; assembly: GCA_932294325.1. Taxonomy (NCBI): domain Eukaryota; kingdom Metazoa; phylum Arthropoda; class Insecta; order Lepidoptera; family Noctuidae; genus Allophyes; species Allophyes oxyacanthae. The sequence goes on along the minus strand of OW028639.1, from coordinate 4,873,758 downwards.
AATTTATTAATTTAATAATTTTAATTTAATTTTTTTTTTAATTTTTAAGTGTTTGAGTTTTGAGTTTGATTTATGTATACCAATTTACTTTACTTTTAATAATAGATCAATACAACAACTTTTTAATCCATGATTTTTTTTCAGGCGGTTCTCCATCCGACGGTGGTCAGCAAGGTGGCTCGTACAACACAAAAAGAAATTTGGGTGCGCATGGGTCTCCAACTGTATACAAAACAAAAAGCTTCGGGGTTCCTGTAGCTATAATTAACTTGCCAAACGGCGAATCTGCTGAAATTATACCGATTGACAAGACTGATGCAAATTACAGAAGCGGATTTGGAATTCAATATGTAGATGATGCTGTAGAACCAATAACTGAAGCCCGAAATGAAGCTCTTGATATAGTTGAATATTTAAAACAGTTATTAGATCAAGGGATAGATATATCGAAATATTTCCCTAGGTCTGGATATCAGGGCGGGGATACACGTAATTTAAATAATGGCGGTGAGATTTATGTCGTTAATAATGGTGATGAGTATGTTAATAATGACGGAGAATCAGGTACCAGTTCTGGAGGTTATATAAATGGAGTTTTTACTCAAGGAGCTAACACAGACGAATATCAACCTGGACCTGAAAGTCAAGGTACTAATACAGGCAACAACTATCTACTTAACGTTCCTCAGTATCCAGGCAACGTTGAAGATCAAGAAAGCAATCCTGGAAAATATTTAGTAAACAGAATTTCTACCCATGTAGCTGATACCATTCGCTATCAACCTGGAACTATAAATCACGGAACTATTCCAGCAACTTATCTAACAGAAGTTCTGGATCAAGCAAATAATGTTCCAAAGTATAGGACTGGACCTAAATATGGAGTTGATCCTACTGGTTATGAAGTTCCAGGCAGACCTAGATGGTCTAACTATGAAACTACAAATGATGAGCCTAGATTTTTCGACAGAGATACTGGTAATTGGGTATCTAGACAAGGCGCTGCTCCGGGTTACATCATGTCACCTAGGTTTTACCACGACGGACGTGCCAATCAAGGAACCAATCCAGTTTACCCCACAAACCAGTATCTAAGTAACCCAAATTACAATACTGGTCCAAGTAGCGATGGAACTGAACCTAATGATGTACCTGGACGTTATAGAACTGGATCTGAATATTTTGGAAACGAAAATGGTGACGAATATAATCGGAATGGGGCTTACGGAACAGGACCGGGCAGCATTATGTACGGCACGGATGGGACAAGACCAACAACCATTTTTGGTAGGTCAGAAGCAGACAATAGTGCAATTACAATACCTACAGATGATGACAGCAATGGTGGTATTAAAGATACAACTTCAACTATTGGTACAGCATATAGAGTTAAAAGTGATGAAAAAACGGATTCTGGAAATAATGATGAATCAGATGGATTGGATGGAAACAATTATGAATCGGGTGGAAATAATGATGGATCGGGTGGAAATAAACATAGATTGCGTGAAAATAATCATGGACGGGGTGGAATTTATAATAAATTAGGTAAAAATAATCAAAGATCAGGTGAAACTATTTATAGATCGGGTGGAAATGATGATGGACCGGGTGGAAATGATAATGGACCGGGTGGAAATGATAATGGATCATATACAAATACTGATGGACCGGGTGGAAATAAACATAGATTGCGCGAAAATAATCATGGACGGGGTGGAATTAATAATAAATTAGGTAAAAATAATCAAAGATCAGGTGAAACTATTTATAGATCGGGTGGAAATGATGATGGACCGGGTGGAAATGATAATGGGTCATATACAAATACTGATGGACCGGGTGGAAATGATGATACATCAGATAAGAATAATGATGGATCGGGTGGAAATAAACATAGATTGCGTGAAAATAATCATGGACGGGGTGGAATTAATAATAAATTAGGTAAAAATAATCAAAGATCAGGTGAAACTATTTATAGATCGGGTGGAAATGATGATGGACCGGGTGGAAATGATAATGGGTCATATACAAATACTGATGGACCGCGTGGAAATGATGATACATCAGATAAGAATAATGATGGATCGGGTGGAAATAAACATAGATTGCGTGAAAATAATCATGGACGGGGTGGAATTAATAATAAATTAGGTAAAAATAATCAAAGATCAGGTGAAACTATTTATAGATCGGGTGGAAATGATGATGGACCGGGTGGAAATGATAATGGGTCATATACAAATACTGATGGACCGGGTGGAAATGATGATACATCAGATAAGAATAATGATGGATCGGGTGGAAATAAACATAGATTGCGTGAAAATAATCATGGACGGGGTGGAATTAATAATAAATTAGGTAAAAATAATCAAAGATCAGGTGAAACTATTTATAGATCGGGTGGAAATGATGATGGACCGGGTGGAAATGATAATGGGTCATATACAAATACTGATGGACCGCGTGGAAATGATGATACATCAGATAAGAATAATGATGGATCGGGTGGAAATAAACATAGATTGCGTGAAAATAATCATGGACGGGGTGGAATTAATAAAAAATTAGGTAAAAATAATCAAAGATCAGGTGAAACTATTTATAGATCGGGTGGAAATGATGATGGACCGGGTGGAAATGATAATGGACCGGGTGGAAATGATAATGGATCATATACAAATACTGATGGACCGGGTGGAAATAAACATAGATTGCGCGAAAATAATCATGGACGAGGTGGAATTAATAATAAATTAGCTAAAAATAATCAAAGATCAGGTGAAACTATTTATAGATCGGGTGGAAATGATGATGGACCGGGTGGAAATGATAATGGGTCATATACAAATACTGATGGACCGGGTGGAAATGATGATACATCAGATAAGAATAATGATGGATCGGGTGGAAATGATGATGGACCGGGTGGAAATGATGATGGACCGGGTGGAAATGATAATGGATCATATACAAATACTGATGGACCGGGTGGAAATAAACATAGATTACGTGAAAATAATCTTGGACGGGGTGGAATTAATAATAAATTAGGTAAAAATAATCAAAGATCAGGTGAAACTATTTATAGATCGGGTGGAAATGATGATGGACCTGGTGGAAATGATAATGGACCGGGTGGAAATGATAATGGATCATATACAAATACTGATGGACCGGGTGGAAATAAACATAGATTGCGCGAAAATAATCATGGACGGGGTGGAATTAATAATAAATTAGGTAAAAATAATCAAAGATCAGGTGAAACTATTTATAGATCGGGTGGAAATGATGATGGACCGGGTGGAAATGATAATGGGTCATATACAAATACTGATGGACCGGGTGGAAATGATGATACATCAGATAAGAATAATGATGGATCGGGTGGAAATAAACAAAGATTGCGTGAAAATAATCATGGACGGGGTGGAATTAATAATAAATTAGGTAAAAATAATCAAAGATCAGGTGAACCTATTTATAGATCGGGTGGAAATGATGATGGACCGGGTGGAAATGATAATGGACCGGGTGGAAATGATAATGGATCATATACAAATACTGATGGACCGGGTGGAAATAAACATAGATTGCGCGAAAATAATCATGGACGGGGTGGAATTAATAATAAATTAGGTAAAAATAATCAAAGATCAGGTGAACCTATTTATAGATCGGGTGGAAATGATGATGGACCGGGTGGAAATGATAATGGACCGGGTGGAAATGATAATGGATCATATACAAATACTGATGGACCGGGTGGAAATAAACATAGATTGCGCGAAAATAATCATGGACGGGGTGGAATTAATAATAAATTAGGTAAAAATAATCAAAGATCAGGTGAAACTATTTATAGATCGGGTGGAAATGATGATGGACCGGGTGGAAATGATAATGGGTCATATACAAATACTGATGGACCGGGTGGAAATGATGATACATCAGATAAGAATAATGATGGATCGGGTGGAAATGATGATGGACCGGGTGGAAATGATAATGGATTAGTTGGAAATAATGATGGATCCAATGAAAATAATAATCGATCAGGTGGAACACATACTAAAGACAAAGTCACCAATGGCTTAGACATCGAAAAAAAGAAATCAGACATAACTAAAGACACAGGCAACGATTGCTTAGACCTAAAAAAGAAAACATCGGACACCAATAACGACACAGGCACTGACAGCGAAAATTTGGACAGAACCAAAGACAATCGTGAAACAAACAATGATTCTTCAGGAACTAACAAATCTGCGACTGATAAAAAAGAAAAGATAATATTCACTATAGTTTTTTCGAAAAACAAAGTCAAACCTGCCTCCAAATCTGATGGAGGTCCTAATGTTCCAGGAAACCGTGGAACTGGTGGTGATAAAAATCAAAATGACGATAGCAGCACTTTGGGTAATAATAACGATTCCAGTACTGATTGTGACGAAACATCTGAATCGTCAGATATTAATTCTCATCTCTCAAAGTCTAGTAGCAATAACCATTCAGGTTCCGATAACTCAAGATACCAATCGACAAGTTCATTAGCATACAAAAAAAATACTCCATCTCGTAACCATAATGATAAAAAAGAATCTCAACATACCTATCAATCAAGAAAAAAAATAACAAATCAGAGGGAAGCTGCTGCTAGATCACAGAAGTCTTCGTATAATGACCATGGTTCACTTTCAAAGGATTACGAATCATCAGAAACGACTAATTCCAATTCCAATCAAAATAATAACCATTCAGATTCCGATAACTCAAACCACCAATTGCCAAGTTCATTAAAACACAAAAAACAGACTCCGTCTCGTAACCATAATGATAAAAAAGAATCTAAACATACCTATCAATCAAGAAAAGAAATAACGAATGAGAGGGAAGCTGCTGCTAGATCACAACAGTCTTCATATAAAGACCATAGTTCACGTTCAGAGGATTACGGATCATCAGAAACTTCATTAAAACACAAAAAACAGACTCCGTCTCGTAACCATAATGATAAAACTTACAACCATACCGATCAATCAAGACAAAAAATAACAAATGACAGAGAAGCTGCTGCTAGATTACAACAGTCTTCATATGAAGACCATAGTTCACTTTCAGAGGATTACAAATCATCAGAAACTTCATTAAAACACAAAAAACAGACTCCGTCTCGTAACCATAATGATGAAACTTACAACCATACCGATCAATCAAGACAAAAAATAACAAATGACAGAGAAGCTGCTGCTAGATTACAACAGTCTTCATATAAAGACCATAGTTCACTTTCAGAAGATTACAAATCATCAGAAACTTCATTAAAACACAAAAAACAGACTCCGTCTCGTAACCATAATGATGAATCATATAACCATACCGATCAATCAAGACAAAAAATAGCAAATGAGAGGGAAGATGCTACATTTGCTTCGTCATCAGAAACTGTAGCTGGTAATAGGGACGATAATAATAATGATAAGAATCATCCTGGCAGGGATGAGAGGAAAAGGGGACGAAGTTATAGGCAACGAAACTGAGATAAAATACAGAAGAATGTCATTGCAGTTCTGAAACACACCAATAGAAAATACATACTAAGATTACATTAGAAGTGTATCGATTTTATTGACAGATAATAGAAAAATAAAAATAGTCCCAAATAACTCGATAGATGGCGCTGACAATGCAGGTGACCGTAGATTTAGTTACTAAATCTATGCAGGTGACACCCAAAAAGAGATACTGTGCCACATACTTAACTGACCCGGTATTGGCGTCGCTGCCGTCGTTTTTACCAATGTCATCGCACTACAAAAAATACATTTTGAAGTATTTTTTGATCTGTAGCGACGTTAGTTCCAATTTTGGTCACTGGGTCAGATAAGTTTGTGGCACTGTAATCGCTTTAAGATATCGTTTCTGACATATAACTTCTGTTCCACAATTATTTTGTTAATATTGTTTTATGTCTACAATTTTGTTTTTAATACTTATAATTAATACTTACAATAATTTTATTATTTACAGTAATTGTTTTAAACAGTTGTCTCCAGTTGATGCAACGTCATCTATTGCCAGAACCACAATTTTGTTTTTGCTGTCAAAAATTGTCTCCACTTTCAATTTCATTGATGTAGGAACATTTTATTAATGGCCAAATAAATTAAAATATATCTGATTTCCTTTACATTTTTCAATTGTTTTCTTTTTCAGTGTATTTTTATTTTATTACTTATTTTATCTATCATTCAACATTTCATCTCTATAACCTAGAGCTGACACCACTTTTTTAGTCTCAAAGTTTTTAGTAGCGATGGGTTTTAATTATTATAACAGTCATTTGTGTTACCTGTTATCTCTTTAGGCATTGATGATTTTGTCGTTGTCACTGCATGACGAAATGATTTTAAAATATCGATGATTGTTTATACATGTGATACATATCGCACACAACTCTATAATGTCTACGGCTTTGGCGTAGGCTGTCCAATGATCACGTGATGGTATACCATGTCGAACCTATAGAATTTGATTTTCCGCCGCCTATAAAACTCACAGAAAGATCGCAGGGTGCTCCATCATCAGTCAATTATCTACTATTAGCAATCAGAAGCGGAGATTGAAAGTAAACTCGACACAAGGAACGACCATTACAGAGTGCCACAAACTTAACTGACCCGGTGACCAAAATTAGTACTAACGTCAGTACAGAACAAAAATTACTTCAGAATGTCATTTTTGTAGGCAAAAGACATTGGTAAAAGCGACGGCAGCGACGCTTTGACCGGCGGGTCTACCGCGTAACTAAAATTGTAATGAACATCGACATCGGTATTAAACTTCAATACGATCTTGAGAGCCTAAACTTTGAGCTAACTTGTATTTTTTTTACCGATCATGAAGATAGGAGTCCCAACTATATGATAGGTAATTTTTTACAAGTTAGCTTAAAGTTTAGGCTTTCACGATCGTATTGAAGTTTAATACCAATGTCCATTACAATTTTAGAATTACGCGGTAGACCCGCAGGTCAGATAAGTTTGTGGCACTATACAATCAGTTTATTCCAAATACACTATTACAAATTATTACAACCGTAACATAACTTTTAGGGAACAAATCAACATTAGGAAAATATGTCTCACAATCACAGCCCTTGAGCGATGTTGCCTCTACCAGTGACACCAAGGAATGAATATTGAGCAACTAGAGACGTCCGCCACGTGCCAATCACAGACTACTTAGAGATACTACGCCAATGCCGAACCAGAAGTGAATGTACAATGCGCTCATGCGTAGCCGTCGCCCGATGTGGCGCCGGATATCACCTCATCGTGACTCACAGCTAGGCCCCGCCTCCTTCTAATTATAATAAACTACTACTACTATGAGCTGTCACCACATTACTGTACCACTGGTAGGCACGAGTCTCTTCTCATAATAAGAACGGTTTAGTTAGGCCCTACTCTACATACCTGGGGGCCTAAAAAAGCCGCATTGAGCAATTCATCTAATGATCTGCTTAGTAACTGTCAAACAGGTGATTGCTGAATATGAACCATAAGCGGATGGCATTAAGAGTCGTCAATTATGTAGATATTTTGACATTGGTAATATGAATCATATTATGATTCATATAAAGCGGCCTTTTTAGCCCCCCTGACTTAGTGCAGGCTAGTACAGATGAATCCGATATCATGATTCATGTCACATGTATAAATTATTGATATCTTAAAATCATTTCGTCATGCAGTGACAACGACAAAATCATCAATGCCTAAAATCATCACTCGATATTAGCCATGACTGGATCACAGTTTAAATATATAGTAAACAGTTGGTAAGCTACGTACTTACGTTCCGAATTCAAACACACACAGAGACGTGTGCTCTACAGGGATTTCTCGGTTAGGTTCGGTAAGGTAACAGCGAAATATTCAAAGGTTGTCAGTCGGTGTTACTTCGAGACAAAGTCGGTCACGATTTGTGTTGCTCCCATATTTTGCGATATTAATTATATTGACAGGACTATATTGAAGTGTTTACGGCTGCTTGAACTCCTCAATATAAAATCAGCAGTTAGCTTTTTTAAATTTCCCGCTGATATCGAAAGGTATAATGAATGTTCAACTATTTCTCTACGAATTTGTTGTCAATATTGACCGATTGCTTTGAAAATGCGTGTCTTCTCTGAAATCGTAATTATGGTCAGAAATAAAAAAAAATGGCGGCCATTTTGATCTTTTTTATTACTGGACCGATTATATACAAAATCGATATCTGAGAGTTCGTATAGTCTCTAAATCCATATATAAAGTCGGAATTTAAAAAATGGCCGCCAATTTGCACCTTCTTAGTTACTGGACCAATTGCTTTCAAAATCGATATCTGAGAGTCCATATGGCCTCTTGTTCGCAATTATGCTACCTAAAATGGAACGCGGCCCTGGAACGCGCCGCCGCGCCTGTGACGCGGCACTAATATCCGGCCGCCATTACTTCTCTCTACCAACTTGCTCCCGACCGGAACGCACGCGCACACAATTGTTCTACAAGAAACTTGTACATTTGATATTTTTCTACATAATAAACTCAAAATTTCTACTTTACTACGCTGGCTGTTTTTCTGAACAATCCTCGAAGATCGAACCTGCCGGCGTATGAACATTTGGTGACCACCGACGAGATCAATGAAGAAAAGGGCATGTGGTGTGTGCACGTGTGTGTTTTTGGTATCTGCTCACAGGGAAGTACGCTCAGTTTTAGTATATTTAAAACGCAATCTATCTTCATAATGCCGCAATCTGCACTAACAGTGTTCCCTGTACTTTGACCTTCACAGCCCACTCGCTATACCTACTTACTTTTTAACTAATATGGAGTCAGATTCTATGTAAACTGAGACACCTAGGTACCTACGAGAAATTTATTACTATACTAGATCGAAGTTCTAAGTTTAATTAATATTAAATCTGAGGTTGCCTACTTTCATGATACTTTACAACCTCTTGACATTTAACTTCGTAATAGGTACCTACCTAATTCTGATGACGATCTATTCTCTTTTCCCTACTACCTATATAACGTAACGATATTAACTAATGCGTACCTAGGTAACTGCCTACTGATTAACTTTGCTTGCATTCCTTGCACCTCGCTTACGGGACCACCCTGGCATTTTCCAGAGTCGTCGTGTACACCTGCTTCTTGGGTCCCGCCGGAATGCGCTGCTGAGAAAGATAACTACGCCTCACAGCTTGCTATGCCTGTGTGTGACCTGCCTTGCTCGTGAGTTGCTGACCTGAGTAGCCGCTGACATATTGTTGTCGCAGTTAATGCACAACTTGCACGGTTTGGCATTTGTTTATTATAATCTACCTAATACCAGGATTGGTATTGCTCGTATACTCATCAATTACCGATCTGTTCAGTTTGTTGTGCTCAATTTTTCATTATGGCTGAATTAAAAGCTCTTATTCAGCTACGTGGTACTATTAAGGCAAGAATAACTATATTTTCTAAATATTTAAACACTATCAAGCTGATAGATACTGAAAGCCTTCCTAAACACATACTTATTGAAATTGAGTTAAAACTGTCAAGATTCAGAGAGTTGTTTAACCAATTTGACGATATAAAAACTAAAATTGAAAGTTATGAGCCCGAACAGTTAGCAGAAAATGACATAATTGAGAGTGACTTTTGCTTAAATATTGCTAAAGCTCAAGCGTTGATTGATAGCCTTGCTCCTAGTCATGTAGTACCCGATAAGTCAAGTTCTGGGTCATCGTCTAGCGGACAGAATAGTAAACAACGTAGCCGGAACTGTAACATAAAGTTGCCTACCATACAGTTGCCTTCCTTTGATGGAAACTATTTAAAGTGGATGGAATTTCGAGACACTTTTGATTCATTGATTAATAACAACGATACTATTCCAGACATTAATAAGTTCCATTACCTACGTTCATCACTGGAGGCAAGCGCATCAAATATTATAAAGTCTATTGAGTTTACTGCTAGCAACTATAAATTAGCATGGAATTTGCTTACTGAACGCTTTGATAATAACAGGATATTAATAAATAATCACTTAAAAGCCCTCTTTAGTTTTGAAGCGATGAATAAAGAAAATTACAAATCTCTGCGTAACATGATAGATTACTACTCTAAAAATCTTCGTGCCTTAAATACTTTGAATGAGCCTACGTCCCACTGGGACACTTTAATTGTTTTTGTTATGGCTTCAAAACTAGATGGCGCCACTGGTCGAAAATGGGAGGAACACAGGAGTATGATTACTTCTTCTCCAAAAATTGAGGATTTCTATAACTTTCTACGTAATCGAGCGGACGTACTAGAAACATTACAATATAGTAAGAATGATATAACTAAGCTTTCACAATCTAACAATAATTATAAAGAAAATAAACACACAAAATCTTTTGTTTCTTCTTCTAACACCAACGATAAAAAATGTGTTGTATGTTCACAAGATCATTTACTTTACAAATGTGATAAATTCAAAGACATGTCATTAGATGCTCGATACAATGAAGTTTCAAAGCATAAGCTCTGTCATAATTGTTTGCGCCCTGGTCATTTTTCTTCTCACTGCAAACACACTTCTTGCAAATTCTGTAACAAAAGACACAATTTATTACTACATAAATCACAGACTAATAATAATACTACTCACTCACCTACTGATACTCCTTCTGTGACATCTCTCCCTCAGGTTGCTGCTTCTCCTCAGGTAGCTGTGCCTCCTCAGGCATCTACTGTTACCATGTTCAATCCTGTGTCACGCTCTGTGGCAATGCCCGGGCAGATCCTCTTGTGCACTGCTGAAGTGGAATTAGTTGATGGCGATACTAATAAGACTCATATTGTTAGAGCTCTTCTAGACAACGGAAGCCAGTCTTCTTTGATAACTGAAAGGATGCAAAAGAAAATGAATCTTTCTTGTTCTAATACTAATGTATCAATTGCTGGCATAAATAATAGAGTAACTAACACGGATAAAAAGTGTACTGTACAATTAAAATCGCGTATCAACTCATTCCACATGAGCGTGTCTTGTCTTGTTGTACCTGAGATTACTGGTATGTTGCCTAGCACAAAGGCAAATCACTCTCAATGGAATCTGCCTGATTCCATAGAACTGGCAGATCCAAGTTTCTATTGTCCCTCTGAAATTGATATCTTACTAGGGGCAGACATTTACTGGGAAATTATAGATTCTAAGCTCATTAAGTTAGGAAAAAATAAACCTACTCTACAGAAATCCAAACTGGGTTGGCTAGTATCAGGGCCAACCGGTACGGGTCCTATTACTACTACTTGTTCTAACTTCTCTAAAGAGATTAAAGACACTCTGGCTAAATTATGGGAAGTTGAAAATATTCCTAATCTGCCAACTAAAGATATGCTTTCCACAGATGAAAAATATTGTGAGAATCATTTTATTGAAAATACTATCCGCCTAAAGGATGGAAGGTTCTGTGTCAAACTCCCTCTACGGGAAGCCCCCGAGGATGCTCTAGGGGACTCTTATCTCATCGCAAAAGGGCGTTTCCTTTGCGTAAATTCCGAACAAATTCTCCTGATATTTTTGATGATATACTACCTACTACTAATCAATCTCAAGACTTTAGCAAACAATCCTCTGTGTTAGGATTAAAATGGACACCTAGCTCTGATACTTTGCACTTTTCAGTCGAAAATAATATAATTCCTAAAATTACTAAACGCTCTATATTATCAAACTCATGCCGAATATTCGACCCCTTAGGTCTCTTATCTGCCTGTACTATTTTTCATAAAATCATACTGCAGAAACTCTGGTTACTAAAAATAGACTGGGATGATAAAATACCAGAAGATATTGAAAGGTCATGGATTGAATTCTACAAAGAGACCAAATACTTTGCTGATATTCAGGTACCTAGATATATTCTCTGTAATTCTCCTACCTATATAGAAGCTCACTGTTTTACTGATGCGTCGCAAGATGCCTATGGTGCTTGCATTTATTTAAAATCAACTAATAATTTAGGTGAAATTAATTGTCACTTATTATGTGCTAAAACTAAGGTTTCTCCTTTAAAATCTGAAACAATTCCACGTCTAGAATTGTTAGGCGCTTTACTTGGTGCAAAGTTACACGCTAAAGTGCTACAATCTTTAAAAAATAAGATTTCACGCTCAGTATTCTGGACAGATTCAACTATAGTTTTAGGGTGGTTACACACGCAACCTAAAACTCTTAAAACTTATGTTTGTAATCGTATCGAACAAATTCGCGAATTAACTGACAAAACTACTTGGCGTCATGTACCTACTGAATATAATCCTGCTGACATGGCGTCCAGGGGCATTCAACCGCGTCTTCTCTGTGGTAATACCTTTTGGTGGCATGGTCCTTCCTTTCTGGCCAAGTCTGAAAATGAGTGGCCCCAATCTAAATGTACCTCTTCAACTTTACCTGAAACAAAAATAAGTTTAAATATTAAAACCCTACCTAATGATGTCATACCATTTGATAAATACTCTAAATTGTATAAATTACAAAGAATAATTGCTTACTCACTAAGATTTATAAAGAATATAAAGAAAAATACTACTAAAATAAGTGGTGAACTTACCTGCTCAGAATTAAACAATTCACTGATCCTCATTGCTAAGATGTCACAAAGAGAGCCTTTCGCAAGGGAAATTCACTCACTTGAAACCTTTAATAAATTACATTCTAAGTCACGGGTTCTCTCTCTAAACCCATTTCTAGATGAAAAAGGTGTATTACGCGTCGGTGGACGGATTGATAATGCGTCCCACTGTCCTTATGGGAAAAAACATCCCATTCTACTAGACCCCAAACACACTTTAACTAAACTTTTATTCGAACAAGAACACCTTCGTCTCCTACACTGTGGCCCTCAACAACTTCTGAGTTCTATTCGTGAACTATTCTGGCCTATAGGTGGCAAGGTGCTAGCTGCTACTACTGTTAGAAAGTGTGTTCGATGTCAGAGATTTAGAGCTAAACCTTTAACTCCCATAATGGGTAACTTACCTCAACCACGAGTAACTCCTGCTCCTCCGTTTGAGACCTGTGGCACTGATTTTGCTGGACCTTTTTTAATTTTAAACAGAAAGGGTCGTGGTGCTAAGTCTTCCAAGTGTTATCTATGCATATTTGTTTGTTTTGTTACTAAAGCTGTGAACTTGGAAGTCGTGAGCGACCTAAGCAGCGATGCTTTTATTTTATGCCTACGTAGATTTATTTCACGACGCGGTAAACCTCACACAATATACTGTGATAATGGAAAAAACTTTGTAGGAGCCAATAATGAACTGAACAGATTGCTTAAGATGAGTGAACGATCGGTCAGCGATTACGCGAGCAAGGAAGGCATAACCTTTAAATTCTCTCCTGCGTATGCACCGCATTTCGGCGGTATCTGGGAGGCCGGGGTCAAGACGGCCAAATTTCATTTAAAACGCATAGCGGGCAACTCAAGTTTAACTTTTGAAGAGTTGTCTACACTGTTTGCGCAGATTGAGGCTATTATGAACTCGCGTCCTATCACTTCTTTATCTGCCGATCCTTCTGATCTCTCTGTCATCACCCCTGGGCACTTCCTTGTGGGTCGGCCATTGACCTCACTGCCTTCACCCGTCACTGAGAAAGCCAGTATCAATAGATACGAACTGGTAGAACGACTACGAAGACACTTCTGGTCTCGATGGACAAGGGACTACCTATCTACGCTGCAGCAACGCGGCAAATGGAAAAGGTCACAAGACCACGTTCGAGCCGGCGACCTCGTCTTAGTTCTGGACGACCAGTTACCACCTATGAAGTGGCTCTTGGGCCGAATTGTGAAAATGTTTCCTGGAGCGGATGGCGTCTGCAGAGTGGTCGACGTCAAAACGAAGGGCGGCATCATCCATAGATCCGTCTCAAGGCTCGCCTTACTAGATTCCCAAGAGCTCCTTGGGGAACCTGTCCCCAAGGGGGGGGAGGATGTTCGCAATTATGCTACCTAAAATGGAACGCGGCCCTGGAACGCGCCGCCGCGCCTGTGACGCGGCACTAATATCCGGCCGCCATTACTTCTCTCTACCAACTTGCTCCCGACCGGAACGCACGCGCACACAATTGTTCTACAAGAAACTTGTACATTTGATATTTTTCTACATAATAAACTCAAAATTTCTACTTTACTACGCTGGCTGTTTTTCTGAACAATCCTCGAAGATCGAACCTGCCGGCGTATGAACACCTCTGAATACTTATTTATAGTCAGAATTTTAAAAAGTTGCCGCCTTTTTGATCTTTTTAGTTACTGGACCAATTGCTTTCAAAATCGATATCTGAGAGTCCATATGGCCTCTGAATACTTATTTATAGTCAGAATTTTAAAAAGTTGCCGCCTTTTTGATCTTTTTAGTTACTGGGCCAAATGCTTTCAAAATCGATATCTGAGGGTCCGAGTAAAGTGGGATAGTTGATAGTGATGACATTATCTTTTTCAGCTGGTCCAAATTGCTTCGTTTGATTTTCCGAGATGATTCCGATGCCGATGAACCGGCACTGAATTATCGTGTTTCTGAAGAATACTTTAACGCTTAGGATATTTTACCAGAAGCCCAATTCTCGTAATTAATTTATAATATGACTGAAAGTTGACCGAACTGAGATTATATTATGAATTGACAAAAAGTCATGTATTCTACTCCTCTTAAAGTTCAGTCCGATTCCAGTATGATTTGGATTCAATCTTCTTACAAACTCATTTCAATCTCATTTTTGACGTTTGTGTATAGACGAGAGTGTCAATTTTATTATCTGTGTCAGTTCAAAATGTTAGCAGAATACCGATTTGCCTTTTAATCAACTTTCGATCTCATTACAATATAATGTCACGTTTGACGTTGTTTGTTAGGGTAGGAGAATACCATTTGTGACATTTATGACATTGGTAGTAGATCGGAATGAGATCCGAACTATATTTTGAACATTTTTAATTACGAGAATTGGGCCTCAGGAACAAATCGCAATTATGAAAAAAATATCCATTCCCATCTTTTTTTTAAGAATCATCACATGTTTTTAACTCCTGTTTAAATATCGTCATATAGTTTACATACTACTTACGTACTTACGAGCGAAGCCCTGGGCCAATACTAGTATTAATTTATGTTTGCAGTAGGTAAATGTAACTAAATAAAATAAAAACCATTTTCCAAAAATATTAGTGACATCCCCTAGCGCTCCGCTTGTCGATGTCACAAAAACGTCTTAGCTGAGTTACTGTATGTAGGTATCATAGAGATAATACATAGTACCGTAGGTATACATATATATACTGTGACTGGATGAACGTGAACTTCGGTTACGGTTGTAACATGACAATGACAAGATGACAACATGCAATGTGTGAGTGAATGCGGTGACAGTTAGAAAAAATCATTGATGATTTTGTCATTGTTCCCGTCTTTGATATTTATTTGTCATTGTCATTTAATCATTGATCATCATTCAGCCCATTTCTACTGGCTAGAGGACCACAGACACTATAAAAACTTTTGGGAGTGCAAAATTTCCTTACGACGTTTTCCTTTATCCTTGACGCAAGTGTTAATTATATAGTTAAATTCTGATCGGCACATGAATTTGAAAAATTAGAAGCTCAGATGAAAAGACCGGTGTGGACTGTGGTTGGAGGTACCATATCGTACCGTAATTATCGTTAATATTAATCTCCCTATACATTGCATTTTTAAGAATATCTCTTAGAGTATAGAACTATAGACTAAAGGAACAACTAAAGAAATTAACAACACAAAAGTAAAATAAACACTAATAATAATTATAATAAACTAGTGTAAGTCCATGCCATAGATTTATTTACTAGAAGTTTCTTATGTCTATGAGAAGAAAATTAAATCAGACATGGCTGTATGGGCCTCCCTTTAGGGACAAAAGAACCAAAAAAAAAAGTCTATGGTACATGCTAAATACCAAGTGACAGTCCGGACAGTCCTAATAGCAAAAAAATCGACTTAAATAATATAGGTACCTTACGACCTTACGATATTTTTTTCATTAATTAATAAACATCCCTAAAAGCACACAAAAAAGTGGTGTCATATTATATCCGCTTTACTAAGCTTATTTTTAGATAATTTTACACTTATTTAACAGCTCGTTACATGGATTAGTTGCAGTGAATTATCTGTGGTAAAAAATGGCGGAGAGAGCGGGATCTTTGACATTAGGAGTGTCAATTTGATACTTTAAGATGTGACACACTGAGTGTAAGTATTTCTTCTGACGTGGGCTGTAATCGTTTTATGCGCAGCTGCTGGAAATGAGGGCCGGGTTCGATTCCCTGGTCGGGTAGTGTTATTGGGTTTTTCTATTAGGAAAATTCTCATTAGCAGCTCGTGATTTCGTTTTATCTCCGAATTCGGTGGATGTGGTACTAAACTAATACTGTCATTACGTCATTTGCCTGCGAAATGCGGGTGTAAAACATTTACAACTCGGCTTATACCTTCCCTAACTTGTGTTGTTATGAATTAAGATTGGGATTAAACTTTCTTCAATCCATTGATATAAGAATTCAAAACAAGCGCTTATAGGCGCTTGCACTGGCTAGGTCGCCATATGAGGACGGGATTTGGGATTGAATCCCGCACGGAACAAAAATTTGTATGGTCTAATTCTAAACATATTTGTTTCGGGTTAGGGACAATACATAAAGTCACAAACTATACTACTAGAGATGCTAACGCAATGCATAAAGTACGTCACACGTTAAGGGGGGAGGGGGTCGACAAAGTGTGACATTATGTGACAAGGGGTGGGAGGGGTCCTAAGTTTCGTGACGTCACATTTCAAAATCGAATACATCTAAATGTTAAAATGCCAAATTTGAACTATTAACGAAAAACATTTAATTTTCAATGTAACATTTATAAATAAACATTTTGTTTAAAACATTAAAGTTATTTTATTTTCTCCAAACATTTATCATTAAATTTGTAAAGGCTTATTGCGTTCTATCAAAATATCCCAGTACATCACTTCCTTTACTAAACAAAAAACGCGGCAAAACTGACAGCTGACGGTCATTCGACACGAGACGTGTCAATGGTTTTTTTTTTTCGTAATTAACAAGGCATGGGCGGGATCGCACCCTTGGGTGTTAACGCGTGCGAGAATATCTGTTTATTACAGATAATATATTTCTGTTTAAATTGTTTCTTTTTTGTGGTATTGTTTGAATTAGTGACTTAAATATTTACATCTGCATTTGGATTTTGGGGCATTTTTATTGCATTAGCACAAGGGTCGTTTATAGCTATTAAAATTTAAAATATAAAGGACATTATAACTACGGAATTTGGTTCAAATGCCACCCGCAAAAATGAAAGTATGGGCGTTTTTATGTATATAAATAATTTCACTAAAATAGGTATAATCCTTTTAAAAATATCGCTATAAAATAGGTATAATCTCTTTAAAAATATCGCTAGAAAAAGATAAATGCTATTTAACTCAAAAAACATTATATTTCTAGCGTAACCCAAAAAATGTCCAGGAAATAATAATAGAAAATCCTAGATGCACACGTACATACCTAGTTAGGTAAGTATCGTAACTCGTAACGTAACTCGGAGAGATTAATTCCATGCATATCTCAGTGGAAACAAGCACTGCATAATCGCCGAGCCTGACCAACATCACCATAGGATGCTGCTGCTAAACTGCTAATTCGTTTACGAACTAACCTAATCGTCAAAAACCCCCGACTCCAACTAGAAAAAGAGCTGTACAGTGCCACAAACTTATCTGACAGGCAGGGTAATCACGATATACACTCGCAATCGGAATCGATTCAATTTTGACAGTCCAACAAACTACATTACTCGGTATGCTTTTAAAACCATTCCGCCCGACAATTGGAGCAACGCAATGAACACTATTGTAGTGTCAAAATTGAGTCGATTCCGATTACGAGCGTGCATCGTGATTAGCTAGCCGGTCATGGCGTCGCTCATGTCGCTTTTACCCATAAACTTAGAATATTTTCGCATCCTAAATCTATGCTTTTACCAATGTCATCTCCCTACAGTCCCTACAAAAATGACATTTTAAAGTCATTTTTGTTCTGTAGCGACGTTAGTTCCAATTTTGGTCACTGGGTCAGACATAGATAAAGTAAACCTCGGGTCAGATAAGTTTGTGGCACTGTAACTTGCCTTCTTCTTTGCCTTCTCACGTGTGGCGCATGACGTTTATTTTAGAAAAGAGCTGAGTAGGGCTGATTCATGATTTTTCGACATCAATACTACATGACAATGTGTATGTGGTGTTCAGTTATTACGCCGGACGACGCTCGACAACGCACCGATCGTCCGGGCGGTCACACAAAACCGTTCAGTTATTAGAGCGGACGTCGTCGGGCCATCGTTCCGGTCACCCCGTAAAATAGTAGGGTGAAAATCGCACTGCTGTTAACCGACCAATGACTATAGTCGATCCAACAGATATTTTGAGGTCGTTTGATTGGTCACTCGCGTATCGCAGCTGTGGGTCGTCTGAAGCCGTTCAATTATTTCCAATGAGCGAGCGACATTCGCACGAGTGACTTTCATACCGAAAATTTAATAACTGAACGTAGCCATTGACAAAAAATATCGAAGACGGGAACAATGACAAAATCATCAATGATTTTTCTATAACTGTCATCACATTCAAGCATTGCATGTGTTGTCATCTTGTCATTGTCATGTCACAGCCGAAACCAAAGTTCACGTTCATTCAGTCATGGTCATAATCGAGTGATGATTTTAGGCATTGATGATTTTGTCGTTGTCACTGCATGACGAAATGATTTTAAAATATCGATGATTTATACAATTAAAATTATACATGTGACATGATATCGGACTCATCTGTAGTTTATTTGTCGTGTCGCCTATATAGTACCTACCTCGTACCTATATAGGTAATAGGCAATAGCTCAATGATGCTATTACACAAGTATTTAAAAAAGTTTTCATTCCCATTTGTTTTGGAGGTACCAGCATCTCTATATACCTAGTTTGTGGAGGCACCTAACTTCCGTGGATTTTAATTACTCCTCAAGTAAAAAGACCACCACAAGATTGTTGGGATTAAAATACTTAAATGGATTTAGAAAATGTATAGAGAATCTAAAGAAAACACCCAATCTCTAAACCGATGGGGGGCACTAACAATAAAAATAATCGCCTCTAAATATAATTCTAAAATCAAATTAGGGCGGGATGTCAAAATATTGACAAATAAAAACAATTATGTGAAAACACAGATCATTATAGCGATTGCAATATCGTGTTCCACAGATAATAATATAATTACATAGATAAAGTGTGTTGATTTAGGGAGGGGAACGTAATTCGATTATGAAGTAATTATGATATAGCTTCACGCTTGTATTTCTCGTAGGGTTAGACAGAAATGTATGTTTATATTTAAATGTCTCAGAGGCTAGAGTGGAGACTAGAATGTACTTAACTAGAATAGCTATTTAAGAATATTTCGCTTTCTTTATTATGTAACCGTACGTTCGTTAAATATCAATCGACAAGTGAAATTCGAATTGAAATGCGAGATATTCTAACAGAATACCTCCTTAGAAGGTCGCAGGTTCGATTAGAATATAATAGAATAGAATAGATCCTTATTTCATGTAAATCAGGTACAGGCACTTATGAAATGTCGAGACTAAGTGCGCGGTTCCAAATAGTAGATCCTATGGAAAAGAACCGGCAAGAAACTCCATGGAAACTCTTATAAAATAATAGATTACAATCTTGATCAGTATAATGTTGTGGTAAGAGCTGCGAGAATAATGTAATATAATGTGAATAAAAATAAGAATAGGATAATAATGATTTGCCTCTGAATAAGATTGCTATGGCGGTTACAAGCTGACCAGTTCCGACAGTTTTCCGAACACAATCTACTTTTGTCTCGCCAAAAATTTATAGAATCATGTAGACTTATTATAACAAATACCTACCTAGTCACTTAACATAATTTGTGTAATAAGAAATTTAGAGAAAAAAAGACGTCAGAATTAAACGTCAGTGTGTAAGAAAGAGACAAACATATTTTTATAGCTTCTTTCTCGTTGGGCGTATGAAAAGCTTCCTAGTATCGAGTCCACCAATGACTTTCTGAATATCAAAACGTTTTAAACGACATGGTTAGTGTAAGGAAAACGCAATATTTCTCTTTTTATTATTATTATTATTTATCTCTTTCTTTATTTATTATTTTACATATTTTTTTACAAGTTAGCTCAAAGTTTAGTCTCTCACGATCGTATTGAAGTTTAATGCCAGTGTCGATGTTCATTACAATGTTAGTGACGCGGTAGACCCGCTGGTTAGATAAGTTTGAGGCACTGTAAACAAGTTGTTCTTAAAAATGCAATGTTTATGGAGATTGATATTAACGATGATTAATAAATTATAGTCTGAAATGTAACGGGAATTAAATTAAACTATAAATAATTTCATAGAAGCTTCGCATTTTGAAGAATAAAATTGTCATTTTGAAACTGACAGTCCTAATAGCAAAAAAGAATATCTAAATATTAATAAGTAGAAGTACTTATTAATTCTATGGGTATCTAGTACCTATCAACCTACTTAAATATTTGCTTTAGTAAACTTAAGACTAAAGAAATATATTAATGGTATTGTCTATTTTTAAAGTTTTCACAGAAAATAAATCTATTTTGTAACAACAAGTTCAAAGTATTTCAGTAATATCCAATAGGAATATTGCATCCACTTTTTAATTAAGTGGACATAAGCTTCTATGCTTCTAAATAGAACCGCTCCGCCCCCTAATAAATAAGCTCCGCCCACAATCCCGAATACAGGAGAAGGAGATGACTCGAAAAAGCGCCCAGTCATTAAAAACCCGCGAAAACGCATGTCACTCGTCTGTCAAACAATTTGACAGTCGTTGATGATATTATTATATTTCTAAATTAAAAATAAATATACCAAGAGTGAGATTGTTTATAAAATATAGTGGAATAATTAATATACTTTGTTATATATTGTGTTTCGAGTTTATTATTTTATATTAATTTATTGGGAAGTTAACTGGTGTTGATAAAAAAAAATGTTTTTTTTTTATCTGCAGTGATGTGAGTGGGAATTAGCGTGTGATAATTTATATCAATAATAGTCGATTTTTAAGGTGAGTCTTATTATTTTTTTTAAGTATAATTTTCAAATGGTATTTTGAAGCGAACGTTTATATGCAAAAAATTTAATAGGCATAGGATTCCAATTAGCAGCGTGAACATTACCTAGAGCAGAGTTTCACAAAGCGGGGTACGCGTATTCCTAGGGGTACGTCAGTTGGTCGTAGCCTCGTAGACGGTACATGATAAGTTTACGCCGGGCTTCCACTGCGAAAGGGTAATGAGCAAATAGCTGGATAGAACGGACCCCAACTACCTAAAATAGGTTTTAACTTCCATTAAGAAAGAGTTTTGACAATTGCCTTCCACTGCAAAAGAGAAATGAAGAACGAGTTCGTTATTAACTATTTTTACTCGTTCAGTCCTCTCCGCTAGACTCTTTGTTGGTGGAAGCACTTCTATGAAGTTTACCGTTGCGAGCCCGCTCCTGCCAGTGGAAGCTCCCGGCTTAAGGTCATGGCGGCTGGTTAGCTGGCAAACGCACATCAGAAGCCCAATTCTCGTAATTAATTTATAATATGACTGAAAGTTGACCGAACTGAGATTATATTATGAATTGACAAAAAGTCATGTATTTTACTCCTCTTAAAGTTCAGTCCGATTCCAGCTTGATTCCAGTATGATTTGGATTCAAT
Organism: Allophyes oxyacanthae; assembly: GCA_932294325.1. Taxonomy (NCBI): domain Eukaryota; kingdom Metazoa; phylum Arthropoda; class Insecta; order Lepidoptera; family Noctuidae; genus Allophyes; species Allophyes oxyacanthae. The sequence goes on along the minus strand of OW028639.1, from coordinate 4,851,825 downwards.
CTTCTTACAAACTCATTTCAATCTCATTTTTGACGTTTGTGTATAGACGAGAGTGTCAATTTTATTATCTGTGTCAGTTCAAAATGTTAGCAGAATACCGATTTGCCTTTTATTCAACTTTCGATCTCATTACAATATAATGTCACGTTTGACGTTGTTTGTTAGGGTAGGAGAATACCATTTGTGACATTTATGACATTGGTAGTAGATCGGAATGAGATCCGAACTATATTTTGAACATTTTTAATTACGAGAATTGGGCCTCAGGACAATACCTATATTTATTTATTTATGTGAGAAACGGTTTTCACGATCATTATAAAAACGAAATATGAGAAATAACTTACCGTCAAGAACCCCCGACTTCAACTAGAAAAAGAGCTGTAATTTTTTAACGGCTGAACAGATTTTCATGAAAGATAGCTAAGATGATACCCGATTAAACTAGCTTTCAATTAAAAAAAACTGCATTTAAATCGGTCCATCCGTTTAGGAGCTACGATGGCAGACAGATACACACTACAAATTTATAACACCCTTCTTTTTTGTCGGAGGTTAACCTTTTGAACGCCATTGTCACATATATGTGACAAACGAAATCTTACCCTGAACGCCAACGTCACAAATATAATATGACAAAATCATTTGACAGAAAAAGTGGCCTGGCGTCAGGGGTACGGCGGCGGCGATACGTTTATACTCTGGCGGTCAAAAGGTTAAATATGCTGTGTCAGAATTACAATCAAAATTACTACTAAAATTGACATAATTTGCTAGAAGAAGCAACCCTTACTCCAATCACACGCGCGAAGTTGTGATGGGTCGCTAGATTCTCTCTACATACTTACTTTTTTTTTTTTTTTTTTTAGCGTGGTAAAATCATCAAATGAGTCCTCCCACCCCGGGCAGGGCGGGAGGGACTGTCAGACTTGTACTGACTAAAATCCACGGTGTTCCTTCAATAGCCCTTTACGTTCCGGGGTCACGGTAATGAGATAAAGAAAAACTTTAAGAAATATTAAAAACCGATAAAAAAAAACTAAAAAGTATTAAATAATTTTCTTAAAAAACTTATCAAGTTCTGAAGTCGGTGCCACTGACAAGCTAGGTGCATTGACGAATTAAAGGCGGGACTTCGGAAGCTGATAAGTTTTTTAAGAAAATTATCTATTAGGTACTTTTTAGTTTTTTGAAGTCGGTTTATACTTTTTTTAAAGTTTATTTTATTTTTCTATTTTGAGTGGCATAAACAATACATGAACATGCGATTACAGTAATCGCAAGTGATATGCTGTTATTCATTCAAGAGTTCCGTTGTCTATCTCCGAAGGTCTTCATCAGATCTTTATGAAATTCAAATGGGACCATTTCGGAATATACCCCTTTTGAACAAATAAATAATTTTGCAAATCCGTCTATACATATAATGACGGAGTTACGAGTATGCCCGAACATTAAAAAAATATATAATTAAAGTCGTTTTCCGGGTCTGTCTGTCTGTATATCCGCTAACTCCTTCAAACCACGCAATGGATTTTGATGCGGTTTTCGCCATCATTTTGAGCAGTTAATCCGGAAGGTTATTATGCATAATACTTTCATATTTAATGTAAGGATAGTAGAGAAATTGCATCCGCGTGAAGCCAGGAGCAGGTCGCTAGTTTCATATAATTTAAGAATCTACCAAAAATATCAACTTATAAATACATTTCGGGATCCCAAAACTATAAAACTGAACACATGCGCCACATTTGGTTATCAAATGATTATAATATAAACAATTTATGTTACACGACACAATGTTCTGACCTTAATACCAAAATATTGGTTTTAAACTTCCGTTTAACTAAATAATTTTGTCTGACATTACCTTCCTCTGTGGATCAGAAGTTGATTAGTTGTTGGTTTGTCGTTAACGGTGAAGATAAGTATCGTGAATTCGTGAGGAAATCTGCACACCTGTGAAGCTATTCTGTTTTAACATCTCGTATCTCGATTCGAAAGATATAAAACGTCTTGTCACTTGTCTAACTTTTACATGACTGTGCAACAGTACCTAGGTCAGTGTTACCAACTCTCAGAAATATTTATCCCCAAAGCTAAAGTTAAAAACCCCTAAAATCCCCCAAAAAAAATAATTCTCTGTAAAAATAATAAATAAATTGTAATAATAGACAATAATTGAAACATTTTCAAAAAGTTTACAGCCATCTGCGTCACAATCATTATAAACTTCACAGTAAAAGTCAAGAATTTAAAAATCCCTAAAAATACCGCTAAAAAAATAAAACCCCTAAAAAAAATTTTTTTAGGGGTTTTTTTAGGGGTTTTTCCCCCAAATTAGGGGAGTAAATACTCCCTAAATTTGGGGGGAAAACCCCTAAGTTGGGAACACTGACCTAGGTACCTAGATAGTTAAATTCTATGGTCATTTTTAATGTTACTGTTAAAGTTAACTTTGACAGTAACAATAACGTCGCCTTTGGAGCAACCTACACTTAGAGACCCAGACTTCGTTGTCTGTTTAAACCGTACCGTTACTCATAATTTAGTTAATTTTCAAGTGGCACTTGAACAGACTTGAACTAAATAATGCGACCGTTGTCTATACGTTGCAAGCATGTGTTTAGTTTTTTGTTGCGTCTCGAGTTCGATGCAATCGACTGATAAAATGAAGAGACATAGAAACACGTGGTTCGTGTACTTGCAATTATTTATAAAAAATTATACAGGATAATTTTTTTATGTAGTGCGCATAATTTGTAGTGTGATTCAGTCTCTGTTCCTAAATGCAACCGCAGTATTGGGATACACTTTAAAACAAAACGGAAATTCGACTTGGTATGGGGGACAGTGGACACGCATGATTTACTAGCGCAAGCCATACGAAATCAAATTTTTATTTTGTTTTGGAGTGAATTTTAGTACTGCGGTTGCATTTGGGAACGGACACTGAATCTCTCTGCAAATTTTGCGTACTATATAAAAAAATATCTTGTAATATGACCACGCATTTGTGATACTCGAATAGGGTTTTTTTAATTCTATGTCCTACTAATATCAATGATGTTTAGCTACTATTTTTACAAATAGGTACATAATAGGTATATCTCTTGGTGCTTCTTCTGGGAGTAGTTATTACCCTCCCTATATGGTAGGTAGAAAGAAAAATACATCCGTCCTGTTTTTACGCATATAAAACTTAACATTTCCCCTGGTTTGCGCTGGATATATAAAAAATATATATTTAAAAAAATCCGCTGACACTGAATCACTCTGCAAATTTTGCGCACTATACAGGCTGGAATTTTCGAAGCGTACCTGGAGGAAAAGTACTCTTAATACTGAAGACAGCAAATTTTACTCAAAGGAAACATTCTTTTATTTTTTAAAAGAAAAAAAACTGGATTTAAAGATTTTTGAAAATACGCTTGCCACACCCGGGAATCGAATATTTTATTTAGATGCATGGGCGCGGCGATTTCGTTGGCGTCTGTCGAGCACAAGGTTCCAGATGAAAATCAGCGTCCAGCACATATTATGTGTTTGGCACTAAGCTGATCTGGATACCTTTTTAGGCAACCGTGAGACACATACCCGGGTTGTACAATTATGAAGCGGGAGGGATCGCGGTGGCAGCCGTGACTCGGTGTGTTCCATATTTAAAATTTTAAAAAGACAATTATTTATAATACAGGTAAGTACCGTAGACAGAGAAGGCTATCGCTGTCTACGACAGGTACACAACACAATACAATTAGAATGAGAGAATTCGACGGGATACTAACTCTGTAAACTGTACCGAAATTCAAAATCTCGGTTTTATTTTATTTTAGAAAAACTACCTACAATTTTTTACTTTCCCTAAAGGTATTCGAAATGAAAAGTCGAGTGTTTAACACGGGTGAAAGTACCAATTCCTACTCGGACTATAGCCGCCCTCGTTACGCTCGGGCGTCTAAATACCTCGTATGGGATTTAATTGCTTTTTGTTGTTTTTTCTTCTATTTTTAATGGTTTTTATTGTTTAATTTGTGTCTCTTGCTGTCCAAATAAAAAGTTAATTATTGATTCACTAGCTACCCGTCCCCGGCTTCGCACGAATGCAGTTTCTCTACTATCCTTACATTAAATATGAAAGTATTATACATATAAACCTTCCTCTTGAATCACTCTATCTATTAAAGAAAACCGCATCAAAATCCGTTGCGTAGTTTTAAAGATCTAAGCTTACATAGGGACAGACAGCGGGAAGCGACTTTGTTTTATACTATGTAGTGATGATGTGTGTGTATTACTATTGGATAATAAATAGTACTCCCCACATAACAATCATATACGTTTATTGTTTTTGCTAAGAATAATTGATAAATAGTGACATTGACACAGAGTACATTTTTATAAATAAATTAACCGTCACCCAGTATAATGTTTCGTGCCTATTGTAGAGACGAAGAAGTATGTTGAACCTCTTTCCAATAATTACTCTCACATGCTTATTTTGTTTATTAGGTACAACTAAATGTCGAGCTATGGCAGTATGTCTCCCTCAGACGAAGGCTTCGATAGATACGAACCTCCTTATTACTGCCAGCCCTCACATCAAGGTAAGCGACATGATAGTACCAGCAGGATTATTATAATGCTCTTATGTATGTAATTAGAATTTATATATATTAGTATTTATTTTGTAGTAAGTATGCCTATTATAATATAATATTGATAGTTTCGAGCGTATGGCACTCGTGGGTTGCAGCTGAAAACCAGCGTCAGGTGGCCAGTATCACTGCCTCCTGATATTATGCTGAGCTGCGGCCTTTTGGCACAACAACTTTTTTATTTTATATGTTTTCTTTGTTATTGGTTTTATTTATTTTTTGTTGTGCTAATAAAGTATTTTTCTTTCTTTCTTTCTTTCTTCTTTCTTCAGGGCTGCGCCGACCCCCCACAGTGCCTGTGTGCGAAACCTATACCTATGTACCTAACTGCTGAGCTGGTAACCCTTTCGATATGGGCGTGCTCGTCAGTGCAGTCAAATCTCCTGTTTATTTTTTATTCGTGTTTGTGTGTTTGTTATTATTTTTTTGTTTCTTTGTGATCTGTGTGTTTCAATTTTTTTTTTTTGTGCTGACAATGTATGTCCTGTTTCGAATAAATGCTTTCTATTCTATTCTGCTATTTGATATTGTCCATATCTCATAGTAGTGAATCCGATTACTGCACTATTTCTTGTTCCCAGGCAGTCCGATGGACGGCGGGGTGTTCTGGCCAGCCACCAACGGCGAGGGTCACGAATTCGATACCCAAGACGTGTATCATGATACCACGCACTACATAGGCAGAGGCTATGGTGAGAATATTTTTTTACAATATCTACAATACAATAAACTTTATTGTACAACAGAAATACAAAAAGATACAATACCTACTTATAAATATACAGGGTGTTTGGCGCATGGACCGACACAATTTTTTGGGGGTTTGGGAAGGTCATTTGCAATGTTTCACCCAAAGACCCCCATGTCCTAAGTGTCAAGTTATTGAGATATGAAATTTTTATTTTTTTCCCAAAATTACCCGAAATCTCGCCTTTAAATCGTCATTACTTTATTATTTATGGTTTTAATTGCACGAAATAATTTTTATTGTATTCTGCAATGTTTTATTTGATGAAATTTATCTGTAAAAAATACTTATGTGCTTCCAAAGTCAATTTGTTTTAAAATGTGTGAAAAATTACAACTTCTAAATTAATTACGAAAAAAAAACTAAAAGCCATTTTGAACTTAGTTTTTTTTTTAAAGTTCTTTAGCTTATGCCCTTTCTAAGGGTATGTTACATGTCATAGATTTCGGGTAATTTTGGGAAAAAAATAAAAGAAATCATATCTCAATAACCGGGACACTTAGGCCCCCAGTCTTTGGGTGAAACCATGCAAATGACCCTCCCAACCCCCCAAAAAATTGTATCGGTCCATGCGCCAAACACCCAACTTATCTGTGAACGGAGTGATGGCGCTGTTGGCTAAGAAAAAGCATTTTTGACAAGACTTCAACTGTCAAATCGTATGAATTGGTTGTAGTTCCATTTTCTGCCAATTCACAGATAAGTTGGTAGTACTGTACCTATGTGGAAACTTACACGACACTATGTTTCAGGTTACGAAGAGATGCAGATGGCTGGCAACGAGCCGTATGACACCTACCATCACAATATGACACACGGTTTCGTGCAGAATCCTACAGGTATGGGAACATGACACACAGTTTTGTGCAGAATTCTACAGGTATGGGAACATGACACACGGTTTTCTGCAGAATTATACAGGCATGGGAACATAACACACGGTTTTCTGCAGAATTATACAGGTATGAGAACATGACACACAGTTTTGTGCAGAATTCTACAGGTATGGGAACATGACACACGATTTTCTGCAGAATTATACAGGTATGGGAACATGACACACGGTTTTCTGCAGAATTATACAGGTATGGGAACATGACACACGGATTTCTGCAGAATTATACAGGTATGGGAACATGACACACGGTTTTGTGCGGAATTAAACAGGTATGTGAACATGACACACGGTTTTCTGCAGAATTATACAGGTATGGGAACATGACACACGGTTTTCTGAAGAATTATACAGGTATGGGAACATGACACACGGTTTTCTGCAGAATCCTACAGGTATGGGAACATGACACACAGTTTTGTGCAGAATTCTACAGGTATGGGAACATGACACACGGTTTTCTGCAGAATCCTACAGGTATGTACACACGACACACAGTTTTGTGCAGAATCCTACAGGTATGGACACATGATACACGGTTTTATCTAGAATCCTACAGGTCCATATGGACACATTGACATGACACACGGTTTTGTGCAGAATTCTACAGTTATGGATTTGTTGTTGTAAATATTGGCGGCATGGTCGGGATCTCAGTTTTTCTCAGCAATTACAAAATATTAGGATCTTATGGTTATGCTACTTTGGTTTGAGTGGTTAACTTTTACAGCAAAGAAAAATATAAAATTAAAATCTTTGCGTCGCGTAGTCGGAAAAACACCAACCACACCCATTAAAATAAAACCCAGAAGCCCAATTCTCGTAATTAATTGACACTATGAGTGAAAGTTGACCGAACTGGGATTATTATATTATGAATTGACAAAAAATCTGTATTCTGCTCCTCTTATAGATCAGTGTGATTTCAGTATGATTTGAATGCAATCTCATTTTTGACGTTTATGTATGGACAAAAATACCAATATCTGTGTTGGTTCAAAACGTTAGCAGAATACCGATTTGGCTTCAATCAACTTTCGACCTCATTACAATGTTTGTCGTTGTTTGTTAGTGTAGGAGAATACAATTTCTGACATTTATGACATTGATACCAGATTGGAACGAGAACGGAACTATATTTTGAACATTTTTAATTAAGAGAATTGGGCTTCTGAATTCTGATGTCAGCCTTTAAATTCTAAAAACATAAAATAATGTTAATGTTGTTTTACATCTCTGTTCTATCTTTCTCCTCTTAGGTTTAGAGTGTGATCTGCAGTCCCTCCCTCTCCGCTACGACCGGCCGGCTCCCCCCTCCTTCGTGCGCGTCGCCAAGAGAAGAACCACAGCCAACAAGAAGGAGAGAAGAAGAACCCAAAGTATTAACACAGCGTTCTCTGATTTAAGAGAGTGTATTCCTAATGTACCCCCTGATACGAAGCTTTCTAAGGTCAGAATACTTTTTAATTACTCTTTTCTTTATAACGACAGTGAAAGGTAAAATGACTAACGCGCCAATTCACTGGCAAAGTAACTTAAGCTTTAAAATGTGCCTCTGTAAAGTTCAAGTTAGTTTGCCAACAAATTGGCGCGTTAGTCATTTTACCTTTCCACTGTCGATAAGGACCTTTTTTATAATATAGGGGGCAAACGATACTGCAAGTCACCTGATGGTAAGTGATCACCGCCGCCCATGAACATCCGCAACACCAGAGTCACCGATGCGTTGCCGACCTTTTAGGATGGTGTAGGATTTTAGGATATGGAGGGGTTGGGCTTTGGGTCCTCTCATTCACAAACGCAATGCAGCAGTATGCTAATTGGAGCTTTAGAAATAAATTGATATTCTTATAATTTATTTGGTTGCAAAATTGAGGCACTATTTCCAATAATAATAAATTAATTAAAAAACCAAAAACAACAAAAAAATTACAAAAATCAATCAAATCTCGGGGTTCCATTTAAAGTTGTACCGACGGACATACAGCCGTCTTACTCTTCCTTAAACATCGCCAGATGGTGCGAAAGAGATCGCAGAGCATCAATAGCGCGTTCTCGAGTCTCAGGCAGCATATTCCGAATGTACTTCCTGACACTAAGATGACAAAGGTTAGTACGACCTTTGGGCTTGATTACAAGTTTTTGTTGGTACTTAGCAAGAGTAGACGATGTCCACTGCTCGAAATAGGCCTCTCATAGAACGCTCAGTAAAGGTGAATCACGTTACAGAAGCTCAATTCTCCTAATTAATTTACACTATGACTGCAAGTTGACCGAATTGAGACACCTTTCTTTCATCTTTTTTTTTTAAAACATTGCCCCTCACCAGGATTTCTCCTGTATCGAGGGTACTGTTTACAAACATACATGTCACATGCACACACAACCAGACCAGAAACAACTATCTGTAGATCATACAAATATTTGTACCGTGCGGGGATCGAACCCACTAATTGCTTAGCCACTGCGCCAACCGTGTCGTCCGTCCGTGTGAGATTATATTATGAATTGACCAAAAAACGGTATTCTACAGTTCGATTTCAGTATGATTTGAATTCAATATTCCATTGAACCATCCATTGCCTATTATAATATAATATTGATAGTTTCGAGCGTATGGCACTCGTGGGTTGCAGCTGAAAACCAGCGTCAGGTGGCCAGTATCTCTGCCTCCTGACATTATGCTGAGCTGCGGCCTTTTGGCACAACAACTTTTTTATTTTATATGTTTTCTTTGTTATTGGTTTTATTTATTTTTTGTTGTGCTAATAAAGTATTTTTCTTTCTTTCTTTCTTTCAATCTTCTGACAGACTTATTTCAATCTAATTTTTGACGTTTATTTATGGACGAGAATACCAATTTTATTAGCGACACGCTTCAATATATTAGCAGAATACCGATTTGATTTCAATCAACTTTCGACCTTTCGAATAATAATTTCACGTTTGACATTGTTTGTTAGTGTAGGAGAATACCATTTGTGACATTTATGACATTGATAATAAATAGATCAGAACTATAATTTGAACATTTTTAATTACGAGAATTGGGCTTCTGATAATGCTATCCACAAAGACGCATCTTTCCACTTGACCGTAACCCTCTCTCGTGATAATTAGTCTATTTATCGTAGTGTGCGTGTGCACTCATAGGTAATTAGTGTGTACCTATCGACAAAAGTAAAACACTAGCGGAATGATGCACACTTGTACGTGTAAGGCCTCAATTATGGAGACGCAGAGAGTTGTGCGGCACGCAAAGAAGAAAGAAAGAAAGAAATGAAAAGAAAAAGTATTTATTTGACACAGCACAAAAACGATTTTAAAGATAATATAAAAAAAAAAAAAAAAAAAAGCGGAGTGTTGCTCTCTCGCTCGCTCTCCATGAACGGAGATATGCGTCTTTCACCGCAGTGCGCGCCGCTTTGCGCTCCGCCCGAGTTTCCGCCTCTTCATAATTGAGTGGAAGAAGAATGGGCCGCGTCTTTGTGGATGGATCTGCAGCGGCTAGATTGTAGCGGGTTCGGCCCGGAAGCAAATTGTAACGTGTATTTAATACAAGATCCTACCTTTCTAGTCCTGATCCCTTTAAGGGGTTAATGTACTCATAATTATGAACAAATTTTACTATGGGACCAAAACTGAAATCGCGAAAAAAATCAACTGTACCATACATTTTAATCGAGTAATTTGTATTTTTTTTTCTTTCTTTGCCTATGGACTTTTTTGTCAGTTTCTTTTTTTTTTTTGTTGAGTTATATATCTATAGGCTCTATAACTGTTTATTCTTCGCGATATTAGAGTTGGTGCCATAGTAAAAGTTGTTCATAATTATGAGTTAAATAACCCATTAAAGGGAACGTGACTAAAAACGTAGGATAGATATCGTTACGAACTACTTTTATTAAAGATACCTAATAGAATTTAGACATTTTACTGACATTAAAATCACGAAATAAATAATCTGCTGTCCCATACATTTAAGCGAGTAATATTAAACTAGTGGTCGCCTGTGGTCGAAATTCGACCATCATTTTAGCTTTCTGCACTCCTTCTCCATATAAACTTTAACTATGCCAAATCTCACACTCCTCCGTGCGCGCAATATGCTTAAAAAAGGGATACAAAGTTTTCTTTTCACGTATTAATTTATACACTATACTCAGAGGCGTATTTAAAGATTTGGCGCCCCGGGCCAATTAGCTTTGCCGCCCCTAAATGACGATAAAGTATTTCATTTAAGAAAAAAAAAACTTGCAATTGGTACCTATGTGGTGTGAAATAATATGTGAAAAAAAAAACCTAAAATGAACCATTTATTCACTAGGTAAATATTTTAATTTAAATGTTAATTCAGATGTAAAACATAATAAAAAATATTGTAGGTAAGCTTGACGATAAAAGGCGCCCCTCGCAGCCTGCCGCCCCGGGCCATGGCCCCCTTGGCCCTATGGTAAATACGCCCCTGACTATACTCCATTTGAAATAAGATTAGACACGTTTAACAAACCCTTTTACAGTGTATTCAACCGATTTTGACTTCTATTCCGTACGCATAAGGATAGCATTAAAAGCAGAAACATATTTACGATAACAAATGTTTACTGCAGCTGTAATTTGTCATGTCACCAACGTAATAGAAGTCAACATCGGTTGAATAAAGTGTAAATGGAGTTATTTAAATTTCTAATGTTATTTCGAACGGAGTATAATTTTATGGAACAGCTGATTTATTTTTGATGACGTCTCATTTGTGTCCGATATTAGGATCTAAGAAAGAAACAAAACTGGTATATAATGAAGGATTTAATTAAAAAAAATAACCTTTTAATATTTAACACAGTGGTAGTACCAACAAAAACATTATCATCCCAGAGGTCACGATACCATTTTAAATTTTAATCAGTCATTAACATTTCTTTTCCCTTTAGATCAAGACACTGAGACTGGCGACGTCCTACATATCCTACCTGCTGAAAGTCCTGGAAACAGATGGGGAACCAGCTGGAGGATTCAGAGCTGACCTGCATCACACACCGCCCAGAAGAAGGACTATGGAAACTAACCAGGTACCATTTTTTTACGCGGTAGACCCGCGGAATTATATTTTGAACAGTTTTAGATTACGAGAATTGGGCTTCTGTTTTAAAAATAAAATATAGTACGTTTGAAGAACTATAGTGAGCCACTCGAGTGCAGCCGACGTTCACAAGGGAATCCGCGTTATCTAAACCGCATGTGTAGTTAGTTAGTTAGTTATAGTTCAAGTGCATTACTGGCGCCAGTCAATGGCGATGACGACACGACTGTGCTGATTGGAGCACGTTACATAATATACAGGGTTATTGGTAATTAGCTAATAATGATTTAAGGGGTTATTGGTACTAGATACTCAAAGTTGTACCTAGATAAACTACTCATACTTTAAAATAAAATAGAATAGAATAGATCTTTATTTCATGTAAACCAAATACAGGCACTTATGAAATGTCGAGACTCTAGGTGCGCGGTTCCAAATAGTAGATCCTATGGAAAAGAACCGGCTAGAAACTCCATGGTAACTCTTTTCAAATAAATAATAGATTACAATCTTTATCAGTACAATGTTGTGGTAAGAGCTGCGAGAATAATGCAATTCAATGCGAATACAAATAAGACTAGGATAATAATGAATTGCCTCTGAATAAGATTGCCATGGCAGTTACAAGCTGACCAGTTCCGACAGACGGCAGTTCACGAGCATGACGCATGCGTCACATCGCCAAGCTCGACCACAATGAAGGGAACTCAACGACCCGACACACAACGCCACCATCAGCGAGACATTTTAGTGAGCATGACAGACTCATAGTACCAGACAACATGTAGGTAGGTATTTAGTAAATATATCTATAACATTATTAATAACTTTTACTATGAGTACTCATAACTGGTGGTGGTGGGTAATGGGATGCATTTCCATTTACTGTTAGACCTGCTCAGTCATTGCCAGTATTTAACAGGATGGTGAAGGAACATTACTTGTCACTATAATTTTACTACACTTACTTTGTTGTTTTTTTTTATTTGCAATGATCTCTTTCTCTCTGTGATATTTATACATGTATTTATATGTATTATTTTTTTTGGAAGTATAATTTTTTAGTTCAACATCATATTTATGTGCTCCACAGTCTGCCCCATAACTTGTTTGTCACTTTATTCCATCCAATGGTTGCCTGGAAGACATCGCTTTATGCGATAAGGGCGCTCATTGTACTTTAATATTATAATCTCCTTTACTTAGAAAATTGTTGTATTCAGGTGTACAATATAGGTAGTATTTATTAAAAAGTCGCGCACATAATGTAAATTTAAGACTTATATGGTTTTTTCATGGATCCCATTGTCAGAACTGGACCAAATTCAAATGGGACCAATCGGGAAGCACCAGCTTTCAAATAAAAAAAGAATCATCAAAATCGGTTCACGCAGTCGAAAGTTATGAGGTAACAAACCTCCTCCTTTTTTTTGAAGTCTGTTAATAAATAAATAAATATGGGACAAAGGCCGAAATAGCGAAAAATCAGCTGTTCCATATAAATAATTAATTATTCATGTATGGAACAGCCAGTCGAAGCTATGCTGTCTACTATCGCCACAGTCGAGCTCGTAACATGAAATTAATCGCTAAAAGTCTGTTTAAAACTGAATTTCATCACACTATGTTCTGTAGGCGGACTACGTCACAGACACAGACCAGGTACATCAATATAAATGTATTTAGTTCTGTATTACTCCGTAATTATGGTTGCGCGCGTGGCGCTGTGCGGTCTAAGGCATAAGAGGTAGCGTTTTGGAGTTGCCACCCTGTATAGGTTCATTTTTATTTATTTTTTTATTTAAAATGCTTCATGTACAATGTACAAAGGCGGTCTTAATGCCGTAGGCATTCTTTACTAGACAACCTTAGGGTGATGCAGAGACAATGAAGGTAGATGCACCAAAAAACAAACTTAAATGAGAGGTAGGTATATTAAATTATACATAAAAACAACTATAATTATAAACTTACATAAAAATTAACATAATTATATATAAATAAATATGTATTATTATATGCTAAATAAACATACCTACACATATATAAATAATAGTAGATAATATATACAATTCACTTCAATTCAATTTTTTTTATGTGCGTGTTACGGTTACAGCTATTTTCAATAAATTTATGTGGGATAGATTTTCATAAGATATATTTTTTCATATTATTTAATCCGTTCTAAAAACGTGGTACCTAAGTATTAAAAATAAAAATAATTATTCTCTGCTTTTTAGTTCTATAACTAAAAAGAAGAAAAAAAAAATATATATCTATATGTTTTATTTTAGATTTACTTATATAAATTATACACTTGGAAGCAATCAATTCGGGTCACCATCATAATAAACCTTAGCGTCTTGGAAACTAAGAATATCAAATCAAATCAAATCATTTATTAACAGATCATAAAATCCAATTTGTTAGTAATTACATACACTTCTTAAACACTAGTGTTAGCACTAATAATAGCGTATTCAATAATTTGTCATTTATGTAAATTTCAGTGAGTGTTGTCATATTGAGGCATTAAAAATCTTTATTAAAAACAAAAATGTAATATCAACTCAATATACGAGTATTATATAACAACCATATCACAATTTTAACTTCGTACTCCTGAAAAAATACAGTTTTTTTCATGCATTGTACAACGTTTATTTTTGTATCAGAAAAATAACAGTTTTTTTACAACTTTAAACAAGATCGCTTATAACTTACGCCAATTTCCTGATAAACTTACATTTCGCCACATGGCCCTAACATTCGAGAGCTATCAAATTATTTTTAGCTACGATAAACAGACACACGATATGTTTTTTTTTGTGATAATTCTCAGGAAATTCTAGAAAATAATTGTTTCTTTTATTAACTTGACATGATTTGCGCAGTGGCTAAGCGAATGGCTCTGTGGTACATGTTGCAGGTTCAATTCCTGAAAGGAACAAATGAAATTTTTCCTCGCTTGTGCTTAAAGAAAGAAAGAAAAAGTTTTTATTTTTACGCCCAGTATGACGCACGAAACATAAGTATATAGAAATATAAATATCTTTATTGACACAGGCATGTTACATTATATATATGAATTCCCTGGCCCCGGAGCTAGTATAAACTGTATTACAGGAGCCAGGGTACTCCCAAAAAAAAAAAAATTATTATGTCTATATGTCATAGTAAATTTATTGGTAACAATAAGATTACATGTCAGAAAACATAATTAAAAAACAAAATTATAAAAAAAAAAACATCGGTAATACAATACAATAATACAGTTGGAATAATTATTTAAAATAGCAGAGAGGCAATTTAAAAAAACCCCACAGAAAGGTCGGGGAAAACCCATTCCACCATACCATTACTATCTCGATTTTTTACAATTTATAATATTTTTGTACTCAATTGTAGAATATTTTTAATGTTTTTTAAATACTATTGACTCTCTACATGTGTTGGTTGAAAACTGTAAGTGTAGAGAGTAATTGAATTAAAATAAATAAATAAAACTGTTGTGTCCACCCGCCGTGCTATATGCTTCGAGAGGAGAATTGGAAAAAGAAATGTATACTACCTCGAAATCCGCGACCGTTCTCGCCTTGGGTAATATTCATAATCTAATTACGCAGCGCCACATGGCCCCGCAGAGTAAGCTATCAAATATTATACAGCTGCAACCCAATCTACTCAGATATGCAATCTGTTTTAGTGAATTAGATATTGAAAGAATGCCGCTGAATATAAATTATTGTGGTTGGAGTTTTAATGGTAATTTTTAACTGACTTTCCAAAAGGAAGAAGGTTCTAGTATCTATAGTGAGACCATAAAGTTATTATTACTAGTGAGACGCGGCGTGCGCGTACTTAAGTCAATTTTTGCGCAAAGTTTTAAAAAGTCAAAGCAATACGTCATATGTTTTTGTAATTATCCGTCGACTGGAATAAGCACGTAAGTCACCGTCATTTCATTCAGTTGCAATAGTCGACTGTACCATATAACCTAAGTTGTATCAACAAATCAAGCGGCAATATAAACCACTTAAGTTGACTTAAGTTTTTTTCCCAGCATGGCTTCCGAGTCTAGCTATGTTTGATTGAATTAACTTTTTTAATGTATTTTCACCGATTTCTCCGTCAATAACGGACAGATTTTGAAAATTATTTTTTTGTTTGAACGAGTGTTCTCCCGAGGTGGTCCAATTTAAATTTGGTGAAGATCTGATGAAAACCTTTGGAGATATACAATGGAACTCTTGAATGGATAACAGGAAATCCTTCGCAATTGCTGTAATCACATGTTTATGTATTGTTTATGCCACTCAAAATAGAAACAATAAGTTAACTTAAATAAAACCGACTACAAATAACTAAACGTCTAAAATGTTTTTCTCAAAAAACGTAACAGCTTTTGAATCTGGGCCTCTAATTCATCAATTTAGTAGTGGCATCGACTACAGATATTGTTAAGTTTTTTAAGAAAAACATTTTATACATTTTAGTTTTTTTATGGAGTCGGTTTTTACTTATCTATTTTAAAAGTTTTTTTTTCTATTTTGAGTGGCATAAACAATACATAAACATGCGATTACAGCAATCGCGAGTTATTTGCTGTTATCCATTGAAGCATTTTCAAAATCGTTCCACAATTGACGGAGAAATCAGTGAAAATACATTTAAAAAAATAGAAAGAAAAACAAAAGAAATAAAAAACATTGCACATTTAACATTGTGCTCATATGTCTGTAACATTTTTATTACCATGTGTGTACATAAATAAATAAAAAACATTTATTTGCCACAAACACAAGTCACAGTAGAATGATAGACATAGATATTAAGAAGAGGACAGGTGCATAGACAGAGGAGACATTTTTTTAGGATGGCAACAGTGTAAAACTAAGCAGAAAAAAATACATGCAGTCAAACATAGAACTACTCTTTTTTGGAAGTCCGGTAAAAATTGTAAAATGGATAAAGATAAAGATCAATTTATTGCATAACTGTGTACATAAATGTTCTTATTAGAAGAAAACCTTACAGTTTTAAGCTCAACAGTCTACCCATATCGGATAACAATATAATAATTATTATAAATATAAAGTAAAAGAATTATTATAATAAATATGTAGGATGGTAAAATTATATAACTATTAATTATAACATAATATAGTATCTATAAATAATTATAGATAGATTATTAGATATAAACATTTTAACATAACATAAATATAATATTAATGTTACCGCCTGTCATAATACTTGCAACACCCTAACAGGGTCATGTACCAGGATAGTTTATAACAACTTATGTGTACATTGTGCAATAAATAAATAAATAAATAATAATTGAAAAAATTAAAATTAAAAATTAACCACTCAAATTACTTGGAGGATGAAAGTTTGTTTGAAATTCCTAATATCGATTTCCACGCGAGCAAAATTTTTCTAGTTACATAAATAATTACAACGGTTCCTATAATACCACTAAAAAGTTGCGTCAAGAAGTCTAGTTTCTCCAAAACATACATAAAAATACTTGCCGTACCTGTGTCTGTTTACTGTAAGCACGCGACGTGTGTTTATGTTTACATTATTTACTTTACTGTTTAACAACTTCCTTTGTTTACACTTACGCCGGATGATTAAAAAAATATTCACTTCTGCACAAGTCTGGTCTCATTTTGTTAAAGTAACTGTTTTTACCTATTTACAAACTTTTATTAAACAAAGTACAGTAATTTGATTATCACTTGCGTTAACGAAATTGTAAATGCACCTTGGTATATAAGAAATGACGTAATACATACAAAGATTTTAAGAAGCAAACAAGAAAATATAAATATTTTAGGAAAACAATTTTTTTTTACTTTCCTTATATTTGAAATGAAAAGTTGAGTGTCACCAATTCCTACTCGGACTATAGCCGTCTAAATACCTCGTATGGGAATTGGTTCCTTTCGACCCATCTATAACAATCTACTACTCGTATTGTATGATCTACAGATACCTAGTTGTTCCGGGTCTGGATGTGTGTGCATGTTACTGTACCCTCGATACACGAGAAATGACACCGTTCGACCAAAACTCTTCTTTGTGGAAGGTTTCGCGATGATGACTAGGAACTAGATGGGTGCGCCGATGCCCGCGGCGGCGTTATCGGCGTTATCGGCGTCATCGGCGTAGATGCTGTAAATCTTATTAAAAACAAAATATTGCAGACTTATTCGCCAAATGACTGTGACAGACGAAGTTATCGGCAAAACGCGATATTTGTTTTTTGGTCGTATAAAAATGGTATTGTAATGAATTTGCGTAAACGAATATGTCGAAATAAACCAATAAGCATATATTTAGACATTTCTAGTGTTTAGTTTACTAGTAGTCTGCATTGTATTTAAAACAACTGTGTCCGTCCGACCATCCACGCCGATGATGCCGGAGCCGGCATCGGCGCACACATCTACTAGGAACACGCACCACACGAACGACTTGAAGTACTGTACCACCCCTTTATCTAGAGTTAAATGAACACCGTTATTTAGTACACAATTTAATCTTTTTCTCTGATAATTATCTCCCTACTTTTTTAGTGAACAACTTCAAAAACGTCAGTGGAAAGCCAAAACTACTAACCGCCAATTCGTTGCCAAACTAACTTAAACTTTAAAATGTGCCGCTGTAAAGTTTAATTTAGTTTGGCAACGAATTGGCGCTTTAGTAGTTTTGGCTTTCCACTAACAAAAATATCAATTTCAAGTATTCATCCCAAAAAAGTTGGCCTACCGTAAAACCATTAAACCGGGTTTTTGTGTAATTTTTTTACGACCGAACTTTCGTATGATTTGTAACATGTGGCCTCTACAAATAGATCTTTAGTTATAGTATCGTTTGTTCCTAAAATTACTTATTATGTTCAGTAGATCTTGACAGATTTTTTGTTAGGTTTTTAAAATATTAAAAAAAAAATTTTTTTTTGTTCGATAGTTAAAGTTTAAATACGTTTATAAGTTTATACTAGTGGTCGTCTAGTGGTCGAATTTTAGCTTATACACTCCTTCTCCATATAAACTTTGACGACACGGTTGGCGCAGTGGCTAAGCGATTAGCTTTCTGCGCTACGTGCCGCGGGTTCGATCCCCGCACGGAACAAATATTTGTATGATCTACAGATAGTTGTTTCGGGTCTGGTTGTGTGTGCATGTGACATGTATGTTTGTAAACTGTACCCTCGATACAGGAGAAATTCTAGTGAGGGGCAATGTTTAAAAAAAAAAACAAAAAAAAAAAAACTTAAACTCTGACAAATCTCACACTCCTCTGTGCGCGCAATGTCCTTAAAATGTCCTTCTATTGGCTAAGTTAAGCGTTATGGTGCGTATCATGAGCCCGTGACTGACATCTCGCGTCATAGAGTTGAAAACTTCCAGGAAAGTTTCCTGAAAACTTCCAAAACTTCCGGAACTTTGGCAAGTTTTCAAATTATGTGTATGTTGTATTTATGAAATCAACAAATTCGTTGCTCTGGGATTACTCAGAGAATCAGTAACGTTAAATGAAAATGATCTTTAATTTAGTTGTATTTTCTTTTATTATTTTAATTATTTATGGTACCTATTGAAGCTAATTGATGAAATAAAGTTTTTATTCAATCCGCTTAAATCATACGAAGGCAACGGGCATAATATAAACACCGAGCGGTATGACGGAAGTTTTGGAAATATTAATTTTTAACATGTAGATACCCTACCCCGCATCCCGTCCTGTGCTCGCTGTGTTCGAATATTAAAAATCTAGTTTAATGTAACATATTTTAAGCACAAAGTATCCCCAATTACTGTTTTTATAAGTAAAAAATCATTTCTGAAAACTTCCAAAACTGCCGCAGTTTTGGAAGTTTTCGGGAATATTTCCGGTAAATTTCCGGAAAACTTCCAAAGTTTCGGAAACTTTCCGCAGTTTGCAACTCTAGTCACACCCCTCACGCACCGCGCAACTTCTCATCGACGATCTCAGTTATGCGGTCGAACATGCTAAACACGAATGTTTTTAAATATATTTTTATTTTTAAATATATTTTTTATCTTTGTTACAGCAAAACGCAACAGCAGAGAAAAGAAGCAAAGGTCGTACTGGTTGGCCGCAGCACGTTTGGGCGCTGGAGCTAAAGAGCGAACAGAATCTACAGACTTAGTTAGTTAGTTAGCCTGTATCATCCCACTGCTGGGCAAAGGCTCCCTTGATTTCCATGCTGTTCTATCTTGTGCCAGTGATGACCAGTCCCTGCTGAATGTGTCTAGTTCGTCCCGCCATCTCTTTCTCATCTACAGACTTAGAATATTTTTATGTTTAGGCTGCCTAGAGGGTCAATATCAGCTCATGAATTTTTTTGTCAATTTTGTGGACTTTCTTTTCTCATACCAGGTTCTTATTTTCTCAAAAAACTGAAGAAAATATTTAGCCACCAAAATTGACAAAAAATTTCATGAGCTGATATTGACCCTAGACCACAGAAAGGTACTTTGTCCGGCGTCGTCGACCGTCGTCGTTTGTTCACAAACGATAATTTTAGCAGCAGAATCTCGCGTTTTCGCGTTCGTCGACTGCCTAAAAACTTGCAAAAAGTTAATAAAGAACGCGAAAATGCGCGATTCTGTTGAAATGAAATGAAATGGATTTATTTGCATAAATGTGGGTACAAATTGTGTAAGAAAGATGTGTTAGTTCAGCACATTTACCATTTACATGGCATGCAAATAATTATGTCTAAGACACAATATTATTGCTAAAAGTATCGAGTGTGGATGGGCCCTATTGTAGGCGTGTGTAACTTTATGGAACCGACTGATCCGGATCATTGAAGTGATACAAAAGATTGGTTCAGTAACAACGTTTCAAACGCATCATCAAATGGATCGGAAACATTGAAATCACAGCAAAAAGACTGTTCCGTTCTGTGTTCTGTGATTGAACTCATGGAAAGATAATCTCATATGATCCCCACTAAAAACTGAGGCAACAAATTTAAATATGTGTGCGTGTGGAATGCGATAAATGGCTCGCGACACGCACACATGATTACGTTTGGACGGTCGACTTAGCCATTTATGACTAAATTTGATTTGTCTCACTTTGCGTCGGCGTACTAGGCTTCTATGCGTTCTATAGGTTATATAGAGCGCACGCAGATGTGATCACATGAAATGAAACCACGAATTTGGTATGTTTATTTATTTATTTATTTAGGGTACAGCAACAGCATATACATCACACATTACATTTATAAATTTAAAGACTACAGGAGCTGATGCGTATGCCAATTACAGGTATACACAACGTTCTATAGATATTATTGTCATGCAACATCTTAAAAAATAATAATATTAATTCCAAAGTAAACTCAACTAACTAACTAAATTATTAAAGAACATATGAAAAACAATTACAAGAATATAAAAAAAAATTAATAATTTTTGTTTAACACTGGCCACTCAGGTGACCGCGCAATACATTTTTAAACTTGAGAAGTGAACCAAAGAACACGTCCAACTCCGGCAATCTAGAGCCAAGTTCGTTGTACTGTATACACATTCTAGAGACTGGTGAGTGTCTCCCAACATTACTTCTACAGGCAGGCGGTTGAAATAGTCTGGATATTGGCTGTCTGGGAAGCTTATACGGAACTGACAATGTGATGCGTTCAAGCAACTGTTCACATTCAATAAAACCGTTGACAATTTTATACAAAAAAGCCAAATCATGGACAGTACGGCGATCTCGAAGTGACTCAAGGCGAAAGAAGGCTAAACGCTGGTCGTACGGGACATCTATGGGATATACCTTGGGATATATAAGCAATATGTCTTGTGAATGCACGTTGGATATTCTCAAGCCGTTGAGAATGCACTGCGTACATGTTCTGAAGCTGTACTCAAAAAATCATCGATATTTACGCAAGTTTCTTTTGCAATAAATGTCACTCTGCTATCATTCGTCTACTCTAGATGAAGGGACATCGAAGTAGAAATTTATGTTACCTATATCTGTTCTACACGTGTAAATAAAAATAATTTTGGTTAGAATATGTTGGAGACTTCAAACTTTGCCTAGAGATCGTGATATGTGTAAAATTATTCTGAAATTAGTTTCTGTGGCTAAAATACTGATTGGATTTTTTTTTTTGTGTACGGTCACAGATCGTGTTACTAAATACGTGGTTCTATTTAATGTGACAACATCTGCAACCAGTGTTACCAACTCTCAAAAATATTTATCCCCAAAGCTGAAGTAAAAAACCCCTAAATTCCCCAAAAAAAAAAAATACTCTGTAAAAATAAATAAATTGTAATAATTTTTATTAATTGAAACATTTTTAAAACGTTGACAGCCAGCTGCGTCACAATCCTGTCACAATCATTATAAACTTCATAGTAAAAGTCAAGAGTAAAAAATCCCTAAAATATCCCATCCCACTTATTTTCCCCCTAAATTTGGGGGGAAAACCCCTAAGTTGGGAACCCTGTCTGCGACAACTTGTATATATAAGTCATGACCTTCAGAGCAGTAGCAACGAACCTATTGTCTATAACTATTGTTACCTAAGTTTTATAGGTAATAATTAATAAACGTGTAACAATAGAAACTTATTTGTTTAATTATCAATATCAATAAATATACGTAATTTATAGTTTGTTCCATTTAACATGACAATAGCAGACATTGCCTCGACTTTTTATTAGTAATAAAACAAACGAACATAATCTATTAAAACATAAAATAAAATAAAAGAAATGTCTATGCTGTGACACATAGAAGAAATGAAACTTCAACGGATATATCGTCTACTAAGGTCTACCCCTTCCACGCGGCCGTAACGGCTTAACCTGTAACTAACTATGTAAGAAAATCTTGGAAGTAAAATTTGACCCACTTCCCGGTTTCCGATTGAGCTGAAATTTTGCATACACGTTCAGTTTGGATGACTAAAGCGTTCGTCTATACAGAAGTTTCACTTCTAAAGACTGCCAGCATTAGTGACATACCGATACTTGGTAAGGTGTAAAATTCACACCTCCTTCAGAATATTCAATATAGAATATTTCTTTATTTTTTAGAATAATGAGCTGTTCCATACGTTTGGGTCGAGTAGGTATTGAAGTTTTGTATGGGACAGCTGATAATTTTGTCGCGATTACGATGTTGGTCCCATAGAGAAAGTTGTTCAGTTTGATGGTCTGATCCACACCCTTAAATATTATGTTGTATTAAATTATTTATAATAGTTGATAACACTAGAAACTGAATATCAATTATATCTCCTGTTCTTTAGTTTTAAATAAATTTAATATACTTGTACTTAATATTATGAACTGTACCAAAGACTTAAGATCCAAATATATCTATGTAAATTTTTTTTTTTTTTTTTTACCTCCATACCTACCTTATACGTACCGTATCACATAAATATTATAACTCTATATTTATTGAACGTAAATCTACGAGAACTTGTGTAAGGATATAGTATTATTATGTAGGTATAATTGTTGACTGTAATCAACACTCAAATAAGTAGATCAAGAACATTGTACATAGTAGATAGTTCAATTCTTTTTAAATATATTTTTTGTCATTTTTAGGAGGTTGATGAAGGTGAATTTTTTTATCATAGTAATATTATAAAGAGAGAAGTCCTGAGGGCTAATTCACGTAATTTTAAGACGCGCCCATCGTATTGCAGTGACGCTCGAACTTGACGCGAGCGTATCTCACTGAAGTTCAGAGGATACCAAATGGCAGAATAGTCGACATCGGCTCAATTGCCATAACGAAAGAAGAAGAAGAAGATTACCAAATGTGTTGTTTTGATCAATATATTATTGCAACTGCGCGGCAACTGCACTTCTTTAGTTACGTGAATTAGCCTACTGATTGACTGACTGACTTATCATCAACGCACAGCCGAAACTACTGAAGCTAGAGTCACGAAATTTGGAGATTAGGTCCCTTTTGTATTGTAGGCAAGCAATAAGAAGGGATTTCTGAAAATTCAGCCCCTAAAGGGGGGAAAAGGGGGGTGAAAGTTTGTATGGGAGTCCCTTAATTTTTGAAGTGAGAAAGATGAAAATTGGGATTTAGGCTTTTGGTTAGAAATAAAGAAACACGTGTTACCGCGTTATTGGAAATTCATCCCCTAAAGGGGCGAAATAGGGGTGAAAATTGTTTTTGAAGTGAGAAACGTGAAAATTGAGATTTAGGCTTTTGGTTAGAAACTTTTTTTATAAAGATTACTAGATTAGATTACTTGATTAGATTATTTTTGAGTTTTACTCTAGTGCACAAAATGATTCAAAGTATCGATTCTTACAATCAAATCGAGATGCAACGAAAATGGGGTTTAGATAAAAATAATACCTACACTGTGCGCATCTCCCTCTAAGGCTGACATTCAGAGACGACAGAAACGAGTCTAAGCGTGAACTTACGCTTCCATCTGTCAAACTTACGAACAAATTTTGACAGATGGAAGCAAAAGTTCACGCTTAGACTCGTTTCTGTCGT
This sequence comes from Allophyes oxyacanthae, assembly GCA_932294325.1. Lineage (NCBI taxonomy): Eukaryota > Metazoa > Arthropoda > Insecta > Lepidoptera > Noctuidae > Allophyes > Allophyes oxyacanthae. Next base: position 4,827,892 of record OW028639.1, on the reverse strand, counting down.
CTCTGAATGTAAGCCTGAGTTCCTCGGCTAACCCTCTGGAGCCGGACTCAAAGATACAACGACATGACAAGCTCAGTAAAAATTAAAACTTAACCCAACGAGTAAAACGGGTTTATTTTCAAGATATTAATTTACAATATTATTCTTGATTTTGGTCGTGAATTACAACTAAACTTAAATATGTACACAGCCTAATTATTATTAATTACATAAAACATAAAATAAAAATATAAAACTGAGCACCTAGGCGTCAAAGTACTCCTCCTCATCGCTGTCAATTGGTAGCGTGCTCAGATGACTGGCAGCATTGCCACGTTGAATGGCAATGCTTATTCTTTGGCCAAAGAATACGCCAGCCCTCGGGTCACGCGTAGCGTCGACCAACCGTTTTGCAATATCTCTGAAAAGGAGACGTGCATTCGGACTAGATGTGTGCGCCGATGCCGGCTTCAGCGTCATCGGCGTGGATGGTCGACGGATAAGGTTGTTTTAGATACAATGCAGACATTATACTAGTAAACTAAACACTAGAAATGTCTAAATATAGGCTTATTGGTTTATTTCAACGTATTTTTTTTACGCAAATTCAATAAAATACCATTTTTATATGACCATAATTTAAATAGCGCGTTATGCCGATAACTTCGTCCGTCGCAGTCATTTGGCGAATAAGTCTGCAATACTTTGTTTTTAATAAGATTTTCACCATCCACGCCGATGACGACGATGACGCCGCCGCGGGCTTCGGCGCACACATCTAATTCGGACCCGAGCGTTTCGACACCAAACGGCGCAAATTTATATTTGCGCCGTTTGAGTGTTTGGTTGAATAAACTCTACATGGTGTATTATATGAAATTGTTTTTGTTGTACCTACTAGAGGTGTGCGCCGATACCTTTTTTACCGGCGGCGGCGTCCGACGTCAAATTTGTCGGCGGCGGCGGCGTCATCGGCGTCATCGACGTGGATGGTGAAATTAAAAGTAACATACAAATCAAACCAAAATATCATCATCATCAGCAACCTATACTATACCTACAACAACAAAATATAAAACATAACAAAAAAATTACATAATCGGTATGAGACACGCTTCGTCCGAGATCAACTTTAAAATCTTATTATAATCAAAATATGGCAGACTTATTGGCCGAATGACTGTGACGAACCAAGTTCGTAAGTTATCGGCAAAACGCGCTATTTAAATTATGCTCATTTATAAATGGTTTTTTATTAAATTTGCGTAAACAATTACATCGATATAAACCAATAAGCATATTTTTAGACATTTCTAGTGTTTAGTTTAGTATATATCTGCATTGTACCTAAAACTATAATATTACATACAATGACCTCGACGCCGATCACGCCGAAGAAAATATCGGCGGCGGCGGCGTGGCTAAAATTACCGGCGGCGTGCGCCACGCCGATCGGCGCACATGACTAGTACCTACTCTTCACAATGAACAATTTCGCAAAAGAGCCTTTTGCATGCGAATTTTTTTTTCGGGTTCCCATCCTTATTGTTTAATACGATCAAGTGGTTTAGTTAGTATGAGAAAATAGAAAACAAATTCGCGCCTAAAACGGGTCGTCGCTGTCAAAAACAGTTTCTAGAGTAGATAGGTAAGTACTTTAAATATCTCTTGGCCTTTCTTATACCTCCATCATCTGCCTGGCCTGTATCCCAACTACGTTGGGGTCGGCTCCCAGTCTAACCAGATGCGGCTGAGTAACAGTATTTTATACAGAGCGACTGCCATCTGACCTCCGTCACCCAATTACTGGGAGACACTGATACCCTAAGGTTAGACCGGTTGTCAGACTTTTTTTGGGTTGCTGACTCCCATAACGACTGTCAAAGGTTACAACCGGGACCAACTGCTTAACGTGCTATCCGAGGCACGGAGGGGTCTCGATGTTCGAAGAAATGTTCATCCATCCAGGGATTGACCGCGGCAACCGCAGCTTAACCTCGCTGATCGACTGATCTGCGCGGTAGCTATGTAGCTACGAGCCCCTCCTTTCTTTTACCTTATTATCCAAAAATAGCTGCATAGATAGTCAAGGTGTACTGTTGTATACGCGTTCAGTATACGAATTACGAGTTTATACTTCGTATCCGCTGCCGGGCCATGTGGCAAAGCACGCGTGCGCGTAGGGTGCTCATGTTGCAGGAGAATGAGCGGACAGCCAATGACATTTTACAAATAGACGGGCCATACACCAACATTAATGCACTACGAAATGGTGTAAACTTTACTATAGCTACATACCAGTACATATAATTATACAGTGCGCGAAGAAAGGGAAAGAAAATGAAAGCCACCATACGCCATGTCGGTTGTTAGAAAAAGATGAATATAGACGTTTAGTTACGTGGCATTAGCTGCTGCATGCTCATTCTCTTAGTCGGTGCAGGGCATTTACCTGGCATTTATCTTGCCAATATAGAGCGCGGGCAATGCGTCTATATGTAAAATTTCATTGGGGACAGTAGGCTAATTCGAGTAACTAAAGAAGTGCAGTTGCCGCACAATTGCAGTAAAATCTTGATCAAAACAACACATTTGGTATTCTCTTAGCTTCAGTGAGATACGCTCGTGTCAAATTCGAGCGTCACTCCAATATTGTGATCGGAGCGTCATAAAATTACGTTAATAATAAGCCAGTACCTTTGTACTTTGTTCTCCTATTTAATGTTTTCTGTGTCTTTTCATGTGTTTACATACATTATTAAATAAATAATATAAAAATCGGTTACTGTGGCACGTACGGCGCGGTGGACGCGTGTAAAGAAAGAAATATAGTTTATTGGCACATAACATGCTAAAAATACAGATTTTTTTTTTATAACATCAGTGGATTGATGCCAAAGGGGCCAGCAGCTCAGCATAGTCAGCATATAATGTTATGTGTAAGCGTTCAAGTTTATCGTAAATTTTGTAATCACTATTTTTGGATGCTGCGAGGAAGAATTTTAGTTCCTTCATATTTTCTAGAAGACTGTTTAATAAGAAACTTTGTTTGCAAGCATTCGGACTTTCGTGAAAAACATATTTACATAACTGTCCCGCTATTCACAAACTCATGGTCGCCCTAAGAACAGAAATAAATGTAATTTGTTTTATAGACTGCATAAATTGAGATATACAGCTTCTTTGATGTTCAGTCGATCGATTAGCGAAAACAGAATCACCTAAATATAGTAGACATAGTTTCTGGAATTTGAAATTTAAAACATCTCTTTTTTTTATATAAAACCTTTGTTTTCTAGTATTTCTCGTGTATTGAGGGTACAGTTTACAAACATACAATCTCACATACGACATACCCAGACCCGGAACAACTATCTGCAGATCATACAAATAATCGCTTAGCCAGTGTACCAACCATGTCGTGAATTGTGTCGATTCTGTTCCACATTTTGACAGCATTAAACTAGACTAGAAGTGAAAATATCCTATAGTGCCACAAACTTATCTGACCCTCTGACCCCGTCATGGCGTCGCTGCCGTCGCTTTTACAAATCATCATATAAAGGTCTTTTTTTGCACCTTGGGTTACATTATTGGAGATTTCGTAGAGATTCCTATTTAAAAAAATAATTGCCTTTGTTTCTCAGTGATGATAATATAGCATTCTACATGTGAAAGAACTTTTAAAATCAGGCCAGTAGTTTTTGAGTTTAATCATTACAAACGAAAATTCAAATCTTTTCTCTTTCTAAATAGATATGGCATTAATATTACCGTAGATTACATTTCGGATTGTAGAAATAAGTACATAAGTTTAATAAAATAAAAACAATTCATAGGGCAAAAATTAAAACGTTCCATAAATTCATTTCAAAAGTGGCTGTCATTCTCATTTCCTTTTGCCTATGCAAACAAGAAAAAAAGTAGGTATCATAGACACTGATAGTAACCAAAAAAAAAAGAAAGTAGGTAGTAAAAAAAATAGCGCGAACGGGCAAATGTAGAAATATTGTGATTTTTAATCCCAACCGGCCGCCTGCATCCGCCACAGAATTTCATTAATGTGTGTTTTGTCACTCAATGTTTTTAAATTCAGTGTTTTATTATAATTAAGTAATATAATTAGTATGACATTTTACAAAATGGTTGTGTGCGAGTTGATCAGAGATCGTCTGGTTGAAGGACTTTCACAGGTAAAAGAATTTTGTTAATATAGATCTAAGCATGTGCCAATTTTGGTAATATAATTCTTGAATGATTTTGAATTATTGAATGATTAATTAACTATTATACATGTTGACGAAATGTTTAGGTATGTTGACTCTACGAAAATTTTCCGATAATTTTCACATTCTGTAGAGAACTTCATACTGACTTCAATTAAATACTAGCTCATGATCTCTATGCTTCATATCGTTCTTCGAAGTTTATGGTCTTGGACACGAAAGAGTACAATATATACTTCTTCGACAATCCGCCAAAAAATCGTTGCAACAGGTGTGTTCAGTTCAGTTATTACGGCGGACGACGCGACGCTCGAAGACGCGATCGCTCCGGTCACCCCGTAACATAGTAGGGTGAAAGTCGCACTGCTGTCAACCGACCAATGACTATTATAGTCATCTAGTCATAGACTTATAACTGTCCTATAGTCACAGTTCATATTAATATATTAAACTATATAATATAGTAAACTATAGTCATAGCATCTTAAAGATATTTTGAGGTCGTTCGGTTGGTCGCTCGCTAACGCAGCTGTGGATCGCCCGAAGCCGTTCAAATATTCCCGATGAGCGAGCGACATTCGCACGAGTGACTTTCACACCGAAAAATGAATTAAGTAGGTAGGTACATACTGAACGTAGCCCTTGAGTTAACCTAATTTATCTTTATGTCTCATTCTTTAAGTGATAATAATATTATTATTCATAGCTCAGAACTCAACCAGCAGGACTTAAATAAAAAATAAAATATTATAGTTTTAAAAAAACTATAGAACAGCTTTAGTCATCCAAACTGAACGTGTATTGCAAAATTTCAGCTCAATCGGAAATCGGGAAGTTGGTCGAATTTAACTTCCAAGATTTTCTTACATAGTTAGTTAGTTACAGGTGAAGCTAATAAAGGAAAAAAAGGAGAAAGAAAATCGGGCACAGAACCATAATCAGGATGGCTAACAGTAAGCTCTCTTTTAAATTTAAATTACGAAAATACTTTCGTGACAAGACATCGGCAGATTCATCTCGACTCTAATTTTTCTGAATTGTATATATTTATTATTTTATATGTTTATGTTTATTTAGCATATAATAATACATATTTATTTATATACTCGTCAAAACAAAATAAGGGCCACCTTATATTTTTGATCTTCTGGGCAAATTATGAGGTTCCTAGGTTTCTAAGTTGTAAAATTCATTGTAATGATTTGTTTTTAATGAAATGGGTTTAAATTTTACACAATCCACAGAAAAGAAAAACAATTTTACAACATTTTCAAGAAAAAGTGCAATTTCAGCAAAAAGTACACTTGGACTAAAAATGCAATTAAAAATGAAATTCCACGGCGTTTATTCTTCTTCCTTTTTGAATCAATATCTGGTGTAACCTCCTCTTATCTGAGCATATTCTTGAAGCCTAGAGGGCATTTTCTATCAGATGCCGCATTGTTTCTTGAGAGATTTGTTCCTTGCTCGATTTTAGGACGTTTAAGGGCTGTCTTTCATTGTCCACTGATCAATTTGTGTCTCATACTCTTCTTTTCAACAGATCCCACATGTGTTCAATTATGTTCAAGCCCGAACTGTTCGCTGGCCTCGGCAACACTTGTATACAAGCCTCTTCTAGTGTCTCTCTGGTGGCTCTAACAGTATAAGCGCATGCATTGCCGTGCAACAGCTTGAAACCTGCACCCACTTGCTATGCAAATGGCACCACATAGAGTCTTATGACCTCCTGGATGTATCGTTAAGTTGTTACTGTACCCTGGTTCTGAATTATGAGCTCAGTTCTACCAGTTTGGCTTATGCCTCCCCACACCATAACATTGGGCCCCCCAAATCGATCATTGTTGTGGATGCAGGCATCTGCAAGTTGCTCCCTTTTCATCTCCACATCCTTATGCAACGGTCAACACTAAAAACTTTTACTTTGCTCTCATCTGTAAAAACCAATGTGCTTCAGTCACTTACGCTATAGTCCAATTGTTGCCTTGCGGATGTTGATTGATTTACATGATGAATACTGGTCTATGGAATTCGCACCACTTGACTCCTGGACAATTGCTGGTCTTCATAAAACTGATTTCTAATTGTTTGGTCACTTAGTCACGTGCCTGTGGCCAGGCACAAGCGGGTTTGCACAGAGCGGGAAGTGATGGTGCCCTCTCTGCCTGCATCTAAGTCTATGTAGCGGTCTTCCTGAGCGGTGATTCCTCTGGCTCTACCTAATTCCTGACTTCTGACAAAATTTTGGATCTCATAAAAGCAATTCCAGGCATTCTGAATCGCTCGCTGCGAAAATCTCGGCTGTAAAACTACAGATCGCTACGAATAGCCTTCTTGGATGAGTGTTATGGTCCTGGTCGTTGTAGTCAAGTCTATTTGAAGTCGAACCTGTGGAATTACGTTCTTAAAATGTCGATGTACGCACTGACTCGACACACTAAACTGTTTTCAGTACAATTCTAATGTTAAATGAGCTTAAAATTCACGTTAAAAACAGGGTAAAATTAATTGGTTTCAAAAAAGTTGATAAAATCTACCCATTTTAACGGTTTTTCAAGCGGAATGCTGTAAAAGTGTTCACAAACACTTAAAATAACACAATGCTGTACAATTTACCACATGGATATAGTTAATGATCATTAAATCATCCATAATGTCGAAATTTGCAAGTGGCCCTTATTTTGTTTTGACGAGTATATATGTTAATGTTTATAATTATAGTTGTTTTTAAGTATAATAGAATATACCTACCCTCTAATTTAAGTTTTTTTTTTGTGCATCTACCTTCATTGTCTCTGCATCACCCTAAGGTTGTCTGGTAGAGAATGCCTACGGCATTAAGACCGCCTTTGTACATTGTACATGAAGCATTTTAAATAAATAAATAAATAAAAATAAACCATATTGTTATCGTTTTCTCTCTCGATTTTCCGTTTTTAACCCCCGACAGAAAAGAGAGTGAAGTGTTATAACATGACATTATGCTGAGCTGCGGGCTTATTGCACAATAACTCATTTTATTTTTTCATTTTGTTTTTGTTTTATTTATTTTTGTTGTGCTAATAAACTCTTTTTCTTTCTTTCTTATAAGTTTGTAGTGTGTATCTGTGTATTTGTGTATCTAATTAATTATCTGTGGCATCGTAGCTCCAAAACGGATGGAACGATTTTAATGCAGTTTTTAAAAATTGAAAGCTAGTTTAATCGGGTATATTTCTCTCCTCCTTTCCGTGGCGTGGACCTACGAGTATACACTGTACAAGGTCTTGGCCGGACGTCAAACATTTTGTAAATGTTTCCTTTGTAGGAATGCAATGTATCGTGAGCGATTTCGTAGTCTGACTCTCACTTGGCTGATTTTCAGATGACCGTGACCACACTCCACAGCCTTTTCTGAGGGCTGGATTATGCTGGATCGTGTGCTGACTGCGGTCAACACTTTTTTCGTTTCCAACTGTGGCTTAGGTAGGTTCATAGTGGATGTACAAAAGAGAAACAACAAAATAAGATGCTCGTTATTTTATTAAACAAAATCCAAATAAAATTTTACAAAAAAAAAAGAAACAAAAACAATGTTCCAAACATGAAATTTTGATTATTACAATAATAAGTATAATTAAAAAGTTAATAGTCCAATTTTTTAATAGCTTTTAAACTTGGAGTGTTTTTATTCTAAATATAAAGTTATTCCAATTTCATTTTTTTTATAGCCATTAAAAAATCGAACCTATTTCGAGGGTTCGGAATCAATTATTGTCGTTCTAGAATGTTCATACTGAGAAGAATGATAAGGTACTTCAAAACTCAGCTTTAATAGATCTTATTTTTGACTAGCGCTTATCGGTGGAAAGACTTGCTTGATTTACTAAATCTCTTAAGGTACGAGATCATAAACGAAATAATATAATAATTTTTGTGATTTTAAATTTCGTTTTATTATTACTTTTAAAAAATGATTTAGTAATAACCTACGAATTATTCGAAGGTCTCACTCACAGATTAAAGAAGAATGTCTTCTTTAATCTATGGTCTCACTGAAATCATTATAAAATTCTTTCATCAATTTCGTACCTGACTAAACTGATCACTGGAATTTGAACTACCCTCAGTATGAACAAGCATGTGGTTCGTCGTGCAGTGGAAATTATAGTTTCCCTACAAATAAATTATCGGATATTCGCATTTTAAAATAGTGTCGGTATATTAACAAAATGGCGGCAATTTTTTTTTTTCATTTCCACAAAATATGAGGTGTATTTGTTATTCCATATCATATTCTGTAGTTATTAAAAATTACATGTCACCTGTTAAATTATTTGAAATCTTCATCGTCCATACCAGAGAAATTATCAAAACTGCTTTTTTTGTAACTATTACTGCCAAAGCTGTCCTGATCGTAACTATTAAACTCACGGGTTCCAAAATCATTCTTTATCTTTTTGCTTTCTGATCTACTGCCTGCATAACTGTTACTTTCCTGTGCTTCTTGACTAAAATGGCTTACGCTTTTACCACTGCCATCACGTTGTATCAGACTGTGTGCGTTCATATTATTTTGATGACTTTGTTGTTCACTGTTTTCGCTCTTACTACTAACATGTGTTCCTCCTAAATCACTTTCAAAACGTCTAGCTTCGTACTGTTGGGCATCAACGCTGCTAGCTCCAGTTTCTTCTTTTTCAGAAACACTGCTTTCATGTCCATGACCATCTGATTTTGTTACTGTTTTTGAACTTGAAGAACTAGAGCTTGAGGAATGGGCACTAGATTGCTTAACATAACTACTAGAAGTACCACCGCGGTTGACATTGGTTACTCTTGTTCCGGATGGACCGTTTTGTGTTTTGTCGCTTTCGGCTACATCATCTGATTCACTTTCCAGCCACATTTCGTCGCTGCTGGATTTCTTGGCAGCAGTGGCCTTTTCTTCTTCACTGCTAGCTAACGCAGGTGAGTGATTTCCAATGGAGGTCTTTTTTCCATTACTGCTTGTGATGGTAGCAGTTTTAACCCTGTTGGCACTTGCTTGTTGTTGACTACTTTCGCTCTTACTACTAACATGTGTTCCTCCTAAATCACTTTCAAAACGTCTAGCTTCGTACTGTTTGGCATCAACGCTGCTAGCTCCAGTTTCTTCTTTTTCAGAAACACTGCTTTTATGTCCATGACAATCTGATTTTGATAGTGTTTTTGAACTTGAAGAACTAGACCTGGAGGACTGGACGCTAGATTGCTTAACATAACTGCCAGAAGTATGACCGCGGTTGACATTGGTTACTCTTGTTCCGGATGAACCGTTTTGTGTTTTGTCGCTTTCGGCTATATCGCCTGCTTCACTTTCCAGCCACACTCCGTCGCTGCTGGATTCCTTGACAACAGTGGTCTTTCTAGTGGTATCATCAGAATCTGTCTGAGATGTTTGTTTTTTGGTCTTTCCTTCGTCACTCGCGGCTGAATTCTTTGTCTTATCGATAGTGGAAAACTCGCTTTCATCACGTCTTGTGACCGTAGTTACCTGTTCACTGCTAGCAGTGGCCTTTCCTTGCTTACTTGTGTCTGAAGCATTTGTCTCACCGCTAGTGGAAGTCTTCTTTTCCTCACTTTTGCCTAACGTAGATGAGTGACTATCAGTGGAGGTCATTTTTTCATTACTGGTTATGTCTGAAGCCGTTTTAACACTGTTGGCACTTGCTTCTTCTTTTGAGGAAGTTACTGTGGTATCTGTAGAATCTGTCTGAGATGTTTGTTTTTTGGTCTTTCCTTCGTCACTCGCGGCTGAAGTCTTTGTCTTATCGATAGTGGAAACCTCGCTTTCATCACGTCTTGTGACCGTAGTTACCTGTTCACTGCTAGCAGTGGCCTTTCCTTGGTTACTTGTGTCTGAAGCATTTGTCTCACCGCTAGTGGAAGTCTTTTTTTCCTCACTTTTGCCTAACGTAGATGAGTGACTATCAGTGGAGGTCATTTTTTCATTACTGGTTATGACTGAAGCCGTTTCAACACTGTTGGCACTTGCTTCTTCTTTTGAGGAAGTTACTGTGGTATCTGTAGAATCTGTCTGAGATGTTTGTTTTTTGGTCTTTCCTTCGTCACTCGCGGCTGAAGTCTTTGTCTTATCGATAGTGGAAAACTCGCTTTCATCACGTCTTGTGACCGTAGTTACCTGTTCACTGCTAGCAGTGGCCTTTCCTTGCTTACTTGTGTCTGAAGCATTTGTCTCACCGCTAGTGGAAGTCTTCTTTTCCTCACTTTTGCCTAACGTAGATGAGTGACTATCAGTGGAGGTCATTTTTTCATTACTGGTTATGTCTGAAGCCGTTTTAACACTGTTGGCACTTGCTTCTTCTTTTGAGGAAGTTACTGTGGTATCTGTAGAATCTGTCTGAGATGTTTGTTTTTTGGTCTTTCCTTCGTCACTCGCGGCTGAAGTCTTTGTCTTATCGATAGTGGAAAACTCGCTTTCATCACGTCTTGTGACCGTAGTTACCTGTTCACTGCTAGCAGTGGCCTTTCCTTGCTTACTTGTGTCTGAAGCATTTGTCTCACCGCTAGTGGAAGTCTTCTTTTCCTCACTTTTGCCTAACGTAGATGAGTGACTATCAGTGGAGGTCATTTTTTCATTACTGGTTATGACTGAAGCCGTTTCAACACTGTTGGCACTTGCTTCTTCTTTTGAGGAAGTTACTGTGGTATCTGTAGAATCTGTCTGAGATGTTTGTTTTTTGGTCTTTCCTTCGTCACTCGCGGCTGAAGTCTTTGTCTTATCGATAGTGGAAAACTCGCTTTCATCACGTCTTGTGACCGTAGTTACCTGTTCACTGCTAGCAGTGGCCTTTCCTTGCTTACTTGTGTCTGAAGCATTTGTCTCACCGCTAGTGGAAGTCTTTTTTTCCTCACTTTTGCCTAACGTAGATGAGTGACTATCAGTGGAGGTCATTTTTTCATTACTGGTTATGACTGAAGCCGTTTCAACACTGTTGGCACTTGCTTCTTCTTTTGAGGAAGTTACTGTGGTATCTGTAGAATCTGTCTGAGATGTTTGTTTTTTGGTCTTTCCTTCGTCACTCGCGGCTGAAGTCTTTGTCTTATCGATAGTGGAAAACTCGCTTTCATCACGTCTTGTGACCGTAGTTACCTGTTCACTGCTAGCAGTGGCCTTTCCTTGCTTACTTGTGTCTGAAGCATTTGTCTCACCGCTAGTGGAAGTCTTCTTTTCCTCACTTTTGCCTAACGTAGATGAGTGACTATCAGTGGAGGTCATTTTTTCATTACTGGTTATGTCTGAAGCCGTTTTAACACTGTTGGCACTTGCTTCTTCTTTTGTGGAAGTTACTGTGGTATCTGTAGAATCTGTCTGAGATGTTTGTTTTTTGGTCTTTCCTTCGTCACTCGCGGCTGAAGTCTTTGTCTTATCGATAGTGGAAACCTCGCTTTCATCACGTCTTGTGACCGTAGTTACCTGTTCACTGCTAGCAGTGGCCTTTCCTTGGTTACTTGTGTCTGAAGCATTTGTCTCACCGCTAGTGGAAGTCTTCTTTTCCTCACTTTTGCCTAACGTAGATGAGTGACTATCAGTGGAGGTCATTTTTTCATTACTGGTTGTGTCTGAAGCCGTTTCAACACTGTTGGAACTTGCTTCTTCTTTTGAGGAAGTTACTGTGGTATCTGTAGAATCTGTCTGAGATGTTTGTTTTTTGGTCTTTCCTTCGTCACTCGCGGCTGAAGTCTTTGTCTTATCGATAGTGGAAAACTCGCTTTCATCACGTCTTGTGACCGTAGTTACCTGTTCACTGCTAGCAGTGGCCTTTCCTTGCTTACTAGTGTCTGAAGCATTTGTCTCACCGCTAGTGGAAGTCTTCTTTTCCTCACTTTTGCCTAACGTAGATGAGTGACTATCAGTGGAGGTCATTTTTTCATTACTGGTTATGTCTGAAGCCGTTTTAACACTGTTGGCACTTGCTTCTTCTTTTGAGGAAGTTGCTGTGCTATCATTGTCAGTTTCGGTTTCTTCATTCGATCTTGATTCGGATTCTGTATCAATATCGATATCACTATCATCATTATCATCGGTAGTCGTGGCATGGGCATCATCTGTGCCTTTAGTTGTAGTTGTACTGCTTGGTTGACTGCCCGCAGATGCCTCGGTATTAGTGCTATATGGCGTAGCAGCATTAGCTGCAGGACTGGTAGCAGAGTTTTTGCGATATCCTGTAAGAGCTTTAGTGCATTCAGCATTATTGCATTTGCTATGGCATCTTGTTCGATGTCTTTTATTATACTTTACAGCTTTGTCATCGTCGTTCTCGCCCTTGGCATGTCCAACCCGTCTACGGCATTTTTTATTGCGTCGCTTCCTATTTTCTGCTCGACTTTTAACGCGACTATCGCTGTTTTCATTGCTACTGGAATCATTACTAGTAGAGGAACTTTCAGTAGAAGCGTTTTCTCCTTTGTCGTCATCGTCGTTGCCGTCTGAATTGCCTTTACGTTTTCTATGTTTATTGCCCTTATTTTTGCCGTCACCGTCTACTTTGCCTTTGTCTTTTTTACCTATCTTGTCTTTATTTTCGCCGTCACCGTCTACTTTGCCTTTGTCTTTTTGACCTTTCTTGTCTTTATTTTCGCCGTCACCGTCTACTTTGCCTTTGTCTTTTTTACCTTTCTTGTCTTTATTTTCGCCGTCACCGTCTACTTTGCCTTTGTCTTTTTTACCTATTTTGTCTTTATTTTCGCCGTCACCGTCTACTTTGCCTTTGTATTTTTGACCTTTCTTGTCTTTATTTTCGCCGTCACCGTCTACTTTGCCTTTGTCTTTTTTATCTTTCTTGCCCTTATTTTCGCCTGAGGCATTCTTATCAGTCGAGGTGCTATCGGTTGAAGTGCTCTTTCCATTCTGGTGACTTTTGTCATCTTTGTCTTCGCCTGAATTGCCTTTTTTATCTTTCTTGTCCTTGTTTTCGCCTGAGGCATTCTTATCAGTCGAGGTGTTATCGGTTGAAGTGCTCTTTCCATTCTGGTGACCTTTGTCGTCATCTTTGTCTTCGCCTGAATTGCTATTTTCTAATTTCTTGTCTTTATTTTCGCCTGAGGCATTCTTATCAGTCGAGGTGTTATCGGTTGAAGTGCTCTTTCCATTCTGGTGACTTTTGTAGTCATCTTTGTCTTCGCCTGAATTGCCTTTTTTTAATTTCTTGTCTTTATTTTCGCCTGAGGCATTCTTATCAGTCGAGGTGTTATCGGTTGAAGTGCTCTTTCCATTCTGGTGACTTTTGTCGTCATCTTTGTCTTCGCCTGAATTGCCTTTTTCTAATTTCTTGTCTTTATTTTCGCCTGAGGCATTCTTATCAGTAGAGGTGTTATTGGTTGAAGTGCTCTTTCCATTCTGGTGACTTTTGTCGTCATCTTTGTCTTCGCCTGAATTGCCTTTTTTATCTTTCTTGTCCTTGTTTTCGCCTGAGGCATTCTTATCAGTCGAGGTAATATCGGTTGAAGTGCTCTTTCCATTCTGGTGACTTTTGTCGTCGTCTTTGTCTTCGCCTGAATTGCCTTTTTTTAATTTCTTGTCTTTATTTTCGCCTGAGGCATTCTTATCAGTAGAGGTGTTATCGGTTGAAGTGCTCTTTCCATTCTGGTGACTTTTGTCGTCGTCTTTGTCTTCGCCTGAATTACCTTTTTTTAATTTCTTGTCTTTATTTTCGCCTGAGGCATTCTTATCAGTCGAGGTGTTATCGGTTGAAGTGCTCTTTCCCTTCTGGTGACTTTTGTCGTCGTCTTTGTCTTCGCCTGAATTGCCTTTTTTTAATTTCTTGTCTTTATTTTCGCCTGAGGCATTCTTATCAGTATAGGTGCTATCGGTTGAAGTGCTCTTTCCCTTCTGGTGACTTTTGTCGTCATCTTTGTCTTCGCCTGAATTGCCTTTTTTACCTTTATTGCCCTTATTTTTGGCGTCACCGTCTGAACTGCCTTTTTCTTTTTTTCCAGTCTTGTCTTTATTTTCGCCTGAGGCATTCTTATCAGTAGAGGTGCTATCGGTTGAAGTGCTCTTTCCCTTCTGGTGACTTTTGTCGTCATCTTTGTCTTCGCCTGAATTGCCTTTTTTACCTTTCTTGCCTTGAATTTCGGTTGATTCATGTTTACTAGTGCTGCGTTTATTGCTGCTAGATTCGGAATTACTATTAGAGGAATAACGCCATGTTGAAGATTTTCTGTCGGAGCTACTTTCTGATTGGGAAGATGATGTACTCGTCTTGGTTTTTTTCCCACCAGAACCTGTGGCATAATATATCATTATTTTTATACATTTGAAAGAGCAGCAGATAACCAAACATGATTGATCTTTAAGGATCTAGAATAATATTATAAATAAATAAATCCAGCCCATTGCTGTCCCACTGCTGAGTGCGAGCCTCATCTCAGAATGAGAAGGGCCTTACCCTTCTAATTCGTCCTTAGTCCACCACACTGGCCTAGTGCGGGTTGGTGGACTACACACACCATCGTGAACTTTATGAGACTCTCGAGTGTACACGTTTTCTCAAGATGTTTTCCTTCACCGTTAACGCAAGTGATAATAAAATTCTGATCCGCACATATTAACACGTGAAGAGAATACTTTCTACCCATTTTTAAGCATAATGCGCACACAAAGGAGTTTGAGATTTGGCATAGTTAACGTTTATATGGAGAAGGAATGCAGAATGCTATAATTACGGTCGAATTTCCACCATAGGGCGACCACTAGTTAATATAAATTCGTCCTCCAACTGGTGGGAGATCGCCCAGTCAGGGAAGAACTCTACATGGCCGTGCGTGTGAGGGGCACGCCTCTTCTCAACAAACAAATAATTGTGGCTTATCTGTCGAGGATTCGTACAACCAAATACTTGTAACTATTGGAAAAACTAAATTTTCTTCAGCCTGAGTTGGCTAGAAACAGTCACATTTTGGTATTTATTTATACACAATTTGAATTAGCCATAGACAGACTCTAAAAAAATTCGAAGCACTCTTCTTTCACGGCTATTAATTTTATAATTTATTAACCCCTGTACAATTTTTTTCATAACACCAAGTAGGTATCTAGAGCCCATAAATTGTTTTGAGTAGTACAACAAGGTCTTACCAGTATTATCGATCGAAGTGCTCTTTCCATTCTGGTGACTTTTGTCGTCATCGTTGTCTTCGCCTGAATTGCCTTTTTTTAATTTCTTGTCTTTATTTTCGCCTGAGGCATTCTTATCAGTAGCGGTGTTATCGGTTGAAGTGCTCTTTCCCTTCTGGTGACTTTTGTCGTCATCTTTGTCTTCGCCTGAATTGCCTTTTTTACCTTTCTTGCCCTTATTTTCGCTGTCACCGTCTGAAATGCCTTTGTCTATTTTACCAGTCTTGTCTTTATTTTCGCCTGAGTCATTCTTATCAGTAGAGGTGCTATCGGTTGAAGTGCTCTTTCCCTTCTGGTGACTTTTGTCGTCATCTTTGTCTTCGCCTGAATTGCCTTTTTTACCTTTCTTGCCCTTATTTTCGCCTGAGGCATTCTTATCAGTAGAGGTGCTATCGGTTGAAGTGCTCTTTCCCTTCTGGTGACTTTTGTCGTCATCTTTGTCTTCGCCTGAATTGCCTTTTTTACCTTTCTTGCCCTTATTTTCGCCTGAGGCATTCTTATCAGTAGAGGTGCTATCGGTTGAAGTGCTCTTTCCCTTCTGGTGACTTTTGTCGTCATCTTTGTCTTCGCCTGAATTGCCTTTTTTTAATTTCTTGTCTTTATTTTCGCCTGAGGCATTCTTATCAGTAGCGGTGTTATCGGTTGAAGTGCTCTTTTCCTTCTGGTGACTTTTGTCGTCATCTTTGTCTTCGCCTGAATTGCCTTTTTTACCTTTCTTGCCCTTATTTTCGCCGTCACCGTCTGAAATGCCTTTGTCTATTTTACCAGTCTTGTCTTTATTTTCGCCTGAGGCATTCTTATCAGTAGAGGTGCTATCGGTTGAAGTGCTCTTTCCCTTCTGGTGACTTTTGTCGTCATCTTTGTCTTCGCCTGAATTGCCTTTTTTTAATTTCTTGTCTTTATTTTCGCCTGAGGCATTCTTATCAGTAGCGGTGTTATCGGTTGAAGTGCTCTTTTCCTTCTGGTGACTTTTGTCGTCATCTTTGTCTTCGCCTGAATTGCCTTTTTTACCTTTCTTGCCCTTATTTTCGCCGTCACCGTCTGAACTGCCTTTGTCTATTTTACCAGTCTTGTCTTTATTTTCGCCTGAGGCATTCTTATCAGTAGAGGTGCTATCGGTTGAAGTGCTCTTTCCCTTCTGGTGACTTTTGTCGTCATCTTTGTCTTCGCCTGAATTGCCTTTTTTTAATTTCTTGTCTTTATTTTCGCCTGAGGCATTCTTATCAGTAGCGGTGTTATCGGTTGAAGTGCTCTTTTCCTTCTGGTGACTTTTGTCGTCATCTTTGTCTTCGCCTGAATTGCCTTTTTTACCTTTCTTGCCCTTATTTTCGCCGTCACCGTCTGAACTGCCTTTGTCTATTTTACCAGTCTTGTCTTTATTTTCGCCTGAGGCATTCTTATCAGTAGCGGTGTTATCGGTTGAAGTGCTCTTTCCCTTCTGGTGACTTTTGTCGTCATCTTTGTCTTCGCCTGAACTGCTTTTGCCTTTTTGGCTTTTCTTGTCTTTATTTTCGCTTGATTCGTGTTTACTAGTAGTAGAAGTGCTGTGTTCATTGCCACTGGATTGAATATTGTTAGCAGTGGTACTTCCGGATGAAGTGCTGTGTTTATTGCTGCTAGATTCGGAATTACTATCAGAGGACCTCCATGATGAAGTTTTTCCATCGGAGCTACTTTCTGATTGGGAAGATGAACTCGTCTTGGTTTTTTCCCCACCAGAACCTGTGGCAAAATATATTATTATTTTTATACATTTGAAAGATCAGCAGATAACCAAACAGGATTGATCTTTGAAGATCTTGTTTATTATTATTTATTAATAATTATAATCTAACCGTCAAAAACCCCCGACTCCAACTAGAAAAAGGGCTGTAACTTTTGAACGGCTGAACAGATGCACGGTTCTAAGTGGTTTGGTTCTATAAAGAAGATACTGGCAAGAAACTTCATGGATACTCTTTTTAAAACGCTTTTATTAGCTTCACCTGTAACTAACTAACTATGTAAAAAAATCTTGGAAGTGAAATTTGACCCACTTCCCGGTTTCCGATTGAGCTGAAATTTTGCATACACGTTTAGTTTGGATGACAAAAGCGTTTTCTTTAGTTTTTTTTAATTATAATATTTAGAAGGACGCAAGAGCGGCTCGGGACATGAGTTTTAAACTTCTTATCAATAAGATCAGTGGATACTTTTTGGTAGTTGGTTTTAGAAGAATACACAGTTCCCTAGAATGGTTTATTTATTTAGTCAATAAAAATAAGGGACCACTATTTTGTGTTTTTCTAAAATTAATATTTGATATGAAACATATTAAGCAGGTATTTTCGGACGAACAAAATATTTTCTAAACCACATACTAGATAATCTGGTAATATTTCAAGAAGACCCTAAGTACTGCTATTGATAAGCTTGTGGTAGGGATGACCGGTAAAATAACCTGGTAAAACACGGTAAATTTCCAATATATTACGTAATTTTCAGTAAAATTGGTTTTTGTTTCATTTTCCCCAGTGGTGGGTGTTTTCTCGGCTCAGAGGGCCGAGTACGAATGTTTTGACGTATGGTAACGTAAACTTAAGCAAATTTTTATCATAAAATACGATATTTCTATCGCATTTTTGTTCAATTTTATGCAATAAACACACTTGTCTCATGAAAATGAAAAAATATTGCATGTATTTCCAAAAAAATACGTGTATTTTTGGTTCTAAATTTGGTTACGTGTAATTTGGAACCGCTCAGCTAGTCTCGACATTTCTTAAGTGCCTGTAGCTGGTTTACATGAAATAAAGGTCTATTATTTAATGAAAGATAAGCATTAATATCCAATAAAAACGTGTACGGACAGGCAGATGCCCGTCTGTAGGTAGTTATTAATGTTCGATTATATGAAGTCTAGGTACTATACAGGATATTTTTTTATGTAGTGCGCAAAATTTGCAGAGTGCTTCAGTTTCCGTTTTCAAATACAGCCCTTTCACGGCTATTAATTTTATAATTTATTAGCCCCTGTTCAATTTTTTTCTGAATACCAAGTAGGTATCTAGGGCCCATAAATTGTTTTGAGTAGTATAACAAGGTCTTACCGGTATTATCGGTTGAAGTGCTCTTTCCCTTCTGGTGACTTTTGTCGTCATCTTTGTCTTCGCCTGAACTGCTTTTGCCTTTTTGGCTTTTCTTGTCTTTATTTTCGCTTGATTCGTGTTTAGTAGTAGTAGAAGTGCTGTGTTCATTGCCACTGGATTGCATATTGTTAGCAGCGGTACTTCCGGATGAAGTGCTGTGTCTACTGCTGCTAGATTCGGAATTACTATCAGAGGACGTCCATGATGAAGTTTTTCCGCCGGAGCTACTTTCTGATTGGGAAGATGATGTACTCGTCTTGGTTTCTTTCCCACCAGAACCTGTGGAAAAATGTATTATTCTTTTTATACATTTGAAAAATCAGGTGGGCTAAAAAGGCCGCTTTAGATGAATCACAATATAACTCATATTACAAATGTCAAAATGTCTACTTATCTGACAACTCATAATGTCATCTGCATAAGGTTCATATTCAGTTATCATTTGTTTGATAGTTACTATGCTGATCAGTAGATGAATTGCTCAATGTGGCCTTTTAAGCCCCCAGTAAATAACCACACATATTGATCTTTGAGGATTTTGGTATTTATTTATACACAATTTGAATTAATCATAGACATGCTCTAAAAAAATTCGAAGCAGCTGCCCTTTAAGCTCGTGAAATGCGTCATGCTGTGAAAGAAAAGCTTGCTCTTCTTTCAGGGCAACTAATTTTATAATTTATTAGCCCCTGTACAATTTTTTTCAAAATACCAAGTAGGTATCTAGGGCCCATAAATTGTTTTGAGTGGTATAACAAGGTCTTACCGGTATTATCGGTTGAAGTGCTCTTTCCATTCTGGTGACTTTTGTCGTCATCTTTGTCTTCGCCTGAACTGCTTTTGCCTTTTTGGCTTTTCTTGTCTTTATTTTCGCTTGATTCGTGTTTACTAGTAGTAGAAGTGCTGTGTTCATTGCCACTGGATTGAATATTGTTAGCAGCGGTACTTCCGGATGAAGTGCTGTGTCTATTGCTGCTAGATTCGGAATTACTATCAGAGGAAGTCCATGAAGATTCTCCGTTAGAGCTACTTTCTGATTGGGAAGATGATGAACTCGTCATGGTTTTTTTTCCACCAGAACCTGTGGCAAAATATATTATTCTTTTAATACATTTGAAAGATCAGCAGAAAACCACACATCATTGACCTTTAAGGATCTAGATTCTAGAATAATATTATTTCATAAAAAGTTGATAAACGAGGTCATATAGTCAAACAATAGTATATTCTCAAGAACCTGCAGAAGAGTTTACATGCATAAAAATGTAAGATTACTCGAAATGTAGCTAACACTAAGTCAAAGTTTTTTATTTCAACTGGGCCTTTGCATGCACTTTCAAAACGTCGTGATTCTAGGTGCACCTCGCCCGCCACTCTGCAAGAATTCGCAAGCCGAACCGCGCACATTAAGACGAGGAACTTTTTTTATAAATTACACTATCCTTATAGTTTCTGGTGGCGCGTCATCGCATTTCAGACAAATTTCGCAGTTCAAATTACAGCGTTTAAATTCCTTTGCGCGCCATTGCTCCGAAAATACAAGTGCTATGGACGTGAGTGATCTTATTCGAATGGGCTTAAAATGGCCCTCCCTTTAAAGTAACAACAAATTCCGAGATGAGGCTTGTGCCTCGTGCAGTGGGACAGTAATGGTCTCAAATTAACCGTAGACATACACTAAAAAAAATCGTAGCAGCTGCCCTTTATACTCGAGAAAAGCGTCATGCCTGGAAAGAGAACCTTGCTCTTCTTTCATGGCTATTAATTTTATAATTTATTAGCCTCTGTACAATTTTTTTCAAAATACCAAGTAGGTATCTAAGGCCCATAAATTGTTTTGAGTGGTATAACAAGGTCTTACCGGTATTATCGGTTGAAGTGCTCTTTCCATTCTGGTGACTTTTGTCGTCATCTTTGTCTTCGCCTGAACTGCTTTTGCCTTTTTGGCTTTTCTTGTCTTTATTTTCGCTTGATTCGTGTTTACTAGTAGTAGAAGTGCTGTGTTCATTGCCACTGGATTGAATATTGTTAGCAGCGGTACTTCCGGATGAAGTGCTGTGTCTACTGCTGCTAGATTCGGAATTACTATCAGAGGACCTCCATGATGAAGTTTTTCCGCCGGAGCTACTTTCTGATTGGGAAGATGATGAACTCGTCTTGGTTTCTTTCCCACCAGAACCTGTGGAAAAATGTATTATTCTTTTTATACATTTGAAAAATCAGGTGGGCTAAAAAGGCCGCTTTAGATGAATCACAATATAACTCATATTACAAATGTCAAAATGTCTACATAACTGACAACTCATAATGTCATCTGCATAAGGTTCATATTCAGTAATCATTTGTTTGACAGTTACTATGCTGATCAGTAGATGAATTGCTCAATGTGGCTTTTTAAGCCCCCAGTAAATAACCACACATATTGATCTTTGAGGATTTTGGTATTTATTTATACACAATTTGAATTTACAATAGACATGCTCAAAAAAATTTCGAAGCAGCTGCCCTTTAAGCTCGTGAAATATGCGTCATGCCGTGAAAGAAAAGCTTGCTCTTCTTTCAGGGCTACTAATTTTATAATTTATTAGCCGCTGTACAATTTTTTTCAAAATACCAAGTAGGTATCGAGGGCCCATAAATTGTTTTGAGTGGTATAACAAGGTCTTACCGGTATTATCGGTTGAAGTGCTCTTTCCCTTCTGGTGACTTTTGTTGTCATCTTTGTCTTCGCCTGAACTGCTTTTGCCTTTTTGGCTTTTCTTGTCTTTATTTTCGCTTGATTCGTGTTTACTAGTAGTAGAAGTGCTGTGTTCATTGCCACTGGATTGCATATTGTTAGCAGCGGTACTTCCGGATGAAGTGCTGTGTCTACTGCTGCTAGATTCGGAATTACCATCAGAGGAAGTCCATGATCGGGAAAATGATGATTTCGTCTCGGTTTTTTTCCCACCAGAACCTGTGGCAAAATATATTTTTCTTTTTATACATTTGAAAGATCTTATTTCAAGAAGACCCTACTGCTATTAATAAGCTTGTCGTAGGGATGACCGGTACAATACCCCGGTAAAACACGGTAAAATTCCAATATTTAACGTAATTTTTAGTAAAATTGTTTTTTTTTTTTTTTCCCCGGTGGTGGGTGATCTCTCAGCTCAGAGGGCCGAGCATGAATGGTTTGACGTATGGTAACGTAAACGTAAGCAAATTTTGATTATAAAATACGATGAATCTATCGCATTTTTGGTAAATTTTATGCAACAAACACACTTGTTTCATAAAAATGAAAAAATAAGCATGTATTTCCAAAAAAATACGTGTATTTTTAACACGCTTTTATTAGCTTCACCTGTAACTATGTAAGAAAATCTTGGAAGTTAAATTTGACCCACTTCCCGGTTTCCGATTGAGCTGAAATTTTGCATACACGTTCAGTTTGGATGACTAAAGCGTGTTTTATAGTTTTTTTAAAACTATAATATTATTTATTGGTTCCAAATTTGGTTCCGTTTACGTTACGATACCTCAAAACATTCGTGCTCGGCCCACTGTTCAGTCGCTCGGTCGAGTTGCGGGTGGTGTAACTAGGGCTCAAAGGTGCCGTACCAAAGATTAGTTAATAAATGGAGATTCTTGCCGGTTCTTCTACATATGACCTACTATTTGGAATCGCGCACCTAGAGACTCTATATTTCTTAAGTGCCTGTATCTGGTTTACATGAAATAAAGATCTATTCTTTTATGAAAGATAAGCTAAGATATCCAACAAAAACCGGCCCGTCTATAGGTGGTTATTAATATTTGATTCAAATTCAAATAATTTATTTCGTAAAACATGAGTAACTACAATCGGATGTTATAATATGTAATTAAGTAGTTACACCATATTCTACCTTTACAGGCATGCGAAATTTCAATAAAAGTTTTTACACACAAACTATCACAAATTTACAATTTCCATTATGTAGGAACCATTACGGTGTACAAATATCATTGCAGTAGATAAGCAGTGTAATGTAACATTCAAAATATGTAATAATAGGAAATAAAAATCAATTAATATGTCAAAGAGAATAACATTAAATTCAGAAATATTAACTTATTAATAGTTATTTGTTATACAAGAGTGCAAAGTTGCTTTTTAACCGCGTGTTCAATTTTGATGACCGAGCAAGCGAAGGATTCTAAAATTGAATCACGAGCGCAGCGAGTGATTCAAAATTAGAATCCTGAGCGTTAGCGAGGGAATCAAAAGAGCACGAGGTGAAAAATCTTTGCACTCGAGTGCAACACGTAACTTTTCATTCCACCTCAGCGAGGAAATGACTAAATGCAAAAAAAAAAACGTTTAATTCACAAACATAGTGCACACGATGTTCTAAATTCAATTTACTTTATCCTCTAGAGAATAAAAACGGCTTTTCCACTCAGATATTGAAGATTAAAAATACTCTTTCCGAGATGGTGGGATGAAAAAATTATTATAATAGAGTTCATAAATATTTACTTAATCGAATAAACACATCTTGTTGTCGTCTTGATTATATGAAGTATAGGTACTATACAGGATATTTTTTTATGTAGTGCGCAAAATTTGCAGATTGATTCAGTGTCCGTTCCCAAATGCAACCGTATAAAATTCACTCCAAAACAAAATAATAATTTGATTTTGTAAACACTTGCGCTAGTAAATTGTGCGTCCCCCATACTAAGTCGAATTTTCGTTTTGTTTTAAAGTGTATCCCAATACCGCGGTTGCATTTAGGAACAAAGAATGAATCACTGCAAATTTTACGCACTACATGAAAAATTATCCTATATATATATAAATATATATATACATATATATATATATATATATATATATATATATATATATATATATATATATATGTATATATAGGTAGATAATATATTGCTATGATTATAAATAAGAATTAATTTAAAACTTACGTTGTGGGTACGCCTGAACGGCTACCAAGGCCTGTGAAAAAAAAAAGGATTGTCTCAATAATCTGTATTATGGCTGTATGTATTATTTCCTTTGCCTGTTCAAATTGGAAATAATAAGTTATATCCTGTATTAAGAAACCCCAGTTAATTTAATTTCGTAGCACAGAGGGCCCAAGTTATTTTTTAAAACGCTTTTATTAGCTTCACCTGTAACTAACTATGTAAAAAAATCTTGGAAGTTAAATTTGACCCACTTCCCGGTTTCCGATTGAGCTGAAATTTTGCATACACGTTTAGTTTGGATGACTAAAGCGTTTTTTTTAATTTATTTTTTTAAACTATAATATTTGTATTTGAAATAATAATAATGTTTAATGTTCTTACCACCAGAAGAAGCAGCGCCACCAGAGCCTTCATGGTGAGTCAATGATTCAACGAACAACAACTGCAACTTTTATATGAAACAGAAACAATATGGAGACGTAAAAAACAACAGGTGAACAAATATTTTTATATAAAATCCTTTTTGTTTATTTGTTCTATACCATTTTTATTAGCTATACTACCTATAATCAATAGCTAATTGTAATATTGTGACGTCATTATTGACGTGGTCGTGTGATGGCTACAACAGCATCATTATTGGACCCGCATAATAATATTAACTATTGGTCGAATAGCTTTCTGCACTCTTCCATATAAACTAACTATACCAAATCTCACACTCCTCCGTGCGCAAAATATGCATAAAAAGGGGTACAGACAATGACATTTTAAAAATAGACGGGCCATACAAAAACATTAATGGACTACGAAATGGCGTAAACTTTACTATAGCTACATAGCAGTACATATAATTATACAATGCGCGAAGAAAGGGAAAGAAAATGAAAGCCACCATACGCCATGTCAGTTGCTAGAAAAAGATGAATATAGACGTTTAGTTACGTGGCATTAGCTGCTGCATGCTCATTCTCTCAGTCGATGCAGGGCATTTACCTTACATTTTTCTTGCCAATTTAGAGCGCGGGCAACGCGTCTATTTGTAAAATGTCATTGGGTACAAAGTGTTCTCTTGACGTATTAATATATAGATTCTTGTTGCTCACAAAAGCGAGTATAGCGCTCACCCAATATTGACTAAAACTTTATGTAGCGACATCTATCGCCACATAGAATAACTACTTACAAGGCAGCAAGCTGACAACAGTAGTGGCGCGAAAATATTAATTCGACCAATCAGATTACGAGGCCTGCATCGCGCAAGGAAAAAGAATATAGTATCTGAAAGAAAGAAAGAAAGAAAAGAACATTTATTCGGCACAGACACATTGACAACTTAAGAGAGAGAAGATAAAAAAAAAAAAAAAAAAAAAAAAAAAAAAACACATCAAAGTTGACAATAATTATGAAAATATTTTTAAATAGGTATATGCTGTCAAGCATGCCATGCCGAAAGGGTAGCCAGCTCAGCATTTGCTGGGCGCAGAGAGCCCAACACATATACAACTCTCTAACACATATACAACTGTCCGACATCAACCGTCGGGCTTCGGCCGCCAGGCAATATCACCTGGCCTGGTCGGAGGATCCTCCCTTTTCAATGGAGGAACACCATACCTCGTTCCTCTACATGAGTCTACCTAATTCGAAGAAAAAAGTTAATAGTACACTTTTAAAAACATATTAATCGACTTCAAAAAACTAAAGGTATAAAATAATTAAATTAAAAGGTTAAAGCACCTAATTTTCTAGTCCTTATCCCTTTAATTGGTTGGATATTGTAGGTTCCTACTCATCATTAAGAAAATCTTTTACTATTGGACCAACCATGAAAACGTAAAGAAAAAACCATACAAGTCAGAGAGGATTCTTTGCTCATTGTACAAGTCAGTGGTGTGTACAGATATTTCTTACAGGATAGGCATTTTCTTACAGCTTAGGTACAGTTTGTTGTATTGTCAAGTTAAATGATTTTTATGATTGGCCACCTCACTCTAAGCCTGACATTCAGAGACGACAGAAACGAGTCTAAGCGTGAACTTACGCTTCCATCTGTCAAAATTTGTTCGTAAGTTTGACATACGGAAGCGTAAGTTCACGCTTAGACTCGTTTCTGTCGTCTCTGAATGTAAGCCTAAGCGTCATAGACATATTAGTCTATGCTATGCGTGAACTTACGCTTCCATCTGTCAAAATTTGTTCGTAAGTTTGACATACGGAAGCGTAAGTTCACGCTTAGACTCGTTTCTGTCGTCTCTGAATGTAAGCCTAAGCGTCATAGACATATTAGTCTATGCTAAGCGTGAACTTACGCTTCCATCTGTCAAAATTTGTTCGTAAGTTTGACATACGGAAGCGTAAGTTCACGCTTAGACTCGTTTCTGTCGTCTCTGAATGTAAGCCTAAGACTTAAATTAACTGATATTACACACAATTAATATAGGTATATAATAATATTAGAACCTACTTAATTTTTTAAGGTAGGCAGTGTCTTTTTATCTTTACTGAGTGCACGCCACTGATACAAGTACATAATTAAATATTACTCGAATAAATGTATGGAATAGCGGATTCTTTTTTTGCGATCTCTGCTTTGGTCCCATACTAAAAGTTGTTCATAATTATGAATACAATAACCCCTTAAAGGGATCGATAATTACATTAATAATTATTATTATTATTAAAAGCCTGAAGTACCTAGTTACCTATCCCACTGCAGGGCAAGTGCCTCCCTTCCCTCCTTCCACTTTTCCCGGTCTATAGCAATTTGGTCTATAGCTATTAATAACATAATAATAATATTATATTTTTTATTAAATTTTATATGTATTTAAAAATGAAAAAAATATGTATAATAATGTGCAAAGGAAATAATATTACATTTTATATAATATACATATCAATAATTTATAACATTGTTTTTTATGTTTTATTTTCGTATTTTTGTACATTTATTTATTCCTGGCGAGTCCAGACTAAAACTGTTTTCTTTCTTCTTTCTTTCTTTCTTTTGTATAACAATTTGCCCGACCTGGGAGTTGAACCCGAATCGAGGTCAAACTCAGCAGTCGATAAGTGGGTACATAAGATGTATTGTTTTGTGTGTTGTAGGGGTCATAATTAACATAATCAATAAACAATTATTAATTAAATATTATTTTACTTTTATCAATTATTTTCAGACAATAACCGAGGCTAATTTGTTGATAGCTTCATAACAGCTTAATTTAAATAAAAGTGCATCTGAATCAATAGAAACACGTCAATATTATGATTCATAGTAATTGATGTTTAAACTTTAATAACCTGGCTACAGTACAAGAAGGTTAGGACGTGAGGTCACGGCAAATTGCCACCACTGTAGAGGTGGCCAGTAGTTCATGTAACTAAAGAAGTGCAGTTGCCGCGCAGTTGCAGTAAAATTTTGATCAAAACAAGTCTACTACTCGTTCCATTCTCTCAAGCGTCTCCAGTAATTCCTACCATTCCGTAATAAGGTCACTCTTGCGCAATCTCTCCTGCTAACCATTTTAGACTATGCTGATGTCTGTTTTCTTGAAGCTAAGAAAGAACTTCTAAATAAGCTCGAACGCCTGAAGAATTTGTGTCATACGTTTTATTTTTGGCCTTCGGAAGTACGACCAGAGGGCTAATTCACGTAATTTTAAGACGCGCCGATCGTATTGCAGTGACTCTCGAACTTGACGCGAGCGTATCTCATTGGAGCTCAGAGGATACCAAATGGCAGAATAGTCGACATCGGCTCAATTGCCATAACGAAAGAAGAAGAAGAAGATTACCAAATGTGTTGTTTTGATCAATATTTTATTGCAACTGCGCGGCAACTGCACTTCTTTAGTTACGTGAATTAGCCTACATGTGTCGGATTTTCGAGCCAGACTGAAGTGGCTACCAATTCGCAGGCGGCGGGATTCTAATATTTTATCTCCACTTTTTTCTATTCTTAGAATTCTAACTCTCCTGTATATCTTCGGGACCGTTTTGAATATCTCGTTCCTAG
Source organism: Allophyes oxyacanthae (assembly GCA_932294325.1). Lineage (NCBI taxonomy): Eukaryota > Metazoa > Arthropoda > Insecta > Lepidoptera > Noctuidae > Allophyes > Allophyes oxyacanthae. The sequence goes on along the minus strand of OW028639.1, from coordinate 4,800,424 downwards.
AGGTAAATCCTGTCGATCTGCTTCTTCTCTTCTTCTTCGTACTCAGCGTCACACTTCCAGCCGTTATGACGGTTCTTTTACCATTCGTGCAGTGCGTCTTTGGATTTCTCTTTCCCACTCAATACGTGACAGTCCTTCTCTGAACGTTTTCAAGAGGAGGGTAATCATTACATGACGTATAGTCTGTCAAGAAAGTCATGAAAAGGATTGAGGGCGCCACTTGTATATTCTCTTGTTTATTTTTGAATAATATATTAATGCCGAAAACATTTTTTTATCACAAAAAATCTACACAGAATAGTAAAATAAACACATCGTTGTAACTGACACCTACGGTACTTATTTAGGGTTGCGAGCGAAGAAGAATTTTAGTTCCTTCAAAATCCTTTTCATGACTTTCTTGACAGACTGTAGCTATATCATT